>CM047935.1:9134743-10384743 GCA_026230145.1 Diorhabda elongata
CCACCACGAGAATGAGAGCCCTCACACATCAGTTCAAACAAAAACGTTTTTGTACAGTCAAACCATCGAATTGATGGGTATCCACCTAACGATTTCTTCTTATTCCCGCAGATTGAAAATAAATTGAGATGTCAACGTTTTTCTACACCTAAAGAAGCTGTTGATGCGCTCAAATCACATTTTTTGGAGGTACCTCAATCGACATGCTTAGACACTTAGTTCAAAAGTATGCAAAAGTATATTGATCTCATTGGAGAATATATTGAAAAACAATAAAGCCATATTCAATTATAAATATTTGTTTTCATTTGTCTATCTCAAAACTTGAGGAGCAACCCTCGTAGTAAAAGTTCCTACTTGACCAACTTTCCTTTACATATATATCTATATAACAATATAGTTGTCCAGTTTTTTCAGCATCAGCTTTTATTATTTAAATCATTCTTATGGACCAATTCTAACAAGTTTACACCAAAAGTTTCTAATTTTTTTTATCTAATTCGAAGATTAATTATTCTAGATACCATTTGATTGGCATATTTGTCGTATTCAGAAGGAAATCGAATAACAATCATTAATTTTAGTCATAAAAAAGACTTGGTTTTTTAGAGCAACAAATCAATCTACTTCTTTTTTATGAATAAAAACAGGGATAGCGGTAATGTTTTATTTTTATAAGGATAATTCACAACATAAAAAGAGACTAAATGTTTTTATAGTTAATAATAAAAGTACTAAGTATATGCTATGACTCTATTTCAAAAAGGCTAACACGCAAAGGAAATGTATAGGGTGTGCTCTTTGAAGATGAAAGGTAATGGCTAGATATCACCTGGCTATCATATGTCACGTACTTTTTTCCATCATTATGAAGACATAAATATTTTGACAAAACCAAGAAAGTTTTTCAATTTCAACATATTAATATGTGAATTTTTTGGAAATACTGGGAAAGAGTATCAATTTTCAATACAGTACTCACCAGCTCTTTCCAATTTTGCTGCAATTTTTCTATTCTACTTGGTATCCCATCATATAATATATATTAATTGTTGATTTTAGGGCTCTTTTGATAGAAAATAAGTTTCAATAAACAAGTAGATATGGACGTTTCAAACTATTTCGGTCCGAATCATAACAATTAATTTTTCCTTAGTAGTAGTATATTTGAAAAATACACCTTAATATATATGGTAGACCAAAACTCCAAAAACCTGACATCTCTCTACGACCAATTGTTCTAAGTATTCAAACTCCTCTCACCCCAATATCTAATTATTTGAAATATGCTTGGAAAAAATTTTATACCCTAACAAAAATATCAAAAAGACGTAGAATTTCGGACAAAAAATTAAAAATTACAAAATACCTGACAGTGATCAAATAACGAGAGGTATGGGACACCCCATTACGTACTGAATAGTAAACAATTCTTTTTAGGTCCGTATTACAATATTTAATTTTCAGAATAATTGAATCATTTAAAAGTAGAGATAAACAACAACACAACACATGAAATTAATCCCATGAAAATATTAAATAAAACCAAATCAAATAATATTGAGAAAAAAATGAATGTGAATGGAGTATTATACATAATTCTATTTTTCTATATCATCCGGTACTTTCAGTAGGGTTTCCGGTTAGTGGTCAATAGTTTATTGTTTTCTGTGCAAGTGTGTGAATTATTGAAGACCAAATGATTTATTTATAAATATTTTCTGAACAACAAAGTATGTGACAACCGTGGCTTCAAAATCAACCATCAACAAGTCGATTTTCAGATTCGGTAAACATCTTACTAGAGCCTAGTACAGAGACCAAACAGTTGAAAAGAGAAGGCAACATCTATCAATTGTTTTTAACCGATCTCGTAGTCGAGGAATGTCCACAAGAAATGCTATCCATGAAACAATGTTTTCAACAAATACTTCTCAGAAACACACTCTACAAAAATTGCATAGCATGGTATGACAATGAGACGAAAAAGGATTGTTTTAAAAATCAAACCTCAAAAAAATCAAAGTTCAGGTGAATGAAGGATTAGTATAGAGTTCGAATCATGCGTAATAGCAATAGCTCTTTAGATTATCATCAGGATATTGAAGGGACTCTTTCCGACTCTTGGTTCAAAGAAAAACTGGTACCAGTATTACATTCAAACAAATTAATTGTGTTAGATAGCGCGTCTTATTATGTAAGACAAATTCTTAAAATTCCAACTAAATATTTTTCCACAGCAAACGTATAGGTTTCTACTTGAACAAGATTTATATTTCGAAGGACATTACACAAAGACGCAACTCATAGTGGTTTTCGAAACCAAAATAAATGCCAAAGAATATAATGCTGACGAAATGAGAGTTGAATGAATGAAAGAATGTTTTAAGACTACCTCCATACTACTGTGTTTTATATCAAATAGAATTGATATAGTCCCAATTAAAAAGACAGATAAGAACTAGTAAAATTCCATAATTTCCTTCTTCGCTATAGAACTAAAATGAAAAAATGTTCAAACTCTATCACCGAGAATTGGAGAAATACCATGAATCATATTAAAATAGTTGAAAACCGATATATGCAACATATACCAGGTTTAAATAGGCTTGTAATTGATTTAAACGATAGCCTTTCTGAGGTAGGTGAATGTGTTGCTAGTGATTTAGAATAATTGTATTCTAGTATATGTATTATAAATGAAGACCACAAGGGAAAAACTTCCTAAGTCACAATTTTAAAATTACCCAGAAAATTCTCATAGTAAAGTTATTCCCCAGTGTGATTTTACTGTTATCAGATATCCACTGTATTGTATCTGTATTATGGCAACAAAAATAAGAAAAACAAAAAATGGTCTTAACAATTTTTGCTGTCAAAAGTTCCTTAGCTGTTTGAATAGCTTTCATCAAATAGTGTTGTGTAACTTTTAATCTATTTGTTAAGTTACAAATAAAACTTTGAAGTAACAAATTCATCTAAGTATTTATTTTTACTGAAATTAACTTCAGTACAAGTCTGCACAAAAATGAGAACATCTGTGATAACATTTTTCCTATTTGATGACCAGGATAATTCAATTCTAAAAGATACATTATTAAAAAAATGCAACAAAATTGAAGAATACCTCAAAAATGAAATATATATACAAATTGGCGGTTGTGCCATGGGGGCATCCACATGAAAAGTTATAGCGCAATTAGTATTGGATGATCTTGAGTAAACTGTCTTAAGTAAAATTAACAAATATATTGCATTCATTTTATTTAAGCGAGCTGTTGCAAGACAATTGGATATGACCCGCGCAGTGGTTCAAATAGTGTGCCAGCGTTATGAGGAGACTGGATCCTTACATGGGCGACCTCACAGTAGGCGACTTACAACTGCTCGTAATGACAGTAAGAAGAAGACTGCAAGATAATTATCCCCTAATATACCTGCAATTGGCCCAAAATTTACTCCAGCCCATCTGCAATCACGCCTGCGTTTGCACAGGTTGATCTGAATCGGACGTTGGAACAATGGGGATCTGTTCTCTTCTCAGATGACACCAAAATATGCCTCCATGTTAGCGACCCAATAAGGAAAGTGTACCGAAGGCCAACATTTGTAGATTGCTGCTTTGAAAAGTGGAGTGCTTTTGGAAGTGATTCCTGTATGATCTGGGGTACAATTTCTATAGGAGCACGAACTGACCCTGTGTTCATTCGTAGGAGCGACAGTGTTCAAGGAAGAAGATGCTAAGCGGCTACATTGGAGACGAATTTACCTTTATGCATGACAATGCGTGATCGCATACCGGAGTGGCAAGCATACAGTTCTGACCTTAATCCTATAGAACATTTATGGGATGAGCTAAAAAGAAGTATTTGAACTAGACTTCCTCCCCAAACTCGTTCCTTGAGCTTATTGTAGCAGTAGAAGAAGATTGGCTTATTATCCCACATAAACAATAGCTAACTTGATTATATCTATACCTAATCGTATGAGAGATGTTAATAGGGCAAGAGAAGGTCATACCTATTACTAATAAATTAAGAGTTAATCTTAAAATTGTCAATAATCCTATTTTTGTTAGTAATAAAAAAAGCTTAATTTGCATAATTCATTTTTACTATGTTACACTTATGAAGTCACAATAATTTTTAATAAAATTTATACTCACATATATAAACATATTAAATTGTCTTTCAAACAACATATTAATTTCTTTGACTGATGAATAATCTAAAAAATATAGTTAAAGTCAAAAGTTTATTTATGCACTCAAGTATATAGGTATACACCTGTAAGTATACATATGGTTAGAATGGGAAATGATGTATTTATGGTTACTATGAAGTCTCGAAGTGGGGTTTTTAAGGCTAGTTTACTGCGAACATAACTGAAAAGAAGGTCGATCATTACAATATTATCGATATTCAAAATACTAAATACTAAATACAGATTACTATTTAAAATTCTTCACCTGGATTTTAAACATCTATCGACAATACATATGGTAAATAAAATGTTGAAGCATTAATAAAGATCAAATAAAGGATCGAAACGTTGGCAATTTAAAAAAATACTAGACAGTTTTGATCCGAGTCCTCAATCCATAACCCCATTCGGAACTTCGAAGGAAATAATTATAAGTTTAATACTTTGAACCTAGAAATCCTAAAAATAATTGCGAAGCTTGTCTAGATGACATTGACAACGCCCACAGTGGAGTAATGAGCGTACAGTGGGCCCACGCATTGAAAACCTGGCCAGAAGTCCACATCCGCAAGTGTTCAGGAATACCGCAAAACTTGTTAATTATGCAAAAGGGTTGGGTCTGTAACGCAGTGCAATCAAATATACCCGAAACGTCCGCTTTTCTGATTTTTGGAGAAGCCAAAATTGGAATATATCGAACAATAATATGACCCACAGTAACATACGGAAGTTAAATATGGATTTTAACAAAGGCAGAAGAGACAAACTAGTGAGAAATGAGAAATGACGATATTGAAGAAAATCTTTGGAGAAATAAAACATATGAAAAATTCTGGAGTGGAGGATCTTACCACAACTAAAGAATCTATATAAATACTCATCAGTAAGAAGTTCCATAAAAGCTTACAGAGTGAGATGTTTGGGGCATATTAAAAGGATAAATATGCAAAAAGGGCACTTGAATAATGGAAATGAGGTAAAAGGCGAAGAGAAACTAGAGAAGAGAATGTCTAGATGCGGAAGTTATTCCTGAAGTAGAATTTGAAGTCCAGAATGGCAGTTTGTGGAAAAAAATGTTTAATAAGAGATAAACTAACACATAAGTTAATCACCCTGTATATGTGTTGGTCGCACTTGGTCAACGTTTAATAGATGCACCGTTAGTAATCGCCTATAGATGTTATTAAAAAATTTGAATACAATTACGTAGCTACAGCGCTGTAATTTTAAAGATGTTAGATGTGTTTTGTAATATTAATAGGATCAAAATAGCGAAACTGTCAGATAGATTATCTTAATAATAATTCAAGTCATACAATTATTCCACCAATAAAAAATTAATTGGAAAAAGTTTAGAAATCGGTATTGAACGGAAGGTATTAAGTATCTACAGGGACAGTATCTATTAAGAGAATATTTTTGTTCATCATTCTGAATGGAAGCATTCTATAAAATTGATTGAATTGTATCTATAAAAATTATTCGTAAAAACATTTTTAATCTACAGTAGTTAATTATTGCAGAGTTTCTGACTGATTTTTCTAAAAACTAGATAAAAAACAGAGCTTATATGTATAAATAACAATACATCAGATGCCGGTATAATTTAATCATAATTTGAATAAAGAATCAATCTGATAGTATCTTTTAGAATCCATCATCTAATGTGTACTGGATAAATTATGATTTATACTAATAAGTTTTATGAATCGTTTTACACGAGAAAAATTTTTTATATGAAATACTTTGCCTCGACCAATATTGGAAATTGCCATATCGTCCAATTTCATTTTCAAAGACATCTGTTGATAACCAATCATCAAATTTAGCCGCTTTGATATTTCTATTGTTGTCATGATAGTAACCGCTGAGATATTTCTTCAAATAAAGGATGATGTGGAGGTCGTTTTGCACTAGATCTTGTAAAATGGATAATAAACTTCAACCAAATGCTCCCATCATTTATTGAATCGGCATTAACGTGTAGCAAAATGATGACTTTTTAAAAATTATTGTCTTTTAAATCGTACCGCGTACCGCAAAAGGTATAAGCACTGCCCGACCGCTTGGTTACACCTGTCAGCATGTTTAATATCCAACGCGGATATAACTTCCTTTAGTTTGAATGCTTGAACGTAATGACGGAAAATTCATTGCGTTTCACATTACTGTCATCAACGTTGAATGTCCTAACTTACTCACTTAATGTTTTCTCCCTACATTGCATAGATCTCACGATGAATATTGTTAGGTTTCATGCATTTAACACAAAGAAAACGAATGTAAGATTGTAAGTTGAAGTCGGAAATTTTTGGGAGGTAGCATTTCAAATAGTGCAAACAGCCATTAGCACCAATGCAATACCAGCGTATGTGCGTTGTCGGTAGATGTAGATGCACTCAACGAATTGAAAAAAAAACCTGATTTGTGATGGTAGAATTTGTCAAATTGTCTAGATTTATTTTATGTTTCTTGAAATGAGTATATTATTCTTAATTATGTATATACCAATATCCCTTATTTGGGTTGTGTTCATTGGAGATTTGTTGTAAGTAATAGTCAATTCAAATCCTAAAGGCCGCTTGACATGATGCAAGACAACGTGCAATGCAATACAAAACGCAATATTTCTTGATCAAAAACATGCGCATAAAGTTCAACTGATTGTTTCAAGCAAGATCTCACACTTGCAACATTATCAGTTCGATGTCATTGCATGAAACTTGCAATTCTAGGGAAAAATCTAGTTACTTTTGGCTCAAAGTAGCAAAAGTTATAATTTTATTATTACTATTGATGTACTGACCACTTTTTTCTTGTTTATTTTACTTATTTTTGCTATTTTCATTTTTAAACCGCACACAAATATTTAATAAAATGCTATACTTATCTATGCAATATATTAACTGTGCATGCAATTTCTTGCACGTTGTCTTCCATCATGTCAAGCGGCTTTGATGCTAATTCACTCCATGTTTAATATCGCATTAATTTTAATTTATTGTGTACATTAACTTGAACTGTCTCTAAACACCAATTCCCAATTTCTGATTGTTCTTTATTTCTCAATCTCCAACCCAACTCTTTTAGTTTTACTTTGTATGTATATTTCCCTAAAAAATGTATAAAGGTCATTTCAGTGAATTTATCCACTAAACTACAACACGCAGATATCACCATTAGAATTATATATAGTGATAGTATGACCTTGAATACAACATATTGCAATTGGAAAGTTTCATCGAGTTATGCGAAGAAAATTTGTTAAGACACAGTTTGTCATAATTGATAAAATAAGCAAAATTAAACTCATGACACTTATTTAGTTATAAGAAATACGAGCAAAATAAGCTTCAAGAAGTAGAAATAATTAAATTGATTTTTAAAGATTATTACAAAGATCCGATATAATAATAAATATTCATATTTAGAAATAACAACAGATACCAATACAATGTTATCATAAATTTTAGAAATAACATCTCTTAGATTCCATCCTCTAATGTGAATTGGATCGTTACTTTGTTGTGTCCAAGAGTTGATTCGTTTTTGATGTTTTTGGCCTTGTTTTTGATGTAAAGGTCATTATACCTGATGCTTCGGAAAATCATGTCATATTTCTTGTCTTAAGCGTTTGTTTCGCCGTACTACATCATACTCTGAAGACATCCCACGACCTTATTTTCTCTGGTTATTTGTCCTCTTCTCTCGTCTTTTACGTCTTTGTAACTGGTTATGTCGATTCCATTTTAATTCTCTTTTGTATTATTTGACTATTCAGCTCTAATTTGCATCTAATGGACTCTTTTGATGTTGTCATGCACAAGGATTTTTCAATCGAAATAGTCATCTGTGTTCATGTGAAATCAAAGGTATTCAATAATCTTTGAGAATCATATTCATTTTCAAAAAATATCATGGCACAATGGTCATAGCCAGGATTTACAGTGCATCTGGGTGGTACTGTTACCGGCCCCAAGCTAGGTTAGCAGCCTACCTCGGAGAAAACAGATAACTAGCTCAAAGTACCGATAGAATGCCTCGGATTTGGACGTTAACAACCCACGCCAGGAAAAGGATAAAGAAATGGATAAGGAAATACATACTGATAATAGCCACATGAAACATAGCCGCCCAGGTGTTTCTTCAAATAAAAGAAATCATCAACTACAGAGAGTTCCAGGAAGAAAGCACTGCTTTTGAATGTGAAATAATAGAGACTGATGAAATGAGCAGAGACAAAAAAGTTCTTCCTACGGTTTTCTTCAGTATTTGCCAGAAAGATTCAAGGAAATAAAGAATCCAATTGATGTTTAAAGAGCATTATAATGATTGACTTACTAATCTCGATGGTACATTTTTCATTTACATCTCTAAGGATATACCAAAAACCAATATTTTTATGTAATCATTTTTTAGTTAGAAATTATCCCGCAATTGAAAATCAAATTAAAATAGCTGTACAGTACTATCTTATGTAATTTCCATTATATTCCGAATAGAAATTAAACCAACAGTGATATTTTCATTATTTCAATGGTCAATAAATTCCATTGCAAATTCTTTTGAGATTAAATGTTTCAGGTTACTCCTTATAAATTTTAGAGTAATAAATAAATTATGCATTCGCGAAATATTAAATAACAGTCGTTCCAAAATACTGGAATGTCGAGATATTGGAATATTTATTTCTTTTTTTCTACACGTAAAAAATAGAGATGAATATTTATTTACCCTACCAGACGTCGCGTCGTCGTCTGCTGTGTTAGTAGACCTAGACTAATACATTTCAAATTTCAAGGTGACTAGTTGTTGTTATTGCCGAATTTCTAGATGTTTTTTATCCAAGTTTCATTATTTATATTTAAACTTTAATTTGTATATATTACATACTCGTATTAGATAAATGTGAGTAGATTAAATTTTTATAATTAAACGCATTTGACCTTACAGCAAATAGGTACCTCTAGAATAAAATCTAACTACGAAATATTTTGGGTCAATTCTCCTCACAAATCTTACCAGATAAATACTCCTACACTATAAAATACTAGATATATTGCGAGACAGTTTAAAAAAGGACATAAAGAAGAACCAGCTAACTATATGGGGATATCAAATGGATACAACAATAAAACTCGTTACAAAAATTATCATCAACCAAGCAAGCAGCAATGTTCCAGATCAGTTAGATCCTGCCTAGATGCAAAATTTATACTACAACAACTAGTTGTATTGAGAAATCCATAGAATATAACAAACCTACATTACTATGCTTCATTGAAATCACGAAAAAGTTTGTTCTATTAAAATGGAAGACGTTATTCATCTCTTGTGCAGTAGAAACATACCTATCAATATAATTCAGACCATTGAAATATACTCAGACAATAAACTTCAGGATCGCATTAATAGGGAACTGAAAATCCCATACCAATCAACCAAGTTATTCGATAAGGAATTTTGCTAAGTCCCAAGTTATGCAGCTTGCAGTTGATGGAATCATAATAGTGGTGCAGCTAAGCAACGGTTACGAAATGGGTGACAGACAAATCAAAATCCTCTGCCATGTCGACGACGTAATGATATGTGTCGAAGATGAAGATGATCTTCAAAGATTATTAAATACTTTCAATATTACAGGAATATAATATAAGATGACAAAAAAACATTTGCACGACAACTTCAAATTAGAACTATAAGGTCAAATAATACAACAGAGAATGAAATTTAAGTACCTTTTAATTGACACAGCTAATTAAGGAGACATAAAAGACGCAATATGAGGAGAAGTAGCCAGAGCAATAATATTGCGAAGTGTCTTCAGAACTTACTTAATATGCTGAAACAAATATGGACAAGAAACAAAGGCGCGAATTTATAAAGCAATAATCAGACCTATAATGATCTATAGATCAGAAACAAGGCCAGAAACATAAAAACTACTAGACTAGAACAAGAAGGAAGTGAGAACCTCAGAATATATCATTAATGAATGGGTTTCACAGTATAAGAGACCATGGACCTAACATATATGTCGAATGACAGACGATAGACTGGTGAAAATGGGGAGAGTGATAAATCTTTAATTGGAGCATGGAGTGACAATATAGAGCCGGGATGAGGAGAGATATCGAAGAAGGAATAGGCGATAGATCTGTTATGGAAGAAGAAAAAGAAGGTGATGGATCAAAATGGAACATCATTTTTCTATTAAACATTGCAAATGAAATATATCTCTTACGCAAACGAATTCTGTACTTTAAAGAAACGTTTATGTCACATAAACTATTACGTTTGCAACGTAAAATATAGATTTGAATTGTAGATTAACCAATCCAAATGTTGTTGTTTTTCATTTTCTAAAGAGATTATATTTGATAACAGATGGAAGATTAACACATCTAAGATAAGTTGCTGATTGATTCCAAAACTAGATAAACCACCTCATCTAAATTCTTCTCATAGATGTTGTCATTATTATTCACAAGTTGTTGCTAAGGTAATTCTAAAATAACCATCAAGAGAATTATTAGATTACAGAACAACTCAAATGATTTACACAAGTACACGTGAGACTGTTCAGTTGTGGGAGAAAAGTTCCGATAATTTTTAACAGATGTTCCAATCAATAAATACCTTAATATTAAATGGGGAAACTAATTTAGTTCCAAATTCTAACTACTTTCTATTTTAAACAGATTTGTAGGAATAAAGAAATGGCTTAACAAGCGTGTTCCATTTTTTTTCGTTTGTTCCATGAACAACATTATTCTATTTCAGATTTCGTTTTATTTATAATATAAATTCATTCACACCTGAAATACGAGGACAGTTTCACGAAAACTAAATTGTTGTCATATCGATATTTTATGATTATAATCTAGAAAAATATATAAATTAGTTTTGATACTCGTTAGGGCAAAAAAACCTTAACACGTATACACAGGTATAGGTCATAATCTTTTTTCCAAAATTTTTCTGGTGGTGGACGGTAACAGCTGCAATTCTTACGACGACGAATCGATAAAATTACTTATAAGTTTCGCGATTGTAACTGATTTTCAAAAAACAATGGATGCTTTTGTAAGTTTATTTAAGCATCAAACGATTCATGGTGACTGTTCAGAGTATACTGATTATCGAAAACATATCTTAACGCTGTCGACAACCGATTGGAATTTTTTTTAATATTGTGAAAAAGTACTAATCACATTTTATTTCTGAAAGTCGTGTATAAGATAATTATTGTAATTATACATAAAGAAATATAAACCTTGTGTAGTTTTTCGAAAACGAATATCTATTGTATTTGTATATCCCTTAGCAACAGATTTCGGATACGACCTTGATAGAGCTATTAACGAATTCATACGTCGCGCCTAAAACTTTTGTATTTGTTGTTATAGCGAATTTAATGCGTTAGCGACAACACAGTCGCAAAACATCACTAACAACCTTGAATGTTCTTCACAAAATTATTTACATTTTTTGTGCGTCCTGTTTAGGCCCACTCAATGATGAAAAGTGGATAAACAATAGTACAATCAAATTCGACTTCACACCTAAGAAAATTAACATAATTATTGTAGTTTCGTGTAGACAAATACAGGTTGAATGAAATTATTGATTCATTATTTTCGATATGAATTCTGCAATAGTTTTTAAAAATAGTCACTAGTTACACTATTATCAAAATGTTTTTTGAATACAAAGTAGTTTTTTGAGTAGATTATTATTATTATTATTATTATTATTATTATTATTATTATTATTATAATTATTATTATTATTATTATATACGTACATGTGAATTTCTAAGTTTATTTTTTTCACAAGAGGATCTTCATGAATTGATTCCTACATAATCAATAATCTCATTGACCATGAGGTGTATTATTTTTTGTTTGGGGTCATATTTTTGCTTTATTCATGCTCTTTTTTTTTCTCTTCATGTTTTCCAACACTGTATCAAAGGGGGTTGCCAGTTCCGGGCGACAGAAATCCGAGACACTATATAAATAAATAACAATTTATAAACAAAAAAAAATTAACAAACTAACTAACTAACTTAACTTCATTCTTCATCAGTCACTACTTTTTCCTCCGATATTTTTTTGGCGTTGTGCAGCATATATCAAGCCCTTGTCTTGTTCATAATTAAACTAAAAATCAGTGCAACTCATCTCTAAATTTAAAATTATGAGAAGTTCGACTCTTATAACTGCAGTGTGTACTTAGTACGCAAGACACAACGGTTTTTAACGCGTTCAAATTAGCTTTTGTGTCACTAGCAAAGATCTAACCAAATTTCTTGCTAACTTCAGATTGGTTTTACAATAGAATGATTATCAAATAGAAGATTTTTTTCTCAATGCACAGTGGTATGGCAGCTTCTTAAAGACCTTCAAAAAAGATATCGTCGCTGAAGTCAAAATTCTTATCTAAATAGTAGCAAATATCTATTCCTGGCCATCCTCAAATGAAAATTAAAAAATTGTTCTAATATAATCTAAGTTGAGAATACTGCTATTCTGTACTCTTCAGCGAAACAAAATATCTATAATGAATTACATATATCAATCAGTAAATCGTAAGTATTAGAATGATATGTAATCCATAAGTGTCAATACTTAAATGTTGGATATTTCAATATCTAGCATCTATCCTTTTTTATGATTGAGCATATAGAGATTATTCTAAACAAATAATATAATAATAACCTAACATGATGATAAGTCACTGATGTAAATAACTATTATTCAATAGAACAAAATGAAAACTGATTATAGCAGTAGATTACAAGAGATAATACTAACGTACTTAATCCTGAAGCCTGTTGAGCACCCCTTTTCACAGTAATTTCCATTCTATCCTATCCTGCGTCTTTTGATCAATTTCCTGCCAGCTTATTCCTCGATTTTCCATTGCCACCCCAATTTCCTCTGCCCATCTCCTCATGGATAATCCTTCTTTTTATAGTTTTCTTGTTTCATACATAATATCACTCAATAAGTCGTGTGACTCACCCACAGATGGCGCTTTCTTTGTCAAATCCATATGACGTTTATGTAACAAGTACTAACTTTCAAAAGACTATGCGTAAAATTTCATAACATTTCAATTAGTCAGAAAAAAGTGACAGCCATTTAAGTGAAGCTACTTCTTCTTATTTTCAAAAAAATGGATTCAAAACAACTTCGTGTGTTAATTTATCATTGCTTATAGATGAAAAAAAATGTACAAGCTCAGCAATGGCTTCAAAAGTGTTATACGGTCTGTTCCATCGAAAAGAACCATTTGTTATTGGTTTGTTGAATTTAAACATGATACCGATGATAGTTAACGTTCTGGTCGTCCAATTGAGGTGGTTACTCCAGAAAATATCAAAAAAATCCATAAATTGGTTATATGAAATCGTAACTTAGAATTGCGTGAGATAGCTGAGGCCGTAAAGATATCAGAAGGCAGTGTGTTTTCAAAGTGGGTGCCGCGTTTACTCACAGTAGTTCAAAAACAATCATGTGATGATGCGTCGATATATGACAATGAATTAAACATGGATTCTCACTTGACTTCGGAATCAAAACGATCTGAGTGGACAGCAGTTGGTGAAATACGTCCGAAGCGTCCAAAGGCACAACAGTCAGCTGGGAAGGTTATGGCTTCAGTATTTAGGGATGCGCATGGGATATTGCTCATCGACTATCTCCAATAGGGAAAGACAACCAAAAGCGAATATTGTTGTTGAATCCTTTGAATGCAAAAATCAAAGAAAAACGGTCTCATATATCGAAGGAAAAACCACTGTTTCACCAAGACAATGCACCGATTCAAATGTCGATGACATTTGCTTCCTCATCCACCGTATAGTCTAAATCTGGCTTCCAGTGACTACTGGCTATTCACTGATCTCGAAAAAAAAAATAAAAATTCGTCGGTAATAAATTCAGCTTAAATAAAGAAGGTATTGCTAAACCTAAAGCCTGTTTTGAGGCAAAAGACAAATCCTTCTGAAAGTACAGCATCCATAAGTTGGAGAAGCGTTGGAATGATTGTATTGCTCTAGAAGGAGTTTATATATGACTTATTGAGTGATGTTATTTTCCTTATTAATCGATCTTCTTCTATTTTCATAACATGACCGAGCCATCTTAATTGTTCTTTTTATGCTTTGTTTTGGAGAGATGATACGTAACAATACTTAGAATTTATTTCACTTCAATGAAATCCATTTTTCAGGTATTTTTGCTTTGTTTTATCATCTACCACCTCAACATCTCCTCCTTCCATTTTATTTTATTTCTAAGTTTTTTCTCCGGACTCTGGGTCAGAGTTTTTCGTTTTTCTTTTTCTGTTAGCAAAATATTTGCTCTTTTGTTCCCTCCAATGGTTATTATAACACAGTTTTTCTTCATTTTTATTTTAAATACTCATAGATCACATAGTAACTCGATATCTAAGACGGTAAATAATTATTAGAGGTTTATTTTTCCAGTCGCGCGCCACTTCAACATTATGTTAAAGTCCGTAGAAAACGGTATCTTAAAGAAGAATTTTATCACTTAGCAATAATTTTTGAAATTTCACTACTTAACTGGAGATTATGAAATATTTTGTCTAATTTTCTGAGGTTGTACTTTAGTTATCCACGATACACAGTATAAGTTATTGTGGTGGATTGAGCGGTGATATAGTCCAGCCGCTGATCAATTATGATACGTATTTCTCTATTCAATGCCAATCTCTATCTTTGGATACCACACTTTAGGACTTCAGATAATGCCTATTTCTCCGTACCTTTGGCTCATTTTGTACTATATTAAGCATGATAATCTAATCGGATTCCTTGATCAGTATTTGAACTTTTTCCAAATTCCTCTATAGTAATTGCGACCAGTTTTCAACTGGTCAATAAATAAAACATTTTAGTTTCACTGCAACTTTATTTTTACTTAACCCATGCATAGAAGATAAGCTATTTTATACTTAAAATATTGATTAGAGTACAAGATTCTGATATAATGACAATCACACCTACATAATAATTCGTTACGAGTTCAAGTTTCTTATCTGCGTTACTTGTGGTATGTTGAGCTCTTAATACCGTAAGCTCTGATACAAAAATGTTTTGAAAGAGCACAGTTCCCAAACTTACAGGGCTTACATTGGCACCCACTCAAGTCCGATCTTCAGGATAAAAGTATCCCTCAACTGATGTACTAGAAAGTATTTGTTTAACGCTGGTGAATTTATTTTCAGAAGTTTTCGATATTCACTATATTTTCCATGCAATGATTGTCTCAATTGAATAGTTAAAGCAGCTTGAAAAAAGTTTCGTGCATTTTTTTTGATAATTCGTAACTGGGAACGGTAGAGAGAAGCCTGAAATATGGTTAGATTATAGTGATATATATCAGAACGTATTAATCTTTATCAAGTGTTTGTACAGATAACATCTTGTAAAAAAAATTAACGTTAAATGTACGAAATTCTTAATTATTATCAAGTTACTGTAAAGCTATGCTTAATATTTTGTGTTATGCCTAGAAGAGTTTTCATAACAATAATAGTAGTATTAGACCCGAAAAAGTATTATCTTGAGGATTTCGACTTTCTCAAGTTAAGATAAGTATATTTCATAACTGTTTGCAATATAGAAAATGCAAATATGCTATGAGAATTATGAATATTTATATCTTAATCCTGAATATTATACGAGCTTTACATTTGAATAGAACTAAATGCGATTTTTATATCAAAGTAAATATAATAAACACCTAATAAAATATGAATATTCATTCGTGAACGTTTCCTAGCTTCCAATATTTACTTGTGGGGTTTCCAAGGAAAGGTAGATTTAAGAATATGTGAATTGAGGAGCAGTCATCTGCTCTGTGTTCACTTTGAAGGGTCTTGTTTTTTAATACTTCTAGTTCTGTCGCCAAGCCGTCATTCATCCCAATGGAAGTGCCAGATAAAGATACGTTGCAGCCTTTTGTACAAAATAACAGCGCCATTGACTTCGTTCAATCTATAAAATTCTTGTTTTAATTCTTCGAAATGGGAGTCACATATTTCTGCTTTATCTAAAAAATTGAGTTCGCTTTGTTTTGCGCTGAGATCAAATTTAGAAGATTCAAAATTTGACATTTCTATTCTTATTCATATTTGAATCTGCATGGTCCGTAAACAAGCTTATCCTCTTGTGATGCACAGCTATTCACTTAGGAACGCAGAGCATGATC
This sequence comes from Diorhabda elongata, assembly GCA_026230145.1. Classification (NCBI taxonomy): domain Eukaryota; kingdom Metazoa; phylum Arthropoda; class Insecta; order Coleoptera; family Chrysomelidae; genus Diorhabda; species Diorhabda elongata. The sequence goes on from CM047935.1 coordinate 9,151,195, forward strand.
TTTGTCTACCTACTCCATGTTCACAATCAGTTAAAGCCTCAATACTATAAAATGCGAAAAAAATGCAGAATCATTTGCCAATTGAAATCAAATCTATTTTTCGGCTCTTGTAGGCATATTTAGTGAAAAGTACCTTTCTATGCGGTAATGTACATTACATATAAAATTATGTGTGAATACTATATATTTAGATTTTATTTTCATTATGTATTTATTTGTGTTAGTTTTTTGTGATTAATTGTAAACAGTTTTTTGACAATAAAGCATTCTTCTTTAAGGAAAAAAAACTGTTAAATAATTAAGTAATACTTTTCAAGGAACAATGAAATTTGTGTTTATTCATTCAATGTTTAATGTATTGAATGATTTTTACAGTCTTATATTTCTACTTATGTAAGGGCAGATCTATCTTCAAGAGGAATCGCTTGTCGAGAGCGCCGATACCCCTTGCTGCACTTCAGGCTTCAGTCGTACACGTCTACAAACTCACGCGCATTCCCTACATTTCCTAGTTCCGTGGTGACCAGTTTATTCAGTAAAACGTATTGAAGATATCAAGTATTTATTAGATCCAGAGTTATGTGGGTCATAATTTTGATAAAAATAATCAGATTGTCGATAAATTTGAGGCTTCTAGAACAACTTAACAATATATCGCCAATTTGTTACTTCACTAACTTAATATCAATTAATGAATGAATCAAATATTCTGACAAATACTTTCGATGATTTGACCTATAAGATTCTTAGAATGATACTCATTATCTTGATAACATACATGTAATAAAGATTTAGCAAGCCTGCCAGTTTTATCGACCAGATCAAATAAATTACTTTCCTAAGGTACAAAAGATTACCAGTGCCATATCTTGAATGCAGGAGAATTCGTAAGAAATAAATTCGTAGAGTTCTTCTCTAGTTTTTACAACTTGTCCTCAGAAATAATCGCACTGAAATTGTTCCATAGTTAGAACGTTTTCTATTTCTTTTCCAACAGTGTCACGAACATTAGACCATTAGTTTTCCACTATTCATTTTCTATTAAGCATTCTGGACCATTAGATCTTAAAGGTGTTTGACTCTCCAGATCATTCGACCTTTTCTAGCTGTTAGGCTCTTACCATTTATTTCCCATTCAACACACTAGATCTTTACGATACGTTTGACCCTCTAAACCACTATATATATATATATATATATATATATATATATATATATATATATATATATATATATATCACATCACTTCCTATTTGATTTGAATTGACATACTTGATTTCAAAGCATCACTTCCTCTTTCTGTTTCTTAATGCGATATTTTTCACTCCGCAAACTCTTTTAATATATAAATTAGGTCAAAAGGTCAAAAATAAAGAAGAATTTATTTATATAATTTTACATGTGGAATTTAAAATTTTCCTGTAGCATAAACACAACTTCTCGCTTTTCGTAGGAGGTGAGAAAAACAAGGTTTAGAAGCGCGAGTGGAACAAAAACAGACAATCTATGAGAATGAAACAGACCGAATCGGTGTTTGATCACTGGCGCATAACTATTCATTATGCACGCATTTCGGTCGGGACTGACCGTCTCAAGGATAAATCTAGTCTGTTAGGCTCGACTGAGCTATAACAGCTTTTCCAAAAAGTTTAGACGATGGTTTAACTTGTATTAAATCTAATTTGCGGGATTTCGTGGAAGTGGAATAATATAAGTTTTACAGGTAATCCTAGGAAGCGACAAAACACAAAAAAGAAAGATTTTTATTATAGCCTGGTTGTAATCGTTTGGTTTCACAGTCTCGTTTTTTAGATTTTTTTATATGATGGGACTTTGAAACATTTTAATCGTTTCCGCTTGAAAAGTTTAAAAACTCAACAGCTTATAAAAATCTAATATTTACTTACAGTTGTTCCAACTAGATGATTATTAGCAGTAAATGAAGAAGTTTTTCAAAAATAAAAATTGTGTAAAAACAACTCTCCATTGTTCGATCGTAAGAAATTTAAAAAAAAATATTCATAAATAAATTATTGGAATAAGAATAAAATTGGATTGGAATTGATTTCAAATGCGACCATATTAAAAATCAACTTTGATTCAATTTTTTTAATTTACATATTCCCTTAAAAACCTTCCACATATCTGGTATCTCGTTTAAACTGAACAACCTTATGGGTACGTAATTTTTTCCTCCTTTCTTGCTGTTTCTATTTACTATTTTCGAAAATGAATGACAGCACAAACTCTAACCCATGAGGTAAACCCCAATATAACATCATGAATCAGTGTCGTAGAATTTCTGAAATAAAAGACTTAATCAAATATTAAGAACAAATTCCACAATAAAATCTTTCGCATTTGAGAAAACTTCATGACACATTTGTTAATGAACATTCCAATAAGGGAGTAAGTTTTCGAAGTTTTCAAATATGATCCGATTTGAAACATCAAATATTCATAGACTTGTCAAGCAAAGAAAGAAGTGAAAGAATCATGGACTTCAGCTTCAACTGGGAAGAAACCTAACCATGCAATAATTTATCAGACTGAAAGTGCATTCATTTTAGAGAATTATGAATTATTACAGACAATACATTCATAAGAGAAGAACGATAGAAAATGTGCGCTCTGGAATGTTTCATTTTGACAACATTGCGGCTGATTGACTTATATATATTATCGTCTCGTCTCTCAGCGCTTCTTATCCTTTGAAGGTCTGTAATCCTGGAGTAATAATTAGATTGAACAATTTTCCAAAAAGAGAAAAAATTGGAAGAATAGTCCCTTTTATGACTACTTTGATGTATTTTATTTAACAGCAAGGCAAAAACCCTTCTTTGCATGTACGAATTATAGGGAATAGTAGCAGAACTTTCTAAGCTACATTTATTAGAGTAGACTTCCCAAAATGTTTCTGACCAAAAGTTTGTAAATCGTTCTTTTAATAGCCTATCACACTGCAATTCTTCTTGTAGATAAGCCGTATTATCTCTTAATCCTATTACTTTCTCATCCAGCTGTTTTTTTCTATATCGACATTTTTTGACAAACTTCAAATTTTGTAAAATCTCAGACATAGTCTCCCGAACAATATGTTTGTTACTAAGATCGTCTAAAAACATGTTTAATGTAGGAAATTCTCCTAATTGACAATTTGCAATTTATGAAAATGGTAATTTTTTCGAATATACGCAAGGTAGTCCTTGCTCTCTTAGCCTAACATTTCCCTTATTTAATTTCACACACTTTATAACACGTCTGACCAAAGCTTTTATGCCACTATAAAAATATAATGCATTTCTACAGTTAAAATGTTCGTACACGTTTAATTTAACCGTAACTGTTAAATCTTTTACCCTTTAACTCGACCTTAACTTTGCGAGAAAAAAAATAGCCGGATGGGGCAAGATCAGGGCTTTATGAAGCATGATCAATCTCTGTAAAGCCACACTCGTCTACAGCCTTGGAAAGAGAACCAGCGTGGACTGGAGCATTGACATGAAGCAAGCGCACACCTTGGTCGATTTCGCCGGGTCGTTATTAGATAATTATTTGGCGCAACAGAGTTAGTAAGTTGAAGTAATATGCAGCTATCAAAGTTGTTTTTAATTCCTTAAAGTTAATTGAAAGGATACCCTCGTCAAATTATTGTCGTTATCAAGTTTTTGGTGCTATTCTTGACCTTTGCTTTTATTGACACGGGCTCTCTTCTCTTATGCCTCAACATGGAATCCCTTTTGGATCTCGTATCATAGTAGAAGACCATAGTTTCATCACCCCTTACAACTGATCGAATTACACTTTCTTGGTCCTCATGTCAGAGTTTCAAAATTCGTTCAAAACATTCTACTCGTCGCTGGTTTTGTACTGCGCTGGAAACAGCTTGAAACAATTTCTAATTGTTATAAATGATAGACACAAGTCACAACAGCCTCCATTCTGTTTTTGATTGATGATGGTGTTAATCTTTCTTTAGTTAAAAAATCCATAATAGCGCGAAACTAAAAGTGAGATATTTTTCAAAACATCTCGACTGAGTCGTTCGATCCTACTATAATAAAATGATCAGAGCAGCACTGACTCGTGCGGATACGGACGCACTCTACTTACTATATGAGGCCATGAACTCATGGACCGCACTACGAATCTACTTGACTTTACATTTCTTTGTTAAACAGATTCAAATGGTGAAAGATATATCTAAAGTTAAGTTAGTGAAATAGTCAGAAAATTCGTGTTTTTTATTAGGTAAAAATATGTCTATATCTGTCGCTAAAATATATTCGAGGACTAACATTGGATATCTGCAATGATACAAGAAATGCTGGTGTTTGGAACATACTTCCACGTACATCAATCAAAAAACATGTAAGAGTTCATTTCTCGATTGTTTTCTTTGACTTTGACACAAAATCCTATACGACCCCCTATCATTTATTATTGTTGATGATTCTAAAAAAAGTTGTCAACTAGAAAAGGCATGTTGGCCTCAATTAAAGTTTCACAAAAAAAATTTTTCATTAAATTTCTGAAAAGGTCTGTATTTTAAATATAGTGCGAAAAATTTTCAAGATCTATGGATTCATCGATTTGAAATTTGTTATAAATTGTCAATCAGAATTATGATATTCACGAGGTTTTTCAAAAATTCCCGCCACCCGTTCCAATACCGCTTTCGACTCGATATTGGGTTGAGATTGGTAAGAATAAGAAACGGTGCAATATTCTAACACTTATATAAAATTTCCGTGTATGCTGTCTAAAAGATGCCTATTCTTCAGTTGTGCATGGAAGAATAAAAGAACTATATCTATGATTTTTAATTCACATACAAAAGATTTTTACTATTATTGTTTACATTTTTCGCCTAATTATTCGAGAATACTTATTTCTGAATCAACCCTTACTTAAGTTTTATAGTTATCTGGTTTTTTTATGTATAAAGCATTCGAAATTGATAGTTAAAATTTCACTATTTTTGGTTGACTTCAAATTCAGCAAAATTTTGTTTGAATTATACGTGAAATATACTTATCTATAGAATAACCACTAACATATATCCGTATGAATTAAATTACGCGAATATTTATGATCATTGAAATAAATATAAGAACACGTGTGCCACCTTGATCAAATCGAAACTAAGACGCGATATAGACATACGTATGATCTGGTAATCGCAAAACGGTAATCCTCGCAACCCGGATGAGGGCCCCTTGTCTTCTTTAGTTTCTTCAATAGAGGCCTATTCAATTCCGCATCTCGAATTCACATTCCGTCTGGCCCGTGTGTTTATTTCCTTTCACAAATTCGACGGTTAGAATCGCATAGAATACAAGTCTTCAGTTATAATATATAAACTGCACGCAATCGATTTATTTAAACTGGAAAAATATATTGTACCGGACTAAAATATTATATTTTGTGATTTAAAGTTGCGCCCTAAAAGTAGATATACGTGAAATATAGTTAATGTAGATATTAAGTAACCATGTTAATTCTAAACAAAATTGTCCCATATCAACATAATGAGTACGATTTGTTGAATATGCAAGCGGTAGTGACTTATTGATGGAAAAATTACTTTTTTTACTTTACTAATTAATTACAGAAAGTAATCAAAAAAAGCCAGATCAGAAAAATATTGCAGATGAACTAATGAATCGTGATGCATTTTGGATAATTTCACTTTTCATTTCACATTTCAATTACAGCTTTGGAATCCCAAAACACCGTGACCATGAACTTAATGGCCGAAAAAAACGGTTTTTGGCTTACGGGTTTAATAGGAGAAGCATCACTCTTTTCCCATTTCTTTCTGTTTGGAGGAAAATCTGTTCTAGTCAAATTCAAATCAAGCAAATTGTCTACGGTGAGAATTCATTCGTTTTTCTTGATGAAACCTTTGGATGAAGTCTCTCTCACAATTAAGAATGTAATTTTTCCATTTTTCAAGTTTTTAATGTGGGTGTTATACGTTTTACACTGCTTGTAATATTTATTCTTTTCTCAAATGATTTTTATAGTGCTATTCCTCTATCATAAGCAAATTTTCTAGTAGAAGAACCAATTTTTATGTACATACGGTGATATTTTGTTCACTCACATTTATGTTAAACTTCAATTGGGTGTGAACTTTGCCTTGCCTTTATTAACCAAAGCCATATCGGAATTAATAATCTTATCTATAATAAACCTGTTACAAAATATTACATTGAGTACATTATCAACCAAATTGTTGAAGAATATATAGTGTGAAAAATTACAGATAGAAATAGTAGCGATTCTAGAATTAATATCGGAATAAATTCTCGGTAATCAAAAGTTCATTACATTTTCTAATATCTATTAGCAGGTATTACGTTGGAATTTTTGGAACCGTTGGTAATATTCTTACTGAACACAGTGTTTGCACTACCACCACACCAACATTCACAAATACACTGCCTGACTCGCGTTTCGTGAACTACAACCTACTAACTTAACTCCCCTGTTTTATACGGAATTTTCTTACCAATGAACCTTCTCCCACAAAAAAATAATTCTAGCGGGAAAACCTCCTTTGCCGGAATCTTCACATTTATTCCTTAACCACTAAACTAGAATTTATTTAACAATTTCATATACATCCAACTATTTATTATTGGAAACGAATCCATAATTATGTTTATTTTTAATAATGGCCTATTAAGAGGATTCGAATGAAGAGTTTCAATGTAGATAGGTAATTTTAGATGTGTAAAAATAACATAAAATTATTTTATTAATGATTAGTGCAATTTTTTCTTTACAACCAGACACTTTGTAGACTTGATTTCTGTTTGTATTAGTCGGTTGCTACATGACTACGTGTTATTTTGAAACTTTACAATGGGATTTCCCAGAAAAAATGTTTTTTAAGGCAAAAAAATAAGTATTATGTAGCAAAAACAATTATAATAACTTCAATAGACCGTAGGTACTCACAAAGCGTTTCGGGTTTTATTAAGTATTACGACAAATGATTCTTAGAATCTAAACACTTAATAAAAATCTAATAGACAATCCTTGACGACTTAATTTCTCGTGAACATTTTTATGCAAAAAAATGGTACGCTGTTATAAAATTAATTTGGTGAAGACGAAATAGAGAGCATTAACCTATTATGGGATTTTTTGACTTCATAATTAAGTACATACCTTGTAACAAAGAGAAACGTCGATTCGTATCTTTGACGAAGTTAAGTTGACATGTCTAGATCTGATACAAAACATGACAAGACTTGCTAATATGAAAATTTGAATGAACATTTTACATAGAACATTATAGTAGGTGAATATCATTTTTGAATATTTTTTTAATGGAGGAGCAGCAAGAGACTCAATTCATACCAAACAAAATTGGTTTACAAATTTACATTCATTTATTTGCCTAGCTCATTCTGCAATGTCGAATAAAACAAAAAACACCTAATCAGATTCGTCAAAGACATAATATCCAATGAACACAATGGAGTGTATGAAATCCACTGCTCAGATTGCTATATTGCTCAGATAAATCGACGTATTTCCGTCAGAGCCAAGGAACACTTGTTGTCTGTCACTAATTCCGATATATCCTCAACTCTTGCCCAGCATTGAGTCCATAGCGGACACAAAATCGATTTCAATAGAACGAAAACTATCGCCCCACTCCGCTCTTTCCAGCCCAGGAGAAGCTATCGAAATAGAGAAACGTCCAAACTGTTTGAATACAAAGGAAGATAGCCAGAGATTGCCGACAACATGGAAACACTTTCATCCACTTCGCTCCAATACCACTCCGGTCAACCACAACATTTCCTCTATAACCCCCCCGAGAAGCCGATCTCCATACATTTATTACCCCTCCCGCCAAGAATATACTTTTCACGCGCGCCAAAATCCCAAAATCCACCAATAGATCACCTATAATTACAAGGTCCAGGTGACTAGCTCCCCAGTTAGCTCAAGACCAGCAGTGAGTGTGTTAGTGTTAACAGCATTCTTGATGATAAGCGTATTATTTCTATTTTCTATTTGAATCATTTTATATTTTTGTTTCACCTTTTCATTTCCTTTGTGAAATTTCGAGGAGTAGGCAGATTGAGGCCTTGGAATCAACCAAGAAAAAGGGGGGATTCGTCGCGTGGAGTGGACAGATTGAGGCCACATAATCGGACCACTTCTTACCAATGAACGAATAACCACCCTATCCCCACGCTTCTTTTGATAGTGGCTCAAAAGGGAGCCGAAACGTCGAGAGTATATATATATATATATATATATATATGTACACGAACATATGACTGCCAACAAGATTTGTTTGTGTTGTATACCGCATAATTTGACAACTGTTCAAGGAAGGCTCGTTTCAATTGGAACAAATAAAAACTGAAAAAATTCAATTACGGTGCTTTATAAGATCGTGATAATCAAAGAGCAATTTTACTTTCACGTAATCTGCTAATTTCCTCCTTAAAACTAAAACTGGAGGTCGTCTTACGCAATAGTAGCTCTTCAAACTTCAATGCAATCAAGACTAACATCAACGTGTAAACTACACACTATCACTAAGCTATTAAACAAAAGCATTTTTTCTTTTATGTATACGTTCACAAGATCGGAAAGCTGTAGTTTATGGCTATCTTCCATTTCTATTTTACCAAGGAGTATTCACTATGTTTCTTCATACTACCACGGTACAACTCCAGAGCTGTATGCCAAAAGTCCATACAGGTTTTTATATTTGCCGATACAAAAGCACAAATAGATTAAATGAAATTTTTCCCCAATATTCATCACATTTTTTAGAATGTGATTCCTAGCTCTTCTTTTTTTTGACATGTGGTTTCCAGCGCAAACTAGTTTCTATGGTGATAACCTCTGTTGAAATTTGAGCATTATTTAATCTTGCTGGCATATGTTGTTCTCTCTTGTTAAAAAGTTTGCGTGCACTTATTTGGTTTCGCTGAATTTGATCCTCCAGTTTCAAACCAAAGTTGTATTTAACAGTTAGTTGTTTGTAATGTACCTAGATCTTCTTCATGAAGGTTCTCAACTGCTCTAATGGCAGTAACATCTACGAAAGTTATGATATTTTGCTCTAAATCAGGTCCTGATACACTCCTTCGCTTGAGTTGAGCAGCTTTCTTCTTGTTTTATTATGAATACTCTAGGAGTTGAGTCTATTGTTTTGGTATGCCATTTTTCCTTTTAGTTTGCTATACTTTAAGGTTATACTGATTACAAAATTTGTACCATACAAACAGACAGAGCGAGTTGAATAAAGTATTGCTTCAAACATTGGAAGATGAAAAATATGTCAGATCAGTGATATAGAATATCAAGATTTCAGGATATATCTAAAGCCTTTGACAATATCACCCAAATGTCTGTCCGAGAAACAATCAGTTGTTGTTGAAGCCACACGCCAAGATGAAATAATATGAGTAACAGCTCCTGTCCTATGGAGGTCAGTTTGAAGATAACTTGAAGCTTGTACCAAAATATTTGAACGAATTTATCCACACTATAATGAGAATGTGATAGTTGACTTTATAAGATAAAAAATATCAAAAGTAATAACAAGTTTTTGCGCTCATTTGAGCTTTGATTTTGTAGACCCATTTTGTTTAATTTTCATAATTATATATTGATCATCATCATCATCATCTATCAGCCATCTTCCATCCACTGATGGATATAGGCCTCCTCTAGTTTAAACCATCTGTCTCTATCTTGAGCTGTATTTATCCAATTTCCTACAATTTTCTTTACATCGTCACTCCATCTTGTTGGCGGCCTGCCTCTACTTCTCTTATCCATTCTTGGCCTCCACTCCAATATTCTTTTCGTCCATCTATTATCCGTCATTCGGGCTACATGGCCTGCCCATTTCCATTTCTTTTGGGTTATGATTTCAATAATGTCCTTAACGTTTGTTCTTCTTCTTATGTTCTCATTTGTAATTGTATACCTTCTCGTAATTCCCAACATTGCCCTTTCCATTGCTCGTTGCGCCACTCTCATCTTTCCTGCAGCTTGTCTCGTGAGGGTAAGCGTCTCTGCCCCATAGGACATCACAGGTATAACACACTGCTCATATACTTTTCTCTTTAGTCTTATTGGTAAGTCTGATTTCAAGGTACTACTCAACTTGCCAAAAGCTATCCATCCTAACTGTATTCGACGCTTTATCTCACACGTTTGGTTATCTCTTCCTATCCTCACTTCATGGCCTAGATATTTATAGTCATATACTTGCGCTATCTCACCTCCATCGATAATTATGTTATCATTTGTTACCAGATTAGTTATAAATTTGGTTTTGTCTAGATTTATTTTTAGGCCAACATTCATTGTGGTTCTTTTCAAATCCGTGGCCATCTGCCGAGCGTCTTGCATATTGTCGGTGATTATGACGATATCGTCTGCGAAACGCAGGTGGTTTAGATACTCATCATCGATATTTATACCTTTCCCTTCCCAGTTTAATTTTTTGAAAGAGTATTCCAACACACATGTGAAGAGCTTAGGAGAGATAGTGTCTCCTTGTCTAATCCCGCGTCCTATCTGTATCTTATTTGTTGGTTCGTGGAGATTTACATTTAGAGTTGCGTTTTCATATATGTGTTTAATGAGCTTAGCGTATCTGTAGTCTATCCTACATTTTTGCAGGGCTGATAAAATTGCTGGAAGTTCAACTGTGTCAAAAGCCTTTCTAAAATTGACAAATATCATTACGAGGGGCCTATTATATTCTATGGATTTTTCTATCAGTATCTTAATCCTTTGTAAATGGTCGTTTGTTCCATACCCTATTCTGAACCCCGCCTGTTCTCTGGGCTGATAAAAGTCTAACTTTCGTTCCAAGCGTTTCGTTACGATCTTAGTGAACCATTTATAAAGGTGAGAAAGCAAGCATATAGGTCTATAGTTTTCAAGGTTCGTTATATCCCCTTTTTTGTGGATGAGAATTATCGTCGCATTTCTCCCCTTTTCCGGGATTTCCCCCTTTTGTAGACATAGATTGAAGAGGGAGATTATTTCTTTTAAAAGTTTCTCACCCCCAACTTTGACAGCTTCTATCACAATTTGGTCTTCTCCTGCCGCTTTCTTGTTTTTCATTTCCGTTAGGGCATTTTTTGACTCTTCAATTGTTATTTCGGGTATAAGTTCTGAACCTTGGTTTACGACTTTCATTTTATTTTCTATGATATTTAATTCTTCTCTTCTGCTTCTATATAGTTCCTTGTAGAATTCTTCTACAATTTTTACCAATTCTCTCCTATTGTTTGTTTCTTTTTTGTTGTTATCCTTGAGTTTGACGATTTCCTTTTGAAATAGTCTTATTTAGTGTTCTTATTTCGCTTGTATCTTCCTTTTGTTGTTCTACTAGAAGTCTTCTTTGTCTAATTAGATCTTTTGTATTTTTTCTTCTTTATCTCCATCTCTTTTACAGTATTTTTGTTGTGCTTTTAATATTGTTCCAGTGATTTCTTCATTTAATATGTTTAATATACAATATTATATATTGATATACAACTGAAATTAGCGAATAAATTATACTGATACCTACAAAGACAATTCTCCTTTGATCAAAGTATGAATTTTATTTCAATAGTTAATTTGGATATGCATACCTCCAGTTTCAAATTGGTGTTTACTTGTTCAGTAAAGTGTTAATTAGAGATTTGAATATTGATGTTAGGTATTTAGTTTACACACGAAGATTCATATTGACAGCTTCATCCTATCATTATACCAATAATGATGCTGAACATTGAGTAAAATTAACATCACGTTATGTATCTTGCTCTACCACGAAGATTGCGGTACAATAACTATAGATGAGCTATATGCTATTACTAAATTTGTCTGATCGATATTCATGAATGAATCAAAGACAACTATATTGTATATACAGTATATTTTGATTAAAAAAAAAACAGTTGAATGCAAATAGGATATGAATTTTTCAGGGAAAAGCGTAACGCATTTTTTAAGTGTAGTTTGTTGTTTTATTAGTTAATTAATAATATTTCCGAAGAAACCAAAGATGTTGCTATGATAGGTTCCCTCAGCTTTTACAATAATTGTAATGTATAGACTTGTATTTATTCTCACTATTCTCACAATAAGATTTTATTTGTTTTTTACAAATGTATATATAATAAATAATGAAAGGTGTAAGATATCATTAATACAGCACTAATTCTACGGTTATAGCTAGTTAGGAATTTATTTTGTTTTATCATGATTATAAAATAAGTTCAGCAACCTAATGTTGTATTATTCTTCAAAGGACTATAAGTGTGAAGCTATGATTTTGTTCCTTACCAACATTCAAGTAGATATTCATGGACTTTATAACTTAAACATAAAAAATGCCCTTCGGTCACGTCGAAGCAACATCAAAATCACAATTTATTTTGTGTACTACAATTCATTTATTTGTTTTCAGTTTTCAACGTTAATTGTAATCAGTGCAACCAATTTTTCACGTAATTTTAACTTAATGTTCATTACAAAGTTCTGTTGGTAAACTTTTCCGAACTTTCAAGCTAATATTCGGTATTATTGGCACGTTTCTCGCAATATTTGATTTTACTTTTTCTGGAACAGGAACTGTATTGAACGAGAGAAAACATACAAGACTGAAATCATAATCAACAAATAAACAGTTAATGAAATTGACTTACTCTGATACCACTAACACTACATATAACTAAACAGAAACAAAAAAATATATTCAAATTTGTCTTATAAGTACTAATTAATATTTTGGATGCTCGATAAAGTCTTCATATTGTTGAAAACAGAATATTCTTACATTCTATTTACAATTTTCACTTCTTCTGTCATCTTTTATATATATTTGACATTTTCATTTCCAGCTGTGAATAAATTGAACAATCAGTTTGCATCGACAGTTGCAGCATCAATAATACATTCATATTAAGTATAAGTATAAATAATCGAGTCTTCTAGTTTCATAGTTCCAATGAGCTTCACTAGCTTTAAGAAAACTAGGTGTTTCCTTTTTTTCGAAACACTGCTTGGGTATGAGTTAAACTAGAACCAAGATACTAAGTATTCAGTGGCTATTTCGCATGACAGCAACTACGTGAAATTCTTAACTAGATTTCCTTCCTATTCTCCACAGAAAATGAAATCATCTAGGCTATGAATTATCTTGTCAGGTGCTTCCAGAAGAGGCAAAGCATTATAAAGGGGGTGGATTGAAGGTGTAGCTTCATTTTACCGGGAGCCAAATACAGATCCGAAAAGAACATCCAGAGTGCTCTTCTTCCGGTACCCTTCTTCAGCAACACTCCAGAGAAAGGCTCTGAGTTACAATGTACATAGTTAATCATTTCTTAAGAATATCCTCATATATCCTTATAAGGTACACTATAAGATATAATTTTTGGAAGTCTTAGACAAGCAGAAAAATATGTAAATGAGTTTCCTCTATTTGCCGGAGCAATCCCATAATCGTTTAAATATGTGTTCATAACTACTTCCTAAGCTATTGAAGTACGAAACTTATTAATTTGAAAATAACAATGAAGCAATGTACTCCTAGCAAACAATTTTAGAGTTAGGTTTTTTATGTGAAATTTCCTTTAAGTTACAATCAAATATTTATAACCCATGTTTCATATACATCAAATAGTTATAACAAGTATTGTTTATTATAGTTACATCTTCTATCTCTTTTGTAGAAAGTATTGAATAAAATATTCTTCAGAAAGTTTACAAGTCAAGTGAATGAACATTCATAGGCAGAAATTAATTCACTCAGATATTTATAAGATCACAGAATAAACTTGTTTAATTTGTCTTCCTGGAAGTTCGGTTCTATGTTCATTGAGCAGTCTCTCTGCAAATATCTGAAATGAGCCTGAGTAACATAAGTCCAGGCTATATAAGAGGTGATTCTAGAAAGTAGAAATATCGAAAATTGTTCATAGTTGGGTTAATCAGTAGTCAGGGATCGTTGCGCAGACAGGCCTTTTGTTAAGCCCGTCATGCCCTACTTGAAACTACTAAAGGTCAATGTTCTTTAAGAAGCTAATCACATAAATTGGATTGAAAAGTCTGCAGATTGAGATGACTGTGTTTCTATGGAGTCAATTAAGTATTACTTTGATAGTATGAGGTCTGTTATTGTCATACAGGAGAATCATAAATTTACGTAACCTATCTGACTATTCACATCAGATAAATTCGCTCAATGACACAATAAAGATCTATGTTGATGGTCTGATAACGATTCAGGTAATCGATCAGGATAACCTTAAATTTCTATATTACAAGTGATCTCCAAAAGATTTTTTTTTGCTATGAAAAAGGGGCAAATGTTGAAGTTTCGTCACCAGTGATCAATGAAGACTTCCCTGCCATCCTGTTGGTCTGAATAAAGGAAGTTACATCATTTCGCTACGTCTGCATGTTGCTTCTTTACCATAAAATTTCACGAGTCCATGCCCATAAAAATCGAAACAGAGAAAACAAATTTTCTCCATCTTATCCTATTTTTTTACAATCGAGAGTATTTTCCTTCTGGTGAAAAACCTCACCTACATATAAATGCTATTAATCTGATTCATTCTTGCCAACACTTTTCAATTACTTTCATAGTTAGCAAAATTTTAGATTTATAGAACTCAACTGCTAAATTCGCGTGACTTAACTCAATCACCAAGAAAAAGTACTTGATTGAATAAAACTGTAAAAAGTGATAAGTTTTAAATATCCAGAATAAAAATTAATAGAAGATGAAAGAATCGAGGAGGAATAAGAAGAAGAACAAAAGCAGCAGGAACATTATTTCAAATAGTCAAAATATTTTGATTGACAATCTAATTATGTATTTTATTTCAGATAATCATCTCAGTAACCAACTAGTTTAGTAATTTTTATTATTTTAGTTGTCTTATGTATCACCTTTGTTTACATTTCACTTCTAAACCTCACAGAATTTGAAAACAACTCTTCCATATTTATGAAGGTTTTTTATACTTATTTTATCATCATAATAACTTTTTATCATTTTTGTAACCGAAGCAACACAATCACACTGTTTTGTAATGCATATTAGTTTTTAAATTAATTTTTTTGACACTATTACTTCTTATACGAATCTTGCATAATGTCATACTAAAGCCGGGCATGATTTTATGCAACCGTCAGATATTCAATCCGTGGCGCAGCCTGTCAAAAAGCAAAACTAGCAAAAAAGAAATAACAAAAAAGTAGTTAAAATAGTGACAGTAAAAGAAACATTGATTGGAATAAGCAGAAAAGTAAAGGATTCGACTCCACACACGCCCAATATCCTTAAAGCTTAGGATTCAGTGAATATTTGATTTTTTATATGAAATACTGTTTAGTAGAAATTAAATGATAAAGGATGAATTGATAAATAAAAATCTTCCGAAATACTTGTTAATTTCAGTTCTTTCAGAGACAAATTTCATTTTTCTCTGGTGGTATGAAAACATTCAAATGACAATCCCAAACAGTAACATTTGGTGTAATTACTGTTTTAGAAACCAGATGAATGCTGAATCAGGTTCGATAATCTTAAAAATAACCCTATTGAACAAGTCATGTAGGTATTTATGTTTGTGGAGATAACTATAATCCATTTTTATGTAGTTTGTGTAGTAGATATAAACATTTTCTCAATGCAAACCTGTCTAAAGTGAATTTCTCAGTAAAAGACAGGGAGAATAAAAATCTTGAGTTAAAATCAACCAAGACACTACTACTATTATCATTCTGAGTAAAGTATTTAACTTTAGATTCCATAAAAGTATATCGTATTTCCAAGTGAATAAGATCTTTTGATAACCGACTTCAAAAACTTTCAACAATCAAAAACATTTCCTTCGAATAGATGACTAGGAGAACAGAAACCTTGGGTTAAATCCAACCAAGATACTACTATCATTATTATTCTGTAGTAGTATCTATATTTATAATCCATGAAAACGTGCATCAAGTTTCCAGATGAATAAAATATTTTTCTACTGATAATTAACCTCAAAAACAAATTAGTATATTTCTAAAACTGACAGATCCTGTACTTTGTTTGATTATCTGCAACAATTTGTTTTAGTGGGGGTGGTGACATCACAGCTATGAAAAAACTATAGGAAATTTTGTTTAATATCTATGTTCAACAGTTGGACAAAACTTGAACTGTAACTTACTAGTACTAGTGTACTTTAACAAAATGTTTTTGTTCTCCTTGTCATCTACATTGTTATTTTTGATAGTTGATAGTTAAGTTCCGAGATCTTAGCACCTCATGTGCGGAATTTCAATTGACCAATTACACCATCTGAAAAGTCAAAAATTGATTGATCTTATTAAGTAATCAGCGTTATAAAATTTTTTATTTTATGTTATATTATTTTATTAATTTTAATATTTAATATTTTATTTATTTTAATATTTATATTATTAAGTTCGAAGTTTTTCATGGTCATCGTGAAATTTTAGCACCTTATTCGCTGATAATTGCTTAGCTTACATAAATATTTGGTCAGCTTCATTTATTATTTGAGGAAAAAACTTAGACATGTATCTACTACTATCAAATAGTGGAGGAACAAATACTTCAGTGTTTTAATCTATATGCATGCATAAGATTTGAAATGAACTAGCTTATTTAATAATAATAATAATAATTTATATAAACATGAATTTTTTAGAATTAGACATATTTCATTTACATAAAAAATTACCATTACCATTAATTTCTAAAATACAGTTATTATAATTTAAGTTAATCAATTCTAAATTTCTATTTATAAGTGCTCACTGATACAATTAATCGTCCCAAAACATACGCGTTACTCATTTAATTTTACACACATTAAATTAAACTCACAAAATATTCATGTAAGCTAACCAATTATCAGCAAATGCTTCTCGATCGCTGATAGGTGGACTTTTTGTTGCTAATGAGGTACTAAAATTTCTCAATGACTTTGAAAAACTTAAACCTTTATTAAAAAATTCTATAGCACTGATCAATTAATAAGGCCAATGGACCTTCTATGACCAAATTCTGACCTTTCAGATGTTGTAATTGTTCAATCGAAACTCCGCACATGAGGTGCTAAGATCACGAAGCTTAACTATCAACAATAATACATTTAGTTAAAGTATACTAGTATCTAATCTACTATTATTATTCTGAGTGAAATTCCCCAAATAAATAATAAGATTCTGACTTGATAATTGACCTCAAAAAAGTAAAAATAGCAAATTTGTTCTAATGGCTATATTAAACATTTGGACAAAATTTTGAATTTTAACTACCAATTTTTCAAAAACATGTGTTTATATTCAGGGGTATCTTTGAGTAGATAACACGGAGAACAGAAACGTTGAGTGAACTAAGACACTAGATATCTAACGCTATAATCCATGAAAGAGTATATCGTGTTTCCGAGTGAATTATGAAGTTTTCTTTTGGTAATTAACCTCAAGGAAGTTTTGTCTAATGTCCGTGTTAAACCTTTGGACAAATTTTGAAATTTAACTATCAACTCTTTAAGGAGATTTAAATTTACAGGGGTACTGATTGTGTGATCCGTTTGGTAAATAAATGCACTTTTATTATTAACAAATCAAAATAACTCCATAATAGATTTGCACAAGTCATACTGTGCAAATATTAATTCTATGTACGTAAAATAAACAACGGTCGATAACTACTTAAACTTTATATAAATCAACAAAACAATATAACGTTAGACTAAACTAAGTAGCGCGTGCCGAAACTTTTGGACGTTCGCGAACCACTCGCCCCGCTGTCCCTAGAAAGAATGAGCTTCTGTTCGGTTTAAAATGTTTCACCTGGGCTCCTGTAAGTGTATTAGTTTTTCCTAAAACTTCTACTAGGTATTTCAGAAATAATTGAGTTAAATGCATACCAATAGGAAATTAAGAAGGTTACAAAAGAAAGGAGATTTGGAATTCCCTTGGAATTCAGGTAACGGTCAGACACGGGTGGAAGGATTATTGTTTTATTGAGGAAGTTGTTCGAAGAAATATGTACCCGTATTAAGTACTTTTAAATGCAAGTACTTTATAGTGTATGAATGCTAGTGATTCGAGTGAGTAACATATAGATACAACAGTCAAAGATCAAATATAGAGTTCGATACCGATGAGCAGGCGAGTGAAACGTTGAGAAACTGTAGTTTGACCCTCTCGAACGACGTTTGTTATGAGATGTGCTTGATGCATGATTAACCAAATAAGAAGCTTAAGGCTCTCAGACACATGACTCGATAATGTCTGAAGATGTGAAAACTAGAGATTTGATTGAGTCAATAATCTGAGTCTACATCTAAAATACTACTTTAGTGACTATTACATAGAGAAAGACAGATGTATGAGTTAGATGGATGTTGTTTATTAGTCGCTTCTAACTGTATGTGGGAACCATGAAGATGAGGATTGTTTTCATTGACTCACAAAACTATTCAACTTCAAGCGAAGCTTCTAAATAAAATTTTCTTGCATTATAGGAATTGAGAGATACGAAGGGCAACTCAGCTAATGACACAGTTATATTGTTTCTGATATCAAAATCATCCAGTTTTTCATGCAAATAATTTCTACTATTTCCATGATAGAGAAATCCTCGAAAAATTTACAACTATGAAGTTCAGTCCAGTCGTTCCAATACATTGTATTGCGAAGCTTGTCTGATGTAATTTGTACTACAATGGTATTTTTTGAGAAGTCGGAAATAATAAAGTTAAATCGTGCCACATTTTCAATGACGAAACAGCTTGTCTCGATAACACGATTGGGTTCAAAATACACGAGACAAACTTCTCCAACGGTATTAATTTGAGTGTACGTGAGAAAACAATTAAAAACATAAGTAATTCTGAAATTTTCATCATTTTATTTCGATTAAAATGCACTTGTATATTTTTTCAAACAAATATTACAATTAAAAGTTATTTGCATGGACGCCTTGTACGTAGACGTGGATATAATAATGTAGTATAATCGGAGTAGATATATTTCTATTCTACATCGAAACAAGACTTGTAGTAACGTGTCCTATGCAATATTAACCATACAAATATATCAATTCTGTTGTATAATTTAGCACCCGAAGAGAAAACGAGCCACCGGAGCCGGCCGGAATGCATGATGCATTCGGGGTTGGCAACATTGCGAAGAGAACGAATCAGGGGGTGGGGTGAGTAGTAGACGACGCGTGTGACGCAGTGTCTGGGTCAGGGAAGGGGAGGCAGGGGGAAGCCGGTGGACTAGCCTAGACTAGGTATTGATCTAGGCCACCTTCACCCACTAATTTCGACGGCAGAGGGCCTGTAACCCTTCCTTTTCCCCACGTTTCCCGTTTAAATCCCCTTGCCCGATTCGAAATACCCCACACTCCGGCCCGATGCACCAGGACATCTTCACGTCTTGACTTTATAACGCGTTCCAGGTAGGCGTACACTTTGGGGAAAATTGGGATTTTGAAGTGAAAATAATATTAATCGTTTTTAAAAATTTGATTTTTCCACGAAGGTAAACCGAAGAGATACTCAATTGAAAGTAGTTTTTGCTGAATTTTTGTTATTTTAAATTAAACAATACAATTATAAACATGTTATGTTTAATTATATTATTACCAATTCATAAGTTGAAAACAGTGAAATTAAGTGTATAAGTTTTCATAAATTTTCATTTAAATCATGTACTGAAATATTATTTAATATAAAATTTATTCTTTATTTCGTTCTTATAAACCTTTCCGTTCTTTGGATATAATAACTTAAAATAGACTCTTGCATTATAGGGTATGGATGCGACAATTGCAACGGAAGAGGTTAATGAGATTTGCAACATGTAATATAAAGGGCTTGAGGATTAAGGAATCAGAAGTCTTTCACGAGCTTATGACGATAAACATTGGGTATTGACAGAAACAAAGAAAGGGAAATGAAAATATTGGAGATTACATCCAATGGGAGGAGTGCATAAAGACATGAAACAGTCCATCAAAAGTTGAGAAGAAATAGACGAGCAAATAATGACCATAAAAATAGTAAAAACAGCCTACATTATACGACGTTATAATTGCTGGGTATTCCTCCAGCAATGTTGCCTTGTCACAAATAAAAGACCAATTTTATAATAAGCTTATAAAGGTTGTGTCAAACATCAAAAGGGGTAAAAGGATACTCATCTTAGAAGACTTGAATGCGACGACAGGCAACGACAGCTAAAGCAATTATTTTCCTGCATAAGGATATCCATAAGTTTACGTGGGAAAAGGCAACCAAGAATTTGAGGTCAGTTATAGAATACGTAATGTAGGAGCAGCACTCGCAATTGAACCTAACAAATATAGAAGTGTACCGTGCATTAGAATGTGGGACATAGTACCATGTAGGTATGGCAAAGGTAATAGTGGAGTATAGAAGAATAAGAAGTGGAACAACAAGACCAACAAAGTGAAGTAAATGGAAGTAATTATAAACTAGACAGCCTGTAACAAGAGTGACTTACCAATTTCTCTATAAACTAAGGCTGGCTAATAAATTACAGAACATGGTAACACAAAATGGGAACGCAGAACAGATAAAGTATGAACAGATAAAGAAATACATAGAAGAAGCGGCTAAATAATCTCTAGAATACATGAGAAAGGAAGGAAAACAACAAAATAATCTTAATTTAATAGATATATGTGAATGTAAGGATCATTACGAACAGTTGAAACGCTTCCATAATACAGTTCATACATCGCCAAAAATTTAAAACGAGTTCATGTAGCCAAATTATCAGGAAGAATAGAATAAGGCATGTTAAAAAGCAGTCTTAGGTGATGAAAGAGCAGATAGAGCTGGTAAAGAACAACTATCAATAGGTTTCCGATTCTGCGATGAAAACACAGGAAGAAATTGTAGGTTTTGTAGAAGTAGTGTGCTTCATATATCGCTGAAGCACTTTTTTTTATCAATTCTCACTTTCCTGGATTTCGTATGGTTTTGGTGCTATGGTATTTATATATAATAATCAGTTTACAAAAAGGCCCACTCTAGCTTTTGCGTTAATTGAGCTTCATTCTTTGTATGTGATTAAATTTGATTTAAATTGATATCAAGCAGCTACATAAAAACGCAAACCTAAACGAAAAGCTGGAAATTTGGCCCAATTTATAGATGGAAAAGTCTGTATCGGATGATAAATTGGAAGACGTTGAACTTATGGATCTGTTTAACGGTGCCAACATATTTTTACCTATTCTTAGAAAAACATTGAAAATTTTAAACATTATACCGTGCAATACAGCGTCCGTAGAATTATGTATCAGTACTCTACGGAAAGTTGAAACTTCTTTGAGAAGTATTGTGAGAGAAGAAGAATTCTCGGAGTTGTGCCTCTTAAGCATATATCGTTTTTTAGAAAAATAAAAATGTGCAAATATTGTAAACGGTGCTTTTGGCAAATTTTCAGCCAGTCTTAAAAGTTTACTGTTGAGTTGAATGAAATACATAGTTTTTATTGAATTTTTGTGTTTCATTTAATCGATACCAACGAGTACCTCCTGCCTCCTAGCCCCAATCCTTGGTACGCTCTTGAGAACTTCATTCTGAATAAACGAAATATCTAACATTCTCTGTCACTTATCAAGAAAAAAGTCCACCTTTTCCATATTACCTACCAAATTTTCCAATTTATGTACATTTACAGCATTAAGTACGTCAATGTTTCTATACAATTTCATTGCATGTTTTGTAAAATATTACTAAATGGACATTAATATTTTTGCTTTAAAGAAGGACGGGCCGAGGTGGAGATTTATTTCCCTCAAACAAGCTCTCGAATCATTATTGAGCGGCTTGAAAAGTTGTCAACGAATAATTATGTCAAGCCTTTTTGTGATTACTAAGCATTTAGGTATCCAGGGAAATGAATGGGCCGACGGGTTAGCGAAAAGTACTGTAAAAAGTACGCTATCAGTCTTCCCAATTTTCACACCCAATGGTCTCATCACAAGTCTGATAGACAGAAGATCTGAAGACAACTTTCTGAATAACTGGCTAACTACAACTCGGAACAAATTATCTAAGGCTAAACATCGGGTTGATTACTGGCCACTGGTATGCAGAAAAACAGAGGTCATTCTACGAATTTTTACGCACACATGCGCCTAAGAAAACCCATCCCTCTAACTATGCAACCCCGGATAAGAACGACACTAACTTCGTGGCTTTTCGATAGGTTCTCATCCTCAGTTTCGCGCGTAGACTCCTTCCTCTCCCCTGAGTTCTATGAGAGATTCTGGGATGTCTTATCTTTTTGTTAAGAGATTAGCCTGTTGGCTATACACTTTTGGCTTCTTGTTCTGGACGTCTTAATGTATATGTTTGTGTATTTCGTTGCCTCGGTTAAAACTTTTCCAACCTTCTTTGGCAATAACAGATCTTCCTTCGCCTTCTCTATAGTTGTCCCCGATGTATAACTCTGCACTTGCTTATGAAATGCGGAGTTACCGTGTCGGAGGGTGTCATCTTGAGGGCAGTCTCGGTTAACCTAGTATATTGTAAAATATTTCTTTTGTTTTCTAGTGTATATCGGTAGTAATTTTCGAATGTTCTCATCGTTTTTTTGAGTAAGACTTGTTAGTTGCTATACACTTTTTGGTTTTAGTCCATTTTCCCTCAGCTCTGTCTCTACTTCTGACGTGGGGGTGTTTACTGCCAGTCCTTTTATGACTAGCTTCCTTTCTTTTTCTGTGTTGAGTAGGAAACTTTGGTTGCTGATTTTTGAAGAAGTTAGAAGACGTTTTCCTTGATTATAGCCGAAAAATAATTGTCCGAAATATTTCCTAATCAATCCTGAAACCGATTGAATTAATTTTTTTTTAATGTTGGATTCTCGTTTTTTGTATTAAAATACCAGACACTATCAACGTAATTACACTTTCAAGATACGAAGAGTGATTTTTAAAAGAACGATTTCGTAGACAGGATGGTACTCAAAAATTTTTAGCTTTTATAAAATTTCTCCAATATATGAATATGTTGATAGCGATTTCATAAATAATAGTATGTGTACCTCGTAAAAGCGCTTGCTGTTTACATTGTCTCTCATTTATGCATTGCTTTTGGTACTAGTTACACAACTATTCTGCATCCGTTTCGAATATAAAATTTTCTTTATGCTTTATTATTATTTTTTTTACAATCTTTTTATTCTCGCCAAGATTCTTATTAGTTTTAGAACGATTTTTAATATTTTTGTAAGCGGCTTTAACATTAATGAGAAAAGTATTTTTTTATATCAGTGATGTGAATTTTGTTTGATTTTTTTTTGTTGTTTCAAATCCAAAAAACAAGTGGGGAATATTTCATATATTTTATGAGAAAGTTAGAATTTATAAGTGTTTATCCATAATATTATTTTCAATATACAAAGCAGCCAAAGAATAAAATATCATACGTAACATGATCTAAAAGCATACGTTTTATCCTGGGAAGTTCCCAATCACCCCATGAAATATCATTTTCGAAGTTTGTTACATAAATTACTATTATCTCCATTGTATAGTAACAGCATAATACTGTCTGATATTGGAATATTATTGCTTTATATGTATTTTGATATATCTCACTCGCCTTTAATATACTTAATAAGTCAACTGCCATTCAACATTATATGTATTTTGTTACACAGTTGCTCCATATACAAACCGTTTCAAAAGTTCTGTAAAAGGACTCTCTACGTTTACCTTTCAAATTATCATTTACTGCTTAATTTGATTGAATCTCTGCATACGATAACATTTTGACGGAAAAGTGAGGTTTCAGAGTTTGACAACAATTTTTATGACACAACCATATAAAAACCAAGGAAAAGCTATGGAAATTATCCTGAAAGAACTTCATCCAATAGAATGATCTCCGAACAGATTTGCAATATATTCACATAAATGGTTCTGCAAGGTGGGTACCACGATTGCTTTATACTGATTAAAAATTCTCCCGGATCAAAAATTCAAACGAATGTTAAGTTATCTTCAGATATAATCGTTTATTTATCGATAATAGATAAAACTTCACCATTATACCTTAATAACAAAAATACAATCGAAAAAATGGACTTCATCCTTGCCCCCGAAAACTATTTTTTACTTTGATCACTATTACAATGTTTAGGGATTGCGAAAGTATAATCTTCATTGATTATTTAGAAGGGATTTGCTGACATGTTTTTATCATGCCTCTGTCTTTTGTGCCAATATAGTTGCAACAAAATTAGCTAAACTGTTCTACGATTGTCTTATACGCCATATTCACCTTATTTGGCTTGCTTCGATTACTTTATTATCCAAACAAAGGAAAATGGTTTGGTGGTAAGCGATTCTAGACACCTCAACAGACCTTATATGCTCCATCTATTTTTGTTCACGGCTGCTTCACACCAGTCCTTTATTCCTATTCTTTCTAAATCTTCTCTACATACTTCTATCCATTTTTTTCCGTGGATGCCCTCCTTTTCGCTCTTTCTCCCCTTAACAAGGATCTTTCCACCCAACTGTCTTGTCCATTCTAGCTATATGCCCCATCCAACGGAGTCTTTTTGCTCTGACCACATATCCCATCTCAGCTTGATCGAACAGTACTTTGATCTCTGAGTTAGTTCTCCTTCTCGACTCGTTTTGCTCTCGTACTCTTCCAAACATCCTCCTTAGTACCTTTTTCTCCTATATGGTTATTTTGTTTCCTTCTGTTTTATTCATGATCCAACATGCACTGCTATTCAGCACCGTTGGTTGTATAACTGTCATGGCTGCTCTTGAAATATCTTTTAATCTTAATAGTCCTTCTAGTGCTCCAAACGTTTTGTTCCCTCTCGCCAGACTTTTGTCAATTTTTCTGGTTTCACCTCCTTCGTTTGTCACTGTCACTTCCAGGTATTCGAAGTGGGATTGGACTTTTTCAAATCTATACTTCTTGTTTTACTCTGTCGTCACTATCAATTGGTTGCAGCTATTCAGATTCCTTTCAATCTTCATATATTTGGTATTTTGTTCTTTTATGCACAGTGCATATTCCTTTGCTTTCTTTTCAAAAAGTAGGAACTTTTTTTCTAGATCCTTTTTCGTTTTCGTTTTGAGGAATCATTTCTTTTCAAATTATTAGCTGAATATTCCATAAAGAAGATATTAATGGTGGAGCAAAATAAATATTTATAAATTCCAAGACTTATGTAAGTAGTTAAAGCAAAGGTCGTAAGTAATTAACATGGTCGGATTATTATTTAGTGTATTGAGTGGATGTCGACGGGCAAGAACTTGTAAATATGTAATGTGGAGCCTAGAAGCTACGTACTCTTATTCAAACTGACCGACTTCCTCCCAGGGATATTCAACTAAATTCAACTAAAAAAGAATGTGGTGTCGATTGGTGAAACTGAACAAGACCTAACTAATTAACTTCACTAGGAAACAAACTCAAGCTCATCAAGCAAGCCATTCAATGTGAAAGAGAAATATCTGAGACTCACTCATAATAAACCCTTCTGGAATAAAAAAGAAGATTAATACTAAAACCACGAAAGCCTTGGTGGTGTGCAGAAATTCCGGGGTTGTAGCCCAAAGATACTATGGATGTGAGACCAAACATCAGGTAAAGAAACAATCTCTCTAAGGTACAAAATCTGGCTTGCATATGTCAAACCAGGACCATGAGATCATGTCCAACAGCTGCACTAAAAGTGATTCTAAATCTACTACCTCTCCTTATAGTATTGGCAAGGGTGGCGGAAAAAACCTTCAAAGAAGGAATCAATAAGTATAAACCGTCTTCAAAAAATCATTAAGCCTAGGTTAGAATGGAATACCTAAAAATTTTAGCTTAAAGAAAAAACTTTAAAATTTAGGATAGGAGTAAAATCAGTTACTCGGTCAATCTATAGTAGCTGAGATAGGCAAATACACTCCTGGGAAACTATAACCAGGGAAGCTCTGTTGAATGTATGAACCTCAGCAAAAACAACCTACAAATACTAACAGGGGTCTTCTAGGGACATTTTCGCCTCTATGGTCACCTGAAGACGCTAGGTTTAGTAGAGTGTAACGAACAGATTCTATTACGTAGACGACGAAGCTTCAATCCACATCCTCTCGAAGTGTGAGAGACTACACCTGAAAATTCCATCTTTCAGAGCTATTCACTATAAATTTACCCACCTTCAACTTTTTTACACATAGAGATACATAAAAATGTATTATACAGAGTAACACAAGAACAATTTATATTATTTTTGGTAGAGAGATCTTGAACTGATATTTTATGCTATAGCTGCTCTAACTAGTGCATATGCAAATAAGAGAACAGAAAGAAGGCTGTTTACGGTCACTTGTGACCTTTATTTTCGACAATCAAAAATTGGTCTAAGTTGTTTCTCCCAGAGCGAGAGTCACTAGAAGATGTCCCACGTGTGGGAAGTGACCGGCTTCTTAAAACCAAAGAAATTGCAACATAAACATCATTTTCGAAACAAGTGTTTTAATGAGCATTTAAATATGACAAAACTTCTCAACTTCTCAACTCTACCCGTGAGTAGAATGTTGTAAGCGACTTTTAGACATTTGCCGATCAATTGTAACAGGTAATAGAACCATGTTCTTTCTTTATGATCCGATTTCCAAAAGAGATTCCATAGAGTGGCATAGAAAAAAAACCCGTGACTAAAATAGCAGAGGTTATAAAAAGCGCCAAAAAAGTGATAGCTACAATATTTTGGACCGCGAAGAAGTACATTTGATTGATTTAAGGAATTAAATACATCCGTGAACGCGGTTCTTTAATCTGATTGACGAAGTTGTGTCAAAACATTGTCGAAAAAAGGCACCGCACCGTAGTCTGCGTTTTTTATTTATGACCCTTCTATGATAAGCTAAGAGCTCTGGACCGCACCTCATATGTTGGTTAAAAGATTCTGAATGTTTTTTACACGATAGGTCACGTACTTTCCTTTTGCTTTCAAACGTTAATATTAAATTTTTAGAAAGAAAATCAGAATCTTTTGGTTTGAATTTAATAACGTGTCGAGAATATTCGCAATAAATACTGACATCACTTTCAACACTCAAACATGAAAAAGATCCATTGTATGCTATAATTGTTTATTGTGAGTTATTGTTTTCGTTTGCAACAAAAAATAAAATGAAAGTAAAGTGAAATCAATCATAAATAAAGTGAAATTAATCCTAAATATATGCTTTAGATTAGGTGTCAAATGTAAATGGCTAAATATTTTGTCTAAAAATATAGATTTTTGCAAAAAACATTTATTTTGACGTAGAAATTATAGTAATTATTTTATTATCGTATAGCTTTTTTAACCAAAATAGAATAATAAAATATATTCACATTTGAAGAGGATTTCAGGTGTTTCTGGATTGTGGTAAACGGCTCATTCTGTTAGAAAGAATAGATGGTGGACCTATTATAGACACATTGTCTATTCATATGTCTTTATTTCAATATTCGGAAAATACTTTAACAGTTTTCCAATGAATTCGATTAATCAATAACTTATGAAAATAACAAACAAACATTAAGTATGAAATAATCAGTATTAGTTACACAATTGCAATGCCACAAATGACCTCCATTGGATAAACTATTAGGAATAGCATGAAAACGGATCTGGTTTTGATTATATATTGTTGCTCCAATTTACTTATCATTGATTTCAACATTATCATTATTTTTAAAGTAAATTTTTTTCGTGAGGAGCCTTCACCAGTTTCTTTACCAAAGTGTTAAATCCTCACCATTTGATGGCCTCAATATTAGTGCATAATAACTAATCCAAATGATGAAATTAACCCATTAAATTTACTTTTTCAAAATCTGTGCAATGGCGCTCCGTCCTACTGACAAACTATTTGCTCTAATTCTTTAGCAGAAACCAGTTCCTCCAATATATCTATAACAGTGGTGGAAACGTAATAGAAAAGTATGATCCCAATTCCACAAGAAACCTTAACAGAGTTTCTTCAATTTCTTTTAATATGGATGATGTTTTGATGTATATTTTTTCACTTGAATACATCTTCTGTGAAAAACGATTATAGTCCGTCCAAATAATTATAAAATTGAATCAAGTACTTCCAGTATTCACAATATATGTTTAGAGAATTTCCACTTTTTTCTGCGAAGATGTAAGTAATTTATATGGCCTATACAGCTTTTTTCAACACAATGTTTTCTTGATCAACTTCTTTTAAATTCAAATGCTGCTTTGTTCAACTTATCTCTTGTATATTCAATTCCATAACAATAATTCAATAACCATTAATAATAAGCAAAAAACAAAATTAAATGATAAGTCCAATTCTTGATTTCCATTCCTTGAAACGCCGCGCTTCTTAGAGCTTTTAGCAACACTCATTAGGGTATATATTTTTGAAAATATGTTTTTACTAAGAGATATGCACCATATTCTATGCTTTATAGTTATGTTAAATATCTATCATATCTAGTATCAAAAAAAATATTTATTTATAAAGACCGCAATAGGTAGAAACATCAAAATTTTATGTATTATTAAACGAGATTTCAATTAAAAGAGACCTAAAATCAAGATAATTTAAAAAAAAAACTGTACAAGAAATAAGAAATTAAAGAAATTCATTATGACATGCATGAAATAATGCCTACCTACAGTGTTATTGAAATCGAAATACTTTTATATAAAACATATCGCACATCCGCTCAAATAGTGTCACAAGTCAAAAAATCTACTTCATTGCACTATTAGTGTGATAAATTTTATCTTAAATAATATTATGCAAATAGTTACTATTGCGGTAACTATGTAACTTTATAAGTTATCATTCAAAAAGAGAAAAATGAATTAGAATTAATTTCGAACGCTTATTACTCCATAGTTAGTGTTTTCTTTTTTTGACTTGTGACAATATTTGAGCGAAGATGCGATATGTTCATGTCTCTTTTACAAAATTATTTGAAGGTCAAATTAGATGGAAGAGCACGGTACATATAAAAACTAAATTGTTGCACAGAGTAAGGTTGGATTCTGGTGTTATGAGGAAAAATCTATGTATTACCTTCGAAGCGCAGATAAATATCTTTTATAGAATCAAAAAATCTGTAATTAAAGCAGTACCAAGTGTTTACCATGTTTTTTATTTTAGAGTTTTGATATTTATTGACAACTAAAATGGATTAAAAGGAACTTTTTCTATTTTCTCCCAAAATTTTTGTATTAAATATATCAGTATAAAAAGACGATTACTCAGAGGAGTGATTTTTTAATAAAAAATGACCTTATATAAAAAATAGTTCTTTTCTAACCACAGTCTCCTTTTAATTCTACAACTTATGGTAGTAGCGACAAATACACACTCTTCTCTGCCATCACATCTTCATTTGTCTGAAACCGCTTTCCACCAAGCGTTTTTATGATATTGCGAACAATAAGTAATCAGAGGAAGCTGCATTAAGTGAATATGGTAAGCGAGCCTATTAATTTCAAAACAGTTCGGATAATTTTTCTATAATAATATCAGACGAATGAGCAAACGCAATATATCCAAGCACTCATTTGAATTTTTTATTCATGTTAGTTTTTGATCAGCTTCAAGTACTCGCGGCACCTGCCTTGCAGATATTTTAGATATTCGATAATAGTTGTATATTTCAAAGTTAGAAACAGTTTTCCCCATATAAGTATTGAAAATAAAATATATTAGATTGATGTAAATGTTTGAATATAATCGTCGTAGCCAAAGTATTGTCAACCTTTGTAGTGTCACCATTTTATCAATCCGTTCTCGTATTTTGGTAGTTTATTTGATTGGGAATATTAATATGGTAAGTCTACTGTTTCGTATGAAGCCATAAAATAATATTAAATAGTCTTCTCACAAAATTTGTCATCAAAAACTGGCAAATGCAAATCCAGTCTACATAAAATTGAACTAACCTTAAAAACTTTAGACGTCTGAAGATTCTCTGTATGACCTTCCTTATTAAAGTCTTTTTGCAACCAATTTAACGAAAATTTCTACACCATTAGTAAATTCTAATTCTAATATCTCAATAATAACCAAAACCAATTTCAAAGTATCAAAAAATATTCAAAATAATAAGACTATTATTGGATTTCAAATGAAATGCTTGTAAAATAAATTGTGTGAAATAAACCCAAATGAAAACCAGAGTTCGCGTATATGTGTCCATACTTTTCAGATAAGTTCTTCAGTTTCCTTTTCCACGGGATTAAAGACTAACTACGACACTGATATTATCCGAACTCCTCACTCCATAGGGCTCCCGACACTTCGAAAAGGGGGCGATAGTGGTGCTTGGACTCTTTTTAGTTCTAGCCGGGATTCCTGGAGAATTTTCGGGAGAGGGTATGGGGTGACATGTGGGTTGGATGGAGGGAGGATTTTGAGGGTATTTGAACAGTTGGGAATTTCTCTTTGTCTGCAGGAATGGATGCACTTGCACGCAGTCTGCTTGATGTGGAGTTTAAATTGGGAATTCTGGCATTTTATGAGTTGGCTGCCTTGAATTGAGAGTACTTTTATATGTTAACAGAGTTGTTGGTGAAACTTTGGGATAAAAGATATCTGATATCGATGTCATGCACCGATATAAAACATTTTTATTACAAATAAGATTCGATTGTACGGAAGACTGAAAAAATTGCGCCAAAACAAATCTGAAATATTATTTCATTTTATAATTTGATAAGCAAAAATGCAATAAAAAACAACTGCTGTAAAATTTGTATTTTCAATTCATTCAATAAATCGCCAATATTGATTAATAGTACACTACTTTTAATACATAATTTTTACAGTTTAATTATGATAACATCTAATACTTATCCACAAGAACAGTCCTTGTTAAAAATTCTACATAAAAAAAGTCATGCTAGTTGCTATATTAATCTTATTGAAATATATCCAGCTCATTTTAAATTTAGTTACCTAACCCTTATCGACATATTCACAAAAACCACAGATTCTATATCTGTTCCGAATTTGATATTAATTTTAACATTCCTATTTACACACAATGTTTATGATTGTCTATAACTTATCAGCAATGATAATTTTTACATTGATTCTTAATGTATACGGGGTGGCCAAATAAGCGAGGTATGCGGATATATCTCGGACACAACATACCATCCCGCAATAAAAATTATTTCCATATAACTGACCAAGAGAATTTGCTGGAAAATATTTTTGTTAGTTTGAGGAATGTCTGCTAGAAGTTATTTAAGTTTAC
Source organism: Diorhabda elongata (assembly GCA_026230145.1). Classification (NCBI taxonomy): domain Eukaryota; kingdom Metazoa; phylum Arthropoda; class Insecta; order Coleoptera; family Chrysomelidae; genus Diorhabda; species Diorhabda elongata. The sequence continues at coordinate 9,182,544 of CM047935.1, forward strand.
AAATAATATTGCCGAATAGAGGTATGCTGAACTTTTTTTAATCTAGAGATAAGAGTGATAAAGAAATGCTTTATTGTCAAAAAAAAATGTCACAATTTGTAAAAACGAAAAAGCAAACATAAAAATATCTAAATAAATATAAAACAAATGAAATAAAGATTGGCGAGATACTTTTTTCTATTTGACCCACTGGAGTGTCCTCAGTTTTGTTATGTTTTAACTAATACACTAGACAACATAAACTGTGCTCTGCTTTCTCACCACTACACTAGCTTAAAAGGTTCAACTCTTTTCAGTCTTCTTGCTATCCCACGTTAACCCAGCAGCTGGATTACTGCTACATTCTAGTGGTTATCAAGCCGTTATTTATGCTTCGCAAATTATATAACATGCTTTGGTAGCTTTTTAAAATTTTGAGGTTGTTGGAGACCGATACATTTCGAATTGATAGTTCAGTGTTTCTACTTGCGAACGAATATAATTTTTAATATTGGGCATTCAGCATTTCCCTTTTCTTGTTGATGTTTTCTTTACATATTAGCTTCGTATATAAGTATGTACTTAGCAGTAATTGCATATGGAATAATATGATCATTATTGATTATAGGTATTTGATCAGTGTATGTTTTTGTATTTATTATATGTATTTATTTTTATTAAGTATAAAGCACCAGCTTTTCGAACAAGCGTTTATCTGACGCTCCTTGGAGGATAAACATCTTATTCTGTAGTTTGTTCAACATCTTATTCAGTACACTGTACTGTACTGTAGTTTGTTCTGGTACATCAAAGGTTTGTAGGTGATATAGCAGTGGAGCCAAGAATACTGCCTTATGGTACATCATTCTTTCATAAATTCGTCTAATTCTACAACAGATATTATTGTCACCATTGAAATGACCAGAAATGAAGCAGTGGTCGATAATGTTGTCTCCTAAACTACCTACTCAAATATTTAATTTATATATAACTTTCGACAAATGAATATGTACTAGTTTCATTTCAATATCTTCAATTTGTGTCTATTCATTTATTGATTTAAATAAAATGTACATTCATTTGAAAAACCACGTATCTTATAGGTGATTGGCATTACCCTGCATTAAATCTCTTAGTTTATCTTCGCCTAGAATTTTTATATTGAAATTTTATGTAAATTATTTGGTCATAAAGAGATGAAATCATTTAGATTTTTTAATAAAATAATGGGTCCGATTACTAATTTGATTATTTTTTCCTACTACCAACAACAATTGTTAGTAAGAAAATATAGAATTCACATTATTCGTCTCCATATTTTATTTCACGCTTTACATTTAATAAAAGAAGCTACTAGAGATTATTCTCTAACATTATTATATAAATATTCACTAAACATATAAATCTGAAAACCAAAAAGATTCGGTAATAATAAGATTCGTTATTCATAACAATAACTAAATTTGGCTGAATCTTCAGTAAGATCTAATCGGTAAACCATTTTTAATATAATGCCGCGGTCATACCTTAGTAGCAGCAAGACAAAATGAGAAATGTTTTCAGTGATTAAAAGCAATGCATTTGATACAAAATCGAGCTCTTTTCCTCGTTAAGCAAGGAGTTTTTTAGAAATAATTCTATAAGTATTCTTTCGTCAAGGTTATTTTCAAAACCACACTATATTAAAAAGCACCTAAATGTTAAATAATAGCATTTTTTTACGGACTTCCATGCTCTCGTCTTAGGCACGCAACTATATTTGATTTAACAATGGACTTGTAAATCTTCAAATTCTCCATATATTTCCGTACACACACCTTTTTCACTATTCAACACCACAAATAGTAACCAAGAAACGATCACCCTTAATAAATTCAAATAATTAATAACAATAAAAACAAAACTGTTAGTTAAATACAATTTAATGCATATTGAACCAAATAAACAAGTTAAAATAATTCATTGAATACAACGTTGAGAAACCTTGAACATTTTAGAACTAGCTCCAGTATATTAGTTTGGGGTCGGAAGTCTTAGATACTTTCTACAATCCTGCAATGATATTAGATAATTTATACCATATTGATTGGATGTTTCAATCTTCAACTGATTCCAGGGTTCGTTCCGTCTGTTTTCCACAAAACCCATTTACATAAATTCATAAATTAACTTTAAAACATACCCATAACCAAAGTCTTCATTTTCGCTTGACTTTACTCGTATTTTTGAATCCTCAATTTCTATTTTCTATTGAATATGAAATTTTCATGATAATTTTTTATTCGTTCTTCAAATTGAGGAAGTTTTGTCAAAAAAACTCCTATTTATTGTAAGTAATGTAATATAATAATTGGTAATTAGATGATGGGTTATACATCGTCTTGTATTCATACAATCATCTTTTGAAGAAATAGAAGATCATTTTAAGCTTGTATTTTTATTTTCAAAATCCATAATAGCTAAAACAGTTATTTATTTTAAAGCCCCATTCATAAATTTTATAACAAATCATAAACTGCGAAAAGAATTTTAAGATCTTTTAAAAGATCGATAACACTTACGATTTAAATTTATAAGGGAATGACAATATAGGAAAAAGGAATGACCTCGCGTAAAAAAGTATTCACGAGTCCTATTTGAAATCAAGTTCAATGTACTTCTCTATCTTTTTAGAAAATTCATATCTTCGTAATTATTTGAGGTGGGTAATGTTCGTTGAGACACCTTATACAATTACACTTAATGCAAAAAATGGTTTTGTCGACATTATTGATAATGATAATGATAAATTATTTTTATGACATCGTAAATCAGTAATTGTAACTCCTCAGCTGTAACTCAGATATTGATACCACACAATTTTAAATTTCATTGCTATTTCAACAGTAGATCTGCTTAAAAACAAACAATGAAATATATGGTGTGAATTTTAGTGTAATTTATCTTTGAGAATGATAGATACTGGTGATGTAAAAGTATATTTTGGACATTTACTACGAGGATTATCTGAAAAATTTCCGACGTCAATCTAAAGATGTCAGCACTTATCAATTTAAGCTGGGAAATATATTTACACATGCATTGAAAGATTCTGGATAGAATTTCAGCCATTTTAGATTCTCAGTTTGACTTTTAAATGAGTCGATTTGGAGATTTTTCTGAAAATGGATTAGAGAGATGGAATAGTTTATCAGCTTCTCAAAAAACGCTTTTGCAACACACTTGGAGAATTATGTATGCGTAAACTATTCAATCACAAAACAAATGAATTAAATCTTTACTTGAGAAATTTAATTTTACAGAAACTTTTGTCGATAACTATTCCTATCTCATGGATATACCATGATCATGCCCACAAACAACGACTTTTCCGAAATAACAGTTCAATTATTTAATTTCTAAGAAAGTGTTCCAATTTTATATCATCTACCACAATTCTTATAACCTTTATATTGTTTATATTTACAGAACACCTGACGCTGACGTACATACTTTCTGTCCTAAAAGGTCAGTTACTGGAGTCCTTACCTCTATTGAATTTTTAATGTTTACTCCAGCCTAAGCAACCATCACTACACTGCAATAACTTTTTGTCACTTTTTAAGGCTTTCGATTGTGTTATTCATCTTAATCAACAAATTGCAGTACTACGGTTTCAGGGGAACACCTGTCGCATGTTTAAAGTCATACCTTACCAACAGAAGTCAACTTGTAAGGGTTGAACGATGTCTTCTTGCATGCCAGTAGAATGTGGAGTGCCTCAAGGCTCAGTATTAGGGTCTATTTTGTTTCTTCTGTTTATAAACGACATCAGTGGTAAAATATGTCTATTTGCAGATGATACTAGTTTCTCTTGGAGCAACCCTGATCTCACGGCACTTCATAGGACCATATCTAGTGACATAATCACCCTTAAATGATGGTGTCATTCTAATATTCTGTGCCTCAATGTTCATAAAACTAAAGTTTTTTCATATTAAAAAGCATTGCTGCCTTTTGTACTAAAAAATACCATCATTGACGTTGCTGAATCTGAAAAATTCTTAGGGGTTGTAGATAATTTTGTGAAATGGTAGTTAGGTTAGGTTTATCTAAAAAAGTATGTTTTTCATGTTTTGCGCTAAGATCAGTTTCCAAGGAACTAAACTTATCCACCTCTTTAAAAGTCTATTATGCTCTTATTCTTCAAAGGACAAAAGAGAACTAAGAGAGCTAACTAAACAGCAGGGCTCTGGCCGAGACTATTTTATAAGATTCAAAATATTGACTCTTCCTTCCTTATTCATCTTTGAAGCCTAATTCGCAGGTACGCTTCTCCAATTTTAGAAAGATGATTGCACAGGTATCCACCAGTTATCCAGTTTTACGTTCAGATTCGGTTAACGGCTCAATACTTTATTATGCAAAAAATGCACAATCATTTGCCAATTGAAATCAAATCTATAACATCTTTTCCGCATTCCGCAATAATTTTAGGGCATATTTACTGGAAAGTGCCTTCTACTCTATAAACTACTTTTATTCCAATACTAATATTTAATTCGGAGCATACTACGCACTAGTTTTATGTTAATATTGATTTTTAATACAAAATATTACCTATTTTAGGATTGCCGTATAGTTAGTTTATTATCTGGTTTAATTTTGACAATGTAGGTAGATATATAATGTACGAGTATATTACATATAAAAACTTTCACTTGTACATTTTCAAAGATAGTTTCTTTATTCATAGTATTGTTCTTGTGTATACTTCATATGTAGATTGTTTCTTAGCTTTTTACAAACTTTGATCTATAAATTATAAGCAACTTTTTACCACTAAAGCATTTCTTTATCTTTCTCTCTGCGTTGGGTGTCGCATTTGCTCACTTTGGATCCAAAGCGCATTCCAATAAGTTTTTCCCAGGCCGTATTGACGTGGATTAACCAATATGAGTGGAACTTTTCGCATCGATTCATAACAGTATTTGTAAATTAGAACTGTGTTCACCACTATACTCCTGAAACGAAAAAACAATCGAGGCGGTGTATTGCAAACGGCGAACAGAATTATGAGATGGTGTTCATAGATTATTTCGAAAAAGGTGAAACAATAAAAGGAAAGTATTGCCATCATTGCTTGATATGGTAAAGAAAGAAGTTCTTTCACTTACAGGAGAAGACGAGGAAATTATCGCATACGTAAACGCCTATTTTAAGGAGAAAGGTGACACCTATCATTTGTAAGCGTTGAAAAAGTTAGTGCCTTGCTACACTGAGTGTTTAGTCTTAAGTTGAGAGCATGTTTAAAAATAGTCTTGTTTCTTTGTTAGATAGAAAACTTTTGAGATAATCCTCGTTCGTTCATTCACGATTTAACTATTATTTCACACAGTATAACATTTTTGTATAATTTTATAGATATCACATTGTACGTAAGTATACATTACAATGAATTTTAACTTTACTAAATTTAGCTAATTATAAACTACAAGAATCTGTCATGAAAAGCTAGAAAGGATATGAAATTTTCGGTCAATAAGTTAATTAAAACTTAGTTAAAATAGACAAACAAATTAACGAAATAAATTGAATAAAGTAATGTTAAACATGTTTTAGGTCAATGCATGTTCAACAGTTTTTTTACAGATACGTATGTTTAAATTGTTGACGTCAATGATATTATTTCTGGCCAATTTGATGCCGTCAAGGGGTTTAAACTCAAACTTAGTTCTTTATAAATTTTCAAATCCATCATTATTTTTAATATGGGGAGAATTTTGGAAACTAAATCCCAAAAATATAAATTTATATATTTGTAATGTTAATTTTGATAATATTAAAAGTACTTATTTGCTTTTTCAAGTGAAATCTCGAAAAATAAAATTGTTAACAGTATTACAATTCTTCAATTAATTTTATTAATAGCCTTAAAGGAGCAACATATGTTTTTATACAACAATTGAACGGAATAAACTAAAAATGTAGAAAATATATATTTCCACACAAAAGATTATATTGTTTGTATCCATAAATTTTGTAAAAAAATTTTAATCTTGATAAGGACAGGGTAATAAATGCATTACATTCACTTAAGAAAAATTTTTTTTCAAAACTTCACCCAACATATTATCACCATAATCAGTAATCGGGGGAATTATCGAGAAGACACAAATAAGTACAAGTAGATAAGTTTTATATGCACAATGCTAATGAATCAACAACCAGAACGGAAATCTCCACAGCACTACCAAAATAAAATTATTTACTTTTCCATAATTTCTGCCAAATTGATGATTATTTATGGGTAAACCGCCCAGAAAGTTCTGTGGATATTGAAATATCATTTCAATATAATTTGTCATCATATGGAATAAATAACATTTCAAAACGCGTTCAAAACATGAAGTTTTGTACGACGATAGAAATATTTAACGTACAGTTGACGTCTTATGGCTTTTCGTTTCCTATTTCCCGGGTTAAATTAGTAGAAAATCTCATTATACGAGGGCGGTTTGACGGGAGAGTGACTTTCCAGAAGCTATGTTAATAACATAACTCATAGTTTGGTTAGTGAGGCTTTCTGGTAGGCCCGTTGAGATAATCAGGCAACATAGTTTGAACCTTTTATTACTACTCAAAATGTAAAGTTTGTCAAAGTGTTTGAACCTGTTTAAGTTTATCAGTTGATAATATAGTTAGTATTTGTCATATTTTTGCTGTCATCTATAAAAATTTCACATAAATCGACAGTTTATTTTTGATATAATGGAAAATATGGATATTTTTTACAAGCAAAAACCGTTAAGGAAACAAAGAAAAATTAACGTATCATCGTCCTTGAAATAATTGTGATTTTCCGGCCTGAAAAAATAGACCTATAAACACAGATGGGGCTGGATGTCAGGGATCGTCATTTACTTAACTTTTCCAGAAATGGTTCAAAGTCAAAGTAAGCTTTAACTTAAAATTGAAACGATTGCATGGATTTATTTAACAGTAAATCCAGTGAATGTTTCCGTGGATATGTAACAGTGAATGAAACTTGGGTACACAATGTCGTCATGGCCCAGTATTTTATTTCGTTAAACGAAAAAACTGAAATGTGTTGATCGTAAATTTGAATAAAGATTTTTTATTTGGGAAGAAAAGAGATTTTCCGTCACGACCATGCCCCTGCTCGCTCATCCGCTACTGTTGATGAAAAATTAACTGAACTACATACGACGTATTCACCTGATCTGGCACTCTCTGATTACTTTATGTTTCCAAACTTCATTAAATGACTTGATGGGAGACGACTTCATATAAAGGTAATGGCCTAGACGTGTAATTTACAAAACCGCAAGGTTAGTAGTTTTTTTGAGCCTTAGCTTTAAATTGTTGTACATTCTTCTAACTTAAGAGTTTAGAATTAAGAGGAAATTATAATGAAAACTAACTTACTTTTTATACAGTAAAGTAAGATTAAAAGTTAAGATTAAAAAATCAAAACGTCCTCATAAATTGTATTACTACTGTAGTATAATATGCAAGAAAAATAGGAATGTATTAATGGTAACAAGTAAGTTCACAGAATACCTCAGAGTAAGCTAGTAAGTAGTATGGTGTGAAGATACATCCAGATTGATTTGAGAATAATTCGAATGACTGATAAAATTGGATTGTAGATGGGAGCATAAATTTTCAATCGGCTCCGGTTGAGAAATATGAGAAAATAAAAGTACAGGTTGGAAGAGCTTATATGAATTCACACTCCAAGATGAAATTTTAACGGGTGTCGCAATAAAAATGGCAATGCGCCGTATGTATAAGAAATCGCTTAGTACAGCTGCGAAAATAAATAGTAAATGGTTTCCAGATCAACATGGAAATAAAATTTGTATGTTTTGTACTAGAGGGTGTTCTGGTATTTGATGCCAAAAATTCGGTCAGTGGATGACTATGCTGAATAATGCTGTGACAAGAAAAACATTTTTAATATGTGTTTGACGGAATAAATAATTCTACACTACTATATGAATGTCAGAGGCGGTTCATGCCCGAAAGTCAACAATCTGTAACTTTCACAGTGACAACCTGTACATTCTAAAGATACCAAAAATGAATTTTTAATCAATTGTTTAACAAAAAGGTTCTCTTTGCTCAAATCGATAAAATTTATGGTTTAGGAGATATGTAGTTTTTTAGATCGTTGTACAAGCCAAGGAAAACATTCGCCATAAAGAGACATTCTGAAGGAAATTATCATAAGTAATTATTTTTTGGAAATTCTTACAGGAGGTATTGAAACACAATCAAAGGCATAAGGAACAACTTGAAAGTGATTAATAATTATTTTTCATCTACATGATCTAGCTCGTAAGAATCCAGAAGGTTGTATACTGAACGCTTTCCTTGCAGAATTGTACCCTACTGTAGAACTTTTGTTAGGGTTGATCGCAACTTACTTATTTTATATAAAAGATATTCTGTCATCAATCAGTTTATGCTAATCCCACAATCTGCGTACGCAAAACGTCTCTATAATTTAACGTATCAACGACAACGTTTCATAGGATTCTCCAGGAGCAGCTTCTTCACCCCTTTCACATCGAGAAAATGCATGGAATGCTCGTAGGTTTCTAGATAACAATACATTTGTTGGAAAAGTACTGTTTACTGATGAAGCTGTTTTCACACGAGACGGTTTTATTAATTCCAATAATTTACCTTTATGGGCAGATAAAAATCCTCACGGTACAATTTGAACAAAGAATCAATATTGTTTTTGTATTAATGTGAGGGCAAGAATTGTGGTTAATAATTTACTAGATCTATATTTTTTTGATAATAACCTGAATCATCAGCGATACTTACAATTTCTTCAAAATGATTCCCCACCAATGTTATGTATATTCCTCTAAATATTCGAAGAGACATGTGGTGCATGCACCCCTCCCCTCTTTCTAAATGATGTAAAAATAGGTGCATTGATCGGGGGGTCCATTTGCATGATCACCGAGCTCCATGAATTAAATATAATGATTCATTTTTCTTGGATATCTCAAAAGCTTGGTATATGCAACACCGATAAACACAAGGAAAGTAATGAGCGGAAGCATAATTTTCCATTGTGACTCTATAAGACAGAATCTTGAAATGTTCTTCCAAGTCGAAAGATATATTCTCCGTAGACTCCAGAAATGCAAGTTGCCCACTTCCAACATTCATTATAGTTTTTTTTTGTTTTTATTTGATAAGTTGAAGGCTAACCGACTAAATTTTTCCACATTTAAATTTTCGCATTGTGTAAATAATACGATGTTCGGCAGTATGCAGTTCAATTAGAAATGTTTGATAGTGTTTTAATACATCGTAATCAATAATTACGATTTATGATAATTTTCATCAAATTGCCTCTTTATGGCGAACGATTTCATTGGCATGTACAAACGGTCAAAAATCTATATATCTCCTAAGCCATACATTTTATATAGTTAAGCAAAGAGTGCCTTTGTGTTAAAAAATCTATTGAAAAATTCATTTTTGCTATGTTTAGATTGTACAGGTTTCACCTGTAAAAGTTACGGATTGTTATCCATTGGGCATGAGCTGCCCCTGGCCTTCAGTTAGTTGTGTGGAAATATTTATTGTGTCAAACACATTTTTCCATCAAGTTTTTCCATAAAGTCCCGGATTACAAAATTAAGAATATATTTGTTAACATAATTTTTACCACAAGAAAGACCTTCTCTTCTTAGAAACTGCTCTTCTGCTCAATAAGAAGGTAATAAACTTAAGGAGCAGTATCAATTCCAGAGGTAGCCATTTTTAAAATTTCTAAGATATCTATGAAAAAAACTAAAATAAATTTATGCAGCTTAATGATAAGGAAAACGGTATAATACTTTAAAAGTATCTTTCTGTAAATATAGATTATAATTGTAGATATAAAACAGATTTTAAACATATAGAACTAGGTAGAATTTTCTGCCCTATTTACAATAATTCTCTTCAATTTCTTATGTTTAGCTTTCTAGATGTTCTTGATTTTAGGCCTTTTCTGTTTAAATTTTTTTTTGATAATTTTGAAAATACTGAAGTTAAGTCGAAACGTCAATTTATTTATATCCTTCGAAAATTATCAAAAAAAACTAATTTTGTAACAGAAGAAACCTGAAATCTGATACTGGGAAGAAACGTTAGGGAACTCGATGAGATAATATATAAAAAAAAGTAGTGAGATTAAACGAACAGCATATATAAAAAATAAGAACAATCAAAGCAACTAACATTCGAATCGTTGCCCATTAATTGCGACACAAGCTGTTTACTTCTTATCCACCAACGCAAAAATTGTGAATCATTTAAATAAACTTTATCCAACATTTTCTACAAAAAATTTTAGCAAATTGTGTTTTTTTATGAACACACTATAATGAAATTGATGGTTGAGTTATGAAGCGATGTATATCCAGTATTACAGCACATAGAATTTAATAGAAATATCAATAGTAAATTAATAAATAAATTGTATTTATAATTAACATAATGTGTTAAATAATACTAAGAGATTATTAGCTAAATCAAAAAACGGCAGTTCGATAACTCTCTTTTTTCTTAACTCATCATATTGAGGAAGTTATACAAATCGAAATTACACTGGAAATAATTTAATCCGACTACGTTCTTTGTATAGAGGTAATATTTGTTACTCTTATTTATTGTTATGAACCGAACGTGTATTCTATAGGTATCATTTGAGAAAAGTACTATTCCCGTTAATAAATTTCACGTAATTTCTATTAGTTTTAAGGGAATCCTTAATCTCTAAAGTCTAAATAAACCCCTTCGCTACCTCACCAATCCGAATTATCCCGATTCTCAAACACCAGCAACCAGCAGAAATGTGTTGCAGATCCCCGCTAGATAACAAAAAATAATGAGCTCGCAATAGCGGCACGCAAACCCCTCTTTGTTCCACTTCAGCCCCTCGTCTAGCCGTAGGTTGCCTATGATTCTTCTCCTCTCGCCCCGCACACTCCTCCGTTACTTCGCAAACTTATTCGATGATCGGACGTGACCTCGAAACGCATAGGCAGCGCCTATCGCCTAAATTGTGAACGGCGGAATGAACGTGTCTGTCTATTTTGCAACTCGCCGAAAAACGCTCGTGCAGAACGTTAGAAGCGGTATTATGGATGAACAGGAACGTACTTATTGCGCCAATGAAATATTTGAAATAAGCGAATATTTTCTTGTTATAATTTGGTCGATTTATCTCAGACTACATATTATTTCGGGGTTTAAGATTATTTTTAAATAGGTAAATAATATATTATTCCCCAATCTGTAGTAAAAGAATTTGAATCAAATAATTTTAAAAAAATTATCAGATGAATAGAAAAGGAAGTAGTACAGTTATTCTCAAGTTAAATCCATAAATTTATTACAGTTATTTCCCATTTTTTATTTTCTACATGTAATTGGTTTTATCAAGGTGCACAAAATAGATATTATTTTAAAGAATTCAAGAATTCTTATGATCAGCTATTTATTCAAGTATGAAAATACGCATCAGCTTGGTAAATGTTGGATCGAATAGCTACTTTATTGATATTAGTAACGTGACTGCACATGTACGCAGACGTATCGTAATAGAATAGTGATATTTCTCTCATCACTGACCATTAAGTTAGCAGACGGAATGTCACAACAATTAGAACCAACAAGGATACTGAATACACTGTTTACACCACCACTACACCAACACTCACGATCACACTGTCTGATAACGCGTTTCGATAACCAACTTATCATCTTCAGAGACTGAAGGTAAACTAAAACTAAACTAAAACCTCCTTGGCGGGAATCTTCACAATCATTCCTTGACTACTAAACTAGAGATTGGGTATAAAAACTGGGCCCTTTGTCCCTATTTAAACTACTATTACATCTAGCAATTTCAATGCTTTCAAATGCACCCAACAATTACCACAACTAATTTCATATATACAAATATTTTCCAAATTTGGTATTTTATCCTCTAGTCCACTCATTATAGGGGGTTGGCCTCGGCAAATCGACATACTCAGTATATTACCACGTCAAAACTTGTATTTTGATATCCTAAAACTATTCTCAAAATTCACATATGATTGAATTGTCGCCAGCTCTAAAATCATTATCAAAAGCTACTAAAATCGATTTTTTACAGTTTTTAAGTATCTTGTTTTCTATGAGTTTTACACTATTTGTAGTTATTGAATTTTCTACAACTTTTGTATTTAACATTTTTTTATACCTTGAACTGTTTTCGAGGTAGAAGCCGTAGAGCGCGTTGTCAGAGAATTATCTGAGGTCAACTGGTAGTCTAGATCAAATTAAGATTATAATTTATTGCTATTATAATTATCATTTTTTATTAACTTTTAGATTAAATTCAATCTTTCTTTCTAATAATACTTAAAATTATCAATTCAATTACAATCATAATCTCTTTGGGTAATTGAAAAATTACTAAGGGACATACTTTAATTACTTTGTAATTATATTCTCATATGCACTAATAGCGTTTGAAGTAGAAAATAATCAAGTACATCTCATTTAAAATCCGTGAACTTGCTACAGTTATATTATTAGCAGTTTATAATGCTCCGAAATCTGCGGATGGTATTGATTTGATTATCTCCGTTATACATTATATGTCATGTCAACAAAGTCGGATAAAATTATTATCAAATTCAAACTTGGTAAAGGCTGTGTTTAGAACCTCAGAAATAGGGTTGGACTATGCGTAACGACTTCCTGGAACCAATCATGACTATCTTACCACCCGCACCAGATGAATTACTCAATACGATATTCTGCCAAAGAGGCTGTGGCTCAAGATGTTGATGCAGGAAACGGGGTTATAGTGCTTTTTAGCTTGCAGACTGTGTAATGCTTGTCTCAATGCTGTACCATGCAGATGATAGAACCTTTGACACAGAAAGCATAAATGACTTGGAGACAAATGTCGTTGAAGACGGTAATGAGAAGGAACTTGAAACTCTGCAGTAGAGGGACGATGACGACGATGATAAAAAAGAATAAGAAGAAGAAGAGAATTGAAATTAGAACTATTTATAAAATGACACGTTTAATAAAAAAATTAATCAAAAATTAATTTCTTTTCTTCTTTATTTATATAGAAAGTCATTAGTATAAAATAATTTCTTAATTATATGACCAGGTAAGTGTCATTAAATAAAATGACATAATGATAAATTGACCGCGCGCTCTACAGCCTCTGACTCGAAAACAGTTGAAGGTATAAAAAAATGTTAAATAGAAAAGTTGTAGAGAATTGAATTTTCTACAAAAGTATAATTACTACAAATAGCTTAAAACCCATAAAAAACGAGTTATTTACAAAAAACGTAAAAGAATCGTGTGATCTTTGATCTCCGACCATCCAATTATATGTGAATTACGAAAATAGTTTTTACTTGGTAATATACTGGGTTTGTCAATTTTCTGATATATTTACTTGATTTGGCCTAAGATAACTGGAGTACTTAGGATTGCCCAACAATTGTTTTAATGTATTGTTGGATTTAGAAACCAATTTAAAACCTACTTTGCTAAATATTCCTTTAAATCCTTTTGTATAAAGAGAATTGAAATTTATAAGAGCAAATATTTCTCGTTTTTCATTTTGGTTTTGAAAAAAAGTGGTTCCACATAGAGATTTCTTAAACCTATGACGATTGATTAACCTACTTACAATTTTTTCATAACCGTTAAGTACAGCTACATCCTCAATGAAGGTCCTTTCCTCATAGATTCTCTCGATGGTAAGTGGAAAGTGAATTAACCGATGTACCATGAAATGGAGACTGGCCATCTTATGTTGGTTACGATGAAAATAATCAGCCGGGATGTACCTGCACGTAGCGGAGTTTTTCCTAAATACATCACATTCTAGCCTATAACTATTCCCAATCACTAAAGTATCTAAAAGTAATAACTGTCAATTATTTTCCATTTCATAGGTGAACTTAAGAGATGGATATTTTGAATTGAGTTCCAAAATGACACTTGATTGATTTGCTTATCATGAACAGTTCATCTATAAACGGTGATAGGGTGTTCTCCATTGCTATCCCTTCGTCTTGTTTGGAGATTTCGTTGTTGTACTGAAAATAGTATTGTTCCATACTTTTTTTGTTAATTGTAAATATTCTTCATCAAAAGAGATTAAAATTTACCCATCTTCAATTTCTGTAATCTACACTTTGTTGATGAACACTAGCGAAAATTTCACTGAAAAACTCTCAAGTTTGATGGGTAGGTTTTCAAACTCCTTCGTTATCCAACTGGAAATATTACAACTAGGTGAATTTTGGGAAGGCAATAGAGCTTTGACAATGTTAGGCTACTTACGGATAACTTATACTTGAGTGTACAGGTTATCTTGGTTATCGAAACACGCGACATACAATTGTGAGTGTTGGTGTAGTTGTGATGTAAACAGTGTATTCAGTATGAATATCGTTAAATCTTCCAGGAATTCCAACTTAACCAACAAGGATGCTCTTTCTCAAATAAATGAATACTATATTTATTTGTTTTATGGTATTTTAGCTTCAACACCTGGTATCCTTGGATCTCTTATACACCGACTCAAATGATCTATCGTATCCCCCTTTCTTGCTGCGATACTGGATAACCTAGTGGTTACAACTGATCCATCAATCCCACTCCTTCTTAAAAGTTTGTATCCTCATTAATCAAACCTTTAGGGTGATTCAACAATGCAATCACACCTTATAAATGACCTTTCGAACTTTGAAAATTTCATATGCAAAACATTGAATATTCTAATAGTGTAAATGATGTTCAAAATTTCAATTTGAATTGAAATGAACCTAACATATTGAGATTTATAATTATTTGTCACCTCCTACATCCAATTATTCTTTTCTAATTACGTATTCTATTTGCCAATTTTCTTATAAGAATTTTATCATGTTTATATTCACCTTAAAAAGCTCGATCATATTCAATTCAATATGGTGGCAATTGAGAAAGAGAGAGAGAAATGCTCTGTTGTCAAAAAACAAACATAAAAATAACTAAATAAAGATACAAATAGAATAAAATTTCAATATACAGAAGAAAATCACAATAAGTAACAAAATTATAGGTAATAGTAATAGGTAATAATTGGTATATATAAGCCCATAGCAAAATTAAATATTATTAATAGAATAGAAGTTCTTTTACAGATTAGAGGACACTTTCGAGTAAATATCCCCTCAAAATATTGCGAAATGGGGGAAAAGATGATATCGATTTGATTTCAATCGGCAAGTGATGGTGCATTTTTTTGCATTGTACAATATTGAGC
Organism: Diorhabda elongata; assembly: GCA_026230145.1. Taxonomy (NCBI): domain Eukaryota; kingdom Metazoa; phylum Arthropoda; class Insecta; order Coleoptera; family Chrysomelidae; genus Diorhabda; species Diorhabda elongata. Next base: position 9,197,881 of record CM047935.1, read on the forward strand.
TCTTAACTAATTCTAAACGTGGAGTAGGTAGATAATGGTCGTGCTAAGGTCGTTCCTAAGTGGTTAGCCGTGCAACGATCTGAAATTGGAGAAGCGTGCTTACGATTAGGCAAACGGAATCAAAGATGAATAAGAACGGAAGAGTCAGAACTTTCAATCTTTTAAAGAAATCCCTGCAGTGCGCCCTGCTGTTTATTCCGAGTAAATATCTAACAGCTCTCTTTTGTAGTTTGAAGACTCGCTCAAATTGAGTCGCACCAGACGTACCCCAGAAGGGAAGGGCATATCGGAGATGCGACTCAATAAGGACATAATAAACTGTTAAGGAGGTGGATAAGTTCAGTTCTTTGGGAACTGATCTCAGCGCAAAACAGGGGGAGCTTAATATTTTATATAAGGTGATAATATGTAACTCCCATTTCATGGAATTGTCCACGACAAGCCGTAAGAATTTTACAGATTCAACGTCATCAGTGGTGGTGTTATTTAATAAAAAAGAAGTTTTAGAAACTTTGAGACAGAGAGGATTAGAATCGCACGATGATTTAAGGGTTATTAGGTCATTAGATATAGTCCCATGAAGTGCCATAAGATCATATCACATATTTTACCACTGATGTCTAGATAGGCGATGTAGTTTATAAACAAACGAAACTAAATAGGGTCTAGTACTGAGCCTTGGGGCAATCCACATTCTATTGGTTTGCAAGAAGACACCATTGTATCAACCCTTACAATCTGACTACTGCTGGTAGAGTATGACTTAAACCATGCGAGAGGTGTTCCCCTGAAACCGCAGTACTGTAATTTGTTGATTGAAATATTATTAATAACAGGCTGACTTCAATTCAATATGGTGGTAATTGAAAAACAGTAATTCTTCATTCTTTGACCATTTCAGCAATTAAATATTTTAAATGTTAATATATACTTCCTAACCAAGATTTAACATATCACCGTTAGTAGTAGTTCCCTTTTCAATTCACCACACTTATGTATCGTTTTTTTTTAGTTAATCATGAGTAAAGTTCTTCTCTCTCGTTTTCTCTTATTGGGAGTTAGATATTGTAATTAATCAGCCAATATTACTCAAAAGGGTAAAATGGCTTCGCACGCTATACGAATGAACTATTAATGTGATTGTTTTTGCTAAACCAGCATATTGATAATTTTTCAATCTCTGATAGGTTAGAATGTTTCATAGCAGAATGATACATATACATGTTAAGGTCGCAACTGAATATTGCCATACAATCATTTAAAACAACATCATGTTGATATATTGGTATGAAATTTAATAAACATTTAGTTCGAATTCTTGCAGTTTGAGTCATCCTATACACTCATTAATTAATTGTTCGTGGCTAGAGTGATATAACTACTCTCTTCAATCTAATGTTACTTGTGTTAATACGGAGATAGAGAAATTGATAGAATACTTACATAGTTTTTTGAAAATGTAACGGAGAATTATGGCAACATTGTTTCATGAATACTCAGAATATTTACAGAATAAAGAAAGCAAATCCGAAGATGTTCGGTAATTTTTTTCATCCTTGAACTAGAACCACGTAGAAAATAGTTGAGATACAATAAAGCTACAAGACTTTTTGGAAAATGATTTTATTTAGGTTAAAAGTGATTACAACGTATATCAATCCATCTTTGCAAGCTTGTATAACTTAGAAACCTGAATTGCTCTATCTATATCAGTTTCCGTCCTCAAACGTCGACCAAATGAATATATATTCAGGTTAAATAATAGACAGAGAGAGAGGGAACTTTATTATTATAAGAAAATTTTACAATTTCATATTAGATAATATAAAACAACAATTTGGCTTGATAATAATAATTATAATACATATCTCACTTCATACTTAATTATATTATGCCATTCTATTGAGTCTATGGTAGATTGTGAAATTCTGCCACAGAATAATAAGGTCATTCAAACAGAATTGCCTTTGTCAATCTCCGGAACTCATTAAATGTATTTGCCATTTTTAATTTTGAAGGTAGCTGAAGATGATGGAATTTTTCACCAGATCAGTGAGTATTAAGTAAATGTCAATTTTTTTTTCTAGTAGGGAAGCTATGAATGAGTCTCTCAGTTGAGTTGTGAGAGTGTTCGTGAACCAAATAAACATATTCTAAAATGAAAAGAGCGGGGAGAGTTAGAATTTTGTATTTTTCTAAAAGAAAATTCGCAATGCCTTCTATGACTTAAACCATAAATATAAGAAATAGTTTTTGGTAATTGGAAAATAGATTCGAAGTGGTGCAAACTACAAGACCCCCAGAGAGGCAAACCATAGCGAAGATATGATTCGAACAATGATTATCAAGTTGTTGAAGCTGTACGAGAATCGAGCTCTTGACTCAGGTTCAATGGCAAAATAAGCAAAGGATAATTTTTGCAACAAGGTCTCTACATGCTCAGACCATTGAAGGGCATTACCAATATGTAGACTAAGAAACTTGATCGACTTCGAGGGTCGTATTAAATCATTGTTGAGTTTTAGAGGCTGTAAAACTCCTTTGTAGGATAAAACTTAAGTTTTATTAGTGTTTAAAAAGAGACTGTTCGCGTTAGACCAGGACTTAATAGTAATGCGATCTTTGTCCATAGTGGAATGTGAAGCTTGTACATATGTACCATTCCAGGTTACACCGGTGTCATCCGCAAATAAAATAAATTAAAACATCATTAATGAATACCGAAAAAAGAGTTGGACCTAAAACTGAAGCCATTGCCAATTAGCAGCATACTCGAAACTTCACCTTTTGCTCATACCAGTTGTTTTCTAAATTCAAGGTAAGATATGAACCATTCTAAAGAAACACCTCGGATGCCATAATACTCAGAATTTCATGATCAGCACAATCGAAGGTCTTCATAAAAAAACGAAGCTGTATAAAATCTATTATCAAGGGATTCTTAATATTTCATTAAGAACAGAAAGAAAAAAGAGAAGGCAATAGATGCTTTTTCATTAGTTTTTCAATTATCTTTGATGAGGTTGGTAGAAATCGCCACGCTTGTACAAGAGAACAATTATAGCTTTTTTTAGACAACTTGAGAAAAGGATTCGTTGATTAAAGAACATAAAACATTAATCATCACTGGAAAATAACTGTACTGATAACCCGTCAATGCCCCAGGAAGTCTTGTTTTGAATGCTGAGTATGGTTTGCTCTGGCTTTAATCGATTTACAGGTTTAAGGAAGAGATTGTCCGTGGTTCTTTTAGAAGGAAAAAGAAAAAGAACTCCATGACTTGGAGATATTTTAGAGCTAATATTCTTACTAACGTTCACAAATTCAATATTAAATTCGTCTGAGTCAAGTTCAATATTGTTTGATGAACGCGTTTTGTTTCTCATATCATCGATAACATAACACAATTCTTTCGAGGAATTTTTAACTCTAGATATGCGATAGTTTTGATAGTTTGCCGAAACAATAATCCAATCATCTATTCAGAAATCCCACAAGACCAAATCAGGCGAACAGGGCGGATGCTTGCTACATTAATTTACGTGAAAATACAATTGCCTGCTATGCACATTGGCTTATTCAAAAACTGTAGATGAACATTTTCTAGTGTAATATTTTGATGTAACTTTTATCTTCAAGCTTAATGGCCATCACTAATCCTGTGAAGAAGCAGCATAAATAAATTTCTTAACAGGTTTTTGTTTTTTCACCATTATTAAAAATTTCCATTTCCCGTACGTCTGTCATAACAGCAGTCAAAACTATACCATGCTTGTTTTATTTTATAACTAAGCAAGATTACTTTCAAATACTTGCTTCAACAAGAGGTTTCATTTTTTAATTCAATTGTAAATCCGTTCCTGTAGACATAATCCAATGACGTGAATAAAAGAATTATAATTAGAAAAGCCTTATCATTGCGCTGACATGCTATTCATTTCCAAAAGCAATTGCAAATTTTTTTGCTGAATTATAGATATACATTTACTGTAAACATAAAGCGGTGGTACTTTGCCCTCGCATGAGTATTTGCGAAAATATTTTTGAAATACAAATACCAAACGTACTCTGCAAAATACTTTAATTAAATATAAACATTTTGGTTATGCAATCATATATTACAATTATTTCAAAAATGCATGGATATTTGTATGCCGTTGAATTTTATCCATTTCTCTTGAAACAATCTCATTTAGCTAGCTCATTAGGATATTTTCTCAAGTGCCAATATATCGTTGGTTTTTATAGTGCTTGCTGAAGTAAGTTCTCTCTTTCTCCTCTTACTAGCGCTCTACACGAAATGAGATACAACAAGAGTTTTGAAAATCCAGTCCTGATTTAATTTTTAAGAACATTAGCCTTAGTTCAATATTTGCCTCTTGCGACAAAGAAGATATTATAATTTTCCACAACAAAATAAATCTTCATGTTGGGATGAATATATAACTAAATAATTCCTATAGTAATAATTTATTGTCCACATTCTTATTAACATAATCAATATTGATTATTTAACAACTATACGAATTTAATAACGCTTGCATCATATCATTCTTTAATGATGTTTTAATCATTATCATACCGGTAGTAGAAATTTTTTTTTGATAGGTACGGGCCCATGTAGGAGCCCGACAGGCCTTAGCTTGGGCCAACAATGATGGCCTTGGTAAACCGATAATGGCCCAAGCCTGGTTGAAGTCTGGGTAGCTTAGCTCCGGCCATTCTGTAATCAGCCAAGCCTGGCCGAACTCTATGTAACCTTATCTCGACCATCCCATATTCACCCAAGCCGGGCTAAACTATGGGTAACCCGACATCGGCCATCCTATAGTCAGCCAGGCTTGGCAGAACTCTGAATAATTAAATAAAGTTTTGTTCTAATATATTATCCATAATAGATATCTTGACATTAAAAAATTTTTTTTGTGAATAAAAGTCTTTTATACATAAAAGACAATAATAAAAAGTAGTATCACTTTTTTATATGTAATCATTTAACTAATATTTTGATGTACATTAATTACAATATATTAAAAATCTATTTTTACAAGCAACAAGCCTGGCCCAGGGATGCAAACCAGTCTTGGGTTTCTTTATGGGGCGATGATGATTACACTAAATATATCCAGCCTTTTTTGGGAAAGTGAGGGAAACTTTTTCATGAGCCTTCCATCGTTCTAAAATAATCTATGCTTCTATTAACTTTCTTTAAGACTAAGTAATTTTCAAATTCTTTCCAAAAAATTCGTATTTTTATCTAATTTTTCATAGACTGTTCATATCAATACATTTCCCGCATTTTCTGTTGGCAATCGACGAATACCTTTCGATTAAATATTGGTTGACTTAATCCAACTTATCACAATAAAGCTTTGTATTAACACTTTGTCCATGTTTCAGCACTTCAAAATGAATATACCATGTAAACATTTAGGAACATCCACTAACATTTTGGATTATCATTATAGTATAGGATCCATTTTTCGTCTCCAGGTATCAAACCATCAAACAACGGCTCTGTATGGTGTCGTTGAAGATACGTTTCATCTGATTATGAAGAACATAAACATCTTCTATGCTGCATATGTTCTTGGATGGTAGACTGAGGTTGATTAAGTTTTTTTCAGAAATTCTCGATTCTCTTGTATAGATTCGCTTCTCTTTTTATCCTTAACATGTCATTATCTTATATTGTTGGTCTTGAAGAACTCTATTTAGTATATACAAACATATGTAATGTTTGTAGTCGCAAACCTACCTTTCCAAAACTCCAAAGACATATAATGAGATGACAATAAAATATCTCAGACACTACATCACTTTCCAGGCTTCTCAATAGTATTGTCAAATATCAGAGTTTCTTAGAGTTGATTATGTTCTAACTTCGATATTTTCTTCTCATCAAATGTACTGATGAGAACGATGTTAGTTAAAACTAGTATTCAGTTACTTGTGTTTATTTAGAAAATTGTCTAAATCACTGGACAATATCTTGTAATTATTCAGCTAACAAGAATCATTTGTACTGTTTTAAGGTTGAGTAGTCAAAGAATGTCTACTCTTGAGTGTTGGTGTCTGTAGGATAGAAGTTATGAGAAGGAGAATACTCAAGAAAGACCTATAGAAATTTCTAATTTTAAGAGAGAATGTATGATTGTTATCTAATCAAGTTTTGGTTACAAGGTAGTTTTATCATCCTAGAGGTTTGACTTGTCAATATTACCAATTTTTTTACTTTTTGTGCAAATTTTAAATAATGATATTGTTTCTTCTATATAAAGAAAGTTTTGTAATCTTTGATTCAATCATAGGAAACAAAGCAGATCAGGATTTTCCCAAGAATGATTTATAGTCCATACGATAAGAAGAGCTAAGAAAAATATACATAAAAATATATACTTTTGAATGATTCATTGAAAAACATTTTTTTTATTTTTGAACGGAAATTTTGTTCCAAGAAATAAATATGAAATATATATAATTTAGATATTTTTCTTTTATTGTTTTAAAGAAAAATGGGAATTTTTTGATAATTATGACCTCCAGTCAATATTATTTTTTTATTCAAAATTTAAGGTTCTATACAGAATTGATTTTATTCATAGAATGCCTTAATTTTCTTGGAAACGGCTTATAGTGGTATTATGAACTTCAAAACTGTTATTTCAAATGGATCACCCTATAAATTTTGTGTTTTTAGAAATTATTATTATTCATATTATTATTAATTATTATTATTATTAATTATTTCTCATGTAATATCCATTTACTTCTATACAACAAGGCATGCGATTTTTAAAACTTTACAATCCATTTTGCAGCATTCCTAACTGCATAATTCTTCTTATCTTTGTATGTTTTGTTTTATAGAAGATGTTTCTTGAGTAACTCCACAGAAAATAGTCTAAAGGATTCATGTCGGGTGATCGTGGGGGCCATTCGATAAAACCACGCCTTCCAATCCATCTTCTGGAAAACACATTATTTAGGTATTGCCCCAACACACACGCATATTGAGGTAGGGCACATCTTGTTGTAGCCCAATATTGTCGTTTGAGACATTGTTATTGTCTGAAAACTTCTAATAATGAAGTTTTGTTTTAATATAATTGAAAATACTTACTTGGATTTGGAAATATCCGAGCCAACTCAAGAATAATATTATTTTCCAATAAATCTAAATACGCCGGACCATTTAAGTTATCCTCAATGAAAAAGGGACCAATTATTTTGTCGCCTATTATTCCAACCCATACATTCAGTTTTTCGGTATATTGGGTGTGGGAATCACGCATCCAACGAGGATTGTTACGTGACCAGAATCTACAATTATGTCGATATACGTTTCCATTAATACAAAAAGTGGCCTCATCGCAAAACATAACAATTCATAAAAAAACTGGATCTTTTTGGTTGTACCATTTTTCCATCATTAGGTCTACAAGCTTTACGTCTATCAAAATCGTCATCTGACAACTCTTGAACCAACATTACTTTGTATGGTTGGAAAAATCAAGTTCCTTGAATATTTGTCTAGTACTCAAAAGTGGATCGTCTTCTAACAAGACACAAATATCTAAAGATTTGCTTTCAGTTGATACAGCCCTGATTTGGATATATCTTTTACTGAAACTTTTCGATAAACTTTTTTAAAATTAAAACAGTTTATTCAATCGTAGCCATCTAAATATACATAATTAATTGTAACTCTGGTGGAGATACTGTCAATGGAGTTGTCATGGGATTTCGGTTAGGATATAAATTATTGAAGACATTGCACTTTCTTGTTGATTTCTACGCCTATCGCCAAATCCTAATATCATTGAAAAATCAATTCGTTCATTTTTAGATAAACGAACTATTGTGACTTTCAATACACTTCAACAATAATAATTTATTGAAACGTCAAATTTGTTATTTTAGCAGTCATAACCCCTTAAAAAATGTATTATTTCAACTTCGGCCTAGTTAACGCTATAACTTCGAAATTATGGCATTTAGGTATAGGAATTATTGGATGAAAAATAATCTTAAGGATTTCGAAAAGCGAGAAATATATAGGGTGATCCATTCGAAATAACAAAGTTCATTATTTTTCCCGAAAAAAAAACGAAATATATAACAACAATGTAAATACCATCATAATACCGGTCGTATCACAAGACCCTTGCGCACAGAAATTTATAAAAATCGTACAAGCCGTTTCCGAGATAATTGAGGCGTTCCATTCATATAACTCACCCTGTATATTGAGGCACCATGAAGATTTTAAAGAGTGTTAATGCAACAATTCATTATTATTCACATTTTCTTATTAATTTATTTTTCTTTTATCTTGGCGTTATCAAGAAACAATTTTCAATGACACCAGAAACGGAATTCTCGTGTCGCATTGTATTTGGTCTCGGTAAAGCAATTCACAAAAGTATCGAGACGATCTAAGGAAAGACTATACCTAGTATCTTAAAAATTGAGAGCATCATTCCATTTCCAATTATACCGGAACGTCACAAAAAATTGCAATTTTAAGAATAAAATGCATTATTATATATTTTCATAGAGCTTTTATTTAAAAACTCTCTCAATATATCAAACATTGTTTTTCTATTTGTTTTTTTACCATTACCTTTGTATTGGAAATTCTTCTCATTTTATATCTTTGACCACCATCGCCTGCGGTACCTATATTATCTCTCCAACTTCTCCGTTGTATCTTTTTTTTTGGTCTGGTATTTTTCAAGACCAACCTAACCAAATGCCGTCCCTGTTCTGTTCAAAATAAGTAATTTTCCATCAACTACCGATATAGTTCAACATTATAGAAGGATCGAAATAGATAAACCCAATTATCAATTTTAAATTTATTATGAATCTCTAAAAACTGCTGATTGGAAAACCAAAATAATTACCCTGTATCTAAAAAATGAAAATCGTATATATACAAACACAGTTTATTTTTTTGTAATACTGTTTTTTTACATTTCTGAATGGTATTAAGTATTATTACATAATTCTTACAATTTAATTACAATTATTTCAAATAAAATCTAATCAAATAAAACATCACTGGATGAAAAATAATTCAACTCCATGTAGATAACGTCATGCAATACCACCTTTACAACCCGCTCATTATCTTCCGTTTTATAGTATCAAATAATCCAAAGCCCAGCTTCCAGGAAGACTGCAAACAAAAGAATAGAGCACCAAATTAAGCGCCGATCGGCGTACGTTGTTGCGAAAGACGGAAGAAGGAAGTAAACACCGATTGCAGGAGACGAGCCGCAACGACCGAAGTGAAGATTCATCTAGCCATCCGCGTCCGCGTCAGCATCGTCCACGACCGCCCGCACTGCAAATTTTCGGGGGTAATGCGAGAAGAAGAAGACGAGAAGAACAGAAGTCGACGAGGAAGAAGGAAAGAGAAAGAGCGAGAGAGTGCACACACGTCGAGACGAAATGCATCGCCTTCGGGCGCCGCATTCACACGTTTTCGGCGGGGAATTGCGGGGGCGCTATGCTTAGAGCGGTGTTGCCACGAAATATGAAATATCATTCATCTTAGGATATTATCAAACAAAGGACTATTAATATCTGGAAACTATTACCTCACAAGTCAATATAGTGAAGGTTCATCTTTCGTTTATTTTATAAACCAGTTTTAGTTTTTTTTAAATAATAATAGCCTTTCAACACGCATATTTTTTGTATATGATTAAAATTTTTTAATAATCATTCGTTTTTGAAAAATTTTTGGAATATATTGGGGACTAATTTGGGAAAGATAGAATCATGCATAGTGCATTCATTTATGTGAACAATATGAGTAAAGAATGTCAATAAATTGGAGATGGTCTGGTTTTGATTTAAAATTAACTTTGAAACTTGAGATTCATTGCTTTGGTACGGGAAAACATTTAAAATGTAACCTTAGCTAATTAATTTTCCAATGAAACAAAAGAAATGAACGAAAGCTACCGAAACTTCAAGTATACTTTCGTACTTTGAAACAAACATGCAATTGCATTGCAGCAGGAATGTTCATTCCATTGAAGAACAATTTTTGAGTATCAGATAGTAAGACCCTTGTATTCTTCATAAAACGCGTTCGATCGAATACAAATACACGCGAAAATGAGCATTTTGTGGAAAGTTTTTCAAACAAATACATATATTCTGCAATAATGTCTGAGCAGAAATTCTTTACAACAAGCATAAGTATTTGGCTTGATATTTTAATTAAAAGAGAAGTCCGACTCTTGATCGTTTGATCGTTGATCGTAATAAAATAATTCTCAATAAAACATAGAATTCAGTAAATATTAATATAATTTTGTCCAAAGATAATACCGGACTTTAATATTTTGGAAATAAGAACTGAAAGTAAATTGCACCACATCAAGTTGTATGCTTCAGTCTCTTCATACCGATTCACATTAAAATAAACTGTATGCCGTTCTTCAAAGGAGAAAACAACCTCCTTTCATGGCTAATACATCGACGAATATTGAATTACATCTGCTCTGAATAGCATGATGTTCAACGACCTTTTTGTTGATATTGTTATCCCTAATAGCTCGCAATTCCAAAGATTTTCGACGTTATTTCGTCTCATTAGAGTGGTATAACAAACTCTTGTTCAGGCTAGATGTCTTTAGTCTAAAGGCCTACTACATTCAGTTTTTATCAAAATATGATAATTTGATAAAGACTAAAAGTAGTCTAAACACCAAAATTTTTATCTATATTTCAAAAATTATTAAAAAAAACTAATTTTATAACAGAAGAGACTAAAAATCAAGACGATTTACGAGTATTTAAAAACTTTACGCTTATAAACTGGTGGTCGGTCAGTCTTCATTACATCAAATGCCACTTCAAGACGATAGTCATGGCAGAGAACGACAGCTCTAGATTTTGAAAGACCGCAGAGCATCGAACTCAACGAAGGTACCTTGAAGGACGCTCTGGGAGGATTCTATGTATTTTGCTAGCAGAGTAGCATAGTTTTCTAGATATAGGTGCAGAGTGGTTGGAAAGCCAAAACAACTCTCCAAACAATCTACTGATATGTGTGCTTATTACAAAATCATCTTGAAAAGCCCAACACGCTTTTTCCAATCAAAATTATATGTTTTATTCATCACCTTACCCTTATTTGCAGTTTTAAAAACTTATTTCCTAATTTTTAGTATGGTCTGCTATTGAAACGTATTTTTCAGTTCTATAAACTATTATTCATTCTCTAGCTTAAGTTTTTTGTTATAAATATGTGTTTTTCTAATTTTTTGAACTAATATTCATTTATAATCGGTAACATATTCAGAAGTGGCTAAATTGTGAGATTGCTATCGTCCTTTGATAAGATAAAAGAGTCTAGGGACAAAGTTTTTCTTTGGTTATAGAACTGAGCAATATGCATGTATGAGCACATCCCTTGGACATTCGCACCAAATCGTATATAAAAACAATGATATTCTGGTGACCCTCATAATCATCGGACAAGGATCATTTTACAAATTTATGGAATTATTGTATTTCCATTGGTCCTTAATAGGTGTGCGGAATTTCAAACAACTCCGATATTTTGAAGTGCCGATAAATCAATATCTGTACATATACATATTCAACTAATTTTTCACTATTTCCCTGTTCCGGAACGTAAATGGAAAAACTTCATTTTTACAGAATATTTAAAAAATAATTTGCAGTTGAGAGTATGTTTTTTTTGTTGCTGCATAAATAAAAAGAAAAAAAAAAATAAGATTTTTGAAAACTATTTTATGGCGTCATTTCATTGAACGAAGGTAACGTATGACACATTTTTGGATTTAAGTCATTGTTTCTCTGGATCAACGATATATGAAACAGACAAGATAATGGTTGAAACGGATATGTTTTGGCAATAACATTCCTATTTCTTTAAAATATCACAATAGGGTTACTACGCCTTATACCGTTTACGTGTAGTACAAGTTCTTTTTATTTTTGATGATAATTAATTACAGATTAATGATTTATTTAAAATAATGTATATTTATTATTTCGACGCTCCTTGTAATGCCGTTTATTAAATATCGATTTAAACAATATAAATAGTGAACTTTCATTTAATCGTTTTCATTTGCAATCTTTTATTAACCCGCTTGTAAAGTATATAACAGTCCTATTTGTAAACTTGCAATATATAATCCTTGTCAATTATCTTTTAGAAATCGACCAGTATAATCCATCCCGAGCGCACCAATTTTTCATACAAGTTAATCGGCAACGTTGCATTTGAAGTGGTCCGACACTACCAGCTACTGACATCGCTTTAGCCGCTCTAGACAGTCGACGATCGACGTCACGCCATGGCAGGTTAGAGCGACAGAATAAAAACAGTCACAGCCACCCACTACTAATACATACTTTTACTTCAATATCATAATCTTGTGTATTTGTTGCTAACACGTGCGAACGCAGTGCCGCCATATTGTGGTTCCGGGTGCCTACGCCGACACTGTTGACAGTACCGTTAGAAATCGGCGGGTGACGGTGGTTCCTAATTATTAAAACGTCTAATGCGAAACTTCGATTTTACTAATCAGTGTTGGCTGCTTCAATTAGATTCAGTGTGCTGTGATTTTAGTGCGTTTTCGGACGCATTGCGTAATCAATGACAGAAAGGTATGAACAAGATCTTATTTATAATATTACTTCCGGTATAGATGAACGTAATTTCGCACATGCTTCTAAACATATAATTTGCAACTCCGTTGACAGCCGAGTATGGTTCTAATTTATCGGGACAATATTTAAACTATCAAAAATATTTTTAAAAATATCTGACAACTACTAGAATTAGTAAACAAACGTTAATTTTGCTATTTAAAATTCTGATCGAGGTTATTTTTGATAATTGAACAAAACATAATTTATCTTATACAAGTTTTCTCCAAGATTTAATTTAATTTTCTCAATTTCATTAGTTTAATGAACTGTAATTTACCATTATATTACCAATTGATTTTGAATTGTCAGCAAATATAACTATACATTGTCCAAATAATTTAATTCAAAATGTTTTGTATCATTCGATATCAATGAATGGAAATATCAATTAATGTAATTATTAAGTCAGGTACCATTCAGGATATCAAACAAAGGATCTTAGAATATTCATTTCAGATTTCAATGAATGAGTTTATGCGAAATAAATTTTTGTTTACATTATACCAACTATCTAATTTATTGAAAACGTTGCCTGGGTAATTATTTACATAATATTATTTGTTAATATAACAATGAATGTAGCAATACTTAATGTAGTTTCAGCAGTTTTGCCATTCAATTTGTATACGTTGATATAAATCTATAAATAATTCCCATAATTATTTCCAATTAAACGGGGTTAATTAAATTGTATAAACATGTTTCATTTCATAGGTTAGTTTGAAGAATTATAACTACAGGTATATTCGTAATAAGATTTCTTTTTATACGAAATATAAAACTGATGTATTTTATATTGGTGACATGAAAAACAATTCAGTTATTCACTAATTAAAAATTATTCTCGTATTTATTGTATATACACATATTTTGTATTTCATATTTTTAAATTACCTACGTATGTATCAACAAGAAATAGTTTATTATCGGTACGATATTAATTTACACGTAAATTCTAGTATAGCAATAACAATTTTTTTTTTCAACTTACATAGAAAAATAATTGAATATTTCTATACAGGACATGATTACGATTTCGGTGGTGCTACGATTTGATCATGCAGTTTTTTTAATTAACCCAAAATTATATTATACCGATAAAATTTCTATATTTGGTTCGTTTTCGAGATAACAATACTTGGTTGATTTTTTCTGTTTTAAGTTTAGAAATACTGAATAAACTATTCAATTAATGAAATGACTTGATAAAGAATTACTTTATAAGGATTTAAATAAGTCTTGTCGTCTTTCTACTAGATATTAATTATTTCTACAGGGTTTCAAAATATAAGGTAAATATCCTAATTCCAACCTATCAACTTCGAGTGTCAATAACTCAAAAACGACGCGAGTTATCTTAAAAAATTTTGAAATTTAAGCACCTCCTGTTTAGTAAAGTTGAGCCTACTTTTTTGTAAATTATCAGATACTTTGTCCAATTATCTTAAAGTGAACGTTGTTTCCCTTCTGCTCCCTTCTATAACTCCTCAGCTCATCATCGAAAAAAATAAATGTTTGTTCAGCATATTTCCTCCAATTAACGACATTCTTGTGTGAAACATCATGTTATTCTTTTTAGCAGATTTAGATATTATTTTTCAGTGGAAGAAATGATTACCTTACTTTGTTAAAATCAATGGCCCTGTTTAGTAAAGTTAATGCTATTTTTTTGGGCTCTGGACTCTAATATTTTGAAAATAAAAACTAAAAGTAAATTGCAACACATGAAGTTGTATGCTTCAGTCTCTTCATACCGATTCACATTAAAATAAAATGTATGCCGTTCTTCGAAGGAGAAAACAACCTCCTTTCCTGGCTAATACCTCAACGAATATTGAATTACATCTCCTCTGAAGAGCATGATGTTCAACGACCTTTTTGTTGATATTGACATCCCTAATAGCTCGTAACTCCAAGGAGTTTCGACGTTATTACGTCTCATTAGAGTGGTATAACAAACTCTTGTTCGGGCTAGATGTCTCTAGTCTAAATGCTTACTACTTTCAGTTTTTATCAAAATTTGATAATTTTATAAAGACTAAAAGTAGCCTAAACATCAAGGAGGTTGGAAGACCGTAGAGCATCTACTCAACGAAGGTACCTTGAAGTACTCTAACACCTTGGGAAGTGGAACATAAAAACATTAGAAAATTAGCCTCCTCTGGGAGAAGTCCACGTATTTTGACAGTAGAGTAATGAGATGTATAGTTTTCTAGAAATAGGTGCAGAGTGGCTGGAAAACCAAAACAATTCTCCAAACAATCTTCTATCTACTGATATGAGTGCTTACTACAAAATGTTGAGCCCTTCACACTTTTTACAATTAAAATTATATGTTTAAATAATCACTTCACCTTTATTTAAAGTATTGAAAAGTTATTTATACTCTAGACTAAATTTTTTTGTTATCTAAGTGTGTTTTTCTAATTTTTTAACTAATTTTTTTTTCAACTTATACATAGAAAAATAATTGAATATTTCTATACAGGACATGATTACGATTTCGGTGGTGCTACGAATTGATTATGCAATTTTTTTAATTGACCCAAAATTATATTAAACCGATAAATTTTAGATATTTGCTTCGTTTTCGAGATAACAATACTTGGTTGATTTTTTTTGTTTTATATTTATAAATACTGAATAAACTATTCAATTAATGAACTTGATAAAACATTACTTTATAAGGATTTAAAGATGTTTTGTCGACTTTTTGTTAAATATAATTATTTCTAGAGGATTCCAAAATATAAGGTAAATATCCTAAGTATAACCTATCTAACTTCTAGTATCAATAACTCAAAAAAGACACGAGTTATCATATCTTCATTTTCGATTTATTTTGGATTATTAAGCTTGTAAAATTTTTAAATTGAAGTACCTCCTGGTTAATAAAGTTGAGCCTACTTTTTTGTATATTATCAGATACTTTGTCCAGTTATCTTAAAGTCAATTTTTAGCAATATTGATGTGAAAAAGTGAACTACAATGTAAAATATCTTGTTTTCACACATTTAAATTAAAGAAAGTTGCCATGTTCTATTAAGGAAAAAATTTCTATTTCTCTTATAATAAATTACTCACTATACTCTTCAGAGTTTCATGATATTTCTATCGCTCTACTGCGAGGATTGCTCCGGAAATTTTCATAGGAAGCTCAAAGTTTGTCGGAAAGAGGAGGAGATTCCAATTTAAATAAGTTAATTCATAAATCCATCGGAATCAATTGATGAAAATCTAGAGCGTACTTAAAATGGATTCAAGAATGAGTAATTTCGTTTTAAATTGTTCGTTCATATTTATGCATTTTTAGTTACGTCGGAATGAAATTTCAAACTGATTCGCTTAAAAAATATTAGATGTGTAAGGGTTATAACAGGTGCTTCTGAATAACCATAGAAAGCCTAAAATTTGTCAAAAAGTGTAAGAAATTTTAATTTAAATGAGTTAACCATAGTTGATCCAGTGGAATCCAAAGTGTAAAACGTACGTAATTAGAATTTAATAATGAATAATTTTGTTTTAAATTGTGTTCTTTGAAGTAAAATTTCAGATTGCATCTTACGCACAAAGAATTATAAGAAATACTTCGTGTTTTTGGATAAATATATGAAGCCCCAAGTTTGTCAGAAATAGCTGGATATTTTATTCTAGTTTCTTCTTAACACTTGAAGGAATCGAGCCCCGTAAAAATAGTTAAATCACTATTTTTCAAAAAGTTTTTCAATTGTTAACTAACAAATTTTTTCCATGGGCATAAAAAATAAGGTAAAAGGTATAAATAATTGGCCTATAAATTTTCAACAATTTGCTTATTTATATTGATCTATAGATCACCTTCTTCATGAATATCAAAATAAGGATAAAATCAACTTAGAACTTTGTTCCAATAAGAAAAATTAATTTTTCCACTTATCAAATATATTAAATTTATTAGAATTTACAAAATAGAGTTTTACTTAAATTATTTAGATATTTTTTATCATTTATAGCTTTTTCATTCTTATGAATGTGAACCATTTCTAAAAATTCTCTTTATCGTATATTAGATTCCGTTTCAAGAATTTTTGAATCTTTATTATTGAATTTATGTTTTTTTGATGGTTCGTTAAAGCAGTTCTATTTTTTTATCGTATCGATGACCTTTTTTCTAAATACTGAGATTTTTGCCCTATGTAGACAGCGTCACAATTAGTACAAGGATATGTAATATTATTTCTTTTGTTTTTTGGTATTTTTGTTTTTAATTTAGTGAAATATTTGGATAATGTATCATGTCCTCTATGACTTATACTAATATCATATTTATTGCATTACTGCTGTACCAAAGAATCAAATTGAAAACATATGTAAAAAATTCAATTCTTATCAATCGAGGTTTAGCAAAGTAATAGAATCAATTTTATTGATGTCACATTATATAAAATTAACAATAACATAAGAACAGAATGGTATACGAAATCAACTTGGTCCTCAAGATATTTAAACTTCGATTCGTGTCATCCTATGTCACAAAAAAGATCAGTGATAATAAGTTTGACTGATAGATCTATCCAACTATCAGATCCTGGATTTATATGCTTAGCTATTCAAAAAGCAAAAACTGCATTGAAAGAAAATAATTATCCGGAAAAAATGATAAATAACATATTCAAGAAAAGGATAAACAGGTACTACAATCAATTTACAAACAAAACAAAAACGAAACATCAAAACACAAAACATTTTTCCTTACAAGGACTCTGTCTACCTAGGGCAAAAATCTCAGTTTATAGAAAGTAGACTAAGAGGTCATCAATACGATACAAAAAATAGAACTGCATTAACGAACCATCAAAAAAACATAAATTCAATCATAAAGAACCAAAAATTCTTGAAAGGGAATCTAATACACGAATTTTTAGAAATGGTTCACATTCATAAGGAGGAAAAAGCTATAAATGATAAAAAAGATCTAAATAATTTAAGTAAAATTTATAGCTTTATTTTTTAAATTCTAATAAATTTGATATAATTGAGATGTGGAAACCAAGGAAATAGTTATTTTCCTAACAAGTGCGGAAAGTGATCATTATTATATTATTATTATATAAGTTAGGATCATGTATTATTTCTACGACCGTATATACAACGATCCATTTTTCAAAAATTATTTTATTCCAACAAACATAATAATATATAAAACTAAAAACTACTAAGTATTATAAATATTAATATTGAAAACACAATTTGTTGCATTCTGTATACTAGTAAGAATTGCCGGTCCAGTGGAGTTATTTGGTTTAATGTGGTATAATTTAGAAGATTGTACTTATTCGGTCACTTCCAAGACGTTTTGAACAACTTTAACGTTTTAGTAACAATTACACGCCTGGGTTATCATAGCAACTGCTATCAAACCAGGGTGGTTTGATAGTTGTTTTGTGACACTCCTTCGAAGAATGTACAAGGAAATATAAAAAATATCTTTATTATTTTATACTTTCAAGAAATTAAAAATGCTACAAAAAGCTAGAAAAGGTTTAAATTTTATTTGATGGACTATTTCGTAAATATTTATTTACCTGCAGTAACAATAGTTATAACCTCCGAAGTAAAAAACGATCTAATAAGGTCAGTGCGGGAAAGTAATACTTTGAAAACTAAAATGCCTGCGGGAAAGTGGGTTAAAACGCACGGTCGTAGAAAAAATTTTTCTTATTTTGATATTCATGATAAAGGTGATCTATAGATCAATATAAATAAGCAAATTGTCAGTGTCAATATCATATTTTGATAAAGACGAAACGTCAAAATTTATCTTTCTTTTAGAAACTATCAAACTATATATATATATATATATATATATATATATATATATATTTTTGAATTTTTTTTGCTCTGTTGTCCAGAGAAAATTATGATTAAAAAAATTTTCGGTATTTTAATTTTTAATTATGTGGAATCGATTCGTTCCGTTTTAAAGTATGTTCTCTGTGAAAATTGTATTTCTCCATTTTTAGTTATGTCGAAATTTTAAATTGTTTTGTTCAAAGAAATATTGGACGCCTAAGAGTAATTATTAAAAATATCTTATGTTGTTGCATAAACATGGAAAACTCAAAATTCGTCAGAAGTAGCAAAAGAATTGAAAAAATTCTAAAGCGTACGTAATATGAGCTTAGAAATAAGTCGTTCCATTTTAAATTGTGTTTTTTGTTAAGATCTTTCTACTTTTTGCATTTTTAGTAGAAATGAAATTTCAAAATGCGTGTTTTGTCTAGAAAAATACTAGATGTCTAAACATACTTATTGAAAATAAACAAAAAATAAGAATATTGTGTGTCAGTGTCAGTTCAAATATTATTTGTTAATAATCTACAGTATACCCAACAGGAAATAATAATACTGCAAATTTGCAAACTAGAATTAATCTTAGAAATTTTCATTAAATTTGTTAAAATGCTTCTAGCAGGTACTTACCTTATAACCTATACACCAAAAGATAAATAATCGGTTAGATTCAAATTATACAATAAAGATTCATTCAAAGCGTTCAAATCACTTATCTCATTCTACGATATATTTATCTTAGAAAGATCGCTGTTTGAACTCATTTTCGAAATCTTTTATGAAATTGAGGATATTTAGGGTAGATCTATAACTTTGAAAAAATTTTCACGAGCCTATAGCTACTCTGCTAATATTTTTTGATAACATATACATCTTATCTAGTCAAACAAATTCTTCTGTAAAACATCATGAAGTTTGTATGGATTGTTCTCCTTTCTCCAGCGGATCTAAATAATATTTTCCAATAAAAAAAATTTACCCAACTTTTTTAAAAATATTAGCAAAGGCAGAATTTTTTGAATCAAATTACGTCTTGTTATACTTATACTTATAACAACAGACTTGAAATTTGTTATTTTTAATTATTCAATTCTTTGTAGTGCTCTCAAAACATATTAAATCTAATTTTGATCGCAAATCTATTGTTGTAGCAAACAATAAGTTCGGCCTTCTATGGTAAAGCTTCAAAGTAGCAATATAGCTAACTCGCAATCTCACAACTCCCTCTTTTCAGTTCATTTCACTTGTGGTCCTATTATAAATGGTATACCTATAGGTATTTGACCTTTGTTTAAGAAACAGAGTTATCTTGTCTTGTATGTACTTCTAAACTTATTTGACGACTTCCTGTAGTATACATACCTACTCTGCATTGATCTTTGCTAAGTCTGGAAAAATAGAGTTTTGTTTTTTAAGAAGATGCGGAATCCAAGTGACTGATTCCACCAGGAGAGCTGCTGGATATGTGAGACTCCCGTAGCCTACCCACTAAACCGCCATCTTCTGTCATCTCAGTCCAACCATGGACTATTGTGATATTACTTTTAGTTGGTAGGTCTGTCCATTTGTTACGTTTCTATTATGTTAACGTCTTTACAGGCATCCGTCTACATTGTTTTGACTAAGAATTATCTCTGTTTATGTAGCAATCAGTTGCCAACATTCTACCTTGTGCAGCATCACATGCAGGATTTATGCTTCAGGTGTTGCTGCACTGATATTATCAGGATTTATGCTGCCTACAGTCTCCTCTACTTCCTCTCTTAAACCCTGCAGGTGGTTACACACGAAGAACGTGTGCTCGGCATCACATCGTTTCCACAATACGTACACTCAAATATTTGTACTTTCTTCATTTTGCGAAGAAACCGTCGGAAGTAGCTAGGTAATGTAGAAGTTCATGTCTCCACACTTCCTTTCGAAAGAGGATGTCCACGGGAATTGTACCCGCCACCACTAGGACATCTTGTGCAGAGTCACTCCGGTAGGCGATTCTCAGTGCATTTGATCTCTGTACCATCGTCATCGCTTCGCAGCATTTCTTTATTTTCAGAGCTACACCCAATACAGAAGAATTGAGTGAGTTGTCGCCATCAGAACCCTTCGTTTCTCCAGCCGTGATTGGTTAATATTTGCCAATAAGCGACTCAAAAATGCTGTCCTCTCGGCCGCTTTTTGAGCTGTCTTCTGTATGTGGGGACAGAAAGACATCTTCGTATCTAAGGTCATTCCCAAATACTTTATTTTGCATCTAGACTCAATTTCGTCTGTCCCAATCCCAATGAGCAGCCCTGCTTGTATCCGTTTCCTTATGAAAAATATCAGTTCAGTTTTTCCTTATTGTTTGTTCCAGTTTAAGGGGTGTAAGCATCGAGAAGCCCGCCAAAAGGTAATTTCAGTCTAAGCGGACTATGCCATAGGTCCGGCTCCAGTATAGATCCTTGAGCAACCCCTGTGGTAATTCGTCGAGACTTCTGTCTTTCTGTGGTCTCGTAGATTATCCGCCTGTTTCTCAGGTAATCCTCCACCAAATGGGTCAAGTAGTCTGGGATCCCGAAGGACGCCTAGCATAGTCTGTTCAGTTCCAAAAAGGTGTCGACCATCTTCTGGATTGCTCCGGTTGTTGATCGGCCCTTTTTGAAAGCCGAAATGCAGGTCTAAAAGGCCGCCTCCTATTTGTTTTCCGTCCGTTAGTCTCGGTCTCAGTAGATATTCGAATAATTTACCGGTAGTATTTAGTAAGCTCAGCGGTTGGTAGGCCGTCGGCGTATTCGGGTCACCTTTGCCATTAGTAATAAGAACTTCCTTCTCAACTTCCACCGAAAAAAAAAATACAGTTCACTCCTATGGTGTGTTGGTGTAGTTAACAGTATGAGGTCACCAGTTGTTCCATAAACTGGAACCTAATTTGTCACGTATCTCAAATTATTCACTATTTCATTAAATATTTATTAAATTGAAATTATGATATATATATATATATATATATATATATATATATATATATATATAGTATACAAGTTCATAACGGAGGATAATGCAATCAATAGAAAAAACTTCTGGAAATTGTACGTAGATTTAGCAAAGGTATTTGACACCGTTCACCATCAGAAACTACTACACTCGTGATCGAAACTCTAGCAAAAAATCTGATTTTAACATCTCAAAATCATTTCTCTTAACCTTATAATGAGTGGTCTTTGTTGTTATTGAGTTATTTTTATATAAAGGAAAATATCAAACGAAAGGGAATCTTAAACAATGAAAAGGGGTTATAATTGACAACAACAGAAATACAAAGTTGAAATAATCATTTACATGAAATTAACCAATCAGCTTCCAATTACTTTTTAATGGATCATATAAGTTTCATTCTTCAGTAAGCGCCGTTTTGAAGTCCGATTTCGTTGCTGGTGCAGGATGTCCTAAGTTGTCACTAAATTCATCCCATAAATTGAATGTTCGATAGAATTCAAGTCCGGGCTACGGGTTGACCAACCCATAGCTGCAATTTCAACATCCTACATTAGTATGAAGTTTTCGCCGATGAAACTGACGTAGAGAATAACGCATTCCACTAAAATTTCTTGTATGTATCGTTTCGCCTCTCAAGCTCCCGTTTCCATAAAAACCAACTCGGTTTTTGCTTCTATTGAAATGCCTGCCCACACCATCCAGCAACCTTCACTAAAAGCCACTTTTCTTTGATGCAAAACTTCGCGAAGTTTTCTTCAGGTTTTCTGTAAACTCGCCCTCTTCTGTATCGCTACCAGCTAGCAGACCCTGCTTTTGTCTGAGAAGAGAGCGGTGCCACATTGTTCGTCATTCCAATAGACGTGTTCGCTGGCAAATTGTAGACCGTCTCGGTGGACTTTTCTTTGCAAACGCTACCGGAGTGATTAAAAGTTCGACTACAAAGTGCGAACCGTATATATAGGTACATTTATAAAAAGAAAAATGTATGTTTTAACCTTTTAATTGCCCTTGCCTAAGTTACTACGGAGATTTGGCCGAATGCTTTAAGCACCATTTACCAACAGAAACTGTGTGTGTGTGTGTGCATAGATATTTGGGAAATGGTCCTCAATACATTTAGAAATCACTTACAGCGCTCGTGAGAAATAGTGATACTTTCAGAAATAAAAAATCTTCCAAGTTTAGTGTGCTCCCATGTGGTGTTCAAGGACCGTTATTATACTCTATAAAATACAAAATGCTAACTGTAAATAATATTAATACAGTTTTTGATGTAACTAGAATACTTTACCAAAATATAATCAGGTGAAGTAAATAAACTGAATACTTTAATTAAAACTCGTAACTCGAACGTTTACATATCAATGTCACCACTTCCAAAAGCTTCCACGGCGGCACCATTACCTACATAAACCATAGTTGGTTTTGAAAATTCTTTAAAATTTACAAACCAGGTCCGTCGATTTGTCATATGCTGCGAAGCTCCAGAATCAATGAGCCAATGATTTTGTCCACTCCCGGTAGTATCCCCAACAAAGGCTTCTCTCTTTTTACTTCACCTTTATTTGGACAGTCCTTTAATAAATGTTTTTTGGAGCCACACGAAAAACAATCCCGAACGTGTGGTTGTTTTTGCGGCATAACGAACATCGCGTCACAGAATCAGCTGAAGATGACTTCCCGAAATGATTTTTTTTCCAGCAAACTTTCCTGAAACTAACGCTACTTTAGACTCATCTTCAACATTTTCTTGACTGCCAAATCTTAATTCTTCAGTTAGTAGTCTTGTTGTCAAATTTTCTAAAGTACGTTTGCTTTGTTCTGTGGAATCCCAAGCACTGTGAAAGAAGTTGAATTTAGGTGGTAGTGTGGAGAGTATTCTCGTTATCAACATAGATTCCGGTATCTTACCACCCAACTTATCCATCTTGATTGCCAGCTGCTCAAGACTTGATATGTGGTGCGCAATACTACCATCATGACTCCACTTAAATTCAAAAAATTGCTTTTGTACCAACGCAAGGCTCTCATCAGATTTAAGATCGTAAACACTGTGCAGTTTTGACCACATTTCATGAGCCGTTGTAGAATCCATAATTAACTGCAAGGGTTTTGTTTCAATTGTTGTGACAATCAACTTACGGGCAAGTTTCTCTCTTTTGATCCATTTTCTAAGTATATTCTGGTAGTCCGTAACTCCTTCAGTTGGCCGTTGTTCTGTCCCTTCACAAATTTCTAACGAGTCGTTACTGTTCAATAGCGTTTGCATCACAAACCGCCACTGCGACCAGTTGTCAGCATCACGCAGTTTATCTATTTTCGGTTTGTCAATTTCCATTATGGCAAACTTGACCGGCGAACGATAGCCGAATGCACTTAGTTTTTACTCAGTCGCATCCGCACTTCACTTTTCCGTTACACCGAAAAAAACAATTATTCACTTCCACTACACACCTGGACCCATAACCTGTTGTAAAAATTTTAAGTGGATCAGGTGAAGTAAATAATAAACTCGTGAAAACTAAATACTTTAATTAAAACTCGTAACTCGAACGTTTACAAGAAAAGCAAATAACCGACTGACTCTAGTAAAAATACGATACACTTTTTAGACCTCTTTAAACAAGGACAGAGCGTCATTCTTGTCGTTAGCAAAACATACACATAAACGAAAAACTAAACAGTAGATATAAAAACGGTCAACAAACGTATCGATTACAAAAAACTCGTATTTCAGCCTAAATGCTGACACGGCTAGTCAGTGATGCTTTTAAACACTTCAATAGTACAAGCCTAGCAATGGCTTCAAAAGAGTTTTCCGGTCTTTGCTCCATCGAAAGAATCATTTGTTTGCTTAATTCAAACATGGTCGTACAGACACCAACGATGGTGAACGTTCTGGTTGTCCAATTGAGGTAGTTACTCCAGAATACATCATAAAGTTCACAAATTGGTTATATTTGAACGTACATTGAAATTGATAGCTGAGGCCGTGAAGATATCATGAGGCAGTGTGTTCACAATTATGAATGAATATATGCATGAGAAACCTTTTTTGCGTTTTCTCACAATCGATCAAAAACAACAACGAGTTGATGATTCAGAGCAGTGTTTTGCCATGCAAATTGTCGGGGTTAATATAATATTTTGATAAAGAGATAAAGAAAAATCGAAACGTCAAAATTTATCTTCCTTTTAAAAACTATCAAAAAAAACTAATTTTGAAACAGAAGAGACCTAAAATCAAGAACATTAAGATGCATTAATACATCAGAAGGTCTAAGAAATAAGAAATTTCATTCATTAAGAATGTCCAATCTCTGAACTGTAGATTCTAAACCTCAAAATATGATGATTCTGCTCAACATGCCCTATGCAAATATTGCTAGTTTCCGAGATTAAGTGTGTTCAAAGTTTAAATTTAAATTTTGATTTTCGCAATAATTTTTTATGTTTTCGCAATTTCTCTTTGCTAATATAGGGTGCCCTCTACACTTGTTTGTGTTAATTAAATCAAAGTAAATTTTTTTTGGGCCAAACTTACAACTAAAATAATAAAAAAATATTAAAAAGTTCAATAAATTTCAACCTATGGTTCAGAGATTGGACATTCTTAATGAATCACCCTGTAGATATATATATATATATATATATATATATATATATAAATATATAAGAGGGGTTTATTATTGGGAACGTGGCAATGAAATGCCAAAGTGGACTAACTTTAGTATATTTTCCGTCAAATACAATATAAGAAAAATGAATAAATGTATAACAATAATAAAATTTTACCTACATTAATTAATTAAGATTTTCGGTGGTTTTGAATGTATTGACGTTGAAAGAAATATTGATTACATGAAATATTGATTCTGGGATAGGCATTTTTATTAATTTTTAATTATATATATTTCTCTTATAGTATTTTCAGATTTTCCCCGTTATATTATTTTCCGTTTATTTTGTCACTTCTTGTATATGGTTCTCTTTAAGTCCTGGTATTTTTATTTAATTTCTCATCTATTTCGTTATTTTGTTATATTTTATTTTTCAAAACTTTTCATCTTCTTAATATGGCTGTTACTTTATGTTTAGTAAGGTAACGCGAACGTGATAAGTACCTTTGAAAGGATTGTCTTGTGGGAAGGCTGAATTGGAACATTAGTTTTGTAGATCCACAAGGAGCTTAAGCATAATCTCTCATTTAGTTTGTTCACTGTCCTCAGTCTGTTAGTTTATCTCAAGATTTTGTTTTAAGATTACAAATTATTTGGCGAATATCCAGAGATTTTCACCGCTTAAAATGATACATTTTGTTGCTTTATTACACATATAATTATTTATTTCATTTGAATTGGTTGGAAAGGATAGAATTACTCAATTATTTATACTGCAAAATTTCTAAAAAACTATAAAGGTAATAATATTGTATTATACAAGATAGTTATAGTTATGAACATGATGCATTTAGTTTTTGAATTAGCCTCGTATTTACAGTTTTGTGTGGTTATGTAAAAGGAGAATAACGCATTAAATTTGTACTCCTTATACGGAACACATAGTACATATTTGCAAGTCATATACTTTAAAAATACGTCGTTGATTAAGTTAAGAATTTAATTTCTTAGCTATTTAGAATATGTCGTTTTTATGCGTGAATGGATTAATTAGAAGAAATAATTTTTCGTGAGACACTTGTGCTTTGAAACGAAATCTTTGTTGTAGCATTGGAGCTTTATTTTCTTTTGATAATAAAAATTTTATTACCAAATAAGGACTAGGACGACGACACAGCGAAATACAAACATATATTCTATACGGCACAAAAAATATATAAACTTGAACTAACCAAGACGTGTTTGATCACCTCTTCCTGAATCACGTAGTTATAGTGAAGGCATCACATGGTAATCCTACCATGTGATGGGATCTTAAGGAAACAAAGACATTACAAATTATTAAAAATAATAGAGGCTTATTCATACTCGGTTATTTTTAGCCATTTTGCGAATCAACAATATATTTCATCGGTAGGGAAACTGGTAATATGACAAATCCTGGACTACCAAAAACAGTGAGGACTTAAGTTGACGTGAAGCAGCTACTGTTGGGTATCCCACTTCTTCTTTGAAGTAAATCTTCCATGAAAATAATTGAAATTTCTCATTAAAATTAACTGTTCTCCGGAGAATCCATGTGAAGCGCTTCTTGTGAGGTCAGACTATTTTCTTAATTTTTTTAACAGGAATGAATGTTTTTCCTTCATGCAAAATTATGTGGTCTGCATTTAATAAGCTATACCGAACATTCATCTATATGATATATGACAATAAGGTAAATTTAATCAAATTATAGTATTTCTCTGAAACTAGTATCTCATAAAGGTTTGTCTTTCTCAAGTTGATACGAATAATTTAACTACAGTTTTGATTATATTGATTGTGACTATTTTCAAATAATTATGTTTAGCTTCTTCAGGATATTTTCAGAACCGCCTCGAGGAAAATGTCTAATAAAGTCTAGATTTGATCGAATCGTAATGAATATTTTTCAAATATACAATTAAGTGAACAAAACAATTTTTCCACACAAATTTGTGACATAAAACATTATTTTGCTGAAAGAGGATTTTCTTCGTTCTTGGGTGGTTTAATTGTGATTTCCTTCTTCAATCAATCAATCAATAATGTAGAGAAAAAATGTTAAATTTTCCTTTTCCAAATAGTTGAAGAAATATAGACCGTATCCCGAAATATAATAACTATTCCTAACCTTGAAACCTGAGAGTCTTTTCACTTTGAAAAATTCTATTGCAGAGAATGAGCTCAACTTTGATAGCTGTTGCTATGATTGTACTTCAAATAAAAAATATAAAAATATTTCAAGGACTGTTCAGCATGTTTTTGTATAGGACCGAAACACATGCACGTCTGCAGAGTGGTATCCCTAGTAGAAATGTTAAACAAATTTCTTACGTAGAAAATGCGAATCCTTCAACAATTTTTTACGAAAATTTTGTAAGATTATAATGTTGTGAAACGGCTACGGCTTTAAATGAAGACCAGAATATATTCTGAAAAAAATGAATTACTAAGGACTGCTCTTTTACTCTGAATGGGCATATTAATAATCAATATTGTCATTACTTGAGCGACGTTTCAGGGAAGTTAACATACAGTATCAAAAGAAAATTATAATTTTTGCTGTTAAACCTTATATACAGTGCTTTTCAGATAAAAGTATCCACCTTTAATAACTTTTGTAATACTGGTATTTAGAAAAAATCCAAAAACACGTCAATTTATGTTGGAAGGTGCAAGCATTATGGCTTATTTAAACTTACTGGAAAAGCCACCCCTCACCCCTAGCAGCATCCCCTTTATTTTTTTAAATTACTTTTCATATTTTTTATGTAAAATTTGGATACTCCCCTTTGAGCTGATTTCAAAAATGTATAATACTTGTAGGTTAAAGTGGTTAATTTATGAGATAAACAATTTTTCTTTTAAGAGTACAAATTTTACTTATTATTTACTTTCACCTTATTTGCCTGTACTAAAATGGGTTGTACAACAGTTCAAACTCTTTAATCTTTTTAACTGTGCTATTTATTATGAAGTTACAATAAGTGTTCAAAATGAGTACCATTCACTTCCATACAATGGTATAATCTATTTTGAAATGCCTCTCTGACATTGCTTAATACGGCTGGATTTAATTGTCGACATTCATTTTCTATCCTCTCTCGTAAATCATCCAGAGATTCTGGTTGGGTAGCATAAACTTTTGTTTTTAAATACCCCCATAAAAAGAAGTCTAGGGGTGTTAAATCCGGTGACCTAGGTGGCCACTATATCATCTGCCCCCTTCTACCTATCCAACGAGCGGGGAATGTTTCGTTTAAAAATTGTCGGACAGGCATAGCATAGTGTGAGGGAGCTCCGTCTTGTTGAAATACCAGTAAATCTTCGGAAAGGTCATCATCATTTTCTATTATTGTTGTAATACGTGGGTCAACCCCTTCCCTGAGTAACTCAAGATATGATTCACCATTTAAATTTCCGTTGATGAAGAAAGGTCCGACAATGTGGTCACCTAGGATACCACACCAAACGTTTAACTTTTGGGGATGTTGTGTATGGAATTCACGCATTATATGTGGATCACTTTCAGCCCAATATCTACAATTATGCCTACTTTCTAAGCCATTTAATGACCATGAGCATTCATCAGAAATTCAAATATTGTTTAACAATTGTGGATTGTTATTGATAATTTGCATCATTGATTCGCAAAACTCTAGACGACGATCAAAATCATCTTCATTCAACTCGTGCACCAACTTAACTTTGTATGGGTGGTACTTGAATTTATGTAGAACTCGGAAAACTGTAGAAGATGAAACACCGATCGCTCTACTTATTGTTGACAACGATTGGGGTTGTTGAGCCTCTAAGCTGACTTGCCCTAAAATTGCCACTTGGATTGCTTCGTTATTTACGAGTCCACCTCGCTTATGCACTTTATTGCAAACAGACCCTGTTGTGGTAAATTTCTCCATCAGTTGAATTACATACTTATGAGTTGCATGTCTTCCGTCATGTAATTCGTTAAATATTCTAGCAGCAGCTCTTGCACAATTATTATTTTGGTAGTATAAACCTACAATTTCAATTCTTTCTTGTAAAGAGTAAACCATTTCAGAGAAACAAAATAAATAATGTATCAAATTACACTATCAATAGTGACTACAAATTCTAGTTGACAATGTCAAACTTTAATAAAAAGTAGAGTTTTTTGTTGTTTGGATTTTTTAAGTAGCACAGTTACAAAGATTAAAGAGTTTGAACTGTTGTACAACCCATTTTAGTACAGGCAAATAAGGTGAAAGTAAATAATAAGTAAAATTTGTGCTCTTAAAAGAAAAATTGTTTATCTCATAAACTAACCACTTTAACCTACAAGTATTATACATTTTTGAAATCAGCTAAAAGAGGAGTATCCAAATTTCACATAAAAAATATGAAAAGTAATTTAAAAAAATAAAGGGGATTGTGCTAGGGGTGAGGGGGTGGCTTTTCCAGTAAGTTTAAATAAGCCATAATGCTTGCCCCTTCCAACATAAATTGACGTGTTTTTGGATTTTTTCTAAATACCAATATTACAAAAGTTATTAAAGGTGGATACTTTTATCTGAAAAGCACTGTATAATAATGTTAATATTGGATATAAATTCACTGAGAAATATCTAGTGAGCTCAACTTGAGTTTGCTCCAGTAAATGAAGGTTTGTTACATGATTTTTTAGAAGACCTTATTCACTTCTACTTGTAAAATAGACATCCACCATATTATTTTATACTTTTTAGACAAGAGCTGACAAATTATCTGGAAAATGACTGCCACGTTCGCCCAATTTAGCATTTCCAGATTTCTTTCTATAAATTTAGACAAGAGCTGACAGATTATACAACAAACAGCTGCCATGGGCGCCCGATTTAGCGTTTCCAGATTTCTTTGTATAGAAACTTATAAAATCGATTATTATTTGTAAAACACAGCCTCTAGATTTTTCATATTTGATGAGAATAAAAACAGCTGTCTATAAAGAGCTTTAGATAGAACGAATTCGAAATGTTTGAGGGCTGATTTCTTCACTGGTTAGAAACTAAAGGATAACAATACTTTCCATTAATTTCTGTTATACTGTATTGATAAAAATAAAATAAATTTACTGAGAATACAAACGGTTCAATACCTATAACTGGTACACCAATTTAAAAACATGAATATGATCAATTCTCACAACCGAATTGTTATTTTTCAGATAGAAATATATATAGGGGGGCAATTAAAGTGTGTTTCATTATTTGATTAATTATAGCATATTATAATTTATTAGAATGCTCAAAATTTTAGATAGTAAGAAAAACAAAACTGTATGGATATTAATCTAGATTTACCGGTCTAATCATGTTTAAATTGTATCTGTAATATTTCTCCTAACCAATAGGTCGATCGACAAATCTTTTTTTATCTGCATGCCAATTGAAGCATGCCCTACAAATCGTGACGATTTTTAATCCGTTGATATGCGCCACCTTACTTCAGGGATATTTCAGGTAAACGAAAAGGTAGTTCGAGTACATAATAAAAGTCGTGACGGAGTATTACCTGGAATTTAGTATCCAACCCACTTTGTTAAGATGGAGAATCACAAAATTGGAACCTAGAATTTCTAAATCCTTTCAAATTGCATTTTAACATTAGATAGGTAATAAACAGTATACAATAGAGAAATGAATTTTTAATAATGCACAAACGTAATTAGCTAGGTTATGTTAGGTTAGGTTAGTCAAATAAAATAACATAATATGAATGTGTAAAACAGGTCTGTTGTAGATACAAAATGTAATTTTTTTATGTGTTTAGAATGTGGAATATTTTTTACTGAAATATATTGTAAATGTATTTTCGAAAAATGTTCTGAATACATATGTTTTAGAGATTCTTGCACAACTTTTTTCAAATCTTCATACGCCTTACCGCAATTATAACTGAAATTAAAATAAACGGGGAGCTCATTTTTCATTAAATTAATAGAGGCTCAATTTCTATCCTCCCGCCACTTAGCATTACTTCCTAAAAAAACTCTTTTCAACAAATACTGAGATGGTGGGAGCAGAAAGTAGATATGAGACAATCTTAGTATGTTTTTAAATTTTTCTGAAAAATTTACTAATAAATGGCTACACTTTTGGCCAATACTCATTGCGAGAAAGTCTTTGTCTTCTGATATTTTTTCATTACTGCTTTGAAATTTGTTAATAATGGGACCGAAGAGTTTAATGACGCGAAAGGAGATTATGTACTGCGAACGCACACAATCGTATGTCTGTCAGTGAGTGACAGTCTTGAATATTTGACATTGACAGATTCGTTCAGAAAAGCGTGCTTTGTTTGTGGCTGCGCTGCACTGAGCAGTGAGCTCCCTATGAGTAAATAAAAACAAATTTATGTGACTGTTTAAGTATAAAGTATAATTCAGAAAAAATAGTGTAATACTGTAAAAAACACTATATTTAGCAACTCTAGTCTCATGAATGATTTGAAAGAGTGGTTGTCTGATTTTAAATGTAATTATATAAATATTGAATACTGCTTACACCACTACTACACCAACACTCACGATCACACTGTCTGACACGCGTTTCGATAACCAAGTTATCGTCTACAGAGTCTGAAGGTAAACTAAAATCTAATGACTTGACTTACCTGTTTTATACTAAATTTTCCCACCAATAAACATTCTCCCGCGAAAATTAATTCTAGCGGGAAAAAACTCCTTGGCGGGAATCTTCACATTCATTCCTTAGCTATTAAACTATAGAGTTGACTGTAAGGAATTGGCTCTTTGTCCCTATTTAAGCTACTCTTACATCTAGTAATTTCGATGCTTTCACATACACCCAACAATTTATTATTGGATAAATTTTTTAACAATTTTACATTATTACCAAAATTGGTATTGGTAAATAGCAAATCAGTCAAGAGTTTCAGTATTTTCCCAATGTAAAATTGTTAAAAAATGTATCCACTAATCAATTGTTGAGTGCATTTGAAAGCATTGAAATTGCTAGATGAAAGAGTAGCTTAAATATGCACAAAGAATCAACTCCTTACAGCCCGTTCTATAGTTTAATAGTCAAGGAATGAATGTGAAGATTCCCGCCAAGAAATTTTTTTCCGCTAGAATTAATTTTCGCGAGAGAATGTTTATTGGTGGGAAAATTTAGTATAAAACAGGTAAGTCAAGTCATTAGATTTTAGTTTCTTCAGTCTCTGAAGATGATAAGTTGGTTATCGAAACGCGCGTCAGACAGTGTAATTGAGAGTGTTGGTGTGAATAGTGTATTTAGTATGAATATCGCCAACGGTTCCAGAAATTCCAACTTAACTATAGAAAGGGATTCAATAATTCTGATCAAAAACTCGCTCGTATTACAAATTCAAACGAATATTTGGATATTTTTCAACGTAGACCAAGTGATGTTTCCTTCGATCTGGCACAGTAGATGAATCTTAAGCTTGTTATCTCTATTTATAATTTATTCCTCTTTCATTCTTTCAATATCATTTGATTTGGTTTTGTTTTAATTATCTAGGTCTCTGAGCTCTGTAGATTTAGTACTGTCGTCTGCAGAAAACCTTCAGTTTATCATTGCAAGAAGTATCATGCACACTATTGAATTTATACAAACATTTTCTATTGTTCTAAAAATTGTTTTGATCAGCTAAGTTGAGATAATATATGAAAAAAAAATATAAATTCTTGATCGTGTTGTATAGATTATCGTTATGTTTTATGTTCGTGTCCGTCCGCATGCAATAAATTTTATGTCTCTAGTAATTGCATTTAAATGACGAATAACAATTTTGTGAGCGTTTATGTTCGAGTCATGAATTCATGAATTTTACGAAGATTCATATTATGTAAGACCGACCGTACCATACATGTAAAAAATATGAGACAAGCCAATACAATACAGGCTCGTTATAATTTGATTGTTGGCTACCAACTTTGTTAACTAAACCTTTGTCGGTTAATGTCGTTTTTACCATTAATTATTTTTTTTTTTTGAAAACTTATGAGCTGTTGTTTTACAATATAGGGGGATATTATATAACTAAACATTTGGAACGCAATCCTATTCAAACACATCAGTAACCCCGTTACCCATAAAGATATACCCGTATTCTGGTTTCTTCTTTTTTTTTATCTTCTTGTTTTCTTTGTTAGATTCTCTTGTTAGGACCCATGTAATGTGCGAAATTAAGATATCACCAGAATTGAAACTGCTAAGTTTGTGGTACAGTAATAATGAAACAAATTTTATTCTGTTAATCATAATGCATATCCTCAAAAATAATAATGAAATTTGGAAATCAGTGATATTACACTAGCTCAATATTGATGTTAGGAGTAATGATTCGACATGCCGTTATACGGCTGATAATTTTTTTATAAACAACAGCCAGAGAATCTTCTTTCAAATTTGATTGAAAGCCCTATTATAATAAAAAGAATTATTTCTGGTTAATATACTAAACTGTACACTTCATGCGTATACAGGGAGAACTCAAAAAGTAACCGTTGTTTTTGCGAATTTGGCTACAACCTCGTCGTAGCCATGTATAAACAGTTCATAATTATAACATTTTTACGTTCGTAACGTATACGAGGGTTGGTACTTACGTTTTGTGACAAATAAAAACATATATTTATAATTGGATATGGCTTTATTGTTTTTCAAAATATTCTTCATTGAGATCAATACACGCACGCATGCATTTGAACCAATAGTCGAAGCGTTTTTTCCATTTGAACGCATCAATCATTTTCTCAAACGTCTACTTCGCAATTAATTTGGGCGCCAAATAAGTACTGTACAGTGGAGGACCTATCAATTCAATGTTTTGACTGTTCCAAAACGTTTGTGTTTGAACTGATGTGTGAGAGCTCGCATTGATGTAGTGGAGAATGATTCGTATTCTGCGATTGGTTCCCTGATTTTTTCCAACACTTCTGGTGAACAAATGCTGGTATACCATTTAGAATTGAAGATTATACGTTGCTCCAATAGATCGGTGGCAACATGTCCAGTTATTCCGCGACCATTTGCTTCGAAGTACTTCGTTCGTGTGCGCGAACAAATTTTGTTAAATTTGGCTCATCTTGGCACAAATCGACACGAGCTTTTCTCCGAGCGATTATCAAATTATGCTGTATCCAACACGAAGATTAATTTTTTATAGCCGAATGTTCATGTGATATTGAATGTATGCGAGTGGAACTAATACAATAGCATGCCCCAATCTTATGCAATATTAGTTTACTCACATCACAGTATAGATGTTTTCTGACCCAGTAGCCGATTGCAAGTAAAACACGATGACTTGAGATGGTGCCTAATCACCTAAAGTCGAAGCGAGTTGATTGATGAACACATTCTTAGTACGTGTACCATTAAAAATGTTAAATTTTATGATGACATTGTTAGATTTGAGGTATTCACATCAATGTTGCCTTTTCTCAAAGCTTAAGTAGCAGCCTCCGTAATCATTTATATATTAAATATTTTATACGGGGTAAACCACATATACCTGTGTGAGAATACCCACAGATAAGAGTTACTAGCCCCTAAAGATTCTTTATAGAAGAGAAAATATATAGTCGCTCACATGCATAAAACAAAGATAATAAAAAGTTGTATATTTGGAGCTCGGAAACAACAGATCAGTGTAGAATGAAAATATTGCCGGTGTCTAATAACGAATATATACAGTATGTAAAAGCCCATTGGAATAAATTAATTATTTCAGTTACTGCACAGAGTTGAAATAATATAAAATCATATAATTAAAGAAATTCGCTATAACTAAGCGCTAAGCGCTAAGATTTACCGGGGCAACTTTAATTTGCATAAATTGCGTTAGCAATTTGTATTCTAATAATAAGTCAGAATTTGAAATTCGTTTACTTCAATTCTGAAAAATGATTAGATTAACGGAAATGCATAAAATAACAGTTGTAGGTATATTTACGGAGGTCAAAACCAAACACAACAGAAAGTAACTTAACTATTGCATGATAAATTTCTTGATTAGAGAATATGGAGGGTAGAGGTAAGGAGAACCATCTAGGTGTATCCAAAAGTATCTGTTGAAAGGAAGCAAATTAAGGTGGCGCTATAGTATTGGGTATATAACTTAATTCGTGCGGTTTGATAAGAGATAGCGTAAATTGTATAATATTACATCGTCCAATATCGCGAACCTGCGTTATAAAGCTACTGTTATTGTACGTCTTTCATTCTGTCTACGTCTGTCATTCATTTGAAGTTAACAACAATAATTTTTTTCACTCAAATATGTCGTACTTTGTTCCTGAAAAAGTGTTTTTGCGGGAGTTCTTCTTCATTACTTTTGGTGAACATGCTCTAGCTGAGCGAACGTGCCAAAAGTGGTTTGCACGATATAAAAGTGGTGATTTTGGCTTGGGAGACGATGAACGTCCTGGGCAGCCAAAAAAGTTTGGAGATGAAGAACTGGAAGAGCTCGCAGAATCTTTGAGTGTCACTCAAGCAGCTATTTCAAAACGGTTAAAAGCAGCTGGAAATATTCAAAAGCAAGGAAATTGGGTTCCACATGAAATCAAGACGAGAGACGTCGAAAGGCGGTTTTGCATGTCCGAAATGCCACAGAAAGAAGTCATTTTTGCATCGGATTGTTACTGATGATGAAAAATGTATCCATTACGACAACACCAAGCGCAAAAAATGATATATGAAATCTGGCCAACCAGCCAATTCAACGGCAAGTGAAAGAATTTTAAAAAGAGCGCCACAAACTATTAAAGTAGGATAGTAAATTGAATTCTTTTTTGAAAGTCCTAACTATTCCAAAAAAACTATTTATATATATTCATTCGAAAATTAAACATGAAATATATAACTGCCAAATTCATATCATTTCCAATTGCTACACTAGCGCTATGTTGGTGAGTCTTCGTATTATAATTCGCTGTTTACAGCTGGACACTTTTTCAACTAATCCCCCATACAAGACGGTTCTCCTCACCTCTACCCTCCATATTAGAGAAAAAGTGTTAACAAGTTGGTTATATAAGGCAGATGCAACTGACAATGCATTGAATTATGACATCAAACTAGAGACTAACCATATATCGATAGAAAACATACGAGGATGTATTGAAAAATTCTTAGCCTACTATAAAACCAAACAATATTTCAATGTCAAAATATTTTATTAGTCAACATATTCTCTTCTTAATTTGTGTACAGGGGCGTTGTCCTGCGAAAACAAAACACCTTTAGATAGCTTTCCGCGTCTTTTATCTTCAATTTATTCCCGTAGAGTGGTCAGTAATATCAAATAGTAATCTCCAGTTAATGTTCTACCCTTATCCAGAAAATCAATCATGATTACTTCATGGCAATCCAAAAAACTGAAGCAAGAACTTTCCCAGCAGATTTTTGGATACGAAACTTCTTAGGTCTTGGAGAACCAGAGTGTCGCTTTCCATCGATTGTTGCTTTGTTTCTGGATCGTAGAAATGTACCCAAGGCTCATCCATTCGGTTTAAGAAGTCTATATAGTTTTCAAATCGAGCACAGATCGAACGCGATGCTTCTACCCTTGCACGCTTTTGGTCAACATTCAAACATTTGGGGATTGATTTTGCAGCAATTTTTCTCATGTCCAAATTGATGTCAACTATATGATGAACGCGTTCGTATGAAATAGTCAGTGCTTCAGATATCCGTTTTAGCCCAAATCGACGGTCTAATAAAATCATGTCATGAACTGCATCGATATTTTCGGGGACTGACACAGAAACTGGCCTTCCCGATCGGTCATCATCTTCAATGGAAAATTTACCTCTTTCGAAGCTTGCAGTCCAATTTTTCACGGTCGCATACGAAGGACATTGATCACCAAGAGTATTAAGCATATCTTCGTAAATCTGCTTACCTCTTAACCCTTTTAAATACAGGTACTTGATGATGGCTCGATAATCTAATTTTCACAACTTCGGTGGACATCTTCTTACTTTTAATTTATTGAGTTACTCTGGTTTATGTTTTTGACGTCAAACTTTATGATATCTAGTTAGGAGCTCATGGAAGACAATTTTTAAAGAAAAATTTATTTTAGTTAGCGTTTGATGGATATATTGGATAACAATATTATCAAATTAGAAGACGGTCAATTTTCTATTGGGTTCAGTTTATTTTTATTTTACGGTTATGCTAATCGGTATAATTTCCAGTTTGGTCAATACAAAAACACTTACAATACCCTTAAAATGTTAGTATTCAGGTAGGGATTCTTGGAAATCATATCATTGGTCCCTTTATTATTAAAAGCAAATTGAATAGTGAACATAATTTGAAGCTGCTTCAAAATGATGTCATTCCAACTTTGGCAAATGTATATCCTGATCTAATAATTGTGATTCGGTTAGGTTAGGTTAGATCTAGTAACTCAATGCAATATTTCAATGTAATACTGACAATTAAGTAGGTCATGCTTAATATGTTGGATGAGTTAGTTTTGTAAGCAATTTAGTGAAGATTGCACGCCATGTGAAGGTTTAATGAAGTGGAGACAAGGCAGAACTCTTGAGGCAGGGGAATGCGATAGGCGAAGAAAACTTAACCCTACTCAAACCTAACCCAATCTAACTTATTTTGATTCAACTTATGTGGGCTATATATTATTTAAATTTATTAACTTATATAATAGAATTAGTTATCAGTCAGCTACACTACTAAATGTAGTAAGTTTTATGAAATCAGTAAGAACTGATTTGTTGTAGAAGTCAATTGTTTCTAGTCGACAGCTATTGGTCTTCGGTTCCTTCACCTATCACATTCCAGTGTTTCTAAGGTCAAGTCTTGTCTTATCCTCGTCAAACATCAACCTAGCGCGCAGTATGTGATTTTCGCTAAATACCAGCTGTACGCAATCTTTGCTCTACGCAATTTTCACGACACCGTGGCCAATATGTTCGCGGTGACAATTTGATATTTATAGTTGTTTTTTGAGTTTTAAGCAGATATTTATCATTATATTTCAGTTTTTATTGTATTGTAGCAAATATCAGTAAGCATACGATTAATTACTGCAATACATTTTAAAATAGAGAACTGGCAGACATTTTGAACGGTACATCACAAACCTACCATTTAAAAATTGGGGTTTGTACCTCCGACTCGAAGGAAGTTGCATCTTCACGCGAAGAATGTTAATTCATAATCCAAAGTTGACAGTTTTCGTAGTTTAACTTTAATTTGATATGTAAATGAGGAATATACGTTATTGC
The DNA here is from genome assembly GCA_026230145.1 of Diorhabda elongata. Taxonomy (NCBI): domain Eukaryota; kingdom Metazoa; phylum Arthropoda; class Insecta; order Coleoptera; family Chrysomelidae; genus Diorhabda; species Diorhabda elongata. The sequence continues at coordinate 9,236,314 of CM047935.1, forward strand.
CGTAAAAATGTAATAAAATATCTGCTCTTTGTGGATATCTCTGATAAGTACAGTTAAGTATTTTTATATCCCAATAACAAAATTATAAATGAACCGCATCTTTTCTCAAATAATGTGTTGTTTGTGCCCTCCAGTTCCCTCATTTTTAAAAAAACGGTCTACGAAACTACTGGTTCTTTGAGAGAGTTTAGCACATCTGTTGGCTTCTGTTTAAGTGAGTTTTCCAGTTTTATCCAGTATGCAACAAGGTGTGAACATACATACAAACGAGGAATTAGAAAAAGTTAATGAATCTTCCTCAAAATTGAATAATGATGTACTTTCGTTGAATCCATGATTAGAACTACTAAAAAGCTTTTATTGAACTGGCTGGTGTTAAATTCACCTTCCAGATCAGAACAAATCTAAATTTTCGCGGAAAAAGGAGATTAATTAATAAAAAATTAATTTTGTTTTGGTGCCAAGAATTTTGAAAATAAAACAACATAAAGTATCACGTTATGAAGACCAAAGTTAAGTATTTTCAACATGACTAGTTTCTTGGAATTTTTTTTGGATTTAAGTGACTGTTTATCGATTAATAAATCGTTCTGAGTACTTTGCATTAAACAAATCGCATTCCTGTTGCCGAGTTCTCATTTTTAAACACGAAATGAGAATTTTTATGTTTAGGTTTCCTCTCAAAGTAGCCATAATTTGTATTTAAAACTTTTTTACTTTAAATTGAACGTAGCAAATATTTTGTTTCACATACGGCAGGTAACTTGATTTTTATTATAGTTCTACTACAGAGATTAAAGATACCGGGTGAGTTGCCTAAAATATTAAACTAGCTCACTGATTGTTGATAAATTCAACAGTGGTAGCTTCCCGAACTGAAAAACGTAATGAATTTTAGAATTGACCATTTCAATTTAAAAAAAGTAACAATTATTAACTTAAAACTAATGATACTATCATTTAAGCATATTAAAATTGGAATCCAAAAGAAAAATTCACCTATTTCTGGACTTTTGTTTGCAAAATAAAAAATTTGTTAAAATTTCGAGCATTTTTGAAATCTATTCTCTCTTTTTTGTATTAAAACGGTGTGATTGCATGACATAATATCATTTTCAGTTTTAAATTAAATAGGCAATAACTGTCGATTCTGATAATAAAAGTTGGGTGAACATTTGTTGGTACAATGTTCTGGAAATTTATTTAGTTGTAAAAATATCAGAATTAAATAACACGTCATATAATACATTCATATGAGAGATATCGCGTGACTAACCGAATTAAAAAAACTGTGCCTAATGAAAGGTTAACAATTTTGATTGCTACAATAAATATTATATAGAATGTATTTATAAAAATCTTTTCTCCGCTTTGTTTTTTTGGTTGTTCTTTTTGTATGAGTCCGAAATGACATAACTTTAATTTTAATTTTGATATACGTAATTAAACAAGTGAAATCTCTTTTATACAAAAAATAATTACTTAAAATGGATGTATGTTATGTTCCTAATATTTTATTTTTGTTATAAAAAGCTCACTTCAACCACACTACTTGATTAGAATGAACATAATAATTTCCACGAGAAAAACATACTTCTGGGACTTGATATTAAACATTTGACATTTAATATATATCATACGTTCAGATTAATTTCACTTTATGGCGAATCTACTTTATCTAACTGACTTACTGGAAGAGAAGGATATGAAAAATGTATTTTTATTCGGTGTTCCTGAAGAAATTAGTATTTTGTGCATTCGGCAAAAAATGCATCCAGTATTAATTGAAAATTGAATCGGAAATTTACCCAAACTCGCGAAAAAAACAGTTCATAGATATTATATTGAAACTAGTAACACTATTGGATATAATTGCATTAAATCATCTAAAATTCAAGCATACTTGATGATCAAATTTAATTCATAATCTAAGTCTATGGTATTAGATGCATACCAATCATTCCATTTCGTTGAATTCATTTCTGTGATATGGTTACTATGGACATCTAAGAGATAGATGTAGACGAGGAACCATTAATTCATCTCAGATTTTGTTTATTTATTTTTTATGATAATCTAATGGTTTATTAATTTTGAATTTTTCCTCTTTCCAATATTTTCTTGTAGGCCTTATAAACCTTACCACAATACTTTAAATTTTTCACACTCCTAAGTTGTATTCGTAAGTATATGAAACAACCGCACTGCTCAATTTTGGGCAACCGTATACTATTTTTTATTTGTATATGTAGCTGTCTCAATATTCCCTGTACGACTACTTTTTTAGTTAGTAGTTTTGTATTTTTTTCATAATCGTCGTCTGGAACCCCGAGGAGTGAATGGCACCTGTCGGTGTTCCAGCAGTTGTTGTAAAACGACGAGGAGGTCGTTATTCCATGCATCTTCTTGTTGGTTTCGTCCAATTTTCTTGGGAAGGGCTCTCCATTTTCTTCTATTTTTGGCTATTTCTGTAACCTCGGTTGCAGTTCATTTTTGGTAGATCTTCTCCAAGTTCGTACATATCTGTCTCTTTTCCTTCTGCATGTTGTATTATTATTAAAAGCTTGTTTGGTTATATTTGTTTCTGGCTCCCGTAGTATATGATCTAAACATCTCCATTTTCGTTTTGTAATTTTTAATCCGTTTTCTCCTCTCGTATTCACATTTTGAAACTTTTGAACTTTTTCCTGTTTATATTTATCATATTTCTCCTTTTAATTTTTACATTTATTTTTATTATTTATTTTTACTTTTTGTCCCCTACTTTCTGATTTTTAGGGATAAGTAAACATAAAGTGAGGCATTAGACAAAAAACAGGTGGTGCCTCTATTGAATATCTTTTAGTATACATGGTGAGTCATAAGGAACCTTACAAACTTTTACCATATTAGAATATGTTGTACTCAGGAACTGAAAAGGATATTAAATAACCATAAAAATGATTCTACCTAACAGCACCCAAGAAATTTAAGTGCAACAGAAGCTACAGAATTATGTTCGAGGTACACATTTCAGTTAAAATAATCAAAATTTATAATATTCATTTAAATTAATAGCTTATTATGTTATACGTCATTATGGTTGTTCCATGTTTGATAATATTTGATCGTAAACCTAAAAATTGTATGAAAATGTGACAACCTTGTTACTTATATTGTTTTAATTGGTTATTCATGTAGTTGAGAAAGTACTTATTGAATTTAAAAAAAATTATACAGGGTGCAATATTCAATACGAATCCCAAAATTAATTTTTCCAAAGCCGGTCCTGGACTTTCTAGGTTTACCTAATAGTGAGAGATATAAGCTTTATTGTTAAAAGAAAATTTTACAATGGAATGGACAAAGCGACTTAAATTTATATTATTTTATATAAATTGCCTTTGTCAATCTCCGAAACTTATTAAATGTTGATTGAATAATTTTTTGGTTAAAGCTGAAGAAATTTTTTACCAGATCAAAGGTAGTTAAGTTAATGTCTAATTTTGTTTTTCTAGTAGGATAACTATAAATGGAAATGAGAAGAGCAGGGAGAGTTAAAATTTTGGATTTTTTAAAATAGAATTCGCAATGCGTTCTACTACTTATACTATAAATATATGGAATAGGTCTTTTTTGAAACTGGAAAATAGATTCGAAGAGGTGCAAACTATGAGACCCCCAGGAAGGCAAACCATAGTGAAGATACGATTCGAACAATGATTATTAAGTTGTTAAAGCGATACAAGAATCGAGCTGTTTAGATGTAGATTTAGGTAATGGCAAAACAGAGGATATTTTTTCGCCAAGATATCTGCACGTACAGACCATTAAAGGGCACCGTTAATGTGTAGACCAACAATCTTGATGGCATTTGAGGATCGTATTGAGATATTGTTGAGTTTCAGCGGTTGTAGAACTCTTTTGTAGGATAAAACTAAAGTTTCCTCAGTGTTAAAATAAAACCTGTTCGCATCAGACCAGGACTTAATAGTAATGAGATGGTAGAATTTAAAGCTTGTATATCTAGACCACTCCAGGTTACACTGGTATCATCCACAATTAAAATGAATTTACCATTAATTGGTAAGTCTGTGACATCATTAAAACTGAAACCTGAGGTACACCAATACCAACTGGTAACTTCACCTTTAGCTCGTACCAGTGGTTTTTTACATTTAAGATAAGATATAAACCATTTTAAAAAAATACCTCGGATGCCATAATATTCTAGTTTGTTCAGAATTTCATGATCAACTGAAGTCGTGTAAAATTTATTATTGAGTGAGAACAGAAAACTAGCTTGTTGAGCTTTCAAGATTTTATGTTTAAGAAGAAAATGCAATGACGGTTTTTCATTAGTCTCTCAATTATTTCCGATAGGATTGGTAATAATGCAATAGGACGATAGTTACGACTGTTATTTTTCTCGCCACCCTTGTGCAGGGGAACAATTATAGCTGTTCTTGGACAGCTATGGGAAAACCCTTTTTCAAAGAATTCATTGATAAATGAACATAAAACGTTTACCATCATTTCTGGAAAATTCAAAAATAACTTAATTTTCAACCCATCGATGCCGCGGTCTTGTTTTGAATGTGGAGTATAGTTTGCACTAGCTCAAATCTATCTACAAGTTTGAGGAAGAGACTGTCACTGATTCTTTTAGAAGGAGCAAGGAAAGAAGGAGCATCACGATGTGGAGATATTTTAGAGCTAATATTCTTATTAACGTTCACGAAATAATTATTATGTTCGTCTGGGTCGAGGTCGATAGTGTTTGACGATGCGTGTTGTTCCTCAAATAATTGATAACAGACCAAGTTTCACGATGACGAAGAGGAAATGCTGTAGTGAAGCACCTGACAGTTTTATCGAGAAAGTCCGACAATTTAGAGTCCTCAATGTAAGCTAGTCGGAGCTTATGTTACCAGAAAATAGAGGAATAAAATAAAAGTGTAATAACAAATGAAGAAAACCACAATCGGAATTACCAGAAAAGGTGGGAGGAGTCCACCAAACTGGCCACTTTAGTTGCCAGATATAATCTCAAGCTTGTAATCTTCTCCATTTTTTCCATTTTTCCGGTGGTTTGGGGATAAGAATGCCACTCGTGGAACTTTCAGTCAGGGGGTGCTTTCATTTTTTAATATTGTGTATCCTTCTTAAGAGCCTTTATACCATATTCCCTGAAGGCTCTCGTCACGAAAATGTGAAATAATATTGAAGTAACACAATATTATTTCAGAAAAAGTGAGAATAATGAACTCAAGTTTCTTTATTGTTGGAATATTGAAATGTATGCAATAGAAACCTTTTCATATCGACGCGAAAAAGTCTAATAATCAATTTAGTCAATTCATCTTCACAAAAATATTAAATCTACATCTTGTAAAAAATCATCAGAAATATAAATCTTATTTGTTACAGTGTGGTTGTCGTCAGGAGAGATGGGAAGTGAGCATTATTGCCTGAGGTGGAACAATCATCAGAGCAACCTCCTAGGCGTTTTTAGTCAGTTGTTGAGAGACGAAAGTTTAGTCGACGTCACTCTGGCCTGCTCGGAGGGCCACTCAATTCGAGCTCACAAGGTACGTTAAAATTATTATAACTAAGTAGGTATCAGTTGTTATGACTAAATTATATTAAAAGCTGTGGAAGATTTGCTTTCAGAAAACTGGTGATTGAAAATTTAATTTTACTTTCATAAGGTGAATTTGTTGTTTAAGTGCTGACTTAGACTGGAGTATAGTTAGTTTGCTTTGCTAATGTGAAGAGATATTTTTAATCCTATTGACGGCGATCACCTCGTGATGCTCGTTCATTTTCTAATCAAATTAATATAGGAAATGAGAATTACCGTGCAAGCAAAACCCGCCTTGTTTCTAATTTTCAGTAAATAATAATCCAGTCATTTTTAGGCGAAAACTACAAGCAACTTGTGAGATTCAAAGCCATATTTACTTCCCCTATGAAAAGTAATAACGTGTCGTCAACCCAACTGTACTTGTTCATATCATGTGTTTCAAAACAAGTTTAGGATGTGATAATTGTTGAAGACAGGTTTTGAAAATATTTTCAGCGAACTGTCATTAACAAATTAAGACGCTTGCAACTCTTTTAGCTCTTTCAAGTTTTTCCTTATGCCAGTAATATCTTCGATAATATGTAGCCCAAATGTTTTTTATTTACTCTTTAGTTCTCCAAGAAATGTTTGAAAAAGTGTTTTAGCACCTCCTGTGAGAGTTTTCAATAAATAATTAAAATTCATGATATTTTTTCTTCATAGAACTTTTTTGTTAAGAAATCGGTTGAAAAATTCATGTTTGCTATCTTAAGATTGTACAGGTTGTCCCTGTAGATGTTACGGATTGTTAACCATTGGGCACGAGCCGCCTCTGGCTTTCAGATTGTAGTGTAGAATTATTTATTCTGTCCAACACACAACATGGAGATACGTAATCATCCATTAAAAATTCATAAAGTAGAATTTAAAAAAAATACTTTAAAATATAAGTTCTGATGTTGAAGTTTATATAAGGAGAAAAGGGCTGCGACATTAGAAGTAATACAGCAAAAGGTAGCAGATTATCCAGAATACAATTATAATAGTTCAGAAACTTTGCGTCAATTTTTGTCGGCATGTTGTTTTAAACACAAAATCTGAATAAACGGATGGCAGTAACCGAATCGTCAAAGATCGTTCGATGGCGACAAGATTATTTGCGTCAGATAAAAGATTTCCGAAGTTCTAATAAATTTATCTAGATGAAACATGGTTTGACAGTTACGATGTAGTAAATTTCGGTTTGGTTGACAATAGTAAAAATTGCTGTTTGAATGGGTCATGTTCTAAAAGGAAACGCATTATAATAGTACACGACGCAAACAATGCCTAATGCTAAAACTGTGCGGCTGATTATCATGAAGATATGAAGCAAAATAATCGTTATGGCTAACGGATCCTGCCACTCGCGGTAACTCCTTAATATACGAAATAGTAGTAGTAACAGCTGAAATTTTAGCATTTATCTCAGTAAAATATATTCCCATTCGAGTCAGCGATCTTAAAAAAGTCCCAACAAACAAAGAATTGCTTACTGTTATTAAAGGTCTAAAGTTAGAGAAAATTTATTATATTGACAAGCTGTGCAAAGAACAGGGTCATACTCTTCTCAGACTACCTCCTCACTATTCCATATTTAACCCTATAGAGTTAATATTGGTAAACGTAAAATCAGAATTACGAAAATCTAATCAGTCTCCAGAACTGAGTAAAGATGTTGTAGAGGAAAGTTCTAGGTGCAGATAACCAAGAGCTTTGGAAAAACGGTCTTGAACATGTTATCAAAGAAGATAAGTATGTGGTATCCCCTCTTAACAACCCTCCATCATTTAATCAAATGATGACTCTAGTTTACACGATTCTGACTACCGTAATAATTTATAAAAACCGAATGGGGTACAAAAAGGGCTCAGGTCACGTCTGGTACCCTGTTTAAACCAAACTTTCTTAAATGCAGGTACATTTTACTCGTCCATTCACGTTTTATAATTTAATATTCAGTTGTAGTGCGTTAACGAGGTATAATAATGATTTTTTTCCAAGTTCCAACTAGGACTACAATTTATAATGAATAGATTCTTTTTTAACGAATACTTTCTATGGTAAGGTATACATATTTTTAAAATTATTTATAAAAATTATAAATTTTTAAAATGAGGTATCTTAGCCTATGGCAGATCAAACAAAATTGTCGGCAAGGGTTTTTATAATCTGCAATTGATATTGATATAATCTAAATTCGAATATCTTGTTTTTTATGTGTTCACATTCAATTAGATAAAATATAATTGAGGCTTCGTAATTCATACTCAAGTTAGTTGACGGTTATAGGCCCATAGGCTTAGTAACTTAGCTTGAGCTCTTCGAGGTCGGTGGACCAATTTAAGGGCGCCCATTTGGTTAAACGTATGTCAACTGGCCACTCACCGATAACGTAGTTAACAGCTTCTTCCTCCTCCATGCACCGGCATCTCCGCTTAAAAGACCAGTCACCAGTCTAATTTCGCGACTACTTATATGGAGTAGTTGATTGGTACCGCAGGCAAAGTGCCTTAGCTTTTCTCATGCCAGGTGTATCCATCCATCTCCGCAGAGGTTGTGTTACAAACTACACAAAGATAGAAAATATACTTTTTTGGCTACAAAATTTTGAGGTTTTACAGTCTTAATTTTGAACATATAAATAGAAAATTATGGAATAAAATTTTTTTTATTGATATATTTAACTAGATATCTGACTCAGATGTTTGATAATATAGTACCTTCATAAACACAATAAAAGTAAAGTAGTTTATAAAATAAAAAAATATGATTGAAATTGAGTAGTTATTTATAATATATTCTTAATGCCACTCGTTTTCTTTTTTTTTCAAGGTAGTGCTATCCGCTTGCTCTTCCTACTTCCAGACGCTGTTCGTCGACCATCCCAGTAGACACCCCATCGTAATCCTTAAAGACGTGCGATTTTCCGAGCTCAGAACCCTTATTGAGTTTATGTACAAAGGCGAGGTTAACGTCGAATACTGTCAACTGTCAGCATTACTTAAAACTGCCGAAAGTCTCAAAGTCAAAGGTATGTATTATAATTATCAATAAATAATTGAAAGCCTCAACCTTCCACCTGATTAATACGATTTTTATTCATGTCGTGAATTAATTGACACTGTCTCTTACGTTCTTACTTTATTTAAACACTATATACTACACTAACTGATAATAATTCACTTATCACTATCACTTAACTAACTTAAATAATTTCTTTAAATTCTTCGCTTACTTTCTATTTCGGTCTGTTCACTACGATTCTAAACTGAACTAAACTGCGCTACACAAACTCCTTTATATATATCCCAAAAGTTCTAGAAAATAAAGGAACGACACAAATAAATAAATAGACCTATGCATTTTAATCTGAAACACATACCGAAACCTGCTCCTAAGTTGGAATTTTCGGAACTATTGATGATATTCATACTGAACACACTGTTTACATTACCACTATATCAACACTCACAATTACACTGTCTGACGCGCGTTTCGAGTAAACAGTTCACCTTCAGTTTCTGAAAATGATAACTCGGTTATCGAAACGCGCATCATACAGTGTAATTATGAGTGTTGGTGTAGTGGTAGTGTTTTATCTTTCGAATAATATAAAATATCATCTATCTTTCTTCATGAAGAAGAAGAAGAGGACTACGTTGTAACGGTTTTACTGCTCATGAATTCGTCATTAAGATTGTTGAAAAATGTATTGATTATCAATCTGTACTATTACAATTGCACAAATTTTTATCAATATTTACTAACCTTCACCTATTCTAAACTGTAAACTGAGTGTTCATGTACACGAAACTTAGCTACTTCACTTTTGCGTTTCGACATAATTAGTCAGACTTTTTGAAAAAAAAACCGTTTTGATTGTTGATCACTAGAACCAAACCTAAACTAAAAAATTTAATAATGACACGAGAGTATTAGGATGAACCGCAAAAACTGACAGCATTCTAGATAGTCAGGCAGCTGCATTGTGTGCTCTTGTTGTGAAATATTTTCTTCGTATTCAACAGTAAATTAACTGAATTAAGAGGTTTCTATCCCTAATGTCTCTGAGTTGAATTAATCTTAATCATAGGATATATATTGAGTGTCAAATATGGCTTTATTAGCTAGACACACCTCAGAAAGGTTTGAAGTCAATACTGTTGTTACCCAGGGATGCATCATCATCCACTCTCTTCCTCTTGTACATTATTCGACAAAAATGCAAATCGATAGTACACTGGTGTCGTCGTTCAAATCAACCACCCCAATAAACTTGGCTAACATACCAATCCGTAGGCAGCAACAGATAACTACCATCAATACCGATCTTGAAAACATTATAAGGTAGGGTGGAAGCAAACTGTTGAGCATAATGCAGCAAAGACCTAGGCTGCTATACACAGGCATCTCCACGCACTGGAACAACTCCAACTACTTGAGTGTAAAAAAAATTGATAGGAAAGTCTGTTTGTCGCCCTTAATTTGATCAATATCAATTTTATAATATCAAAAAAGTACTTGGCAAACAGTTTAGGAAACAGACAAATTCCATTTTTTCAACTATTTCAATCCAAGATCAACAACTCTTTTAATTGTTTGTATTTCGTTTATATGTTCAACATTAATATATTTAATAAAATTCTTTTGAAAAAAGTATCGATATACTGGGCGTTGAAGTCCCAAAAGTACGTTACCTACATAGGTATTTGAACAAAAAATATTAATTAACGTGTAAATTCTAATGTTTGTTTTATTTACTCCTAATTGTTATGAAAAAATTAGGAACGAAAATTACAGTAAATTTAAGTGTTTTTAGTTTGAAAAGGATTTGATATGTTCGAGCACCTCAAAATTAAAATCAAATGTTAGGTGAGATTTCGAATTATCTCACAAACAACGAAGCAAAATGAAGAAAAGAATGTAAAAAACTTATACATATGAAAATGTTGGGTGTCTGAGAATCCGCTGTTGCAGATAACAGTCCCATAACACAGAAAGACAGTTACAAGTATAGATACATGGAACAAAACACTGAATATCAATAAACAAACAAAAAATAATAAATATTACAACATTTGTTGTGCAATTGCGTTTGTTAATTCGATGAGAACAACACAATTTCATGGTGTTATTATTCAATAATCTATATTATTTATGGTTTTTTTTTTGAGATGTGTATGCCAGAAATCATGAACTAATTCTAATGGATAGAGTAGATGTTGTAAGAGTTTGTACTTTCATTAACCTTGGATAACGGGACATTCGTAAAATTTACGATGGTTAATAGTTATCGTGATATTTTTGTCAGTACTTTCCTATTTAGTTGGTAGCTAGACTTCAGTGTCCGAAACATCGCAATATTGTCAATTGAATCGCAGATTTTTGTCAATTTTGCGATAGTCCCGTATTTACGTTGATTAGCTTTAACGCGAGCTTTTTTGGTTTCATATTGCGAACAGCGGTTTTGCTAATATTTAGGGGACATGTAAGTCATTATTTATTATTTTAACTTATGGTGCTCTGAAGATATGTCGTTTCAGCAGAATGGCTTCAAAACGGTCATTATTTCAGGCCGTACTAGAAGAAGAAATACGAAAAATTATGGAGGAAGAAAACAGTGATATAGACTCATTTGAGGATAGTAGAAGTGACTGGGAAGAAGATAATTTTGAAATTGAATCGATAAAAGAATTAGATGATTCAACTGATGAATCGTCTCTCGATGAGAAGAGATCAATAGACAAGAAATTACTACTTCGGAAGACAATATGGAAGGCTCCGATGATCAGGTACGTCAGCTACAACTCGAAACATGTAAAAAAGATCAACTTCTGGTTCAAGCAAACACTGTAGTTTTGTAAGAAAAGAATGGTCACAAATGGATTTTTAAGCAGCCCATTAGAATTAGGAGAACTGTTTCAATAAACATTATCCATTTTGTATCAGGGCCAAAAGTCAAAGGAAAGCAATATGTGGTACTGAAACATAATTTTTCACATTCCTTTTCTAAACCGATTCTTAATATGATATCACTCGGCACACATGATGAAATATTACTGAAAAAGCAAAATTTCACTGGTAACAACAATGTGTCACCTACCAATAAAGAAACACTGCTAGCCTTGGTTTGCAATTTTGATCCTCTCGGCTGCCAGGCATATGTTTGATACAACAATTTCTGGTTCCCTTTACAGAGCCTCCATGAATTGTGATATGAAAATTTTCATTGAAACTTGCAGATCATCATATACACCTTCATCTTACCTGACCATTGACGAACAACTCCTGGGATTTTGTGGACGATGTTCATTCCGCATGTACATACGAAATGAACCTGCAAAGTATGGTATAAGAATTGTTTTGATGTGCGACTTCTCGACATGTTGTATGGTAGATGCAAGTCCATATTTAAGAAAAAAAACTAGTACAAGTGGTTTGACACTTGCTGACTATTTTGTTAAGGAGCTCACAAAATACATTAATGAAAGTAATAGGAATGTTACCATGGATAATTGGTTTCCTTCAGTTAGCTAGGATGATGAACTTTTACTACAAGATCCATATAAACTAACAAAAATTGAAACGATCAGGAAAATAAGGGGGAAATATCACCAGAACTGCTGGCAAATCAATGTACTGTTATGATAAGGAGAAGGTATTACTTTTGAACATGCCTAGAAAACACGAAGTAGTACTGCTATTGTCTACAATGCATTAAGGAGGTAAAATTTCAGAAGAAACAGAAAAAACTACGATTTTTTAGAACTACAATTAATTAAAAGGTGGTATGATCAATAGATTTGAGTCGTCCTCTTGCTGAGCTGTGGATGAGGAGAAGTTTAGCGACCCCAACTTTAAGGCGAAATATCCGTCAAGAAATTGCTCTGCTTATTTTGAATATTGAAAATGATTCAAGAAATACAATCCATCAGAAAAACAAGCGCAAAACGTGTTTGTACTACCCAAGTCAAAAGAGGCGCATGACAACTTAATGTGGAAAATGTGGACATCCTATCCGCGGAGAGCACCGCGGAAACATTTCCAAAAAATGCAGCGTTGATGAATAATTTTCTGAAAAGATTTTTCGTAAAACGCGGGTTTTACTACCGTCGTAAAATTTATGGTAGTCCCGTAATGACGTGTTCCGAAATAAGTCCCGTTTTCTAGGGTTGAATAAGTTTTTTGTGCTGTGTGTGAGGATGCGTTATATTTATTAAAAGTGATTTTTTCTTTTTTTTTTCCTCGAATTTTTATATCTGTTTGAATCACAAAAAACAATTCTTGTCTTAAAAATAGGAATCCTGGGAACATTGCTATAATTGTCCCATGTAATGTCTCCGCAAAATCATACTCTAGATCAGTCATGTCAAAGATATAGCCCGCGGGCTGCTTCCGGCCCCTGGGCCGTATCAATAAGGCCCGCGATCGCAATATGTCATAGAAAGAATCAAGTTTTTTAGAGCTTTTAGACTTCAATTGATTCCTCTACGGATGTCTTAATTACTCGTTTTCTCTAGTCTACGGATGTTTATATATGTTATAATAATTCAGTCCATTCTTTTTTATTTTCAATCTGGCCCACCTAAGAATTCAAAATTTAATATGTGGCCCTTTCAAAATTGAGTTTGACACCACTGCTCTAGATCATCTTTCAACTAATGAAGAGACATTTTACTAATGAAATCATCCTGGGACACGTAATATATTTATGAAGTTTATCTAAATATTTATAAACCGTTGTAAACATCATCTTTGAAATATATCAAATAGTGTCTAACGTTTTTAAAATATTTGCGTTGACCTTGGTTGAGATCATTTCGCGTCTCAAGGCTTTACAGTCGATCTGAAGTTATTGTTATCTGTATTAACAAAAATGTCAAAAGACAGTGAAATATTGGTATTTTCAAAGCCAATTTAAAAATTATGAAAAAGTACATATAATAGGGGCATATTGAGCATTTCATTCCTATCTACACTCTTTTTAAAAACTAACGAAAAGTTTACTTGAAAACGCGAACTGAAAAATGTCATCCTAACTGAAGAGACCTAAAATCAAGAAAATTCAGGAGAATAAACATACATAAAAGGTCTAAGAAATAAGAAATTTAATTAATATATGGTTCAATGGAATGATATTAATAAAACGTTGTGTTAAATTTAACAAAAAGTAAATTCATTTATTACTGTATTTGTAGGTATACCTATAGCACCTACAGTTAGTGTTTTGTGAGTTATTTGTTTATGGGTATAATTCTTATCTCTGCTCTGGTATCAACTTAGAAATGGTATCATAGGAGAAACGTCTAGTGTCTAGTCTGGGTCAGTATTCTCAGTCCTCGCTTGGAACGATATCGTTGTTGTTGAATGCATTCACAAAATTATTCCGGTATTGAATAAACAGGAAATAATAGATGAATTCATAAAATTTCCCCTAACAATGAACTGGCAACTATTTTGACAAACTAGGCTAATATATCGGTGTTTCTGAATCTGAAAATTCCATATCGCTGCCAATGCAATCACGCCCTTTGGTGATCGCTAGCTTGTGAAAGAAGTTAGGAATACCGGCCCTGGTGCACCGTCAAATATTTTAAAATTAGTGTCTAGGGTTATATAATATGGCATGTTAATGTATTTTGTTGAACTGGCAACAAGTAATCAATATTGAAGCCATTTTTTCTACGCTGAAAAGTAAATTGATCATCAAACATTTTTTAATTTAGAATGAAAAAACTTCCAAAAGATCTATTACAAACGTATACTTCCCATTCAAGAAATTGAGAGTTGTACCTACAATTAAAAAGAGATTGGAGGCTTAGATCACATTTTGAATTCGAAGAATGTTCATAATTTAAATTTGACGCGTTTTAATATTTCTTAAAAGCATGTATAGCAAATGAAATAATGAATTTATTCCATTTGTATTTTACCCAACTCCTCTAGTCTCCTGCGCTATAAACCTTCTCAAACATAACTATTTATATATTTTTTGTTAACAACTAATTCCATTTTAAACTCTCTCTCTAACGGTGCACTGAAAAAGCAATTTGTGCGTAGCGAATTGATTAGTTATCGGTAAGAGAGAATAAAGCACATTTCCTACTATGTCGTTAAATTGGTACAATATTACACTTTTTTTAATTGAACACAACATTCAACACGTTCTTTTCTACATTCAAGTAATTCCGTCCATGCAGTTTTTCAAAATAAGATGAGTCAATTTATATGTATGTTATTGCTCGTGTTTTATTTAGCTTATACTATACAGGAAGGTTCAGACTTTACACCTAGAAGTCTAGACCTTCCTTTCATCCAAATTTGGATGAGAATTGAAAATCATCCGAGTAAAACAGTCAGAATAAACAAAGAGAGCAAGGTCACCAGATTACACACAACCGTAGAAAATCGATAACACCGATCTGCGGTAGGAGTGGTGGTAGTTATCAGGAAGGTTAGGGTAGGCTGGTAGTTGGAGGAGGAATCCAAATACGTAAAAAATAATAATATTCCCTTGAGTTTTCTCATAAAGTAAATAAATTGATTTCGAGTTGATGTTTTCTGTAAACTTAAAATTGATAACCGGTTTTTGTAAAAAAAATACCGCCGAATGCTTTTATAATTGACAAGCTGACCCAACAGCCTTCGTACTGCCTCAATCGATATATAAAAGACCTAAACTTTTGTATAAAATAAACTTGAAACAAACAAAAATAGTCTATTTCTTATTAAAACAAATGAAAAAATGCTCGGTATGAATGAAGTTCTATTATTATTTTCGATTAATTACAAATGATGTTGCTTACCTACAAAACAGAGTTCTCCTGAGATACTGGTTATTGTTAGGTTTCAGTTTGATATTGAGAAAGATACACAGTTAAGATACAGTCTGTTAATCAATTTAAAGCTTTCTGATAGACTATATTTTTGTTTTGTTTTGTGGTGCGTTATTAAAAAAAGATGACGGTTTTCCGATGCGCGAACATACGAACTCCAAGTTGATTCCGCAAACTTCTAACGACTGGGCTTGCGATTTATTTATGGTCATCGCAAAGGCCAGACGTACCGAAACTTGTTAACGTTTAAAATCGAAGGGTAAATTGGATGGAGTCATCGGTATACGCGGAATCAAGACATCCTCTCCTTTGTAATTTACCTTTATGATTGTTGCCTCAATGACGTTATTCATCACTTGTTTCACAGCCAGTCTTGTTCCCTTGCACAGTCGAGGATTAATGTTACGCAGGATGATGACAACTGATTCTACTTTTAACTGTAAATTGTGAGGTGGTAATCCAGGCAATTCCAGTGAATTTAAAAACTCCGTGGGATAGTTGACTATGTCATCCTGGTGTCGACTGATTTGAAGGAAACCAACTATCCTGGAAGAATAATGAATGGTCGCATTGAGATCCTCGACATCTTTATTTAATATTGCTCGTTCACCCAGCCAATTATGATTATTAAATTGTTGAGATATACCTCTTTTGAGTCTGTGATGAGACAAAAATATGTGGGTAATGTGATGAATCCGGTCGAGGTGGATTACTGCACTGCACGGTAGCAGTAATCGTCAATTACAAAGATAGAAGGATGCACTTTTTGTCTGAGGTTTCGATCAACATAAAGGATGGATTGACATATTAGTTTATCAAATTTCAAATATTATGGTTGCGTACAGAAATTTAAAAAACGCTGTACACTGTTTGAACTGAGATGAGAAAAAATAACATACGTGTTTTGTGGTTCTGTTTAAGCGACTAAACTAACCGACGATCAACCAGAATAAAGACACTAGAAAGTTCTTAGGCGCATTCGATAAACTTCTGGTTACAAGTCAGCCCATGACAACTTGCAAAAGTACGTCGGGAAATTGAATATTCCGTTATAAAGTAAATTGTATTGGTGTAATCAGTATTGATGTAATTTGAGAAAATTAAAGATCAGACGTGTGTCCCCATTTTTGAGAAATATTTCACATATATTGTGCGATTTCTATAATATAAAATCTAATTGAAAAAATCAAGTTAGCATATAATATCAATTGAGATCTAATATGATAAAAACTAGATATTCTTGTAAAATATATAAAATATATAGTAGTGAATATTATCCAATCTCTATTTATTTCTTTTGAGAACGTTAAATGTTGAAAAAATACAGATTTTAGTCTACAGCACTCTTTTTTCGTCTATATAGTCCCAGAGCTGGCTACAAAAAACAGCTTGTAAACTGGCGGCCCCAACTTAGTACATCACCAAAAGCCAATTCTTAATGTCAACACAGGTTGGAAATGAAAGTGCTAGCCGGTTTGTCTGAACAACCTCATAACGGGCGCGCGTGAAACTTTGTAAAGTGGGGTTTAAACCTCAAATAAGAAGGTTTAATAGTGCAAGAAGTTTTGCATGGCGGAAAATCCTCGTAAGAAGTGATCGAAAGTGCCGGAAAACTCACTTGAAAAACTTCATAACGTGCGCACGCGAAACTTATCTATTAGGTTTTTGGGGTCTCAACTAAGACCAGTGTTATAGCGCAAGAAGTTTTGCTTAATGGGAAATTATTTTTGATGTCTTAATTCAAAATTTCTGTTTGAGCTACCCGAAATTAAAAAAAATCATCAGGATACAATGAAAACTCGCTGAAATATAATCATTTTTTATCGCTCGCTTGATTTTATAGCGCCTACTCATTTTCCACCTACTCGAGCCGCCGACAACAACGCAAAAAACGGGCTTCTAATTTTTTTAAATTCATTTACTGCGCCAATTATCAATTGATTTTGATCAAATTTTTCTTAAATCTTCTGGGAATAGTTATACTTTTTGATAAAGTTGCTCAGTATTGAGCACAGCTCGTGGTGCTTCAAGAAACTGCTCATAGTTGAGACCCCAAAAACCTAATAAAAAAGTTTCGCGCGTGCACGGCCTGTAAAACTTCTTACACTATTACACCCCTCTTATTTGAGGCTTAAACCGTACGTTACAAAAGGTTTCGAGCGCGCACGTTATGTGATTTGGTGAAGTTGGGGCCACCAGCTTCCCGTCTAATAGATTATAATATGTATGATATTGGAACATAGAAACTGCATAGGGATCAATTTGTTTGTATTGGAGGAGGAGAAATCTCATATATACTCACAATAATTTCAAAATATTCCTTGAAATTTTATATTTGGAATTTAAATTTCTTTCCAAATTTCCAAACACCGGAACATTTTTTATCGTAATCCCAGCGTTATAGCAATTCTGGAGGTTTTTGACTGCAACCTCCAACAGCACCTCGTTTCCGTTATTTTGATGACCTCAATCGAAGATGCATTCCTTTCATGATTAAGGAGGTTGCAGCAGCGCTGGAATCGCTCTCAATAAGTTTTTTTGTGTTGGATCATTTGGTGATAGCCACTGTTGACTTTAGAGTCTCGTTTTGGGATTTTACTAGAAAAACCAACTTTCTTCATCTGTAATAATGCAATCAAGGAGTGTATTCTTCTATGATTGACATTCGATGTTTTCTTGCTCTTCTGAATCATAGAACTTTCTCATTGCGTGATCTTGAGTTAAGACCTGCTTGACGGTTTTGTGGTTGATGTTTAGATCGTCTAACTGTTGACCGGCGATTTTAGCGGATAAAGGCACGTACACGTGTTTGCGCACCTCGACCAGTCTTCATCTTAGAGCTCCATCTTCTACGTGGATCTTGAACATTTCGAAAATATAACTTGTTTATCACTTAAACTTTACAAAACATAGATATTAAACAAAGGAATATAATTTTTGCTTGTAAACCAACCTCACTTAATTAATAATGGAGAAGACTGTAGGTGTCGTTGGCTTTGAAGCGAGGCTCTTTTACAAGATCTTAGGATACTTTTTATACTAATTTTATACTATACACTTTCCACAATATCAAGTACCAAGTGTTGATCTACATGAGTTTCGTTATACGACTCTCTAAATAATTCTATTTTTAATGGTTCCCATTAAGTACAGTGTCCAAACTTGCACTATGAATTACGAGACTGATATTCGCGCATAATCAAACATATATTTTTACTCCGTTTTCTAAATTAACTTTCATAAGTAGTAGAATGTACGTTTATATTTTTTTTTTCTTTCAGGGCTTGCCGAAATGACACGTGAATATAAACCTCTTCCTGAACAAACTGAACCCAAAGAACTCACCACCAAGCGATCACAACAGTCGCGACCTATTACTCCAGACGAATTGGAAGATTCTCAGAATTCACAATCTTCAGTACAAAACCTTCGAATATGTAGATCACCTTCTGAAAGGGACAGAGAACGTGATAGAGAACGGGAAAAGGATAACAGAGATAGAGATCGCGAAGTCGAAAAGGAAGAAAAATTATCTCCATTAGGGGAAAGCAATTCTCAACCAATTTCTAATGATTTTGGTGCTAATGATATGAGCATTCATAATAGTAATAATTTAGTAGCTACATGTTCCTCTATTAGTTTACCAGGCCCTTTGTGCAATAGATTATCGCCGTCTATTAATTGTGAACCCCTTCCAGGCCCTTCGAATTTGCCTCCAGTCCAACAAGTGCCTCTGGTAAGTATAAATTCTATCAAAAAACGTGAACTTTAATAATTTGTTCTGCTTAGAATCAATTTTATGTATAGCTTAGTGTTACGTCCACATTTTCACAAAATATTTTTCGTATTTAGACATTTTATTTGCTTGGTAAGAGAGAAATCTCGTCTCTGTTTCATTTATTTCAAGTTTTTATACTTTTTCTTTAAAATGTTATTTGGTGAGCAGTAAAAACTAGTATTAGCTGATATTTTGTGTCTCTATGCTTTGATAAAATTGAAATGGAAACAACATCGATAATTCACAGTGCGTCCTATAAATGGGGGTAGAAAACAAAGGGGTACAATATTATAAAAAAGTAATATCCTGGAACTCCGATCAATTTTCGAGTATACTAAGATGACAGTACCAATATTTGAAAAACTGTTAGATGAAGTAAGACACAACATATCTAAACAAAAGCGATCAGATAGAATATTAGCCGAAGAGAGGCTGGATCTTTGTTATTCAAGTTTCGGTTGATTTCCAAAGGCAATCCAACAATGTCTGCTGAGCTGTCCCCACATTGTATACTTTCCAACACGAACTTCCCGGACATACCAATACCTTTTCGGTCCTGATTAATAAAATTGGAAAACAGAAAAATAAACAGAATAGTTTAATTTGGTTATTGCTGCTGTACAATCGTGGTAATATGACCTGGATTCATGTTTTCATTAGCTATGCGCTGGAATGCAAACGCTGAAAATAAAAATTTGCCATTTCCCAGCGCGATCTTGAACGGAAGCGAGAGCGTTTGGTTTATAAATCACACTGCGTAATCTGTTCAACTTATGTTGAACGCGAACGAGCGTGTCAGCGCAGATACAAGCGTTAAAAGTTTATAAATTTACCTTTACAATAAATTGTAATTTTCGTGAACAAATCTAATTGTGTTAAAAGTTTATTCGGCTGCTGAAAATTGAATATTTTTGAAATATTTCTCCATTAATAAAAATACCTTCAAACTATTTTCTGAGGCCATGGATACAGTTGAATTGATTTATTTCCTTCCTGTATTCGTTATTATTTTTCTCAATTCATGGAAATTATTATGGCTTAACAAAAACATCAGTTTTCTTCCGAAACATTAGATCATTACGTTTGTTTCCTAATGTTTTCATCCCGTTCTATCTAAAAATGTTGCAATTGTGCAATGAGTCGCCAAAAAGAAGATATAGCCTCTTTTATAACATTGCATGGCCTCATTAGATCATCAGAAATTCATATTAATTATACAATCAACTAAAACACGAACATATAAACCCTCTCTATGATTCTATGATATCCATTATGAAGACTCAGTACAAACAAATAATAATGTAGCTTGTCCATACACCAGGTTTCTGCTGAATATTAATCTAGCGTCCATCTAAATCTTTACTCAAACGAAAACTTCTTATTCTCAAAAACTCGAATTTTTGTCAATAGATTTCTGCTGGAGAATTATCAAGCTCTTATTGTAATCGTTAGACAAATGACAAAAAGAGTAGATGAACTCTATCTATGACAGTCATATTGAAGGTCAAAATAAACAGAGACTAATGTGGCTTGTCAAAAACACAAGTTTTCTACTAAAAAATAATCTATATACCATCGTAATTTATCCATAAACGATAATATCCTTATCCATAAACGATGATATCCTACTCCAATGAACTCACAGTGCTACTAATGCAATGGACAACAAAAAAAGACTTAAACTCAATCTATTACATTCATTGTAAATTATCAAGAAAACAAACTTATGTGGCTTGTCGAAACATAAAGTTTCTGCTGAAGAATTATCAAGTTTCTATCGTAATCTGATAATCTCGTGATCCCACAAAATCATATGATTGCAGATTCACTGAATAATAAAAAGAGTAGATTAACTCTATTTCTGACATCTCTGACATTTCAAAATGAACAGAGACTAATGTGGCTTGTCAAAAACAGAATTTTTGTACTGAAAAATAATCTATATTCCTTCGTAATCTATCCATAAACGATAATATCCTACTTCCAGGAATAAACATTGCTATTAATGCAATGGACAACATAAAAAGAGGTAAACTCAATCTATGACAAACATAAACTAATGTGACGAGACACAAACTTTCTGCTGAAGAATAATCTCGCTTCCATAGTAGTCGATACACGAAAGATAATTTTCTACCTCCACATACTCACATTGCTGATGTTTTTTGTTAAAAAACAATCTAGCTTCCATCGTGTTTGATCCATAAACGATACGTAATCTCCTAATCCAAACAATTCAAATTACTGCTAATGCTATGACCACAAGAAGATAACCTCCATCTATGGCATTCATTGTTTAGTCTTAATACAAATAAAAATTAATATTGCTTATCAAAAATCCAACGTTTTCCCAAAGAAAAGTTTCCTATATTCGATAATAAAAAAGTATGCGCAACTCAATTTTTAGGAAGAAAGAAAGGAGAAAATTTTGCAATAAACTTAACATTGGAATGAGTTTTTCTGGAAAATAATTTGTGTACTCCCATTATTGAATAAAACTTCTTCGTTGTAGATTCCCATTGGAGAAATAGAATTAAAAAACCTGTCTTTATAGATTTAGGTTGTAATTCATTTTTGTAGATAGAATGTGAGAAATTTCTATATTCTTTTGCGATTTGAAACAAATTGGGAAAATTCTAGAGATAACTTAAATAAAAATATCAGCCTAAAAATATCACTAAAAACACCTAAAGAAAATACAAAAAATGTAAATAATACTCCTATCGTAATTGAAAAAAAAAAATAGTCGAAAAAAGATAACTACGCAAAAGATGGCAGACCTCGAGAAGTCCAAGGGATAAAACTAAGTTAAATAAAGTACCAAGGATCTGTGAAGGCTGTTAGGAGATATTAAAAACAAAGGTATTCAAGAATATCTAGGTTCAGTTACCTCCACTGAAAACACCGATTAGTCCCTTTGGAAACCAACAAAGTTAAAACTTGAAACAATCACAACAGTACTATTCTCCCTACAAGATCTACAAGGAAAATGGGCCAGGAACAACAGAGAAAAAGCTACTTTTGTCGACCACTTGGTTAAAGTGGACGAGAATCCCAATACATACTATAATGTCATACATAACTATTTAGACTCCCTGTTTCAAATGGATCTTCCCGTCAAATGGGTTACACTTCCAGAAGTCAAAAATACAATGATGAAGCACATAAACCAAAAAAAGCCCCTGGGTATGATCTCATAACAGACAAAGTATTACAAGAATTGTCAGTTACAGGTTTCAAACTATTACAACTATTTTATAACGCATTTTGTAGGCCATTTCCCTTGCCAGTGTAAAGTTTCACAAATTATTTTAATACCCAAACTCGGAAAAAAAAAACAGAAGAATTAGAATATCGCCCAATCAGCTTGTATCAATTTTTTCAAAAGTATTCGAAAAACTTTGAGATGACTCCAATTCTAGAAAGCAGAAATCTTATTCCAGACCACCAGTTCTGTTTTAGATCTGCCTGTGGAACTATTGAACAAGTACATAGGGTAATGAAAAAGATATCTTCATCTCTGGAAAGAGATAGGATATCTCTCAGCAGCTTTCCTGGACGTTAGCCAAGCGTTTGATAGAGTCTGACATGAAGGCCTTATATATAAATATAAAAAACAGTTCCACATTCAGTTGTACCCATCCTAAAATCCTATTTAACATCTTGAGAAAACATCAAGATGAATTCACAAGATTGTATTCGATCAAAGCTGGGGTTCCTCAAAGAAGTATACTGGGGTCCATTCTTTATTTCCAATCTTTCAGCGAGCAATCTATTTCATCAGCAAGATAGGTAATTTTAAAATTGGGAAACACGTTAAAAGTTATTATTTTCCAAACTTATTATCCAATTTTTTCATGAATGCAGTAATTTTGTCTTTCTGCGTAAAAGCGTGAATTTGAGGCCCTTGTATTGATTTATTTGAAGTACTGAGACTTTGAAAAATATCAACTAACTACGCAAGCTTTAGAAGGAATTTCTTGTCATAAAACAAGTTTGCATCATCTCTATAACACTGGTTGACAAAAAAATTTTCTTAGTAATACAAGAATGAATAGCATATTGTGATAAAATACGAAAATGTGAAAAAAATAATTGGTTTGTTTGTTACATTCATAGAACTATACTTATTGGTAAAAAGTTTAATAATTATTAGAGAAATAATTTCACGTTTTTTAAATCGTATATATTGAAAATATTTATAGTTTGCATCTAATAATCATGCCTTACATCTATTAAAAACAAAAACTTTAACAAAAATCATTTTAAACATTGATTAGTTCTTCTTTTTCCTTTTATGAGGGGTTGCACTTTCTCTTTTTAAAAACCAACAGTAATCACCCATCATGGCCGATCCCATCGTCCTTAATACCGAATTTCCATTATTCTAATATCTTGGTGGAACCTTTCATTCATTCATCAACTAACTGTTGGTAGTTTGGATCCATATTGTTGTCCAAAAATCCCCTCACTATACTAACAAATGCCTTCCATGCTCTAAGTTCCTGTCTGGTGAGCTTTTTTGCAAAATTGTCATCGTGCAGCAATTTTCTTATTTGTGGCCCAATCAAAATACCTTCCTTTAATTTGGCATCACTCGACTGGGAAAAGACTTCTCTAAGGTATTTGAGTCCATAGCCTTTACAAAGTTTTTCATCAATCCAAGTTTAATGTGAAGAAGGGGCAAAAAGACATTTTTGGGATCTACAAGAGGTATAAACTTAACATTTTGAGATCTCAGTTGAAACTCATTTCTTGCTTGCCAATTTTTTTTACATAATGTTGATCTACAGCAATGTTTCGTAAACCCTCCCTGAAGTTCCATTAACATTCCAATCACCTTCAGGTTCCCACATATCTACCACTTATACTTGTTGTAGTTAATTTTGTCTAAAAGCTAGCAAGTTTCTTTCATCTTCACAGAATGAGCAACTGGTATACACCGTTTTAAATTTCCATTGTAATAACACTGCTTTAAACTGTATTTAGTCAAGTCAATAAACAGGCGCCACTCACTGGGATTATTCTCAATATCAAGTTCCTTCATTAGACCATCAATATCCGTACACGCACACAACGAATTTCCCATACTGTAGAATGCAGAAAATGTAGCATTTCTTTTTCTGAAGGTCATAATTTTTGTCTCTTTGGGTAACAAGTTCCATTCCTTAAGAAAGGAAGCAAGAAGTTCAGATTGTTGCTTTGATAACCCCAAATCACGTGCTAAATCATTTAACTCACTTTGAACAATCAAATGTGGCTCCCCGAAACTGGTACTTGGAGTAAAAATATGGTCGGTGCATTGTTCTTTGGAGCTTCCTGATGATACGTTGTCTCCAGTATCTTCCAAAAACAATATTTTCCTTTTTTAGAATAACTTCAGTCTTTGTTAGACAAAAATAGCAGTCGTCAAAATGATTAATAGGTTCCCGCCATACCATTGGAATTGCAAAAGGCATGTTTTTTTTCTTCCCATTCATCCACTGCACCAATGACACAGTACAACTAATACAGCACGCGTGGGGGCCCACTGTTTGTCTTGGTCTCCAATTAAAGTACCAAAATATTTGAAATAGGCTATTTTCATATTTTCGAAAAACGCTTTAAACCTGGTGATTTGGTAAACAGATTTACATAAAGTTTATCAAAATATAAAGTGTTTATTAATTTTTATTTCTGTTATATTAATAAGTTAGAGTGTCCTTAAATATAATAAATTTATATATATTGAAGGGGTATCTTGACTGGAAGATACTTTTGCATGTTTATTAAATCAACTGAATACACTATGTGCAATCAATTTATTTTATTGTTCAATTACAGAGTCTTAAAAAAGAAGTCGATTGGGGAGGAGGAGAAGATAAAAAACCTCCCATAAGTCCTTCAGAGTTTTCACGGAATCTTCAAGATTCGGTGAGTTGTTTTTTTATCTACTTGAAATTTTATCAAGAAAAAGTAAGTTTCAAAACTCAAACATTGATATGAATTTAATCAAAATAAGATATCAACACGAGGAAGAAAAAGTGAAATAAAAAAAATGTTTTTGAAAAGATACGGCAAGTTTTACATTCTCATTTTTTTTTTAACTTGCTTATAACATTTAGTAGTTGAAGTCTAATCCATTCATCCGTTCAAATATCGCCTTAAAATATTGTTCACAGTAGATTTGGTTGATGCTCTAGAACTTCTAACGTGAGAGTGATGAATCATTAATCAACTGTAAAACTCAATGATACATCCATCATTTACATAAGTGTAGGACATCTACAGTTTCTGAATTTGTGAGACCGTCTAAATTAGTTGCTGTTAGACATATTATTAAAATTTATACACTCTAAAAATAACGAGTGAAGTTGGATTTAACATAAAGAAATATACATTAAAAAAATCCAATTTCCTAATTATATACGTAATCAAGAAACAATGAGTAGATTATTAAAATTAGTCTTGCTTATTCTTATTAATTGAGGATAAGAGAGTTACTACTTGAGTGTCGGGATAGAAAAATGAAAACAAAACTTGGATGTGACTTTATTGTTTTTCAAAATATTCTCAATTTAGATCGATACATTTTTGCATGTGTTGGAACCAATTGTCGAAACATTTTTTCCATTCCGATTGAGGTACCTCACAAACATGTGATTTAAACACATCAACCGCTTCTACAGATGTAAGAAAACATTGTTATCAATTGATTTTTAATCTGCGGGAATAAGAAGAAATCATTGGGTGCAATTGAGGACTGTACGGCGGATGATGATCAATTTAATGTTTGACTCTTCAGAAACTGATGTATGAGAGCTCGCATTGTCGTGAAGGAGAATGATTTGACGTCTGCGATTGGGTTTCCTGATTTTTTCGAACACTTCTGGCAAACAAATGCTGGTGTACCAGAATTGACCGTTCTAATGGAACGATGACGAAATATCCAATTATTCCAAAAAAACAGGCGACCATTCGAAAACTTTCGTTGGATTTGTTGAAAGACCCATACAGTCGATTGTTACTCTGTTTCGGGTTTATATCCATGATTCATCACCTGTCACGACATCTTTTGAAGTATCGATTGAATTTTTTCAGTATCGTTTCACACTAATCGACACGAGCTTTTTTTGAGCGATTGCCAAATTATGCGGTATTCAACTTGAACAAATCTTTTGACAGCCAAATTTTCATGCTATATTGAACAAATACGAGTGAAACTAATGACCAAATATGCCTCAATCTCCCGGTATGCCACATGACGATTTGTAATATCAGTTCACGTACAGCATCGATGTTTTCTGGCACTGCAGCCGATTTTGGACGACCTTCACGAAATTGATGCTGCAAGGAAGTGCGAATACAATTTAATTCGAAAAACCAGCAAATCACGGTGGCTCGAGATGGTGCTTCATCACGAAAAGTCGTATACCATGTTTATATTTTGAGGCTCCCCCCTTTGGATTTCTAGAAATGTGTTCATAACGGGGTTAATTCAGTCTGAAAAATTATGAATTTAAAAAATATGCTACGATTGTCGATTCTTATACACAATTTTTTTATGCCTCTGCATAATTAACTAATAAACAGAATATCGTAGAGCCATAATATTAGTTGATTTTCAAACTTGAGTGCTTTAGATCGCTGACACCTAATTTCGTATAAATATCTTGAATAAGTTTACTTATGTAGTTTTGCCTTTTCACAAAAATTTGTATAATAATATTTGGTAATACTATTTTTTGTTAATGTTCTCTCAAATGAATGAACTCTCTTGGTATTGATTAAGTTAAAAATAACTTCCACACCGAACAAAATCACACACACTCTATTACAGTATTTTTTTATTCAATTAAAATCGACCTAAAGAACAAAACAGACCCAAAAGTTGCATTTATTTCGCATTAACCTAACTTTCAAGCGATGCGCTGTCCTGAATGCAGCGAACTACTTAAGGTAAACACTCCACTATTTTAGACTGCCGGGACTATAACTTAGTCATCATGGAAAGACCGCGTAGAATACACGCGTAGATGACTTATTCACATCGTCGACTTCACTGAGTTGTTTATCAGGGCATTAAAGGCGACTGCAAATTATTGAAAAAGGAATACAAAACAGTGCATCAATTTAGATGATTATGAAATAAATTATGTGATTTCGTCTTTTCACTCTTTATTTCTCAGCAGCACTGTAGCGCTTATGCATCAGCCGCCCTCACTACTCGAATTAGTCAACTTTCAAAAATATCTATTTGTTTAGTACAGTTAACAGTTGAATTTTAAAGAAAAATTGTCAACCATAGCGCAAGTAGCCGAAGGAAAATATGCTGGAATGGCCTTCTGTTAAGAGTGTTTTTTACTACTGCTTCGGCTTGTATTCACATAATTTATTTATAGAAAAATATATATTAGGGAAATTACGCCGTAACTTAGGAGGTAGGTTGGTACTACTGATTTATGTTTGACAGTTGACTTTAAAAATATTATTTGAATTCAAAAGTTTGCTTGCATCAGATAAATGTCGGGTGAAGAACTCCACCAGAACTGCGGGACGTGGCCTCGCCGACATAAGTAACTTACTATTTGTTATGAAGTATGAAGAAGAATATGAAAAATGTATGGCTTGGTGTTAAGATAAAGGGGCTACTATCAAAAATATGTTAACTGCTTTTTTGATGCCCTTAAGAAGAAGTAATAAATGCTCAACAAAGTGAAAGACTTGTTCCATGTTTATTTCAACATTAAATTTTCGTCAAAATATTAACATCTCCAAATTTCGGAAATAGCATTAACTTTTGAATAGATATTCAACGGGATATCGACCAAAAAAAAAAATAGATTATATTGGAATATGTTGATATTAAAAAAAAATATTAAGGAAGCATCTGTTGTTGAAGTTGCCCTAGTGATCGGTTATTCGAGTGCATGCAGAAGAGATGAATTACCAATCTTTCAATAAATAATATTGAATATAAACTTGAATCAGTACTTGTAACCTTACCAAAGACAAAAACAAATCATCCAATATTGTTTGCAATAACAGTGGCCATTGGATTGAACTTATTGAAGAATATGCCTACTTAAGACGAAGTCATACTATCCACAAACGATTCATTGTGAATTACTGGCAAGGGCGTTTTACACATGCCATTAATTATTATAAAAAATTATTATAATTACCAGATCGAGAAAATTTTCCAGAACACTGCTTTCGAAAGACATTTTAATCAAACCTGGCCAATAATGGCGGATATTTAATTACCCTCAAACATCTTGGAGGCAGTGTCGCAGAGAGGTATTTACATTCGATAATGCCTTTAAGTGGCGGCAAAGTTAACAAAACCTTCATGTTCTGTATCAATTGCAAGTGCTGGAGTTACCAACTAATTTTACTGAGGAAAATAATAATGTTGTTTCGAATTCTCAATAAAACATACCTGGTACTTCAACTAAGGAAGGAAATTTAAAATAACTGCACATTGAATAAAGAAAATTAATTTAATTATTCATGTTACAAATGATTCATTATGCTATTAAATTTCACTAAAAATCCAATGATTCTTTATTTTGTTCAGTTTGCCTCACTGCAACAATCTTTTACATTACCAAAGAAGATACCAAAAATTCTGTTGTCCCTGCATCAAATACTATCTAATTTTTATTAGAGGATTACGTTACGAGTGACACATAATAATTTCAATATATTAAACCATCCATTGATTTTAAGATTAGATCTTTCCAAGAAACTTCTTTGCTGTAGATTTTTATGTTTTTTCTATATTTGATGACTACATTTACTTTGCCTAAAAACTCATAATTTTTGTAATTAATATGTTAAAATTGAACTAACCTCACACCACCCTCACACATGACCAGTCGTCCAGTCAGCTGACAAAATGAAACCGTTATTTAGGGGCACCAACCCACTACAGAAAATGACCCAAAATGCGTGTGAAAATAACGTTGATCTAATACCGAAACAGAGAAAATAATCTCTGTATCTTTTTTCCCCATTTCAATGATATAGTCTATTTCAGAAAGGTATAGAGCAATAAAATGGAGAATTCCGTCCAGTTCGGCTCAATTTCGGTGTCGGCCATAGGTCTTGAAATATTGTGTAGGGATTAATTAGGTAGTAGATTATACAATTACGTTTTCCGTTTAGTGTCTCTGCCTAATTCCAACCCTATTTCAGATTTGGCTTAACCATGCGCCGTAAGGGCAATGGTGCCTTACCCAAAATTTTTAGACCTTTATAAATATATTTGTTTAGTTTAACGCATCAGTATTCGCTGTTAAGCCGTAAATAGTGTTCACAGTACTATAAGATTAGTAGTAAAATGGCATTTACACTAACGAAAACATGTTTCAATAATTCCCCACTATCAGTGAATAAAAAACTTACTATTTTAAATGTAAAATTACCAGATTACCAGAAATTTACTGTACAAGAAACTGTCGACCGATGTTCCCGAATGATTGGAGTTGGAAAGTCCACCGTTTTTAAATTATTGCGGGGGAGAAAGATAGCAGGCCAAGTGAAACCTCCCAAGAAAAGTCCAGGTAGACCAGTAAAAGTCCTTGTTGAAGACACCAAAAGTGTAATTCGAAGAAAAGTTCACTCATTTTATTTTAAAAAAGAAATACCCACCCTTGATAAGATTTTAATGGAGCTTGACCAGAATGATAGTATTCCGTTGATTACTAAAAAACTTTTATGGACACTCTGAGAAATATGGATTTTGCCTGGGAAAAGTATAACCCTAAAGCACTTTTACTGGAAAGCGATGAAATTGTTTGCTGGCGACGAAAATACATAAGAAGTATAAAGTAGTACAGAACAGAGCAGAATAAAATCTTTTATCTTGATGAGACGTGGATTAATGAAGGTTATACAGTACCTAAAATGTGGCAAGATAAAAGTATAACCACTGCTCGCTAAGCTTTCATGGCCTGTCAGCGGGTATTAAGGTGCCTTCATGTAAAGGGAAAAGACTAATAATCGTTCATATTGAAAGCGAAGAGGGATTTTTAATAGAAGGTTTGCTAACCTTTCAGTCGTGCCATACGGGAGATTACCACGAGGATATGGATTCGAATGTTTTTGAAGACTATTTTGGTGAAATGATAAAATATCTTCCGGCTGATTCAGTAGTAGTTATGGATAACGCAAGTTATCATTCTCGACGCATAGAGAAGACTCCAACTTCATCTTGGAGAAAACAAGAAATTATTTACTGGTTAACCACCAAAAGTATTGAATTTGAAGATAATTTCGTAAAAAAAGAACTATTAGCTATAGCAAATTTACACAACAAACATCGTTTTAAGAAATACGCCGTGGAAGATATAGCAGAAAAACATAGTATAACTGTACTGCGCACACCGCCATATCATTGCGAACTAAATCCTATAGAACTTGAGCGCAAGTAAAAGGATTTGTAGCAAGACACAATACGACATTCAAAATGAAAGACGTTAAGCTACTGTTTGATCAAGCCATTTGGCTGATGATACCAGAGAACTGGCGAAAAGCAGTCCAGCATGTCATTAAAGAACAGGAGAAAATGTGGGATCTTGACTACTTGATCGATCGGACCGTCGACCCGTTAATTATATCGTCAAGAGGAGATTACAGTTCCTCATACGACGAAGAATATTATGATTTTTTTATAATTCAATTTCTGTATAATGTTGAATAAAAAATAAATGTACCTATTAATATGTACGTAATGCCTAATTTTTATTCTGTTAAAATAAAATTCATTCCTTGTTACGAGTATCCTACCGGCACGCCTTTGGCACAATATTTTCAGTGTTTGTGAATGGATAAATATAGGCTAATCCCATATATTGACCCCAACCCGAGTGGTACTACCTGCACTTGATAAAAAAAAATTTACAATGAAATCAATACCAAACTATGAAAATGGCTTAAATATTCGTTGGCTCGCTCTGTGGTCCCATTGCATACCTAATGAGATTCTATTGCTCTATACCTTTCTAAAATAAACTATAAGAATAGTTACCAAAAAAGCAGTGTGCGTTCTTATTTGGTCACTTACTACAATCCGTTGAACTCTTAAATTTATACTGAATGTTGTATGTATTTGAACATATGCCATATTCGATAATATATTGAATAGTGACTCTATAAATAGAGTTAAAATTCATTAAATCGTATGAGAAAACAAATTTGTTGATAACTATAATATAAAAAACATTGTATCTTCGGAAAACAAAAAACCGCTGCTTCTTCGTGTCAAATTATTCTCGACAAGAACAGAGAGATGAGACAGATATTATCATATAATTGTACCTTCTGCCAAACCGAAATAACTAACAATAGTAACACAGTCAACCCCAAATACCCTAGCTCTAACTCCTTGTTGTCGCAGTTAATCTGGCAGTGTATCATTTGCGGTTTTTTTATGAATGTTTGGTTAGTAGCTTTTCTTTTCCAATTTTCTTCATACTTAACATCGTAATAGAAGCCTCATCGATATTTATTTTTATTTTCTTCACAATTATATCACTATTATCACATTATCAATATTATTGACAATGTATTTAGCGTCAGAGACGACCTCTCTTATAATCTATATATTATTTAGATAGGTCTATCAGAATGTGATTAGGTGTGAAATACGTGATTCAATACTTTAGTTGGAGGCACTTAATTATATTTCCAGTGATCTACATCCCTTGCTTTTTAAACGGTTTTCCAAATGCTACTTTCACCAACTTCGGTGTGCCAGACTACTGCACCTTGTGCGATTATGTGTCTCACAGTTATGAGGTCTAGTGCAGTGCTCAGAATTATGAATTAATTATCAGATATTGAACTTCAAATTTTCACTCTACGATAATATTCACCTGCAGAGACGGAATTTAGACTCAAATGAAAAGGATTATTGTAGTCTTGGTTGAGTTGTTATACAGATTTCTTGGTGTAGTCAATAGATATTTCATTACTAACAATGGAACGTGAGTTCTGAGAAGAAGAATCAATTGTTCCTCTTCCCCCTCAGTGTATTACTCGTCTGACATAATGGGTGTACGGAGAAGAGATATGATGTTGCTCTTATCTGTTTCTCTGAGCAATCAATAAATTCAGGCGTTTCTATATTCTCCTTCATTTAGAATTTTATAGTTTTCGCTGACTCCAGCTTTGTGTCAGTCGAAGCTTTCCTTCAATCATTACATAATGGTTTTATAAAATGTTTTTTATATGTATTTATTGAAAAAAGCTAGGTTAAGTTGATATATTCTAATTTTTTTATTGTTTCTAGATATTGATTACGAAATTAGCTAATATTAAATGCTTTAAAATTATTTATTGAAACGTAGAAACTAGACATATATGTTTTCCATTACAAAATAAATTTAATGATGTAATCCGTGTGCCGTCAAGAAGTTGACAATCATTTTGGCTATAAACATTAGAAGACGCTTCCAGCTCCACAACCGTTTTTCTAAAAGCAGAAATTGGAGACTTTTGAAGCAATATATTATAAAAAGAATAATTTTTTTGGTGGCACACTTCTTGCTTCCCACAGCCAAACAAAAATGAACGTCAACTTCTTGTGACGGCCCACGCAGAAACTTCCACTACATCTAGAGGCATCTCCAAGAAGTTGATTGTTCTTATGTTTGGTTGCAGGAGCAAGAAACCGGTGACGGATCTCCAAGAATGTATTCCTGTATATATTGCGGCAATTCCTTTCCACATCAAAGTAAGCTAACTCGACATATATTGAGTCATAGTCTGGAAACATTGAAGTATAGAGAGCAGAGGCATCACGTAAGTCCCCTTAACATACCGGAACCTTTAGGTTTCATGGATTTCACAGGACGGTTATCAGCTACTCCACATGAACCTCCTGATCCCACTGATCAACCACCTACTCCTATGGATTTGGATATTAAGGAAGCCGCCGTGGCAGCATTAGGTAGCGGTGCCAGTGGAGTGGTGCTGTGCAAGTTCTGCGGAAAATCTTTCCCGGATGTTAGTTCTCTCATTACTCATCTTCCTGTTCACACAGGTGACCGACCTTTTAAGTGCGAGTTTTGTGGTAAAGCGTTCAAGCTCCGACACCATATGAAGGACCATTGTCGTGTTCATACCGGCGAACGACCGTTTAGGTGTACTTTATGTGGTAAAACTTTTTCGCGATCGACCATTCTGAAAGCGCACGAAAAGACACATTATCCGAAGTATGTACGTAAGTTCCTGTCTCCTAATCAGTTGGATACCGAAGAGGAGAGTCCACATTAGATTATGTGTCGTCTTTTTTCTATTATATAAATATCACCACATCCACGTAGGTTTCCTGAGTTAAAGTGAGCCTTCCTGAAGTTTCTGTAGTTACCTTTCGTAAATTTAAGACAGTTGATAGAAAATAATGTTAAGTGTTATTGCGCCTATCGAAAAAATTGATTAAGTTACGGCCGGAATTTATTTAGAACAAATTCTCTTTCTTAAATAAAGAAACAAACCATTTTTTAAAAACTGCCCATTCCAATAATAGAGAGACATACGAGTATTTCTGAGCTAATTTATTAAATTTATATTAAAGGTTTACTTCAAACATGTCAATTTTTATTTTCTATTTTTTGATAAATGAGTTGGTTCAAGGACAAAGGTTTAGTAATTTTGAACGAAGGGTGGATTTCCTTTCTCAAAAAATGCTTATTATCGGTCGAACTAAAACCCACACTAAGTTTGTTCAATTCTTCGATATTTCTGATGACTCGGTCCAATGTTAGGTTGAAGAGGCTATTCGCGGGACGTCTCCTTGCCTGAGAATTCGTCCTATTTGGAATTATCGTGAGGTCTTCACCTCTATCTTCACTTTGCTCTTGGTGGAATAAGTTTCGGAGGAATGCTAAAAAGACGCAGAGGCAAGATCGATCAACCTAAGCTGGATTGTAATCTATATCTATGGAAATATTATGCTCTTAGCATTTTTCCAACAGAAAGCGTATAGTAAAGATTTGATCAGTTATTGATCTCCCTCTACTGAATCTCCCAGTGCTATTTCGGAGAATGCTTCCAGTCTTTTTGCAGACGAAAAAAATATTGTAAGAGACGTGGTCAGAAAGTTTGATGCCCTTCGATGTGTGATACAAAACAGTCAAGGTGAAGCCGATGTTATAAAACTCTTTGTCCTAGGATCGTTAGTAGGTCGTAAAATTTATTTTTCTGAAAGCAAACTTTGGCCAAGAAAATGATAATTCCAGAGAGGAAATGAAGAAAAATATTGTACGACACGCAGTCAGAAAGTTAGTGACCCTGGTATGAAGGTCGAGGTGAAACCGATGCCATCTACCTTTCTGTACATGGGTCGTATAATTTGCTTTCCCGGAAGGAAATACGGCGGGTAGAGAATAATTAGGATTAAAAAAAATAATATAAGACACGTTGGCCAGCAAATTGTATGCCCGAATGTGCGTGAACTAGAGGTCAACCAACTATTTACCCCTAAGCTCTGAATGGGACGCTAAATTTGCTGTTTTCGCACTAAAATGGGGCCAGGAAAACGTAGTTGCGGTAGGGGGTGAATAAAAATTTGTATATGACCTTTGGTAAAAAGTTGGACGCGTCACGAGCGGGATATAAAGTTTGTGCACTGTTTATACAGTAAGTTGCTCGTTATTTATAACAGATATGTCAAATATAGTAGAAGTTGTATTTAGTGGAAATAAATCATATTTATTTTGGAAGAAATTTATTGTCTTCAACATGACATTCTATTGA
Source organism: Diorhabda elongata (assembly GCA_026230145.1). NCBI lineage: Eukaryota > Metazoa > Arthropoda > Insecta > Coleoptera > Chrysomelidae > Diorhabda > Diorhabda elongata. The sequence continues at coordinate 9,271,259 of CM047935.1, forward strand.
TAAAATATTACTTGATGATTTCATAAGTTTCGAAAATTCATTTTACCAATCCATATTAATGATAATTCAGTTAACAGGTAATTCCAATTATTGGTATTATTTCTGATTGATTGTGAATTATTTTAATTTGCTGTGCACGGAAACAAAATTTTTTATCATTTTTTTAACCCCACAGCGTCTAAATTGCATTTAAACACACAGCGTCTAAATTGCATTTAAACAGTAAACTTTGTTAATGAACTGATATCAATATACATATTATGTATTGGCTACACGCTTAACATTGTTTTTTTTTAACGTTTGTCTTTTACCTCTAAAACCTAAAGCAATACACTTATAATCGCTTCGAATTGATAGAAAACACCTTACAGGGAGGTTCACTTATTTCGCGTTGAAGCAATCAGTGCAGTGTTTTGCTCTGGTCAGGCAATCCTGAGCTTTTTTAAAAAACTAAGAGCTATGTTTTGGCGAGATGTGAGAGCTGTGATAGTATTATTACCTTTTTTATTTGAATGGTACTTTACTAGTAAGTAGTTCTTCAAAAGGTGATGACTCCCGATCTTTTACTGTTTGCTGTTTTGTATTTCTTTTAACGAGAATATACGAAAAATTCATGGTTCATCTTATAAAGAGTTTAAATATTTAACAGTGGATTCAATATTAAAACACAACATGAACAGATTTTTCAATTTTTTGGTTTAGGTTTGCTATAAACTGTAGAGAAACGGTTCACTTTTTTCATTTTTCATACTTTGTGGCTTGTAATATTTCATAGAAATCACCTGCTACCTCACGATTTCTTCTAATTATAGAACATAATCTTGACAAACGTGCGAGAAATTTTTATGACCTATTCATAAATATTTTAGAAATGACGAAGTATATATTTCATTTAGTTTCCTTCAGTTCAAATTATGTGCCAGTTTTCACAGTAAAGCAGAAAACTTTACGAGTAAACGAAGGGCAGTAGTAAATTACATTAAAAATAAAGCAACTTAGTTTTTAGAATAGAGCACAATTGAAGTTACGCAATTGCAAATTTGAAAAAATTCTCTTGACAGTCATTAGATTTTTGAGATTTCACAGTAATGCGAAGGTGGATATTAATCTTGATAATTATAAAAGTCAAACAAAACAACAATTTTTTTCTTGGTTTGTAACCTCCTGAGACCTATAGAACGTGTGAAGCTAATGTCATTTTATTTAGTACGAATTCATATTCGTCTAACTATTGCATTGGAAAAAAATATATAAAAAAGTTGTCAGGAAGAAATTTGTCTAAGGAATTTATCGCCTACTTTGCCAAATTTGCAGAACGTACTTTTCAGGGGGGTTAACAAAGTTGGAGGATCGCTGGATCGATTGTTTCGAATTTAAAAATACAATATTGCAAAATAAATCGCCACTTTTCCGTTTTCTCATTGAGTTTAAGTACTTTTCCAGCCACCCTCCTATATAAATATAGATAGAATAGTAAATAATTTAATATTGAATTAAAATCTTGATATTATCAGGATTTTCAGTCTTGTTATCAAGATAAATGACGTATTTTAAATTTTGCTGGGTGATCATTAATAAAAATATTGAGTTTTCTACATTAATATTAGAATATTTCAATCAAAATTAAAATATGTTAAACATCATTTATATGTGTCTAACACAAAAGCAAATGGTTCAGTGTCAAAAAAACCAATTTCATTTTTGAATAATTTGAACATCAAAAAGCACTTTTCGACTATTCTCTCCAACTTCTGTCATAAATTTTCAACCAGCACGCCTCAGCTCGTTTAATTATGTAACAGTGATATCATATCCCATCTAAGTCTAATAGTTGAATTTGCGAGAAAGGGTCATGGTCATCTCGTGGGGTCCACTATTTCAAGGCAGATGGCATTAAAACAAATATGTAAAAAGAAAATTTTGAAAAATGTAATTTAAAACCGGTTTGTCTCAAAATGCGCAGTGTAGTAATTACATTCATATATGCACATATTGTCGTTATTAAAAAAATTGTAATTTAAATAAATATTTCTCACTTAGAACGTATATTCGAAATTCCCGCCAACATATAAACACATCTTGTGACACACCGGTATATTTAGCATAGTCTCAAACCTAAACCTGTTGTATATCTGGAACTGCGAAAACAGTTTCCTTGCCGTATTTATAGATGAGTTTGCTTGGTTTATAAGAGATGGAGCCACTAGAATAATTTGAGTTTCATATTAAACAAATATAACACAAGGTCTCGAGAGGTTCAACGATGTTTCACTTGGTTACTCCGCACTGTGTACAAATTCTAAAAGAATATTTGAAAATTTACGTATTTTGAAAAGATTCAGAGCAGTTCTACTCGATATTAATAATAAATTTCAATGAGATTCTCTGACTCATTCTGTAATGCTCAAGCAAAATTGCTGTAAAGTCACTTCGAAATAAAAATGTGCCTCGTTGGTACTGATTTGTGATATTAGGTGGATATTATAAATCCGTATTATCTTTGCTCGTGAATTGATATAATCGACATACTTCATTTGTTCATAACACTTATAATCTAAAATGTTCAATCAATACCTCACTAGAATATAAAATTAAGTCTTATGCCATTTTCAAAAAATGCTCGACAAGATTCTGAAGTTTTCTAATATAAAAAGAATTTTGTTTCTCAAACTAGTGCAGGGCACACACTCAATATAGTAACTGAAAATTATACAAATTACAAACAGTTTATTTCTGATGTGCTTGATAATTTCGAACGCGAGCATTGAAAAATGTCCTTGGAATTAATCACTTGGATCATTTTAAATATAATTTAGGGGTTTATATAGGATAGCAGAGATCAGAGAACCGTTGTCACCAATACATGACGAAATTAAATAATATCAATTTGAGGACTAAAAAGAGAAACCTTTCGCCTATTCTGCCGATTCTGAGAGTTGTTGGTGTATTTATCTGTAGTTCTAAATTAATTTTTAGTGAATAACTAAAAGTTCTATGTTATTTACTGTCCATTTAAAATAGCTAGCGTTGTTTAGAGATGATGGTATTGACTCAGATACATCAAAAAAACTCTCTACCTTCAAACTTCCAACTTAGTACATTCTATAAGATTGTACCAGTAATTCACTCAATAATTATAAAATCTCGATTCTTCTTGTCGTTACAAACGTTCAATATTTTGTAAATTTGATCAAATTATATGTGTAACAGTGTCTTGTCAAGTTCTAGATGTGGTTTACTGTCCCTTTAAAATAACTAGCGCTGTTTAGGGATGATGCTATTGACTCAGATACATCAAAAAACTATCTACCTTCAAACTTTCATATTAGTATATTCTATAAGGTTGTACCAGTAATTCACTCAATAATTATAAAATCTCGATTCTTCTTGTCGTTACAAACATTCAATATTTTGTAAATTTGATCAAATTATATGTGTTACAGTGTCTTGTCAAGTTCTAGATGTGGTTTACTGTCCCTTTAAAATAACTAGCGCTGTTTAGGGATGATGCTATTGACTCAGATACATCAAAAAACTATCTACCTTCAAACTTCCATATTAGTATATTCTATAAGGTTGTACCAGTAATTCACTCAATAATTATAAAATCTCGATTCTTCTTGTCGTTACAAACATTCAATATTTTGTAAATTTGATCAAATTATATGTGTTACAGTGTCTTGTCAAGTTCTAGATGTGGTTTACTGTCCCTTTAAAATAACTAGCGCTGTTTAGGGATGATGCTATTGACTCAGATACATCAACTATCTACCTTCAAACTTCCATATTAGTATATTCTATAAGGTTGTACCAGTAATTCACTCAATAATTATAAAATCTCGATTCTTCTTGTCGTTACAAACGTTCAATATTTTGTAAATTTGATCAAATCCTATATGTTACAGTATCTTGTCAAACTTTAGCACGTTTGGCAAAAATGAGCGATCTACTCCAATCGATCGATTTATACTGTACCAATATAAATTCGTATCCATCTATTCGCACTGATCCCATAAATTTCTCAATTATTAGAAATCTTGTAAATATTATACGTATTATCAAATAATAATCAATCAAACACAAGCAAAATGATACACAAAAAATTTTCCACATTCATTTGTAGCCTATATCACAATTTTTTTATCATTGTAGGCCTGTACAAGTTTGTGGTTTTTTAACATATATTTATATATTTTAGAAACTATCATCTTCAAAGGGTACAGGCTTCCTTAGGAGGAAAACCACATCTGTTGTCTGTAATTTACGAGTACGTTTGACAAGAGATTTTCTTGATACTTTGAAAGAAACTAGAATTAGAAAGAAAATAATTTTGTCCTTAAAATTTTGAAACTTTTCTCATTAGCAACAAAAAAAAAACGTTTTGTGGCATTTTTACTCACTTTGCTGTGTACTTTGTGAGGAAGCAATCTTGCGACATAATTTTGATTTATATCTTGAGGTGCTCAAACACTTTGTTCAATTGTCCACTTAAAGTGGACGTGTTCTTTGTTCTTAATATTCTATGTTGATTGAAAAAGCTCACTTCAGTTACAAGAATTAAACACAATACACACTATAATTTCTATGTGAAAATGCATATTATTTGCACAAATACATACCTGTCACATTTAATACTTAAAAACGAGCAGACTGATAATTTTTATAAAGAATTCTAAATTAAATATATAATTACATACTTATTACATACTTATTACATACTTATTACTTATTTCAGTTGAGATGGGAGATTAGAATTATTCTGTTCAATAATATAGAATCATCAACAATTTTTTAAGAATTTTTATTTTTAAATGAATATTTTTTACAAATATATAACTTTTGAATTGGAAAAGTATAGTTTAACTGACGTAATATGTAAAGATAATTTGATTTTTAAAATGATAATAAAAAGTTGTTGTTTATCACAACAAAATTTGTTAATACTAAAAAATAAATATATTGGATATTTAAACTCTACAAATAAAATTCAGAAAGCGGAAGCCGAATTCAAAAACATATCATAATGGGTACATAAAGTAAAAAAAGCAATATCCTAAATAATATAGTACATGAAGTGTATTTGATATATTCATTGTGAAAAGAAATACAAACATATTTCTGTAAGTATAATAATTTGACGAACTTCTGCCTATTTTACATTCATTCCACAGATCATTGGCAACGTGGTATGAGTGAGTGTTTTTACGTGCTTCATTTACAAAAATACGTAGTTCGATTAAACATTTGGATGTTGTCACTGTGCCAACTATTCACTTTTACAATTATATTTTGGAAATAAATTTTCACGCATTGCTTTTTATAGAATAATTCAATTATTATTGATTGAAAAAGAGACCATTTGCGCATAACTGATAATGATGATCAGCTCAAAATTTTATACAATTGCGTCATTTAGTGGGGTATTAACTTTAATTCTCATTTTTTTTTCATTATTTCCACTCTACGATTCTTACTACTTCAATCATTTGTCATATTGTTTTCCCCCTTTTTCTCCATCTTGCGCTATTTGATGCAATAAAATTTTCAAGAATCTTCCTTTTCTTTCTTCTTATGTCTTTTTGCTTCTGTTACTTTTTTTAGCAGGCTCCATGGTATTTTCCTCTCTATGTTGTCAACCTAATTAAACATCTTTTAAAGATTTTTATCTCTATAGTTCCCGTTTAAGCTTTTCTATAATTACCTCAATTCTTATCCTCTTCATCCTCAATTTCCCCGCTATTTTCGATGGTTGATTCATCTTAGTTGCTGTTATTTTTCTCTGCGAACTTTTGATCTTGAACTCTGATTTCACTTGCATATATTATGTACTTTTATCGAGTTGTATATTTTCATTTTGATGTCTTTTTTGTTGTTTTTTCATATTTCAAAAATTCCAAACTCTTCTCCACCGCTGCATGACGCTGCAGTAGATCTCAATTTAGCGTTACATGCCCTACTATCGTAACCATCGTAACCATATATATATATATATATATATATATATATATATATATATATATATATATATATATATATATATATATATTTTCAAATCATCCAATACAAAGTTCCTTCATGTTATTATCAAGGGGATATATTTTTCCTTGGGAGTTTTCTTCCCAGAGCTGCCGAAGCTTAATTTTGAGAAAATTTCCTTTGACAATCATTTTTGACCGGTCATCATTAGTAGGTGTCTTTAGGTCAGGTACTTGGCATTACAGAACCAAGACGGAAGACTGCAAGGAAGTTCCCGATCCAGAAAGCAGCAGGTGATGTGTATGGTGATGTCAAAATTCTTAAAAATCGTGTAATTTTGAGCTCTCTGCCCAAACGGTACATTTTTCTCTATTGTCTACTACAGTTGGAGTCGTATGCATCTTCCAAAATCATAAGAGTACGTAGCATGGATATTTATTATGGACGATGTCGAAAAACATTGTATTGGCATGATGCCAAACATAAATGCCTTATAACTGTGCTAAGGCTGTTGTATAGTCATTGACACGAGAGGGGTGAATAAGCGGGAGGTTGGAGAAAGACCTACATTGGCAATTCGATCTGACAGAGATGTTAGAGCTAATATTTACGTTTTAAAATCATCAGTCACCTGTTACTACGTGTATGTTGTTTTGCTATCTTTCGTGCTACATGCGCAACGCCTGTCGCTCACTCTGCGCCTCAGAGGATCCTCAAGATGGTTCGCTGTAGATAAACCCGGAGAAAGTGACACAAGCGTAGGACTATGACGGAAATCATGTTGATACCCCTTCTCTATAATAGATTTATCGGAATACGTGAAGGATTATCGTATGGAAGAATAGTATCAATGAATAGACTTGCCGAAAAAAATATCGGCAAGAACTTTCATAAAGATGGAGTGTGTATAAATTATATATTTCTACTATTCATCTATGAAATAATTTCGAAAATGCCGCTCTTCAAAGGAGAAAACAACTACTTTCTTGGCTAATGCCTCGAAGAATATTGAATTACAACTCCTCTGAAGAGCGTGATGTCAATCGACCTTTTTGTCAATATTAACATCCCCAATGGCTCGCAATTGCAACGAGATGCTGTAACTACTGTCTAGTTTCGACGTTATTACGTCTCATTAGAACAGTTTAACAATCACCGTTCGAGCTTGAGACCCGAATTGAAGACTACGTGAAAGCGTCGCGTCGTTATTTGGTACATATAGTTAAACATACCAACGTCGAACTACTGGTCAGGTAGAAATCTAGCATAGTCACCGATAATAAAGATTCCGATGGTAAATGAGGTGTGTAAAATACATCAAAATAAAGGATTTCTACCTCTGAAATAATTTCGTAATTAATATTTTGGAAATTTATTCGGCTGTTCTTCGAAGGATAAAACAATTATTCAATATTTGTCGAGGCATTAGCCAGGAAAATAGTTGTTTTCTCCTTTGAAACTCAAAAGAGGTCAATTTTTAAAAATTTTTACAGCACCATGCAATCACCTGTTGCATTGCGGGTCGGTAACACTCCCGCAGTCGTCCATCTTTCTTAAAAAGTGATTGTCAAAGGAAATTGCCTGAAAATTAGGTTTTGACAGCCCTAGAAAAAATTTTCTCGTGCGATATTCATAATTTTGTTATTTTCTGAAAGAGCATGAATTTCTGAACAAACACTGTAATTTTAGCGACCACGCGATTTTTTCCTTGTTATAATCTATAACTACATGCATTAAGCATTCCACAAATATCCTTGATAATGTAATTTCAATTATACAAGATTCGTTTCACTCATATCGAGTATCTTTATGACAAGAATGTTGAATAAGTTTCTTCTCATAATATAATATACATAAGTGACCATTAAGAACAAATCATAAAGTGGAAAGTTATGCAAAAATTTTACAATTCCTTTTATAGCCTTTTAGTAATTAAATGCAATCTACATATTACCATAAATTTTTCAAATATTTCAGATATGCTTCATTTAAATTCACAAATGGTCTCGTTTTCTTCTAAAATGTGCTTAACTCGCTCCTATTAATTTTGTCAAAAACATTATTTTTACCACGCCATTGAATCATCTATTCTGACGGAATAGTGTACCTTTGCAGTATTAGAGTGCAGGGATTAGTGGTATGGATGGTTTTGATTAATATATACAGAGTGTTATTGTTTACTGACCAGATTTGCCGATTAAAGTAGTGAGACCACCGTTGCCACACCACAACTGTTTATTTTCGGCATACATCCGAATAGGATATAAAAACTTTATGTCACAAATGGGAAATTTTTAGAAAATTTAGGAATCAATTGGTTAAAAATATTTTACAAATAGTATTTTACTTACACATGTCCTTTACTCCCTCATTAATTAATTCAATTTGTTTGAATGAATGAGGTGTGATTATTTGTCTAGGTTTAATCATAAACTAGTTATTATTACTTCTATTATCGCCATTATCTTTTTCGTAATCGTTTTTTAGTTATTTTTTTCATTTCTTTTTTTCTCAGCTAGTTACTTCGAAACGTAAAATTTTCCTATATACTTAAGTTAAATTCCAGCTTTCAAATTAATATTCTAGTATTCTCAATTGAATTTTGTTTAGTAAATGTATTATTCTTTGAATTTCCATTTTCCTAAGGCATAGAGAATATTGCTTTATCATTTTTTACTAGATATACTTCATGACGAAATCTAAAATATCTATGAGATTGGAATTTTTTCTATTGCCGGAAAAATCTATGAATAGAGGATACAAAAGATCAATAATGAACTTTGTAATCGTTCTGCCTATTCAATATTTTCTCATAGTAATATTTCCAAATTTTTTCAATCAATGCGGTTTAGTTGAATAATTTTCTAATATAAAATCAGTTTTTCCCCTAGGTTACCAATAAAGAGTGGATTAACTAATATATCACTTTGTACGCTAGCAAGTCATCAGATTTATTTCTCAATAACTTAAATGATAGTAAATTGTAGGATCTTTCTCATAGATATCAATGTAACATTTCAACACCAAAAGTTGATTTGGGTCTCTTTACATCCAAAAGTATAAACGTTTTTCTGTTTTTTTTATCAAACTATGTACCTAGTTTCCAGACAAATGTCGCTCCTTACAAAGTCAGTATATGTGGATTTACTAACAATTTGTCAACTTGACATTAAATTTCATCTACTCTCCATTGATAACAATATATGCTGCAATTCAATCAAAGGACAGTACCATTTTTGTAGGTTGTACCCATAGATTTGTCAATTGATAAAACTATTCTCTTATCACAAAGACATTTTTTGCCAAAAATTGATCATTCTAACGCTTCTCCAACTTATCGATAGGCTTCAGTTTCCTCAAATGCTTCTTCATTTAAACTGAATTTCTTACCTGTCGGCATTTTTTTGAAATCAGCTAATAGCCAGTAGTCACTGGGGGAAAATCTGGATAAGAAAGCAATTCGAAGTGTTATTCATTCAATTTAACAATCATTACCATAGGTGTATTGCCTTGGTGAAACAGTATTTTTTCTCCAACATAAGAGGCCGATTTTCCTTGATTTTTGCATTCAAATCATCCAATCCAAATCTAAATCAATAATTTACCTAAGGATAATTGGTCAATTAAGATGTTCAACATATGACAATATGTCATTTGTAGTGTCCTATATAAGTTGAACGATGTCTTATTGATAGATAGTATGATTTAACAGAATATGCGAAATCTAATACAATTGACATTCACCTCAATTAATATATATTTGGATGAAGATCACAATTCGTTATAGTGAACAATACTTATGAGTAAAAAACTATTTTTAACCGTATTTTTGTCATTTTTTGAGTACATCAGTATTGGTTGAACTTACTATCTTAAGTTCACGTACCAGCTTCAATTAAACCATACCTTCAGCACAGATACTATGAACTGAATTACAGTCAATTAGACTTTTCGCGGAAAATATTTCAATTGGTTTAATGTTTTCCCACGTTCCATAAAGTTTGGTATTTGGTTGTAAACCGAAAATAAACAAGCCGTTATCCTGCAAAGTCGTATGTTCCTTTTATGTTGTGTTTTATAGAGAAATTTACGTTGTTTACCACAGGAAATATATAGCAATAATCATATACAAATAGTTTTCATAGATATTAATATTTATATACATATTTGGATGATACGTTAAGGGGTACGTCAAAGAGATTTTTATGTTAATAATTGCATGTTGTGTGTGCCTATAATTTTGTCAGAGATTTGTCCATCGTTTTGAAATGATTATATATTTGTATGTCATATTTTGAACTTAAACCACAATATTTTAAAATTTGGATCCAAATAATTTTCACTGATAACTATTCAAATCCGAAAGACAATTTTCCAATATAAGGAGATTTATTAGGGACTACCACAGAACCAGTGTCTTGAAATATCTCGAAAACATAAAAAGATACGAAAGAAAGTTTTAAACCAAAACTATAGAGTTTAAAATTTTATTTAAATCCTCTTGAAAAGCAGTTGTAATGTACCGAGTGTTTTTAAATTCATGCGATAAAAGTTGGGATTGCCCGCATAAAATTATGCTGACTTCCCTTTATCCTATCACTCTTAAAATTTGTGACTAAGTTTCATTTTTTTTTTCTCAAAGTTAAAGATATTAACATAATTTTATAATTCTCACGCAAGGCATAACCATAATTTTTCAAAATCCCTGTTATATTGTAAGGGGAATAAAGTAGCAATCCTCATTATCAAATTTTTTCCTCCTGACTTAGTTTTAGAAATTACAAAAATACTTAGTATACTATAGTTTTTTTTCTGGAGTTAATGAATTCTGAGAAAAAAATTGACCAATGTTATGTTTTTATTCTTAATTTTTTTTTTAAACGACTTGTCACACTTCCTCAGCAATTTTTTGGGAAACATTCACCACCTCTGCGGAGTCCTGCTTTGCAGAGGGGCTCGGACGGTTGGAGTGTCCTTCTAGTCGACTACGGCCCCTTTTGTCACTTGTGGCATCGTTCCTGGAACATACTTCATGAGTGACGGGCTATCAGTGGTTTCCTTTTACCCTACGTCTCCCTTCCCCTTTCGGGATTAGGAGTTCGGGTTCCTTTCTCTCTGCTGTCTTTGTCTTTCATCATTTTCCTTGTTGCTGAGAATACTCTTAGCCATGTTCTGCACCGATTTCCAGTTCTCTGAGCTGTCAAGCATCTTCTCTACAATGTTGTCTGGAGTGAGCTCGCATTCCAGCTGTCTACAAGTCCTGTCTCTGACCTCTCTCCACTTGTAGCTTACGAAGATGGTATGTTCGGCAGTGTCTACGGCGGCACAGTATATACATCTATCCGTGGTGTCTTTTCTGAACCGTTTGGCATAACATCGAAAGACGCCATGTCCTGTTAGGACCTGTGTCAGGTAGTAGTCTACTTGGCGGTGCTCGCACTTAACCCACGGCTTGATGTCTGGTATTAACCTTTTGGTCCATTGGGCCTTTACTGTCTCACCTTCCCATCTAGTTTGCCATGTTCTGAGGGAATTTTCTCTAGCTTCGTTGCTATTCTGTAGCGATTTGTACTTGGATGTTCTTTCCTGGGCTAAGAGATCAATGGGCACCGTGGCCGTAATTACTTGGAGTGCTACCCCAGACACAGTTCGGAAGGCGGAGGCTACACGCAACAGCATGTCTCTTTGTGCTCTATTGACCGTAGTATAGTGCTTTTTTCTCATAAGCGCTTTTTGCCATATTGGGGCTCCATATAGGACAATATTTTGCATATCACTACACAACACTGCTCTTTTGCTTTGCCTAGGACCTCCTACGTTTGGCATAATCCGAGCAAGTTTGATCACCCTTTCTATTGCTTTCTTTGTTACTGTTTCTACATGTTTGCCAAAATTTCTACTTTCGTCAATGGTTATACCTAGGTATCTCAGGTTTTTTGCTGGCTTTATATTGACTCCGTCTACGCTGAAGCTTATTTGCTCCCTCTTTTGTTTACCCTTTAGTAGGATTGCCTTAGTTTTGTGGGGGGCAGGAACAAGCTTGTTGTCTCTCATCCAGGTATTTATTTTTTCCAGGCACATGTTGGTGTTAGTAACCAATGTCTGTTGGCTTTCTGCTCCGACTATCAGCGCCAGATCGTCAGCAAATCCTATTGTTACAGCATTACGAATTAGTTTTAAGCTCTGCACGCCGTCATATAGTACATTCCACAGCAGTGGGCCCAGGACGGAACCCTGGGGAACACCTGACGTAATATCCACCTCCCTATTCTTTTCTAATTGTAGCTTTCTGTTTCTTAAATAGTTAGAGACAAGGTTTATTAGATATGTCGATATTTTCTTTTTGTAGCTCTTTGATAATCAGGCTGTGGCATGCAGTGTTGAAAGCATTCTTAACGTCAATTGTGACAAGGGTGCAGAATCTACTTTTGAACTCCGTTACAGTATTCAGTGCAGCTTCTACATCCTGGATCGTGGATTTCCCTTTTTGAAACCCATACTGACACATGTGCAACCCTCCTCTGTCTTTAAGCTCATCTTGTAGTCTTTCCCGTATGAACGCTTCTAGTAACTTGCTCAAAGAATTTAACAGACAGAGTGGTCTGTAGGAACTAGGTAACTCAGCTGACTTTCCTGGTTTTAGTATTAAAACCATCTTTGCAACTTTCCATTCATTTGGAAATTCCTGTTTTTGGAGTAGTTTGTTCATCATGCCTAATAACCAGTCTGGGGCACAATCTGCTACTATTTTGATAGCCTTAGGGGGAATTTGGTCAATTCCAGGTGATTTTCCACATTTGATACCTTGGGCTACCTTCCTTAGCTCTTCTGCTGTGAAGGGTGGGGCTGGAGCTTCCTTTTCAGGGTATCTCCACTTATCATTTCCGGGTGGAAACAGTACTGCTACGATTTCGGATTTCTTTTCGATGTCAAGCTCATATAGGGTTTTAGAGTATTAAGCTTTTTTGCTACTAGCTTATACGCATCTCCCCATATATTATTATCAAGTTCTTTGCATATGTCGTTCCAGATATGTCTGTGCTCTGTCAGTGTTTCGGTATCAAGTATCTCCCAGTTGTTTACTCTTTGAGATACACGATTGGTTGCTATGGTGACATCAATAAAGGACTCGCTATCTCCTCGGATAAATGTGGGCTCATTTCCAGTATTCAGAACCACCAAATCGCGAGCGTTGATCCATTCCACCCAGTATTGACCCTTTTCATCGGTTACAGGTGATCCCCACATTGGGGACTTGGCATTTAGGTCTCCCAGAATAATGGCATCACTGTTGTTCGTTATGTGCTCCATTATACTGTCCACCTCAGTTTTGTAGTCTTCCAATCTGATGTTTGGGGATATATAGCAACATATCAGCTCAAGATCTTTGAGTTTGATAATTACTCTTGAACAGTAATTCTGTTTGAACCTTGAACCGTATGCTTCGCACTGTTTTAAATGCAGCGAATAATACAACGTGTCCTCTAATTGGCAGCCTAACGGAAAGTACAACCGACTCCATTTTTCCCTTATAAAAATAAACTGTCTACAAAGTAACTGTAAGTTGTCCTTTTACTCATCGGAATATTGGGTTGTTTCTAATTGATCCACATTGCAGTATAATAAGTAGACCTACAAATTTCTTACAATTCATTCTAAAATAATAAAAAACTTTACTTTGTCCTTAAGTAAATCTGGCTCTAAATTCCCCAAATACTTGTCCTCTTTTATATACATCGTATATCCCTATTTTTTTCAATTAATTTTTGTAATAATATTGATTATTATTATAAATAGTTCGAGGAGTCGTACCGCCAAGTGAACACACTTCAAAAAAATACGTGCGTCTCGCGTAGTAAACACTTACCTTAAAGAATCAATCGTATTTGATTCTTCCATCTCCTTTATTGTTGTACAACCTCATTATTTAGTCATTATTTAATAAACGAAATTTCGATATAAAGATATTTTGAATAATATGTCAATATTTTTGAACTAAATCTGGTAAAAAAGCGAAGAAAAATTGCTTATTTCACCCCCTTGCTTTGTTTCGTTTTTCCTTAAATTGTGAAAAAAAATAAAAATTTATGCAAATACCCCAATAATTATCGCATCAACAGCAAAAGTGAATAGATAATTTTAATATAAATCTTCCACATCTCTACATTATATTTAACATTGTAAATCTATGGAATCGATTCCCTCATGAAAGTTTTTAATGAAACTTAATTAATTACACCTTATGCAATCAATGGGAAGAGAACAATTTTCGTGTCGCCGCGATATCAATATGGCAACTTCCAACCTATAATAAATCGAAAATAAAGAATAAAATTCTCCAATATCTCGTTGGTTTTCTAGACTTCGGTAGAAGTTATTTTCATAAGTTAATTCAAAATTTGTATTATTGAATATACCTGACTAAAATCAATGTATTTGAATACAAATTATAGTATACGAATTTCATAAAATTCATTTCAATACTTTGCTAATATATTTCACAAAACTGATTGTTTAAGCGGAAGGGAAAACTTATTATCACGTAATAAATCCGAATAGGAATTTCTTGGCATTTCTCAAAAAAAAAATTGATCGTTTTTTGATATAGACAATAGAAGAGTATTGAGTAGTAATCAAAAAAATTTATGGATACTTTCATGTGAAAACCATTTGAAGGAATCCAGATAACGCTAATTTAGTTTTCAAAATTCTCAAAATAATCATGAAAGAAATATTTCAAATAATAACTGTACTTGTACCAAAATCCACTTCAACTATAACTTATCCCAAAGTTTTTCTTTTCATTTATTTGAATGACTTTTTAATGGTACTTAATTTACTTATACACTTACATTAAGTACTCCAAACTATTTACTAGTAACTAAACTATACACTAAGACACTTACCTAATTTTTAACATATTAATTCATTTAAATACCCCATTTACTTATCTATCCCGATGTGTTCGGAAAGACATGAGATTATTTGCTGACTTTCTCGCTGATGAACAAGTGAATATTTAAACGAAAAGAATTTTCTGATTATTCGATTCTAGAAAGTGAAGAATTAATTCTAGAAAAACAATATAAACAAATCGTCGCTATGTATATGAAAACATGTAAACAACCTTTCCGAGAACTGCAGCATCCGTCAAACCTTTTCTTTTATTAAAATCGAACCGGACTGGTTTCACGGTCCATGTCGTGGACGAGTTTGTAAGAATATTGTCAATATAAATATTGTTAATTATATGATTTTCTTCGACTTTTTTACTTTTTGGACCTTCTTATATGTTTTTGTCATCTTGATTTTAGATCTGTTGTGAATAGTTTTTGGAAAAAAGCAAAAATATTAAGGTTTCGACCTATTTCGGTCTTCGGTATCAAAATTTGACGTGACATTAACAACTTGCATAATTCTATTAATCAATTGATCACATTCCTAACATTTGATATTATGTCTCGGTTTATTTTTAAAAACTGTGTGTACAGACACTATTTCTTCCATAATAACTAATATAACTAATAATTACAATCTACAGCCTAAATTATCATCATAAAATACTTTTTAGACGATTGTAAAGTAAAATCTTGAATGATGTACATTATGTGAATATTATAGAATGAAGTCATCTTTGATTTTCCATAAAATTTAAGGCGCTCAGTTTCATTTGAAATTCTTCCGATGAAATAAACATATTACGTATTGGCTGACAGGAGGACCAATTTCTTTTACGTTATAACAAACGCTTGTGATAGCTTCATCGATGTTAAGGCCCACCTATTATTCAGATGTAGGATTCCCAAATTGATCGATATCGACTCCTTGAATTCCAATTATACAAAAAATAAATTGGAGTAACTCCAAAATATTACCACATGTTTGGATTATAGTTTAGATTAGATACTGTGTTTCTTGTAATTGAATTTTCTGAAAAAACTCTCGTTTAAAGACAACACTGATAGAGCTGTAAATCGTGGGATATACAAAAATACATTCTAACATTCATTAATTTTTGTTTTGATGAGAGGTGACATATGTCTCGGTTTCATTCTATTTTTAAATATCAAAATTCAACTTAAGACTTAAGCTTAATTGTAATCACGTGTTTGTTTATTAAAAATTAATACTATCACATCCACGAAAACATTTTTAGGGGAATTTCTAAAATAAATTCATGGATCGCGTTTCTGTAAGTAGTTTTCGGAAACTATAATCCGGGTTTGGTTAAATCACCCAGCTGATTGCGAGCTCTAACCAAGAACGAGATTTTGATCACAGTTTCCGAACGTCGCGTTCAACTTTCGGTGGAAATTTCAAAAATACAACATTTTCCACAAGAACCTTTGATTGTTATCACTTTTGTGTGTTTTTTCTTCCATAGTTGTATAATAGATTCTAGATGTTTAATAATTATAATTGAGCAGTTATTAACGTTTTATCTCCGCACAAGGAGAAAAAACAGCAAACCTCAATAACCTATAAATTACGCCGGTCACGAGAATTGATAATAGACAGCCATTTAAGAGGAATAAATAATTTTTAATGTTGAAATTATCCGTCAGCTGATAGCATTTACCTACCGGTCTACCAGGGTAGAAAGGATCCTATCATATGATTAGGACCCGATCAAGTCATTCAACAATGTTTTTTGAACATTCAATAGAATACAATTTTTCAAGAAAATCTTTTCATTTTGGTTCCTGTATCTGTAGAATCATTACTATCAATTTTATTGTTCGAAGGTATCGAAAGCAATTGTAATTGTCATATAATTGCGCGTATCCCAGATATCCAAATAATCTATTTGGTTCTTTTATTCAATATATATGAAAACTCATCATCTGGTGTGCATATCCACCTATATAATTCAATGAAATATCAATATCACTAACAAAATTGAAAATCTCCTCCTTAGTGATCATACTAACCAATATGATTATTTCATGGGTGAATTCTACTGTGATAATTTATGACTTCTATTTCCTTTCAACACCTTCATGTCAGACACTCGTTGTAAACAATGCATTGTCACACAATCTCGTTATTATTAATTTGAGTTACTTGGGCAGTCTTCTTTCCCCTTTATAAATTAACAGATAATTGTCAACTCTCCTTTTGCTTTAGCACGTTTTATAATTAATAAATTCATTATTCTATTCGTTATTACATGACGTATATCGCTAATAGCTAGTCAGATTCAAATTTCGCCTTTTCAATGCAATATAACCTCAGGAAGATGAGGCGGTCAATCCAATGCAAGGATGTAAAACTAAGCGAAAGAAATAATTAAAAAGAGCCCCTTTGGAGTAGTATTAACTGGATTAATATTTGGTTTTTCCGAATACAATACAATAATCAATCAAAATATAATCGTAGTGTAGTGGATTGGTGCTTGGTCTGCTAATTCTCCATACCACCTGTCGGAAACCAGTGTAAAACCAAACATAGTTTATAGTGCCTAATGTAGCCTCTCAACTAGACGTTCGAATCCGTTGTTAAACTGTAAGACTTTTCTATTTGTGCTTAATAGAAATATGAGAGAAAAAGAATTAACACTTCCGCCCTTTTTATGTTATGGAAAAACAAATCCGATGAAAATTAACTTTTTAATATTTGTAGTAGCGGTGAAAAATATTTAATGCCTAAAAATCGGGAGATAAGATTAACATTGTTACACTTATACTAATAGTATTGGCTCTTTCTATGGAAATTTACAACGAATTGTTTCTTTCTCATTATTTTCTCTTGAATCAATCAGATTAATTGTAACTGTTTATTACAAAGAAACAAAATAATAAATATAATTAAATAATCATACATGTGTGATAAGGGTGGATGAGAGGATTTACGGTTTGATGCACCATGAATACCAAAATAGAAGCAATCTATGATGTTAAGACTAAAAGTATGCAAGTCAGCCTTAGGGTAACTGAGATTGATGAATGCTTAACCCTGACGCACATTTCGGAATTTTAGGTTAAAATAAAATACTATCGTACTTTTCATCAAATCACGAATAACAGAATATATTTCACTACTTCCAGATGTAGATCGGAAAAGGTTTTAAATCAGATTGTCATGAACTTAGTTGAACTTTCTGAACTGTTGGTGATATTCAAACTGTCTACATTACCACTACACCAACACTCTCAATTACACTGTCTGGTAACAAAGTTAACGTCTTAAGAAACTGAAGGTAAACTAAAACTTATTATTAACGTGTTACAATACTTGTTATGGGATTCTAAGGACAGATAGATAACTACGTGTACATACATAAAACGTTCTTGTTAATAATCTTGATTGATTATAAAGTATATCTTATTATATTTATAATATACAATACTGAGTGACAAAGTAAACCATGTAATTACTAGATAATCAAACACTGAAATATTATGTCGAAAAATCTGTTTGAATATTCTCAATAAATTCCCCTTTCAGCTCTATGCACTTGTTCATTCATAAAAATATTTTTCAAACACTTCTCACCAGCACTATTTTGAGGTTTGTCGACTTTTTTCCTCAAATGCTTTTCCTTAACGGTCGGAAATAAAAAAAGCAAGTTAACATCTTGTTTGGCAAAAATGTTCTTAGTTTTCATAGCATTGTAAGCAGAAACAGGAATTTTGTCAGAGATTAGTCTACAATCACTGGTCTTGGATTTTCCAATGTAATCGCATAACGGTTTTTAGTGAAGAATACACACTGCGTGAGCATTGAAATTTTAAGACCGTTCCCAACCCTCGACTACTTCTTGGTTTCAGGTTTCATGAAAATGTGTAAAATACTGGCTACGTTCGTTATAAAATTACTTAACCATAAAATTGGCCTTATTCATTCTGGCTGTTTTTTGGTCATCAGTTAACAAATCAGATATCCACTTCACTTGTTCAAACCCTTTTTTAAAAATCATTATAAATAAATAATTAATAAGGAAGTTATTGATCGAGTTCCATTATAGCACAAAATTTGATTTACTCCATTAATTTGCAGACCCGTATCGAAGCTCGTTTTAAAATTATCAAGACTAATCCAGATATACAAAGTACGAAACACACTACAATTACGAGGTTGCTTTAGAAGGCCGTGTTGCCGCGTGTTTCAAATTTTCATATATGAGAGAAAATAAGCAAGGATTCATTGCATCGCATTTTCAAATTATGATGTAACAAAAATAGTTATTGAACTTTCACTCATTAAAAAGCTATAAGAAACAAATTGTATCTATCATACGACTACATTGTTGAAAGCAATAAACTGAAAGTCTCTTTTTTCCTCTGGTATTCTTGAAATAAAATAGAGAGACAGTAGGCAAGATCTGGTTAGTAAGGTCATACCATATTTTACGAGGAAGTATTCTATGGGCTCATACACTATTTTGGTCTTCCTTAAATCTTCTATTTTTTCCTTACATTCTCACATAAAGCCTCGAATGCTCAAACATTGATCAGCGCTGAATAATTTGCCATTTCTGTAAGGTTTTTCTTGTAAGATTTGTTCTGAGGATAGATTATCTTCGGATATTTTACGCTGTTAATTAAACCGTTAGGAATACTCAAAACTTTGTTCTTTTTATTCTCGGAGACTTTTTTTAACAATGCATTTTTAGTGCACATACCAATCGACTGTCACTGAACAGTTTGCTTTTTAGTCATCCTAAATTGGAGGAACGGTCATCACACTTATATATGTTGAACAGGTAGGAATAAGTCGTACTCAAAAGACATATATTGGATGGCGCAGAAAGAACACATGAGCTTGAAATGAGTAATGAGAGTGGATGGAGCGGATTGAAGGGGCGCAGGCTAGTTGTTTTGTGGGCTAGAGCGTCCAGTTTTAGTAGCAAAGGCGCAGTGGACCGTGGCCCATTGCGTTTTAGGTGTTGAACATTTCTTTAAAAGTAATGAAACTGTTCTACGGCTTTTCCGCACGTGGTTCAATACCTGATCGCAATACAATACTTCGTTGGGTTGTCTCATTCTCACAATTGGGTCAGTTATGAAGGAGAAGTCGTCTGGTCGCCGTCGCACGGTGCGAACTCCACAAATTATACCGGTTTGAGATTCATGCGTTCTTTTTTCGTTTGTCAAGTAACAAACTAACTTATCATTATCATTTGTTTTAATTCATTCGTTCTAATAATATTGAGATATAAAATAAATTTAATTTTAAAAACTAATAACTTCTATAAACTAAACTACTTCTCAGGATATTCAAAAAAGCAGTGAATATTCCATGTGAATACAAATTCGAAATTCTATAATGAAAAAATTAACATTTTTATATCTAAATTCAGACTGATTTGTATCCAATTGCTTTGTTATATGCAATTAAATTGAGAACAAATGACTGTATTTGGTGGTAATTATATTTCAAAAGACATACATATATATGGTCAAGTAAACTACAGTAAAGTTATTTTGTAAAATCGGCATTAAGTTTAAAAAATCAAAACATTACGGACCAGATCTCAATATGGTCACACACATTTTATCAGCACCTAGAAACGCCTTAGTCATAAGTTTTAAACTATTATTTTTGTTTCCTACTTAAGAGAGTATATTTATAATATTTTTAATAGAGAAATTTATATAAATCTATATATTAATGTAAATAGATCACATAGTTAAGTAGAAATATTTATTGTAAAAACTTATAACTTGAATAATATCGAATATTCCAAATTTTTTCATGTAAAATTCCACAAACAAAAAATAGAATGATATATAACTAAATACATTGAAATACCTCGAATCAGAAAATTTTTGTGTTTTTGAGAAAAAAATTAACTATATTCCTCTTCAGTGTAAAGTAAAATATTCGATATTATATTCCTATTGACCCGGTTAGTGAAGGTGTTCTTTAGTTCTTAATGCAAATTAGTATGCGCCTGTCCAATGTAGTTAAATTTTGGTTGCAATAGCGGTCAACAGGACTCACCTTGGCTATTAAAAAGAGGTACCGAAAATAAAAGGCTTATTTTAGAACATTAATTAAGATGATCAATGTAAATTTAATATTGAGTCTCTTATTTTGGATTTTTTTTGTAGCCAAGAATTATCTATTTATACGAGTGCCTCTACTTTACTAAAAAGCTGTTCAACTCAAACTATAAAGCGTGGAGGGATATCAGTTTAGTTGCTTCTTTGAAATGAAAGTGGACAAGGAGATTTTAATTATAATATAATATAATAATTCATTACCAATCCTTCCGTCACAAATTCTATCCTTAATTAATAATTTTTATGAAAAAGTTACTCAATTTGGAAAACTTGAAGTTGATTAAAATAATCAAATTCCATCACCAGTTTCAAACTATTGAAGGGAAAACCAAAAAATATTAATAATTGTTTGTTTCTTTCCATATTATTATTCTCTTCAAAATATATTTGGATGAATATTTCCATTTACATATTTTAAATCTTCTTAACACATACCTGTGATATATGCGAAGTGAATAAATTATGATACAAACTTAAATTTCAGTATAAATGTAGTAACAGCAAAATGGCGTTAGTAAATTTCACTGCAGGCACTAGATGAAATTAAGTTCACAAAATGTAAGAACTAATTTTTTGAATTGAGAAGTTAAGATCACAAAATGTGAGAACTAAATTTTCAACCCGATTTGAAACCGGAATAGGCTTAATAAGAATCCGGATCTTGACAGTGCAGTTTTTGATCGATTACACCCACCGTGCTATCGTAGAAAACGGAGTAAAATGACTGAAAAGTCAAAGGAAAATACCATATACATAATCAGTATTACAATGTTATTCAAAGAAAAACGTTAACCATCAGAAGAATAATTCGTATTTTTTGCAGAAGCATATTCAAACCAATTAAACCTGAAGTACCACAAGGAAGTGTATTGGTTCCGCTTAGTTTTGTTGATGATACAACTATATTACGAGTTGGGCAGAAGCAAGCGAAAAACTATAAACTGATGAAACGGTCCACGAAATAGCTCTCGTTAAAAAGAAAAGAACTTGGAATCAGATGTAGATAAATTTCGAGGCTCATTGGGACAAACTCAACTTTGTTTCTACATAATAAGTTTTTGCTATTAAAGCCAATACTGCCATATGGTATACAATAAATTGCCCAATGGGTGTTTAATATTGAATAAAAAATAATGAAAAAAAAAATTGTAACTATAAGACAATATTTTACAAGTTGCAGTACATCTACTAGGTTAAATAACTCTTAACGCAGTGCGTTCGCACTCTAAATTTGGTAGCATTTGATATTACTGCTTCTCAAATGGTCTAACAATTTCTTCAATAAGAAAATAATGTGTTTTGATTAAATTTATCAATTAAAAGTGAATTTACAAAACGATTTTCAATCACTGCATCCTAAATATTGGTAAGTTGATCTAGGAAGGAACACTGGATTGTCAACTGAAGTTGTGATCAATGAAATTAGAGATGGCCTCACTAAGTATTTCCTTAGGGATCAAATTGAAAGATCGACTTGCTAGTTTCTGGCAAACACCCTATATAACAATGTTCACGATACCTCACCTCAATGGCCAGTACATCCTCTGTACACCGCAAGCACTAATTTGGGTAAAATTATGATCTTGCTCTGGGCGCGTACTTAAAAAATTTGCTTTGCAGAAACTACGGGATATTAACTTAGCTTTCTCTCTTTACTCATCATGAATTTGCTACTAATTAAGTATTTCTATTATTGAATTATTGTCCTCGACGCCGCACGAGATTTTAAATGATTTGCACTATATCTTCAAAAGATGATTCTTCGACAGATTCACTAAAAAATTTTCCTAGTCTCGATAACGCAATTTATTTATTTTTTATTATCACTTACGTCAGTCGCTTAAAAGGATAATTCTTGTCGCGTTGTCTGTATCATATAGTTTAGCCCAATTGTTTTCTATTGTCTACCGTAATTTTTTTGATTTTGGTTCTTTCACTAACGAAACCGATCATTTGATTGTTTGTTATTTTCAAATTTTCTACTTTAAATGGTAATTCTAATGTCACAGCTGAACAAACAGTGCTATGCAAAAAGAGGTCAATAATTTTTATTTCACGTTTATCATATGAATCTTAGCGTTATAACTGTTCACTATACATAAGATAATTTTGTTGACTAATGTATATGGTTTTTATATATCTGAATCTGAATTTCCAATCTGATTTCCGTGTTGTAACGTTTTTGGTTTTAGGTTTTCTCTCTAATTTATCTTCAAAATATCTAAAAATATGCAACTTATCATCAATTAAATATATCCCGATTTATTATATACAGTGTGTTCCATTTAAGATGAAGATAACTTTATATTTTCGTTATTATGAACGGTTTCAACTTTGACCTTTTACAGAGGGTCTCATTTCCTACTGGAATTAACTAAAAATTTGAAATTGTTACCGACTACTACGAATTTACAAATCAAATCTAATAATTGCTTTGAAGTTATTGAAGAGGTATCAAAAAAAATATTGTTCTTTACATGGGATTTTTTTTTCAAGGTTTTTTGTTAATATAATATAATAAGAATTGTGAGATTTATAATTCAATAATGTCATCAAAAATTTCATTACAACTTGCAAAGTCATGTTTTTTTATTATTATGACAAATTTAAAAAAAATATACAAAGCATATACAGTATCCAGTTTTATCAAGAGTACCTTTTTGGTGTAAAATTGAATACTATTATAAAATTCAATACTACTTAGTACGAACCGTGTACTAACCATGAGTCAGACATAAAAATATATGAAATTTCAATACAATGTTGCCAGTAGTTGCGGCAAAATCGTAAAAAATGTATATAACGCCGTTTATCTTGAATACGGATGGCGTAACGAAAATTTTTTACTGAGCAACCCCAAGTATTTTCATTTTTTTAAACACCCCGTATACTAATTTTTTATCATACTTGTCTTATTCTGACACGAATCTCGGCATCGAAAAATCAGAAAGTTTGACATTTCCTTTTCACCACATAAGAAATTTTTAGTTCAACCAAATGATTTAAGTTAGAATTTCTGGAACCGTTGGCGATATTCATACTGAATAAACTGCTTGCACCTCCACTACACCAGCACTCACAATTACACTGTATGACGCGCGTTTCGATAACCAAGTTATCGTCTTCAGAGACTGAAGGTCAACTGTCTCAGTCAGTCAGATAACTTGTTTATCGAAACGCGTGTCATACAGTGTAATTGAACAACCAAATGAAAATTATATTGAATCATAAATTACGAATTGCTACCGTATCAAATATCAAAGAAAAGAGACAAATTATTCGATTTCATTTCACACCTGACAATCATTTGGCGATGGGTAAAGACAACACCTTGGACGAGTTTCACGTTGAAATCTACAGAAATTTTCTTCTTCCCTTACATTCAATGGCATTCTAATGACGTAACATCCAATTTACTAGTTAAAGCGCAAACGAATTCATATAAGTGACATTAAAAATTGTGTCAAAATATTTTTTTTGGTGGCAAATATCGAGAATTGACTTATTTGTGAAGTTACAGTGGACCAGCTATAAATTTTGAATTTCAGCTTAGTATTACTGTGAAAAAACTAAGATTTAAATTCTTGAAAATGTGGTGTCTTCATCTTAAGCGCGACACACACACTGTACAAAATAATTTATCCATACTCAGCTTGTTACTGGTTTTAAAATAAATATAGTCTAGAAAACAATAATGAAATTCAAATTGAGTAGAATTTTGTGATTTTCTAATGTATCTATTGTGAAATTTGTGTTTTTATATAGTCGCATTATATATATTATAATATCTCCTTGTCCATCAATCCTCAAACAGGCATATATTTAATTCCAATTGTACTTAACTATTTCATTCATAGTTTGAGAATTTAATAATACGACACGCGGTCATTTTTTTCGCATTTTCTGGGTTAGTGGTATTTTTTTTAATAGTGTGAACTGACAAATTTTAAGATTGAGAGAAAGGACTGAAGAATTACATCGTGAAACAGGGATGGTTTCCAGAAAAAGTGATTTCTTTGTTAAGATTCAGAAATAAGTTGGAAATAAACGTTTTATAACTATTTTATTTTTATTTTGTTTTATTTTTTTTATTTATTGATTTACTACTAAAATTTTATATATTTCATATTTACTCAAGAGCTTTTGTCATAAATGAATTTCGATTCTAATCAAACCAAAATGTCATGGATACGATGAGACAAAATCGAAGAAAAATCTTTTCCATCATATCATGGATTAGAAAAACTTCTGTAAGAAAAAACACACAAAACAAATTTTTTTAGCTTGTAGTCATTTGAAAATTGTTATTTATGCAACAAGTGAGTAAAGCAATACTTTTTTCCCGAGTAGGACGGTTTGGCGGCAATTCTTACAAGTGAGAAAAGTTACTTTACTCACGAGCTTCATACAAAATTTTTTCTGCGTCCTTAGACTTAACAAAACTTATCAATTTTTATTTTGTAATAGTAATATCAAAAGTAGAACTGTGAGCATTATTAATTTGAAATGAAGAAGTTACATTACTATTGGTACTTGAATTGGCAACATTTAATTGAAAGAAATAACATCGTCTATAGTTGTATTAGTACTTTTTGGTTGTTGGTAGGATCGTGAACATTTACAATGTTGCTTGAAGTCGAATTAGTTGTTCCCGTTAAAATTTTCACTGCGGAATCCATTTTGTTTTTTATTGAGTCGTCTACGTAATCCTCCGCAACTGTGTTGGATTTCCATCCACTGTGCTTCTTCAGTTGAATGATATCACCACTAATAGAGACGCCGAAGAGTGTCGGAATGTATGCCCAGTGTAGTTTTTTGGATTAGATAAATTTAAATATGTTGCGATAAGCGAGGGAATTTTTGAAAAGGTTTTGATAACTACAACTTGGGTTTTGCATTTTCCATTTCTATAATGCAGAAATGAATGATCTGTTTTGAAATTTGTGCGTCGTTGGTTTTTACATTTTTTATAAATGTTTACCAAGTTCAATCTATTGTCTTCTGATGTGCAGTTTAACATTCCTTCTAATTAGACACAAAACGGATTTTCTTGAACGAATATCAAGACAGTTTATCGGAGAAACGAATTGACATGAGAAAGAAAGCGTTCACAGCCCACTATTTTGATAAAACAATTTTATATTTGTGTTAAGAAATAAGACGTTACGGCACTTTTTTAACGCAAAAGCATGAAAAAATAACCCGCCTTGGTAGTTTTTTTCACGCTTCTTGACCGATTCTGAAATTACATTCTTTATGAATGCGAATGAATGAAAAAAATGTGAATATTATAACGGACGTAGAAAAAACATTTTCCCTGTGCATTAACCTAAATGTTTTGTTTCAGGATTGTAGAACAACACTATCTAGATTTGCAATTATCAATTGCTGGAATTATATATGTTTATAGTTTCGTTACTCAATGATTTAATGTTACAGTATATCTTTATCTGTCCGAATGTTTATCTAAAAAGGAGAAACCAAATATCTTCTCTCCCGATTTTCCACACGAATGATATCATCATGATTAGTTTCACCCCAATTTGTACTCATCAGATTTTTGAAACATACTTTGTAATATGAACTATATACAAATTTTTATATGGTAAAATCTCCTTATTTGAGTGGTTTAGAAGCACCAAAATTGAAATAAAAAATTTCAAAAAAAGATTTCATTATCGATTGAAAATCATCGTCTTTCTTAAATAATTAAGGTTTTGTACATTTTAAAACCTCTTACAATTCAGATTGATAATCGGCAGTGGCAATTATAATTTGCACCTTATATTTTCTCAATTTTTTCTCTTAATTGTGATATAATAATTATGATTAATTGTACATACTTTCTTTTGACTTACCTGCAACACCATTCAAAAATTGAAATGTATCGAATAAATATTGTAACGCGTTCATTTCTTGCAGTTGTATGAAGTAATCTTTTCCCGATAGAAATCGGTGATGGAGAAAAAGTTTTTTACAGTATTGATTAACAATGATCGTCATGTTTAGGCAACGTCCACTAATAGAATTATCTTATTTACACTTACATTACTTAGATATTAAGACACATAAGATAAAATCTTTGAGGAGTTTATTGCTGTTTCGCCAGGGTCGTCTTCTTCTTAATTAACTGGCAATATATATTTTTCTGACTTCGCCATCAGCTCTATCCGCTTTTTTTCAAGAAATTGTCCTCGTTTTAAAGGATAGTACTGAATCAGAGTAAATGAGTAAAATATTTATAGAGTCCGGATGTTTTCTGAAAAAATTAAAGCAGTTAGATGAGCACCTAGCAGCACGTAAATTGGGTTATACTATTTCAAATTCTGAATAAGCTACAATCAGAATCCCAGAGGTGTTTTTTGTTGTCTAAGTGAAAAACTTCTCTAAACATTCAAGAATTTTACTTTTGCAAAGATTTATAAATAATAAAATATCACTTAATATTTTTATGATGTCATTATTGATATTTATAGTTAGAGGATAGTAAACGGTCAGTACAAATCTCAGTTTTACAGGAAGAAATCTAAATAGATAG
Organism: Diorhabda elongata; assembly: GCA_026230145.1. Classification (NCBI taxonomy): domain Eukaryota; kingdom Metazoa; phylum Arthropoda; class Insecta; order Coleoptera; family Chrysomelidae; genus Diorhabda; species Diorhabda elongata. Next base: position 9,298,781 of record CM047935.1, read on the forward strand.
GATGAGGTGATTAAATCTCTGACTTGCATTTTAACACAGCTAAAATTAGACTAATCCTCAAGTTACGAACTCCATTTATTGAAATGACGTACGTCTTTTCTCAACATTAAACTTTGTAATAATAGAGGAATCGCCCATATATCAACTTTTTAAAAAGCTGATTTTTCAATTTTTGTCCATTGCTATTAACGCTGTGCAATGGATTGAGGAATTTATTGCTCTTGTTTTTCATATCAATTGTTTTGACGGTATCACGCATCGTTAACCAAATTTCCTCAACAACTTGTCGGATCCTCTTTTCGAACGACCTAAATATTTAATATTTTGGTCATAACTTGTCCTAATGTCCTGGATGTCGATTTTATCTGTTCGAAACAATCTTGTTCTTTCATATTCGTAACTTCAGTAATGTTTTGTAGACAATTTTGCCAGATTATCTCTAGTCACAATAATGAGTGTCAAAGTTTATTATTAACTGATTCGGGTTATATTACATAACAATGGTTAATAACAATCTATAGAAATCTTCAATCCTAATCAGAAATAGTGATTAATAAATTTTTTAAAAACAAAGATTCATTGATGAAAAATGTTTCAGCTAACTGAGAAATGAGGTTCTTTTCTTACATTATACGGTTGTTTAATTAGTTTTTCTTTCGATTGATCGACATAGATTGAGTTATCCAATATAGTCTCCCTGTTCTGCAATCGACTTGTTTTCCGCGGATGAATTTTTTGAAATAGCAATTGGAAATTTCAAATTTCTCTTGTTAGGAGGGAACGTTAAGGCAAAAATATCAATACACGTCATAGTGTAAATTCAGTTTTGCTTTCATTGCGAACAACTAGAGCGATATTTTCAAAATAAGAAACCCTCGTTTTTTATATTAAATTTAAATATATTTTGAAACCGGAAAAATGTGAAACTACTTCCCAGTATGTCTTAGTTTTTGAGCTCATGTCCTTAAAGCTTTAAAAATTAGTAGGACAGTTTTAAATGAAGTTTTGTTTAATAAATAAAAACAGAAGTAATACCTGGATTTTGAAAAACTGGGTCAAATGAAGTGCTCAAATTGAGACCCCCCATTTCTGAAAAATGAGCTAATCTTAGTTGAACTTTTTGCAATCCTATCTTTCAATTTCTGGATATCGAGATTATGAAAAAAGAATAATATGTAAATTTATGCTGCAAACGCAATAATTTTAATATTTGCCAAATTTGTTATTTTCGTTACAATCACAATCACAATTTATTTACCGGTTGCTACGCATATAAACGATAATCGTGATAAATTGATACTCACATTAAAGCATATTAAATTGTTTTACAAACAGCATAATTATTTTTTTGATCTGATGGGTAATTTAAAAAAAAATATATTTAAAGTCAAAATTTTACAGTGGGCCGATTTCTATTGAAGCTTATTTGTTATTGTACACATTATTTATTTCGAGAGATAGTTGATTCACGTAATAACAAAATTATCAAAATTAATACTATATTTTCTGTTTGTCACTTAATTTTCTTGAATACTGCATGCATTTTGTGTTAATGACTTAGTTCAGACAATATACAATACGTTCTAACAGGTTGACAGTCATTATTCACTTATTAATTATTGTTATTTAATAATATTTATTTGATTCATTTCTAAAAGGAAAATATAAGCAATTTCGATATAATAAAAATAGACATTTTCAATTATTTATGTGTTGTTTTGGAAGTCAGAAGTCGACTCAATAATATTCAATAAATAAAAGGTAAAATTTGTAATAAAGTAATAGCTGTTTGACGAGATATCATCAAATAATTCACTCAACCTTCATATTTGATATAATCCTGTTGATCCTACTCACTTTTAAATTTTTAAAGATATCATTTCAAAAAGTTTGACCTATTAAATAATAATACTTATATTCGTTTTTAGAAACTTCTGAGTGTTTATAATTCATCATAGCTTTAAAAGGAAACTGCATTTATAATTAAAAAATTTGAGGTTTCCAACTGCATATACATCAAACATATAATAGAGGGATTTTTATTTGATGGAAGATATGTAAACGCTTTTGTCTTGATATTCAGGTCTTATTGATAAATATAGGTTTCAAACAGATTCCTTGAGATCGTGGTTATAGTTACTTGATGCAACTCTTATACATGAAAACATACAAGCTCACACTGAAGTTATGGTAACTGAGACATTCTTGATTACGTTGTTTAATCTCTTTTTTTGGTGCAGAAGCAATATTATGTATGTAATCCAAAATGTGATTGTTATTATCCGTCCTTATTTTCTTAATAATTAGGTAGCACCAATTTCGAATTATTTATTTCATTCTTATTATTATCTAATAGATCCACTCAAATCTTCGAAAAAATAATTAATTTACCATTAAAAATCATATTCAATTGATCTTAGTCAAATATCAATGAGGAAACAAGTCTATTTGATTTAACATCTCTGTTATATTATTTAAACTTTTATTTTCTTTTTTTTACTCTATTTGTCATTTTCGCATTATCAAACAAACAAACCATTTTTTCTGTATTGACTGTGATGAAATGCACGCAAAAAGAAATAGGAAATGGCAGATGTAATTCTGCGATAGACTGTGATGAAAACATACTTGTATTAGTAGACACGTAACTATTTAACCTAAGTTTAATTGCAGGTAACTGTGCAGGTTTTTAAATCTAAGCTTACGTTTGAGTTTTTAGTTTTATTTCAATATGAACGTAAATATTGATGGAAAAACCTGTTAAGTTCTACTGAGCTTTTAGAAAACTTTATAATGAAGAATGAATGATTTATAGAAATTGTAAGAGAATCTGTAGACATATTCCTGAATTTATTGTATAATGGGTAGTCAATAATGTGATCCTTAACACAACTTCTGTAACTTGTTAAAATATTCGGCATATAGTTCTCAAAAAAAAAATTTTTTTTATTTAAAATTTTCAGTGCTCTATTGCCTATTAATTTAAATAGATTCTCTCTTCGAAAAAACAATGCGTAATTATGTTTCCTAATCATTTATTTGCATTCGACAAATAGATATTTCATGTCCGTAATAGTAGCTCTGAAGAGATAGAGTGTTGAATGTTTACCTATCGACTGCGCAGTATGTTTTGGTTTATATTGAAAAGATGTTACGTCTTTACGACAGTTCAGATTTCTTTCCCGAACTTTTCATAAATTCTTTATATCCCCACATACTAACTCTTGTATCTGTCGTGGATTTTGTGTTAGTTCACGTAGTACTAGCTTTCATTTTGATATATCAGATGCTGCATTTCGTGATATATGTATTGATATCACTTTTGCCTATGATGAACTGATAATATTCTTCTTCTTTGGGTGCCCTCTTCTAACCCCAGCAGACATTTCTGTCTCTGGCTCTTCTTATCAGCGTCTGCGCGTCTAAACCGGTCCACTCGCGAATATTCTTCAGCCATGAAGCCTGTTGTCTGCCAGGACCATGTTTTCCCTCGATTTTCCCTTCGATCAGAAGTTGCAAAAGTCTATATTTCTCATTTCTTTATATGTATCCCAGATACGAGGTTTTTCGAGTTTTTATTAATTCTATACATTCCCTGTCGTTGCCTATTCTTTGCATTACATCTTTGTTACCGATATGAGCAACCCAGGAAATTCTCAGCATCCTCCGAAAGATCCACATTCCGAAACTCACTAAGCGCCTTAGTGAGTTCACCTTAAAGGTCCAATCCTCCGTTTCGTATAATAAAATTAGCTATAGAATAGTTTTTTGTTTTGCTCTCTTCTTTCAGATCTTACTTTGTCTAGTTAATTCTTCAAGGAATTCACCCCCAAATAATTTTTTCAATTGAAACATTAAGTTACTTATAAGGACCAATACATTGGTCATACATTTACTCATTCCTACAGTGAAATATTATAGAAATTTTAATTTTTCCATTGAGGTTAACACATTGTTCACATCGATATTTTAGCATAATATTTTTTCAAACCTCTGCAATTTACCATATAATTTCATTATTGCTTACTACGCAAGGGATATGTTTTGGAAACAGCCAGTAATTAATGGTGCCACATCTTGAGAAAATGGCTGATGGTCGACTAATTCGAAACTAGCCTGAATTATTGCAGATCTGTGACTAGATGCGTAATCCTGATGAAAGAGGAAACCATCACACAATTTCCTTCATCGTTTTAATGTATCGCCGCACATTATTTTGTAAATTAACAGATGTAATGAACATCTGTAGTTGTGGCTTCCATTTGCAGTTAATCTACTAAAATTAAGCATCCCAAAATACGGTGTGCATTATCTTCCTTCCTGAAGGTTGTATCTAAATTTTTCTAGACAGTGCTGAAACACGATGTTTCCACTTTTTACTCTAAATTTTGGTCTCCACATCATCGTGAGGAAATAGGACTCATCCACTGTTACTAATATAAACAGAAAATGGTTTATACTGCTTTAAAAGACTGCTGCAAATGTGTTCTCGAATTTACTTGTGTTTTTCCGTTTATCCTATGTCATAATATACTGCAGATGTATCCTCCATATCTTTTTGAACTCGCATTGGAATAAACTCTTTTATAACTAATATCTAGTATTCAGTCATCGTTCCTTACTCGACATGATTTATGCTTATACTGAAATGTGACTCTCTAGAATTCATGTTTCCAATGTAAGCACGCTTCAGCAGGTTTGTCAGTTTTTAGCGTGAGTCTATACATAATGTGGCAATGTGGAGCATTGATAAATAATTGTTTTGATTCATAAATAAGTTAGAGGAGGAGTAAAAGAATTAGCCTAAGTAACATTGCTTATTCTGCTACTATCTTTTCTGTAAAATTTGACCCTTCAATTACTTATGTAATTGAGCTACATACCAAATCTGTATGAAATATATACAGGATGGAAAATATGTTAAATGTAACTACATCATATCGATTAAGATACCTTGTATATTTTTGTCTATAGTGTTTCAAATTTTAAAAACCACCTAGTTCGTTTAGTACTCAGTGGTAGAGTGCTAAAAATTGATAAATCAACAAATTGCATTTCTGTATGATACCCGTTTAACATTAGATGAAAGTATTTATCAAACATGTATTATAAACAAGCTGAAAATATTTTCACTTTATTAAAGGAGGAATAAACGCTGCTTGAGTTGATGCAAGACAACGTGCATACAGTGCAACACGCAATGTTTCTTGATCAAAAGCATGCGCAGGTGGAGTTCAGCTGATTGTTTCATGCAAGATCTCGCACTTGCGACATTATCTGTTTGGTCTCATTTTTATTGCGTGCAAGTTTTAATTCTAGGAAGAAATGAGTTTCTGATCTACTGATATTATATTTCTCGCCAAGAATTTGTTATCTTATGTTTTATTTTCCCCAAGAAATGTTTCTTCATACATTCTCAAAGGTAATTTTGTATATTTTCTCTTCTAATTCTATAGATAAACTCATATTTCCCCTTCTTCTATCTAGCCAAGGCTTTGTCCACCAATGTCTGGGTTCTCTTTCTGCTCATCAGGCAAGGCAGTAGCTGACCACTTTCTCTTGTTATTTTCATTTTTGAAACGCTAAAACGCTAACAAAATATAAAATAAAATTTGAGGTTACGAAATTGTTTACTTTTTCTTATGGAATTTTGAATGACGAGAGACTTGCGGAAAACTGCAATATTTTGATCTTGCAAGGAATTACATGCAAGTTTTGTATCATGTCGAGCAGCCTTAAAAGCAAGAAAGCTGCAATGATAGAATATACGACGTAGCAACCAGATCGTACGACCCCAAGTAAAAATAAATTTTATAATTATTTTAATTGGTCATTTTGTATGGTATTTCTAGAAAAAATGTTAGAATATTGTCGGAATATATAGATTTTGAATTAATTTTAAATAGTTACTGTATTTTTATTTGGAAATTGTATACATATATAATCAAGAGTAAGAGAAAAAGGATATTTAAAAAAATAGAGAAATATATTGAGTATCTTATTCGAAAAAGATTTAATTTGTTCTATGAAGTTTGCCATTAAGCAGCTCACTTATGCTGTCCTCTAGGTGTCCATCGAGCCATCTTCCGTATGTGAGGCCAGGAAGAAATCTTCGGATCCAAGTCTTCTTCCTACTCCTTTTTAAGCAGATTGCCTGTTCATTCTTCGCAGCATGCTTATTGCCTCAATTGATCGTAAGATTATCACTCCATCTTTTTCGTGGCCTTCCCATACTTCTTCTCCCCAGTGGTGACTTGTCTCGTGCTATTCTTACTATTCTTTCGTCGCTCATTCTACTTATGTGTTCGTCTTATTCGCGCTTTCTGCTCAGTACCCATTCATCAATATTTTCCACTCTGAATTTTTGCCTTATGTCGTCGCTACGTTCCCTGTCTAGGAGCGTTTTTCTAGGAAGAAATCTCCGGATCCAAGTATTTACTGTATCTAATTCTCATCTGGACTCGATTTCTTCTGTCCCGATCTCAGTTGGCAGTCTTGGCAGTCGTTCAATTTTAATTGCGCTAATTTTGCAGATTGTACGGTAATCACAACTATCACATTATTGGCGTAAGCAACGAGTAGCGTGCCAAAAGTAGACTATCATATAGACCATGCCAAAGATCTGGCCCCAGTGTAGAATCTTGAACGTTCCCTACGGTGATTTGTCACGTCTATAAAGACATCATTCCAAACACTCATATCAGTAATAGATTTTTTTAAAGACATTGCAATAACAGAATTTTAGATTTTACTTATAGTGTGAAAGGCAGAATATACTATGTGTTTGATGTTGCTGTTATATTCAAAATGTGCGATCTCGTTATAGTAATGTAAGATTCCATTAATGATGAGATTCTTCCATTTGCAAAATATTTTAACAAGGAAACAGTAGCTTATAACTCAATCCCTGTAATATTTCCACAAAGAGCCCGTTAGAATACGTATCTACAGCTTACACTAAATAATAACAGGGTCTTCAAAAGAAATAATTATTTATTTATAATGTATATCGCTTGTGAATCCGTTACACTTTGAATACCCTGTACAATTAGTTTTTTAATAATATCTGGTAGCTCAGGGTCACTCACTTCCATAATAATAGAATTTTTTACAATAAACCGAATATGTAAAAAAAACTGGAAGCTTCTAGAGAATATTTAATTGAATTTCTTGTCGAATCTTCGTATGTGAAAAATATGATAATAATAAATTTGATGTAATTATAGCTATTTTAAAAAATTATAGCTTTATGAAATAAAATAGTTTATGCTACAATTAATTTGATTAACATGAGAATAAAAACCACATTAATCCGAGAAATAGGAGTTGCTGGGTAGTAGACATTTTAAAAGTAACATTGACATGTCATTGTTTTGTACCGTGAATTGAGATACTCATGCAACATAATCTTCTATTCAAAATATCTTCTCAATTATTATGAATTGAAGAAGATACTTATTATATTTCTTTTGAGATTGATTGATTATTTTATCCTCCTCTTCCTGTTTCGTATAGTATATAAGCTGACAATATACAAGGTGACCAGAAATTATCTCTGCCAATCGCAAACTATAGATACTAGACGTGATTTTATATCTAGTTTCGGGTGGATATGTCGCTATTGAATTTTATTTTTTTTTTCCGGAATTTTCTCTCACGAGTTCACCGATCTTGTCTTCTCTCACATTACAGTCCCTACTCTCAGGTATCCAACAATCATCGCATATTCAGTATGTTTTCCTTTCTAGAGTTGGTCGACCTCTACGTCTTCTTCTCAGAGGATGCCATTCCAGTATTCGTTTTGACCACCTGTGCTCTAGCATTCTTTGGACTTGTAATGCTCTGTTATCTGGTTTCCGTATTATTGTGCATTCTACTCCTATTCGTTACTTTATTTCTCTGCTCTCGTAAAAGACATTCACACAATTTTTATTCTGTTTCCCATTGCTCTAATTGGACATTCTTTTGCCTCATGTAAAGTAAGAATATTCCGTACTATTCTTAGATACACATTTTTAATTTCTTGGTTGAGATTTCAACTTAATGGTAGTTCATGAAGTGCTTGTGTAGCTGATTTTCTTCGTACTAATTTTGTTTCCATAGCTCTCACACACGTACCATAGTTTTACTCATATTTATTTCACGTCACCACAATTCGTATATTTCTTCCATCTGTCTTATCATATAAACCATGTCTTCTTCTTCCTGTGCAAACGTTATCATCTAACAATAGTAGTGAATGAACTAAATTACCTTGTACCGGTATACCCATAATTCCACGTTTCCGGTGCCATCTTTGAGAGGCATGATCTATATAAAAATTGCAAAGTGTGGGCGATATGCCATATCTTGGTTTTACTCATTTTGTTATAACTATCGATTCCATCAATTTATTTCCTAATTTGTGCATTTGTATCTTTAAATAACTTATTTCGTTATATTAACCCATTTCTCTGCACAGTTCGTTATTCCCATAGCTTTCCATAGCATATAAGTGTCATATGTATTTCGATGTCTCACTACAACTTTTCTGTACTGTTTCTAACTGATTCACTCAAATCATCCACAGGTTGTTCTATTTCGTCTTTTAGTATTGTGGTGAAGAACCTTGCGATTGAGGATACGGCACTAATACCTCTATAATAATTGTTGGTTGATTTCTTATTTACTTTTTTATATGTGAAGGATATGTAAGGCAAAGTTTCATTTCTTTGCAATTACTTCTCCTCATCGGATTTTGTTTAACAGTACCTAGATAAAGGATGCAATACTTTCCCTTCCATATTTCAACAATTCCATTTTTTTATTTCCAGCTCGGGTGTATTATTGCTTGTGCCATTTAGGACTTTCGTAATTTTTGCTTCGCTCACTATTGTTGTCCCTAGGTTCTATTGAATATAATCTGGTCGATTTTCTTGCATCCATCGATCTGTTACAATCTATTGTTTTAACTATATTTCCATATAATATTTTCCATTCTTCGATTATATTCTAGTGTCACTCTTAGCTTTACTCTTCTTGTCTTCCCTTCTAATTTGTCATTATATTTTTCTGAATACCTGTTTTCCCTTCGTTAAATACCGAATGCAGCTTTTGTGTTTTGTTATTGAATTGTTGTGATAGTTTCACCTTATACCTAATATTTACCACATTCGCTACACCTTTTTCTGGTTATATAAACCTAATTAACACTAGACGACATTTCGCCTGTTTGAAACTTTCATACTTTGTTATGCAGTTGCTATTTCTCGATACTTTGATCAAGTTAATGAATTATGTAGTGTTTTATATAAAAAAATATATTTCCAATTAATAGTATTCAATATCATCATTTGATCAATAAAAAATATTTCAATAGCAGATTATTTGTCGAGGCTTCTACCTTCCAGAGGAGAAACTTTTGGAAGGATATAAAATCACACCTAGTATCTGTAGCTTGCTTGTGGTACGAGAATTTATGTCCCGAGAGATGTGACTTGTTAGGAAGGGTCAACTCCAACTAAAAGAATCAGTGACACTTAATTGAGAATTAAATTAAATTTGCTTTGAGAGATTTAGCTATAACTGCTGTGAATTAGTTGATACTGCGATTTGTGAATATTAATACATAGTAGGATTAATAAATGACTAAACTTCAAAATTGTGCTTGGTGAAACACGAAAAACTCAAGGTGAAGGTAGTACTGAGAGAACGAATCAAGATATGAAGAATATAATATATAATCACTTACCTACATGAAAGTTTTCTATGCTCAAAATAGCGGACAAACTTAAAGTTTTTTCTAAAGCAGGGTCCACACTATGCCGCGGTAGGCCGGGTGGGTTGACCCTGGTGGGCTAAGCCGGGCGGGTACATTCGGGCCGGCACGACGTCCACACCGAAAACGAAGCCGACCGGGTTATTTCTACCTACATTATAGTCCCCACTCAATATTTTTGTTCGGCTCGGCTCGGTTTCCTTTGATCTGTACCTACTTTATGCGGGTTGGAAACGGCACGGCCCGGGCCGGCATTTTCTAACCCGGCAAAGCCGCCCGGGGCGTCTACATCAACGCGGCTTAGGCCGCCCGGGTCAGCCCGTCCGGCCTACCCCGGCATGGTGTGGACCCTGTTTAAGAGTTACTAAATTATAACAATAACTTAATCTTGATGCGTTGTTCAACATTCATGTTTCAATACAAACACAGTATAGGTGATTACTGTTATAAAAATCTATTAATCACACTTTTTGATAATACTCTTATTATTATAATCTTATTTGATTATGATAGCAAGACTTGCCAAACTGTTTCTAATGTTACTAATCTTACTACTTTCTTTATCCGAATGTTCATTAAATGTGATGTTATTTCGGCTAAAAGAACTCATTTCTTTTGCACTTTATACATCCTCCGATTTACTATTTTTTGCATCAACGTAGACTGTATTCTCATAAATATTTATTAACTATGCTTGCTTGTCTACGTTATTTCTAAAGTTTCTATCATCAATTCAAAGATCTACATTGCATTTTAGGTTATGTAATGAAGTTTTCAATAAGTAATGAGAGAGTATGTCTACCGCTTACTTTTAAGAGGCCAAGTGCTACCACTATCAAAATAATCTAAGATAAAAAATTATTGAAATCACAAAATATTTATTATTCACCTAAGTTTTGTTAGCCCCTACCAATATAATACACGTATGCCAACTTAAAATCCGTCCGTTAGGTCATTTTTGTTTTCATTCAAAAGAACATTGTTGCTGATTGAAAAATAAAAATGTTGGTAAGACTGATATTCACTTTAACTCTGATACCAAATAGCCAGAGTGTGGCAAATCTCTAACCCCAAATCAACCGCTTTCGAATTATATCACTCATATAAGTACCTACTCGTGTTTTTCTTAAACACGATTCTCCGTGAATCTTATGTTGGTAACTGCCTCAATCGAATTTTTGTTTCCAATAGAAATAACAATTCTGGAAATCATAAAATACACTTGGTCTGAACCGACAAAATGAAGTTCTGTAAGTTGAATGACAAATGATGTTGAAAATTTGCGTGACCGTAGACTATTGATTATTAATAATACCTTCAAGTTCGTTTTTAAAATGATCAATTCCTGTCAAGAAAAAGTATGTATTATTTATATTGTCATAATGGATATGAAAAAAAAGTATATAATACAAATTTCTTTCCACAAAATTGATATAGAAGTAAAAATTTACTATTAAGAAGTAAAATAACTATATTGAATTTACCAGTACTGTATTCGTGAATTGAAAAAAGGTTTTCTAGGAAAATATGATTATCTGATTCGATAACATTTTGATTCTTCTTCTCTTTTTATTCGTTCGGCCGCCGTTATACCTCCAGGCAAAAATATTTGTTTCCTAACTCATAATATCTTTAGAAATTGTTGATTCTATAAAAGTTGGTTTCTTAATTTTTTTATTTACTGAAGCACTATAATGATAGATATAAAAAATGAAAAATAATTTCCGAGTATTTCTCAAGCCCACATTCGTCACAATTTTTTTCCGCAGCCGTTTAGAAATGCTTTCTGATGTTTGTTTGAGAGTCATTTTTTGGGTGATACCTGCTTTTCCATTTACTGTGCTTAAAGGCATTTGTAGTACACAAAAAGTGAAGCGAGAGTTTACTAAAACTCAATGATTTTGATATTTTTATAAATTGTCAGTGTCAATATCATATTTTGATAAAGACTTAAAGAAAAGTCGAAACGTTAAATTACATAGTTTCCGCACTGTTCAAAATTAATTAAAAATTATCAACATAATGAATCAATTTGATAAAACTTTTTTAAAAAAAGAAATTCTATTAAATATTCGAAAGAGGCGTGTTAGTTCCTCATAATTTTTGAAAAATTTTTATAGAATCGTTGTTAAACATTTACTCAAAGCAATAGAACTGGACTAATTTACTTATTGAAAGATTAATTAATGTGGAGCTTTCCGTATATAAAATAGTATAAGATGAATTTGCCTTAAACAAGATATTCATAGTTTGTATTACAAATATAACAAACCTCAATAATCTAGCTCCCTTTGATTCAATCTTCTTTCTCAAATATATATACTGTTGAGTGCCAACTACCAAGAGTTAGTGATGTTGAAGTTAAGTTTTAGTATTTTACTCTTAAGATTTCAACTAGGAATAATAATTTATCGAGTACTGAAAAAACATGTATTAGAAACCGAAACAGAGCTAATTTTTTTTTATTTTATAAGTAATTATCTGCAAGATATTGTAAATTGTGTTTTAGAAAAAAAATCTTGGCAAATGTATTGAATTAGTCTACTTAATTGTAACGACTGGATTATTATACATCTATGAAATATACCCATAATAGATAACTAATTGTTTTTCATTCCTTCTCAGTAGAACTATGACAGATACATAGATGAGACAGACAAAATTTTGCTAGTTACGGTGGAGTTCCTACAGCTACATTACTACCAGTTTCCATAACTCGAGAAATAAGTACAGATTAGATCTATCTTAGTCTGGAAACAAATTCCGTTACGGGCCAACACTATTCTCGATGGACTTTTTATGTTCCGGTACGTCTGGACTTTGCGATGACCATAAATAAATCGCAAGGCCAGTCGTTGGAAGTTTGCAGAATCAACTTTGAGTTTCCCTGTTTCGCGCATGGACAATTATACGTCGCATGTTCGTGCATCGGAAAACCGTCATCTTTGTTTAATTTCCCACCACAAAACAAAACGAAAATATATTTTATCAAAAAGCTTTAAATTGATTAGCAGACTGTATCAAATCTGGGTGTGTCTGTCAATATCAAATTGAAACCTTATAAATAGCCAGTATTTCAGGAAAATTCTGTTTTGTAAGTAAGCAATATCATGTGTAATTAATCGAAAATAATAATAAAACATCATTTCTACCGATCATTTTTTTATTTGTTTTAATGGAAAAAGGATTCTTTTTGTTTGTTTTAAGTTTATTTTAAACAAAATTTTAGGTTTTATATTTATGGATTGAGGCAGTATGAAGTCTGCCTGGTCAGCTAGTTTATTAATATAATATTAAGAAGTGTTATGGTTCTATCGTTTATTTTTATTGTGATACAGATTTTAAGCTGAAATTCTTAACAAAGTTAGATTAAATTATACAAAACATTATCGAAAGAAACGAAAAATATTTGTACATTGTTTGGATTACGAAAGTAATTTAGACACAGCATATTATTCGAGAGAATATTTACTGGCAACCACGAGTAATTAAAGTAATGACAATAGTAGTATAAATACTCACTAAGACTTACTAAGAGCAGAGTTCGTATAAAAAATCTCGCAAAATCCGCTGTCTCGTATTCATGATTACGTCTACGTCTTTCAAAAGACGCATTCTTTATTAAATATCATACATATAGTCTTAGATCTTTCGATATAATCATTTATAGACAATAGATTCCAAAAGAATTGGTATTGATATTAAAATTGTGACAAGACTACTTAACAATTGATTGTACCTATAAGTAACGTACTTTTTGAATTGTTCATGGTGTTTAATCTGAACTTTCTCGCAAATTCTCATCTTGACTCTAGGACATCTTATAGCAAATGAGAAAAATTTATTAAATATCATACATATAGTCTTAGATCTTTCGATATAATCATTTATAGATAAAATTTATTAAATATCATACATATAGTCTTAGATCTTTCGATATAATCATTTATAGACAATAGATTCCAAAAGAATTGGTATTGATATTAAAATTGTGACAAGACTACTTAACAATTGATTGTACCTATAAGTAACGTACTTTTTGAATTGTTCATGGTGTTTAATCTGAACTTTCTCGCAAATTCTCATCTTGACTCTAGGACATCTTATAGCAAATGAGAAAAATTTATTAAATATCATACATATAGTCTTAGATCTTTCGATATAATCATTTATAGATAAAATTTATTAAATATCATACATATAGTCTTAGATCTTTCGATATAATCATTTATAGACAATAGATTCCAAAAGAATTGGTATTGATATTAAAATTGTGACAAGACTACTTAACAATTGATTGTACCTATAAGTAACGTACTTTTTGAATTGTTCATGGTGTTTAATCTGAACTTTCTCGCAAATTCTCATCTTGACTCTAGGACATCTTATAGCAAATGAGAAAAATTTATTAAATATCATACATATAGTCTTAGATCTTTCGATATAATCATTTATAGATAAAATTTATTAAATATCATACATATAGTCTTAGATCTTTCGATATAATCATTTATAGACAATAGATTCCAAAAGAATTGGTATTGATATTAAAATTGTGACAAGACTACTTAACAATTGATTGTACCTATAAGTAACGTACTTTTTGAATTGTTCATGGTGTTTAATCTGAACTTTCTCGCAAATTCTCATCTTGACTCTAGGACATCTTATAGCAAATGAGAAAAATTTATTAAATATCATACATATAGTCTTAGATCTTTCGATATAATCATTTATAGATAAAATTTATTAAATATCATACATATAGTCTTAGATCTTTCGATATAATCATTTATAGACAATAGATTCCAAAAGAATTGGTATTGATATTAAAATTGTGACAAGACTACTTAACAATTGATTGTACCTATAAGTAACGTACTTTTTGAATTGTTCATGGTGTTTAATCTGAACTTTCTCGCAAATTCTCATCTTGACTCTAGGACATCTTATAGCAAATGAGAAAAATTTATTAAATATCATACATATAGTCTTAGATCTTTCGATATAATCATTTATAGATAAAATTTATTAAATATCATACATATAGTCTTAGATCTTTCGATATAATCATTTATAGACAATAGATTCCAAAAGAATTGGTATTGATATTAAAATTGTGACAAGACTACTTAACAATTGATTGTACCTATAAGTAACGTACTTTTTGAATTGTTCATGGTGTTTAATCTGAACTTTCTCGCAAATTCTCATCTTGACTCTAGGACATCTTATAGCAAATGAGAAAAATTTATTAAATATCATACATATAGTCTTAGATCTTTCGATATAATCATTTATAGATAAAATTTATTAAATATCATACATATAGTCTTAGATCTTTCGATATAATCATTTATAGACAATAGATTCCAAAAGAATTGGTATTGATATTAAAATTGTGACAAGACTACTTAACAATTGATTGTACCTATAAGTAACGTACTTTTTGAATTGTTCATGGTGTTTAATCTGAACTTTCTCGCAAATTCTCATCTTGACTCTAGGACATCTTATAGCAAATGAGAAAAATTTATTAAATATCATACATATAGTCTTAGATCTTTCGATATAATCATTTATAGACAATAGATTCCAAAAGAATTGGTATTGATATTAAAATTGTGACAAGACTACTTAACAATTGATTGTACCTATAAGTAACGTACTTTTTGAATTGTTCATGGTGTTTAATCTGAACTTTCTCGCAAATTCTCATCTTGACTCTAGGACATCTTATAGCAAATGAGAAAAATTTATTAAATATCATACATATAGTCTTAGATC
The DNA here is from genome assembly GCA_026230145.1 of Diorhabda elongata. Taxonomy (NCBI): domain Eukaryota; kingdom Metazoa; phylum Arthropoda; class Insecta; order Coleoptera; family Chrysomelidae; genus Diorhabda; species Diorhabda elongata. The sequence continues at coordinate 9,314,325 of CM047935.1, forward strand.
TTTCGATATAATCATTTATAGACAATAGATTCCAAAAGAATTGGTATTGATATTAAAATTGTGACAAGACTACTTAACAATTGATTGTACCTATAAGTAACGTACTTTTTGAATTGTTCATGGTGTTTAATCTGAACTTTCTCGCAAATTCTCATCTTGACTCTAGGACATCTTATAGCAAATGAGAAAAATTTATTAAATATCATACATATAGTCTTAGATCTTTCGATATAATCATTTATAGACAATAGATTCCAAAAGAATTGGTATTGATATTAAAATTGTGACAAGACTACTTAACAATTGATTGTACCTATAAGTAACGTACTTTTTGAATTGTTCATGGTGTTTAATCTGAACTTTCTCGCAAATTCTCATCTTGACTCTAGGACATCTTATAGCAAATGAGAAAAATTTATTAAATATCATACATATAGTCTTAGATCTTTCGATATAATCATTTATAGACAATAGATTCCAAAAGAATTGGTATTGATATTAAAATTGTGACAAGACTACTTAACAATTGATTGTACCTATAAGTAACGTACTTTTTGAATTGTTCATGGTGTTTAATCTAAACTTTCTCGCAAATTCTCATCTTGACTCTAGGACATCTTATAGCAAATGAGAAAAATTACATTTTTTTCCCGAGCGAGAGAGAATTATTTCATTTTCTCACGTTTTGTACACTGTACTTTTTATGGATGCTTTGTTTTTATGTGTTCAAAATGAGGTTTGCAATTTAGATACATAATATATATCACATTAACTCATATGTAGATTTTACTTGAAAATGTAATTAAGTAATATTTAACAATTTATGAAATTAATTCATTGGCCAAGATCGAAGGTGATGGAGAAACATTATTGAATTTTCAACCCTCATGTCGTTTTAGTATTAAAAGATTTGATCCTGCATTAAATAAAATAGTCGAAGATGAACTTTAGCTTGTATATAATTCCGGGAACATTGGAAAAATTTATCGTTTTGGTAATTAAAAAAAAATTGTACATGGTCGTAGCTTTTCATATTTTTTGAAAATTTGAAAGACAATTTAATATGCTCTATTGTGGGTATTAATTTATGAAAACTTATTTCGACTTCCTATGTTTAACATAGTGATATCATTGCATTAGGCAAATTTTTATTAGTAACATGAATATTTCATCTCTCATATGATTCGACATAGATCTCATCAAGTTATTATTTCTTGTGGAATAGCTACTCTTCTTCTGCAAAAATAAGCAATAATAAGGGATCGAGTTTAAGGTAGAAAGTCTAGCTCGAATTCTTCTTCTTAGATCATCCCATAAATGTTTTATCGGTTTTAGGTATGGATTGTATGTTGACTACCCCATAACCTGAAAACCGAATTCTGCAATGTAATCTTGCGCGATTCTGGCGGTGTGCGGCCTTGAGTTGTCATGCATAAAGGTAAATTTGTCTCCAATGTAGTCGGCGTTAGGTATCACATGAATTACTAATATCTTGTATATCTATTAGCCGTTAAACATCTTCTTCCATGAACACGGTCGCCCCTACGAACGAACACAGAGTTGGTTCGTGCTTCTATAGAAATTGCACCCCAGATCATGCAGTAACCACCTTCATAAGCACCCCGTTCTTCAATGCAGTAATCTGAAAATTTGCCCTCTTCCTCTTTGGTACACTTTCCTTTCTCGGTCTTCACCATAAAGGCATATTCTGGTCTTATTTGAGAACAGAACAGATCCCCATTGTCATAACGTCCAATTCGGAGTATCCTGTGTACACGCAGTCGTGCTTGCCGATGATCTGGTGTAAGTTTTGGATCAATCGCTGGTGTTTTGGTGACTAATAATCTCTCCTCGCATCTTTGACATCAACTGTCGTTGCACTTAAACGGAATCAAAGTATCTATGTTTTAATATTGTTGACACAATAAAGAGGTCATCAGGAGCAGTTGTAAGTCGCTTTCTGCCTATTCCAGGTCGCCTATAAACTTATAAACCGCCTATATGACCATTTTTTATTAAGGCTTTTCGTGGTGTAGTATGCTTTAAATTTACACACTTGAACACTATTGAGATTATAAAAAGATTTTAATATTTGACAAATTTGTTATTTTCGTTACAATCACAATCAAACACGTTTCATTTTTTCACCGGTTGCTACGTATATAAACGATAAGCCTTGCTAACGAATTTATACTTGCATTAAAGCATATCAGAATATCTTTTAAACAGAATATTTCGTTTTTTGATCTGATGGATAATTTAGAAAAAAATATAGTTATAGTCAAAAGTTTACGTTGGGCCGATTTCTATGTACGCGAGATTATTTTGGAACTACGCCTTTAGTATCGGGTCATTTTATTCTAAAGTCCGAATTTAAATTTTCCATGTTATCAATTTTTAATTACGAAGTCCATCACAATGACATGCAATGTAAGGTAAATAGAAGCAGCTTGAAATTAACAACAAAATTGCAACCATAAGATTCTTTTTAGACATACATCTACAAGCAAATACTTTACGTAAGGTGCGACTTTTGGATGTAGTTGAATTTGAGTACAATTCTAAACATACCTGATAGGTATTTGCAGCTGCGAGAATCTTCTGCTATTTTTTTTACATATTACGAATAATATAAATCAAAACATAATGTAAACGGCAGACGTGTGAAACAATATTTTGTTTGAAAAACATTTTACAATTGGGGTATTTTTGCGTCTGCGCCACCCCAGGTGGAAGTACGCTCTCATACTTAACTATTATTAAATTAATTATACAAAAAATTTCAACTTTGTGGTGAGTACCTTAGTCAAGGTAGCGACTATAAGTATCAAATCCTACTTGGTGTCAACCGTTCAAAAAAGGTTAAAATGGTTTCTCCACAGCCATAATAATAGTTCATCAAATACTGTTTTATGCAGAACATTAATTCCTTAGCTATTTTTATTCAGAAGTAATAAGAAGAAAAATTCAAGAAGTAGAATAATATTTTTTAGAAGAAACTTTTTAAATTCGTTCATTGTTAAGGGTGCAAGAGGTCGACGAAGATACACAGGATCCAAATCGATAAAGTGGCTAATAAAATGTTTAAAATGTTTGAAAAATACATAAAATACTTTTTATTGAACTTTGGAATAAAGTTAATATTTTGTTGGTGTGTAACAACGTTGAAAATTTAAAGCTTATAATTCTTCCATGTGTCACATATAGAAATATATTTATTGGAATACCGCGTGTAAAAAATTGCGTTTTGAACTCCACGATGGTAGGGAATGAGTTTGTGAATATTGGTAGGAATTAAATATGAACACCGTAAACACGTAGATGTCAAATGCTTTTTTGCATCACAATGATTTTATAGAAATCTAGCTTCATATTTTTCTATATGAAATAGTTCTAAAATATTTATATAATACTTAACCATACTACGGAATGTTGGATAATTGCATCATAATAGAAAAAGTTACAGAGGAGAGACCATAATAACCTCTAATAAAGCCCTAGGATGGAGGGAGAGCTTGGGAATATTATATTTTTTGCGGCTGTGATGCATCATAGCCAGGTTTGAATTTTTTTTTACAAATACGTGAATATTTTGAAAGGGTGGAAATCAGGTCCAATGAATACTTAAAACGATTTTTCTTTTTCCCATGAAAATAAAACTGCGACATACTCGTACAATTGCACTTTAATTTTATTAGAAAATAATTTGTATTGAAATACTATTATCACGTAAGTAACAACAAACTTTTACAGCTTCCACAATTTATTACGGTTTTAAAAAAACATTGCCTTCTAATAACGCATGAAAACGTAAATGAGTGAGACAAGATGTAAAATTTTTATGATAATCTCTAGAGATTTGCATCGATTCTTCGACATCTCTGTCCAATATAATGTTTTTTAAAATAAAAGTATATAAAATAGAATCAAGAACATTTAGATGCATTAAAATTAATTTATATATTATACATTATATTGATGTATGCAAAATCTATATGATTCTGCAAAATCTATGGTCCTAGTAGGAAAAAATTAGATTTTCTTGACAAAAAAATATAAGCAGTTTTTTTATTTGTACCATTCAAAAATATCAATTTTTCTATTTGTAGCCTTCGCAAAATTTAGGAAAAATTAAATTTTTCCAGATCAACTCAGTCGTTCATACGTTCGTACTTTCTGCACACGTGCGAACTAATCCAATTAGTGCATTCAAATATCTATTCCATATTAATTTCAAAGATTGCAAAAGGAAATAATTATGAACAATCTTAAGCATAATATATAGTTGTCGACTGCAGCTTGATTGATACTTTTATATACTCATATATAGTTTGAGGAAATGTGGGAAAAAAGGTTAACAGAGTAATTGAAAACTGTTTGAAAACAATTAAACACATCAATGTCACATCGACTGACGTTTAAATCTGACGCGTTATACTTAGGCTAGAACAAATCTTCCTTGACAGTGGTGGCTGGATGGAATTTGATATTGAACGAACATCTAGAGATTTGTTTGTAGGTAAAATACTAAAATACGAATTAAACAACATAATACAGATTTAATGCTTAGTAAATTATTTTAATACAAAGTAGAACCAATAAAACAAATTGTTTTTTTACAAATCACCACAAAAGTAACACAAAATTTTCGGAGATAATCAGAATCGTCGAAGTTGTCGTGTGGAATCGACCAACAGAAATATTTGAATTTGCCAACTTTAAGAAGGGAAAAAAAACCTGACGAACGAATTGATTGAGGCTACAAATCGAGGTACAACAACCATAATTTCAGATACTGCTACTTGTGCTGCCAAATGGAAAACTGAAAACCAAATCAGTCATGTCAGTACTGGTGATGGTGCAAGCCTTCTTGAGGAAAAAATCTTGTCTGATCACTTGAATTAATATTAATTTTCTTTCCAATTGATTTCTCTCCACTTCTGAATCATCCACTTTCTTTAATTCTAATTCATGTAATATATTTTTTTTGTGAATGAAGTTCACTCGAATAAATAAATAAATATACCCTTAATGCTGTCCATTGATACCACAACATCTTAATAAATTAAATCTGCTGGTTGATGGCCGTAATGTATCTCTCGAATAGATCTTAACAGTTCGAACATCTCTGATCCCGCTTCTTTCTGCTCTTTCTGCGTTTTGCATTTGCACAAATTGTAACTCATAAAGCATAGAGTTCAGTGACATAAAACAAATTGAAAATTATAAATGGCAATTATAAGGTGAAAAATGTATTTAGGTACATGAGTTTCAAATTGATTAACTCCTCAAACGTTTCATGAAAACATCCATCAACCTGAAATGAACAAAAATTTTAAACAAAGTGTCTGAGCTTTAATGCACCAGTAACAATTTTTTTAATAAAAATGGAGATACTTATCTTGATTTGTTGGTTACGTTTTTTGCTCATCCCGTCTCTTGTCGTTTCAAAGTCTTCACATTTGCACTGGAACTCTGGAAGTATCTACTTCGTTGAATAGAATTATTTTTACAAAAACATTCAGTTTTTATTAAGAAATTACCATAAGACTTTCGTTTCTCTCTCCCTCTCTCCCTGAATGACGCAAACGAGCTGATAGAGAAAACTGAAATTTTCCGGTTTCGACAGGGGTACGAATGAAAAATTTGCAGCTTGTGGTGCATACAAATGGCGATAACAATATTTGACTAACTGAATATCATATAAGTCATTGATTTACATTGGAAAAACTACTGATCTATTTTTTTATGGTTTGAGCCAACTTTGACCAAATGTAAAATACAAAACTGAAAGCAGAACCAACCGGAAAGTACAACGCACCCCAACAATATCTTTTAGGAATGAAAAATTTTTACAGGTAAATAGTATTTCAAATGAAATAGGGAGGAAAGATCATCCAAAATTTATAGAATTTGAATAAATTTTCATATTTCAATATCCATAATTACAAAATACAATTCCAAAATCATAAAATAGATGAAAGCATTGGTATGGAAATCGATTTTATAAGTACCTATAATTATTTTCTTCGTATTATGAGCTTAATATTTCATTTCCTTTGGTTAGTTTGTTTTTAATGGATGTCAGGTAGTATTTATATATTTGTTTCATATCGAATATTATCCTGCATTTGTGATGAACGTTATTCCTGTTTTGATGTGACTAGCAATGTCACAAAGTTATCAGGAAACAATCTTCATTGAAAAAAAAATAGATATCTTATAAACTCGAGTTGAATGAAACGTAATATTGAAGTAAGACATCCATTGTAGTTTACTACCATTCTTCGGTTTCCATTATATATAAAATAATTACTTTTGCTGTTTGGTGATTATAGTAAAATATTTATGTTGTCTTCAAATGAATTTTGCATAACAAAAGCGCAGTTGTTTGCATAAACTCATTTTGAATACGTGTCAGCTGCTTTGGATGATCTAGAAAATAATGTTTACACAAATTCTTTCATAAGTTCCATAATGATTTCGAATAAAATATCCTACAGTTTTTATTTTCATTTGAGAAAAAAAATATTCATAAAATTCCTGTAATTTTTGTCCTTTGTTAAGCGATTATTGACAATTAGTAGCGACTTAGGCAATAAGGCAGTTTTCAAAATTGATTGATATATTTCAATACAAAATAAACGAATCTAATGGTTGAAAAGCTTATTATTAGTCCAGTTTTATTCAATAACTTTTTTTTTGCAGACTTCAATGGAAACTGATCGATGCATCGGTTCTCCCGTCCCAGACCGTCCTTCAAGTACCCAAAGCAGCCGATCCTCCACACCATTTGCACTTCCTTTCCCTACAATTCCCACTTCTCTTCTTGAAGTTGGTCTAATGCACAGTGCTTTGTTAGGAGAAGAAATGTTTCGTTGTTCCTCATGTATGGCCGCTTTCCCTTCGTTATGGTTACTAGAACAACACACGGCATTACAGCATATAGGAGCAATTAGTTCTTTGGAGAAGCCATTTGTTTGCGAACAATGTGGACAAAGTTACAGGTAAATCTATTACATTTAAGAATATGTAACCCATAAGCTGACGAAGTTATTGTTGCTAAAAAATTAAAATTTTGGTTATAAAAATATTTTTAAGTAATCACAGAAAACATTATCATCATGTTTTTCGAAGTGAAAAAATCGGTGCGATACGCGCTAAGACCAGAAAATGATGTTGTTACACAGGTACACCGGGTCATATTTTTATTTTATTTACTAGAAGAAATTCAGACTCAAATTTTCACACAGTCAAAGAGGATGATAGCCTTATTTCCGTGTATAATCAACTGGAATTTATAACAGGCCTACTAAGGGTTGACAAAGAGAAAAATATATATGTAATAGTACGTAGGTTACTGCTTAAATTTTAAAGTATGGTAACACTGATGTGAATATGTCAAATCTGACATTGCCATCATAAAGTTTGATATTTTTATTGTCATGCGAGTGATTTTTGAGTTGTTTACAGATAATTGAAACATTCAAATTTAATCGTGCGTTGATTGTCTACGACATTCGACGTGGATTAAACCAACAGCAGTGTGCCGAATAACTCACTACGACTTCTGGTGCTGAAGAACTATCTCTAACCAACGTTTTTCGATGGTTTTACGAATTCAATCGTGGTCGCACTTCGCTACAGGATGAATTTCGTGAAGATCGTCCAAAAACGGCTGTTGTGCCAGAAAACATTGATGCTGTGCGTAAACTGATATTGCAAGATCTTCATGTGACATACCGTGAAATTTAGGAATACTTGGGCATTAGTTTCACTCGTATTTGTTCAATATAGCATGAACATTTGACTGTAAAAAAAAGTGTTCGCGTCGGATACCGCATAATTTGACAATCGCTCAAAAACAGCTCGTATCTATTGGTGCGAAGAAATGCTAAATAAATTCAATCATGGTGCTTCGAAAGACGTCTATAAGATCGTGATAAACGACGAATCATGGATTTATGGCTATGAACCCAAAACTAAACAATAACCGACTATATGGGTCTTTCAATTTGATCCAAATCCAACAAAAACTATACGCACAAAGCACTTCGAAGCAAATGATCGCCAGTTTTTCCGAAATATCAAAATCAATTTGGTGTGTCATCCAACGTACAGTCTTTATTTGTCTCCCAATGGTTTCTTCTTATTACCGCAGATCATAAATACGTTGTGAGGTCAACGTTTTTCTTCACCCGAAGAAGCGGTTGATGCGACTAAATCATGTTTCCGAGGTACCTCAATCAGAATGGAAAAAATGTTTCGAAAATTGGTTCTAACGCATTCAAAAGTAATTGATCTTAATGGAGAATATTTTGAAAAACAACAAAGGTAACAAATAATTCGCTGCCTCTTGTTTCTTTTATAATATCTAGTGGAATTAACTGCATTTATTTGTTGCTATTTCATTGATTTCAAAATTATTTTCATATAGAAAAGTGTGTCGTTGTGGAAATCACCCGTTGCATTATGCAAATTGTGAATTTGAATTCGTTGAGAAGTATATCGTTATGAAACCTATTGTCAAATGAATATCATGTTGAAATTGGATGTCGATATCTTATAAAAGTAATATACTTGTAGACAAAATTATAATACCAACAACAAACTGTCATCAAGCAAAAATTCTCTAAACTAGTTTTTTTTAATCTGTTCACCTACTCGTAGGAGTACAGATTTGCTGATTTGTTAACAGACGTATCGCATTCTAGCACTAACCACTTGATTCCTGAGTTTGTTTTTCAAACTTTATCACTTACCATGTTCAAAAAATAAAAGTCGAGCGGATCAAAGTCGGTGACTATTGGAGTCCACAACTTGAAAGAGTTGTGGTGTCTCTACATATTCAGCGGATTTGAAATTTTGGTTACGATGCTTATAATTTTTCTTCGAACCACGAAATTGTACGATCTGCGTTCAATGATTCGTTAAATAATAAAGAACTAATTATAGAATCGTCTAAAATCCCACATCAGACGTGCACTTTTTGAGAGTAGGCTACGCATGGACTTGCTATATGTAATCCTGATGATTTTGTACATTATAACAAATTCTTATAACAATGCCAGTTCTGATGAAAAGTATGAGGTTAAAAAGGTAAAGATCAAATCTAACAATGGAAATTTACCTATCCCTGTCGAGTTCATCTGTTCTACTTTGGGAATCATTAACATAGTCAAACGAATGGTCTACAATTTTTTTCATTGTTGAGAATGATTCATCTTAGCAGTATTCAGATGAAAAATTTACTATCACTTCTTCAAATTTGTGGTCGCTTACACTCCTATTCAAATCACTAGGCTTCTGTTGTGAATTACCCATTATTGAAAATAACATGTAGAGAGCTCATAGGATGTCGAATCTCAAACTCAGACTCCCAATTTAACTTCAAAAGTCCTATCTATATTTTTTAATATTGATACAAAATACTTACATATTTAAAATCTTTGTGGTTGGTTGAATGTGTAACCTTAACATCATTTCCTCATCAAGTTTAACAAAATGAGACATAAACTTCTTTTAATATTGAGTGTTACTAATAATTGATAATAGGTACCAATCTTAAAATTTATACAATTAATAGAAAATTCAGTATGTTGGATGAATCTGACGCTTTTTATCTGGTTCGATGATGCGGGTTACCGTGTTTCAACTTATGTTATAAGCAATAAGATTCTCTAATTTTCAAATAAATTGTAATACCTTCTTGGTGATTTTTACTTAACTACAAACTGTTAATGTTCACCTACAAAGGCCGATGTGACTTTGTGTGTGCCGATGTGAGTCGTTACTATGCAACTGGAAATTAATTTTGTTACATATATCGTATATAACAGTTAAGTCAGGGATAGGTAAACTAGTACCCGTGAAGATTTTTTCAATATTTTAAAGTGTGTGATAAGAAACATATATGGGAGATAATAAATCTGAGAAAAAACAATTTCAAAATCACATACAATTGATTATGTTATATGGATTAAGTTTAACATATACATGCTATCATATAAAGCATTTAAACTCTAGATACCGATGCTCGTTTGGAACTTTGCTTGAAAGCTAGAACTTTACCTACATCTAGGGTCATATAAAGATAATTGATGATATGCAGTATTAAGATTTACATTAAAGTGGTATGTATACCCATTGTCATAAGTTCAATTAGTAATTTGAAGCAAAAAAGGGTCCCTTCTTCATAAGTCAGTCATTAAATCTGCCCTTTGCCTACCTCTCAGTTAAGTGATAAATATATGTCATACAATTTAACATATTTGGATATTGATACACTGCGAACTTCATTTTGCAGAATAAATCAAGTGAGGAACTTGTGTTAATTGATAGACAATCGGAGGTAACTATCATTTTTGTCGATCTGTGGAAAGCCGATTTCTCTCACAAGGAGTTGATATTGATCACTTTGGGAATCTATTAGCTTACTTATTGGCTTTTTGATTCTGAGGTAGTTTACTCAGCTAGTTAAAAAAGATTGAATTTCACAATTTGGCCAAAATATTACTTTTCAATTTACAGTTAATATTGATTTAAAAGAAAAGCTACAAGTACAAACTTACTGAACAAACTGATTACGCTACCTCTACAATAACACTCACAAGTACACTGTTTGACGCAAGTTTCTATAACCAAGTTATCGTCTTCAGAGAATGAAGGTGAACTTAAACCAATTAACTTGACTTATCCATTTATACTTAATATTTTCACCAATGAAATCATTCCGCGGAAACTGATTCCAGCGAGAAAACAAATTGATAAAATTGGTTAGGTACTACAGCAAATTTTCCCTGGTTTCCTTTCAATTTTGGAAAAAGGATTTTTTAACCTATGACGGTTACTTAACCAATTCTCTTAACAGAACTATTGAATACCACCACATCCTCAATAGAAGTCTTATTCTTATTGTATATTTTGAAGTTAAGTGGAAAGTAAATTGAATGATGTACCAGGTCATCTTATGTTGGATGCAATGGAAGAAATCAGCCGGGATGTACCTGTACATAGCGGTATTTTTCTTAAATACAAACAAGTTACTAAAGTATCTGGAAATAGTGATTTTCTGTTATTCTCCATTTCATCAGTAAACTTTATGGATGAATTGAATTCTAAAATTAAATCTTCTACACTTCTCTTTTTCGTATGAAATGTAGCGAACATATTATCAAAACACCTGTGCCATACCCCGAGATAATATTGACTATCACTAACGGTTCCAGAAATTCCATAGACGCGAACCGACTAATCTACACTAGTGAGTATCACCCTGTATATTCAAATCTTTGTTCAATTAGTATATAACACCACAAGGGCCGAAAGTTAAATCTTTGGGACTGCGCCTCGGGTATCATGACGAGCAGGACCGAGATTTTAACTTTCATCCTTGCTAATTGGGACGAAAGAACGTACTTTCGATCGAGATATGAAGAAAAAACTGTTCTTTGATATGAATTTAACAGTACATATTTTCAGCGACGAAGATTTTTTGATGATTGTTAGATTTGAAATTATTATCAAATAGATTTTTGATAGTTTGCAGATGGTTATAAAAAATGAAATATACTGTAAAAGAAACAAATATAGCTAAAACCTATAATTAACAGCAGTAGTTCGTACAACATTTTGAATTTTAAAATGAATTGAGAGTTAATTGTGTATAAAAAATTTACTTCAAAAGTAAAACTAATTAAGTATTTTTTCAATTTCGTTATAGCGCTAATCATCATTTTTATTGAGACGAAAAATAACCAAGTATAGTTTTTAATATATTACCGTTTTAGTCCGGGAAAGTGAGGCCAAAATATTAATCTAACATCTATTTTCACTCATAAAGAACTATGTCCCTAATCGAAAACATATCGACCCACGGTCATCCTAAACTAAAATGAATTATAAATTCCACATGCCCCATAACATTATATAGAGAGCTTTCCAAACATTTTTGACCGCGGTCCGATACCAAACCTTTAGGATAATTGTTTATTTACAAAACAAAGTTATTTGTTTAATCATTTCATGCAAAAATTGCAGAATAATTATATAACCAAAACGTAAGTAATTGAAGACAATATATTATCATTTAAAACTTAAAGTAAATATGTTCATGTTGTTTTACATATTTGAACTTAGTGCAAATGATGATATTGTTTCTCATCGCATAGTAATTTCAAATTAGGAATTTATTATGTTAATTTTGATCTCAAATTATGCTCCACATCCAATCTTTTTCAGTACTTACTCACTTAGAATACTTTCAATATCGAGAACGCAGTTTCTCACGTATACATGACAAAAGCCATTAAACATTGTATTGCTTATTCGCTTACGCTTGGATATTTTTTTTGACAGTGCAACCAAAAATTTAGTGGTACAGTTCCAAACACTTTCTTTCAATCGTTAAATTATCAACCTCTTGTTCACTGAGTTCACTAAGCAGTTCTTTCTTTTAAATATCAACAGATAAAAGATCTTCAATTCACTTATTATTTATAGGATTATGCGGAAAGTAATATTTAAAACTATTTATTAGCTCCGAAATATGTTTTTGAATTAAAACTGATAGTGTTTTAAGATGTAAATCATCTTCATCATAATTTGAATCGGTTCCAATAAATTTGTTTCACAAGCTTTAAAATATCTTTTTGAAAGGCGTTATTTTCATGCACTAGTTTTTTAGTAATTGCAGAGAATTTTTTCTATATTTTGGAAATATTAACGATTAATGAAAACATATTTTTATTAATCACAAATGAAGAACCTGCAAGATGTAAACTAACTGCGAAAAACAACCCCGTTATACCTATAATGCAGGGAAAACTGGAGCGAACATAATAAAAAAAAACGAAGAACATGATAAAGGCAGCAGATATGAAAACATTGAGAACTATTAAAGGAGTGAGCCTAAGAGATCGAACAAAAAACAGAGCCATGAGAGAACATCTGAAAATTCAGGATATAGTACGATTCAAGAGATCGAAACGGCGATGGGATGATGGAAGATCGATGAGTTAAATTGACAAAGAATGGAAAACCAACTTCAAGGAGATCTCCCGGCCGATCTCCTGAGAAATGGCACGAAAGCTGGACAAATCTCAAGAGGCTGCATAGTAGAAGAAGTAAGACTAAGACGTAAGAAAAGAGAAAGACGAAATATAATACTGCTGTTAGTAATAGGTTATAATAATTATTGGCGGAAAAAATAGGTTACAAAAATTCATACATAACCTTTTTTTAATACACGTAAATTTACGGCGCACATACCGGAGAAACCACTGAATGAGGAATCGAAATTAGTCAATCCGAGCATACGAATTTAAACTTATAAAAGTATCGAATAATATTAAATTTAGAACAAAATGCGTGTTTCTACAATTTTTGCCACGATCCAGTTGATTATTTTTGTGACCCGGTGATGAGTCTTGCACGACACTCTGGAAAACGCTGTTATATAGGTAAATATTGAAAAAAAAATTACAACCGTCAATTTTATGAAAATTATCCTCCAATAAATCGAAAATTTATTCATTTATGCGTCAACTTTAATTAAAATTACAATCAGGCAATACTTAAAACTTTATTCAATTATTTATCAACGCTTAAATCAAGAATAAGTAAGTAAGCGTCAAAGACTGGATTCTCGAGTGCGCTAAAGCTGCATCACAAACTCCAATGGAATGTATTAGAGAACTTAGAAAAATGACAGGATCGATATATTTTCGATAATATTCCTTATTGGGATAAGTTAATGATGGTTTCTTAACTTCCCCGGACTATTTCTGTTACCGTATTGAAGTTACTTATTAATCTTAAGCTAGTCAATAAATATATAATTTAAATTCTCATGTCATACACTCAACATATGGTATTCGTGAAGATTGTTAATAGTGTTAGTTACATTTTTTTCTTTGAGTACTAGTCAATCCAAATAACATGGGATCAATAGAAATCAATCTTCAATCACGGAGTAAGTTAAAATATTCAGTCAGACTATGTTTATAAAAAGTAAACATTGAGTTAACTGCATTGAGTGTAGTCATCTTCCTTTCTCAATCACCAGTTTTCACTTGCATATGTGCTGCATATGCACTGGTATAGCTATTGTATTGTGTGTCGTCATTTTCTATTCGATGTCCAGTTTTATGGTCTACTTATACTTCCGAAGCTATAGTAAATCAAGAGCTACCTTGGACCGTATTGGATTTATGCCTATATAAGTTTAATTTTATTGTTTGAGACCGATTTGGCAAATTTGGCTTGTAGAAAAATATTCGATGTCATAAAAAATCAGAACGACCCTAACCAGAAAGTGGAATACCGCAAAAAGTATTCAATAAAATCAAACATATCGTTCTATGAGATCAAGGATATAAAACGTAAATTTGTTAACTGAAAGTGTTATCTGTGAAAATGAGGAAATGAAAAAGCAATGACTAATGGTTAAATGTATTTGACATGTAATGCTCAAAGAGCGGATGTCTGAGGAAATCTTTTGCAAATGGTAGCGAAAAAAACAAGAGACAAAAAAGATGGAGAAATGATGAACGTGCTCATTAAATGTGAAAGTAGTTAATAGAACAAAGACACCTCGACAACCAAAAACTGAACTTCTCAAATTCTTCGTGAAAGCCTGTTTAACGATTTCCCATTATAAAATAATCAGGGAAACAACTGATGTAATCATGATAGAGAATGTATTTGAAAAATAAGAAAATATTAAATATAAAGGGTGGTCTAAACATAACGAACGGGTGATTGTGAGTAAAATAAATGGTTTTGAGATTGAGTTTATTTTTTTCCTTACGATTGGTGGCATAACTCGTTTAGGCCCAATTGACGTTCAATGCCTGTGATGTGCCTAAGTATCTTCTCCTTTATCTCTTGAGTTTTTACATTTGAATCACTAAGTTTCTTTTAATTCTTCCAACGGTGTCAAATCACGTGGTAATTGTTGCCAATTAACTGATATAATACGGCTTCTTCTCCTCGGTAAACAGTGTAACAACACTCAATTTCTACCCTAACTAAAAATCTGTTATCATCTCGCGATAGTGAACACTGTTCAAGCACACTTCTTTGCCGGCCTTATCTTCAAATAAATATGCCATATGATTACAAACAGTCACTCTTTGTGAATTCATAATGATGGACTCTCATTTTCATGATAAATATGGTATTGAGAAGCTATAGGACATTCAGATGACAATTTCCAAACACCAATTTTTAGGTGAAATTTCAAATTTACAACACGATCTACATTAATTTTCGATTTGTATCACTTTTTTGTGCGTTATTAACTTCTATGAAATTGATTTCGTTGTATAATAAATTCTAAATGCTTAATGATTGTTATTTAGAAGTTATCATTGATTTATCCTTTCTCATGGATTTTGCACTAAAGTTTATAACCAATAAGCTATTTTTATGCTGGAGAGCATAAAAACCGCAAACCTCAATGCCGCTACTCATGAGAATTAATAGTGAAGAGACATTTGAACGCAATACATGATTTTTCAGTTCAAAAAACTATAGACAAATAAAACCACCCGTTAGCTGACCGCATTTACTCACCGGTCTATCAGGGTAGAAAGGATCTATCATATTATGACTACTACCTGATTCAATTGATCGGTTTTCGAACAACAATGTAATGGTCTTGTTTGTTTTTGGTTTAGTTCGGTGATTATGTAGCCCTGATATAGAATTTGTTTCTTCTGGAGGGCTGAAGTTTAGATACTTACTATCGGATTTTTTCGTCTGTGTGCAAGTGCAATATTGTGGAGTGATTTTGATAATGTGATAATAGCTCATTTTTACGTTGACGTTGGTCAGCGTTTTTTAACAAATAGTGGAAGCAGAAAGAGAAGCAAATACTGCAGTTGCATTATTTACTATCGACTGCTACTTGACTTGACCAACAAATTCAACAGTTTACCGAGGAGGTTACGATACATTCTAAATTAACAGAGTATTCGAAAAAATATAGATTCTTAAAAAATAAGCAAAATATTGCTTAAAACTATTTATGTGCAAAAATAATCGTTTCTTAATCTCTTCAATAATGTTTTCTGTTATTTCATCTTCTATCAATGCTTTCGACAATATTATTCACAGTTTACAAACTATTCAAATTTAATATTTATAGAACAGATTATATAAATGTACGTACTAGTATAACGTTCCACGAGATTCCATTTTCCCTAAACACCTGTTGGCAACTGTGCGAGTGTGACGCATTTTCTGTGTAACATTCACGAGTGCCACATTGGCCACGTTCGGCGCAGTACTGCCCTGTCCTTCTCTACCTATCAATTCACGCGGTACCAATTATTCAACAAGAGTTACAGAAACTATGCACGTGTTGACTGCGTCTCAACTTGCGCCCGGCCTAAAAGTTTGAAAGGAGCTTACAGCTCTTTAAACTTTAATATCCGTCTTTTCAAGATCAACCATTCCATTAATCCATTCAATTTTCTCCTGACAAATTACTTAGGAGATGTATGAAATATCTGTTTACATATTTAAAACTATCATTTTTCCAATTTTAGATACAGATCGGCTTATGTGAAACACCGAGAACAAAACCATCGTGCTAGACTTCCAGCCGATAAACTTTTCTCCTGTGATGTATGTGGAATGCAGTTCAGATATCTGAAATCTTTTAAAAAACATAGACTCAATCATGCTTTAGAAAAATTGCACGGTAAAAGTGCGGAAGTTCCCAAAGAAGCTAAAGTTTCTGAAGAAGACAATGACGATGAAAAAAGTGTTCAAGAAAATAGTAATGATCAAGTATCTAGTTCCAATGAAACCATTAATGTCGAAGAAGAAAGCAGTCCTATTGTTGTGAAAAAAGAAGCTTCCGAGGAAATTACAGGTAGGTAATATAATATGAATGAAATATAAGTTATTATCATGAAAACATAGAATACAAGCGTTTTCTAAGAAGTTTGTGACTTTTTCTCATAATCATTTTTATTCTTCAACATAGTCTATACACTTTTTCCAGCGATCTTGTCTTTATCTTCACAATAGGCATTTACGTATGCGAAAACGTCCGCGACTGATGGAAATCTCTCTCCTGCAAGTGAAACTTCAGAATTAGAAAACAGAAAAAAGTCGCTGGTGGTCAGATCTGGGGAATACGATCGGTGGTAAACAAATTCGAGGTACAAGTCATAAATTTTAGCCATGGTGATTACTGAACTGTGAGAAGATGCGTTGTGCTGATGGAAAAGCACTTTCTTTTTATTTAAATGCAGTCTCTTTTTTGTAATTTCTTATTTTACCTTATCAAATAACGGTAGTGGTGAATCGACTCAAAAAACCCGATTCATTTTGCTTAAACTGCATAAATAAGGCCTGGGAAATGTTAATTCGAATACGACAATATTTCAGGCAGCATACGCCAAATACGTTCTTTTGATATGTCGAAAGCCTCTTCTAAGCCTCTAACTTTGATCCGAGGGTCGTCCAGTACCATTTATTCGATGATATCGCATAACTATTATAAGACAAAATTTATTGTGATATGATAACCAAATCTACAATCGATAACTTTTGCAACTATTGATAATGGATTCAAATAAATATTATACTTAAAGAACTGCTCTATCTTACTAAACTACGATTGGTACAAATTAAATCAATTTGGATGTGTCCCTGCTACTGCTACAAACTAACTTTTGAAAAAATTTCATCGATTCTTAATTCGGAGATATAATAATAATGTGTCTATATAGAGATGTTGTAAAGTATAAGTTGATCCCAATCAATTGGAACTGGACCGAATTAACTAAAATAGATCTACTGAAACTTTTCTGAAAACCGAAGAATGTAGAGGATTACAAAAAAACGAATCTAGCAACCGAGAAATACCTCCGAGCTTATGGCACCTAGCCCTGCGGGACCGTTTTGCTTCTACACGTCAAATTGTCTAGCAACGATTTGGAGAGGAAGATGGAACTGCTATATGCCGAATTTTCCATAGGGGGAAATAAATCCTTGGTTTGTGAAATGATCGAAGCCTAGTGGTCAATCTCTGAAAATAGATCATATTTTGAAGTCTGTTTAATCTGATGAAACTATGTGTCTTTATTATTCATTTTTATCGATACAGACCTCGGCATAAGAGAGAAAAATGTAGTCTCAAAATTAATTTATTAAAAGGGGTTTTGAAAAAGGGATACAGTAAGTCTTCAAATTAATACCTATCTTGATCAAAGCATCTACCGCAACGTTTCTCAAGGGAGAGATAAGTCCGTCGAAGCATGTTAAGCTGTCCACGTAAGCTACAATTTCTTTTTCAATTGCACTTTGGAGGTCGGGAATTGTGAGTGGTCCTTTCGCAAAAACGCGGTACTTGAGAAGGCCCCACTGGAAGAAATCACTCAACGAATCCTCGTGTCCCTATCCATTCTCCAAGATGAACATTAAGATACTATCGCACACATAACACGTAGTGCGGAGAAGCTCCCTCCTGCATGAAATGACGAATGTTCGCGAGTGTTTGATCGTTGTCCATTTGCTCACGTAAATATTTCTAGATAATTTTGGCCCGTCACGTAACCTTCAAAAGAGTACGAACCCACGAGATATCTGAGATAACTGCTTACATACACACACCCACACACACACACACAAACGCGCGCGTGCGCGCGCGTGCACCCCAGGCATGTTTAATTCTTCTTCAATGAAGATGTGAGGATTCTGGTTGTACACGCAGTTATGCCGATTGACTTCACCGTTCAGCTTTAAGGTTGCTTCATCCGATCACAAAATGGGATGCTGGAACTGCGGATCATCCTGACTGCATCCGATGTACCTCTCGCAAAATTCATCATAGTTTTGTAAATTCCTTTCGTACGAAGATACAAGTTATCATGACACAGACACAACTGTCTGAAGTCTGATGTACGAACATGCTTCGTTTTAATCATTTTCGACAGCATTTCCTGACTTATGCCGATCTCTTGAGTGTGAATTTATTGAACGAAACAGAGAAATCATCCGTGAATAAATCTTAATTATATGAAAAAGTGTCAATATATATATCGACAAGCCATATTCCTCACATCATGACATTTTATGTGGGTAGTTCAGGTCATACATTTTTCTTAAAGTGCCCTATCCATTTACTGAATGTTGACATAAATTCTGGCATACTCGAGGTTTATCAAATCTTTTACTTTCGTTAACCACATCACTTCTTTTTATTTTGATCTCATTACTATCATAGATTTGAGAAATTGGTATCTGGAATCCATGTATGACCTGGCAAGCTGCTTTTCTTTCTATTCACCATATTTTCTTTTTCATTCCCTTCGGTTTGATACCTA
This sequence comes from Diorhabda elongata, assembly GCA_026230145.1. NCBI lineage: Eukaryota > Metazoa > Arthropoda > Insecta > Coleoptera > Chrysomelidae > Diorhabda > Diorhabda elongata. Next base: position 9,333,668 of record CM047935.1, read on the forward strand.
CGCATTCATTTTACTTTTCATATTTGGTTCATAACGTTGGTCATTGTTGTCAATAAGTTTCCACTTAATACAACAGAAATGAGCATTTCACAAAGCTCACCAATTACAGTACGATCTTTCACAGCAATGGATCAACCTATCATCATTATAAAATTCTCTGTTCTTAAAACAAAGTATTTGATATCAATTATAATAAAGTTTAAAAAAAGAAACGGATGATACTAAATACGATTTTTTTTTAATTTGGAAGCTTTTGAGATCTACGTTTACAAAATTATTTTTTTAGTAGAATTAGATACAGTCGAAGATTGTATGCCAAAATTCAGACATGCGGATGATTTCGTTTTTTCCAACAAGTAATTGGAAATGTTTCATCTGTCGTAGAATCACATAAACTTGATACATGGAATATAAGACAATAGCATGAAACCAAACTAAAAGTTTCCTTGATATAAAACATAACTTCTGCCTTATTGCCAGTAGAAATGAATCAACCACATTTCTAATTGATTGATATTTGGATCCGTGTGTAAAACATGATAGTAGTGGTTAGCAGTCAGAATGTCATTCCACTAGACCATAGGGACAACCATGAACCATTGTTACCATGACTTAGAGTCAATGGTACAATTGAATTATGTCAAAGCAAGTAATAGCCGAAGTCGGTAAAATTAATTTGTTTGTTCGAAATTGTAGAAAGAATAGACTCCAACATTTTTCCATGGGATAATATTAACTCTAAGCATTTTCACGATAATGTACTTCTTCGTTACAAAAATTAACTAATAAATATTTTGCAGGTGAAGGAACTTCCTCAGATGCAGAAAAAAACGAAGCCGAACAGGACGACACTATAGATTCCATAGCATTTTCTTGTCAAGGTACCTCAGGATACCCCACTGACCTATTACGTACCTCTGAATCATCTATAATCAACTTTTTGCGTGCAGAGTCTATCGAAAAACAACGCGAGCGTAGATTCGCTTGCCCTTTTTGTGGAAAATGTGTCCGAAGCAAAGAAAACCTCAAATTACACGTACGCAAACACACCGGAGAACGACCATTCGTTTGTTTATTTTGTGGTAGGGCATTTGGCGGGAAAAGCGACCTTACTCGTCATCTTAGAATACATACGGGGGAACGGCCGTACCACTGTGATATGTGTGGAAAATGCTTTGCTAGAGCTGATTACCTATCAAAGCATCTTACCACTCACATTAATACTCCTCGTTAAATGAATATAACTGCAGATGAATAATCATGGTTCTTTATTTCATTTCAGAACTTACATTAATCAAATTTGAGCCAAAAAGTATTTTTGGAAATATTGGAAACCTTAATATTATGCACAAGTCATCAACTCTATCGCGGGTCCAAGAAGATTACAGATTTTTTTCAAATAAGCAAACGAAACGATCATGATGTGTAATTTGATTATTGAAAAGCTGAATATTGATTTTTTTACATAAATAGAGAGCATTCTGTTACGGAATATGATGAGCTGCCTTATTAATATTAGACTCAAATTTCAGATTCAAAAATGCGAATACAGCTGTCATGTATTTTTTAATATTAATTGATATTGCATAACTTGAATGTTTGGCAATCAGTCAGTAAATATTTTGATGAAAAAAAAAGTTATCTACTATATGACCCCTTCTTTCTCCGCTACAACTTCACAAATCTTGTTCATTTTAATTTTTGTGGGGTCAAATTCATAGTGATCTGACAATTCAAAGATTTGAAAAAAATGCATTGTAATATCAAAAACTTTATTGATAAAAATAATGTTATTAATTTGAAAATATCATTATTAATACATCGTCTATCTCGAAGCATCTATAGCAGATCTGTTGTTTCTGAAACCTTGCTGTTCTTCACATATCCCGGTAGACATTACTTCTTCTGCTAAGATTTTAGTGAATAATTTCAGAACCGTACTCATCAGGCTAATGCTTCGATAATTTTGGGGATCGGTTTTTTCTCCCTTTTTGAAAATCGGTATCAGAATACTTTCTTTCCATTCAGATGGTACATTTTTGACCTCTAGTATTTTATTGAAGAGGGATTGTAGTTCATCATACAGTTTGTCGCCTCCATATTTGATCATTTCGTTTGTTATTTCGTCGATGCCTGGGGCTTTTCTGTTCTTTATATTGGCTATCATTTGGTGTATTTTATGCAAGGAGAAAATCCTATTGATGTTTTCATCTTCGTAGGGTAATTCCTGTGCTGATACGTTAGCTTGTGTTGAACTATAAAGTTTTTCAAAATGTCTTTCCCATTCGTCTGCCGTGATTTTTGTATTTTGTATGTATTTGTTTATTGGTTTTCTCCTATCCCTCAGAAGATTCCACATTTTTTTCTGTCCCCCATATAAGTAATGTTCCATATCATTCGAAAACTTCTCCCAGTGATCTCTTCTAATTTTTCGAATATTTTCATTGACTCTATTTCTTATAGCTTTATAGTCATTATACGTTGTTGCATTGGATCTGTATTGCAGGTACGATTTTCTTTTCTCTTCGGCTAGGATCTTGACTTCTTGTCTAAACCACGGTTTTGTATTTGTTCTTCCCCCTTTTTTATAGTCCTTCTTCCACAGGCTTCTTCTGCTGCTTGTGGTATGTTAGTTCTTAGTTTTGTCCATGCTGTTTCGATCGTCTATCTCGATGGATGTATTCTTGAGAATGATCTCTAAAATTTTTCTTTCGATCTCATGATAAATTTCACCTCCAGTTCTTTTAAGTTTTGCTCTCCAGGTAGCCCTACAAGAAAAAAATCACATGTAGTAAAGTTGTAAGAACGGACAGTCCAACGGATAGCTGCGCTCTGAGATATTATCCGATTTGGGCCGAAGTGATTAATGATTACACGAACAGTGTGAATTGTAGCTCCATCATGTTGCAATAAGGTTTCATCATTTAGACCATGTCCGCGACGAAGAGGAAAGAAGATTGCTCCTAACATATCCGTGTCGACCCTCATTAACAATAATAGCTTGCTCCATTTCATTTAAAAAAAATGGTCAATCAAAATTTCTAAAATTCGGTTTGTTTACACAATCATAGAATTCATTAAGCTCAGTCTTAGTTTTAGTAACCCTTTCTTTTCGCAAAAAATAATTCTTAATGAGTACAGGAAATTCAGTATTATCCCAAATAGCGAGGTAGTTCGCTAGTATTGACTGACGAATATAAAATAAATGAAGCAGCTCAACCTAATTTTGGAGGTGTAAAAAAATCATTTTACTGTTGATAGGAGTAATGTTCAAATTCTGGGGACTTAATGTTCAGTCCTCGTTTAGCAATTCTTGGATCAAATACTAATTCAGCTCAGCAAATTCACTAAAAAATATTATCCAGCACATAAAAATAATTGAGATTTCTTTTTTGATAAACTTTGTTGACGATGGAACTCGTCTTGGTGTAGAAGGTATGACTTTTTATATTAACAGGCATGACTATTATATCAAATTCTATTTTGATAATGATACAAAATACATTCTACAAGTAAAAAACAACTTGATTGAAGTTATAATTGAAGCTTTACATTGTGAGATTCGAATTATTAATATAACAAATTGAAAATCATGACTATTCATCTCTTCTGATTAATATTTCTTCAGGCTGCGCAATTCCAAAGAATATTTCATTTTTCTCTTGAACCAGAGTGTATGTCTAATAGTTTCATAGATATAAATGAAAGTATAACTTTACCTAAGCATATATATTAATTTTAAATGTTCTTCTAAGGTTATGGTTCCAAAATCCTAGCTCAAGTGTTCTTTATTATTTAGTGTTTAGTTATAATGTGTGATATTTTTGTGACAGTGATTACTAAATCTGTTAAAAACATCGTTGTAATTATATAGTACGTTGAGAAAAAATAAGATATAATAATGAAGCAGTAGTTTTTCTAAACTGTAAAAAACCAAAGTCAATTTTGTTCAATTTTACGTAGCTTGTCGAATCCTCTACAAAAGTTTTCTTGAGTAAATATGTACCGTTAATCAATTTCACAAAGTGGTAGAAAAATATTGAATGTCAACCGTTATGAAACAAATTGATTTATTGTTATAATTGATGTTATAAAAGAACTAAGAAACATACAATTAACTAAATAAAGACACAAATAAAATAAAATGTAAATATAAAGTATACATTAAATAACTTTTCATCAAAATCTTAACAAACATAATAGCAGAAATTATTCTAGAATAAATAATAAAAATAATTGTTCGATTGCACTATTTTTTAAAAATTTCATGTTTACAAAATCGAGTTACATGGACCATTGAGAACCCAAACATCCCTTTAAATAATATCTCTTTGATTGAATTTTTTAGTCTATTTTTTCATAGAACTTTTTATTTTCAGCTCAACTTTGACATTTCTTAGATTTTACCTGTTATATAAGTTGGTATAAATAAACATGAAAATCTGAATAAAATCTCCTCCAACCATACAAAGCTTTTTCGACCATAATTTTAAAAATATAAGGAAGCAAAAATTAAATTTTAATTTTGCTGAAATTGCTTAGGTTATTTTTATTATGGATTGCCATTTATTTCGAACATTTCTAATTGTTTTATATTTGATTCTACCCCATCAGTCTGGCTTTTAAGAACAGAACAAAACAATAGGGTATTCCTGGATGTGATACAAGCTTTCGATAAAACTTAGCATCAAAGACTCAACATAAGCTTGAACAACTTCTAGCTAAACAATACAGCTAGCGATGTTCAAAATTCAGAACTAAGAACAATAAACGTAAAGTTTTCTGAGTGAAGCTGCAATGGAAACAATGCATTGAGACGGAACGGGAAGAACTTCACCTCATATATTGAAAATTTTACTTTCTATTAGTTGGAAACACTGAACTATGAATTCTTAACAAACTGATGATATAGAAACTATTAGTAAATACTGTGAGATCATGCGGCATTTTTACATATCAATTCTAGGTATGTGCCTGCTCAAGTAATATTGGAATCATACAGAGCTTCTAAAATGAAGTATGCGAGGACTAGCAATTTTCAAACAACTTGAAGTGGAGATCAGATGAGGTAACACATTTCGCAAGAAGACATGAAGAACGACTTCACAACCTCGAGAACGTCGAAACTATCTAGCTGCTGGACTAAATTCGATTTTTCTACTTTGATCATTAATTATAAGTTTTTTGCTCTTTTGTGTCGATGTTTTAATCTATTTTCTTAATAAGGAGACATCTCTCTCATGTAAACAGGTAAAAAATTTGATTTCTTTAGTATTAGATTTAAAACTACTAAAATTTTTTGATTGCATGTTATGTCCTTTATGACTGAATGGTTCTATCAGTAAAACAATCACACATTTTTTTTTGGGAGATCGAGTGATAAAAAAAATTTTTTTGACAACCAAGTTGGTTTTTATGTTATTTTTGATTTTTGTAATGGATCAAGAATCTTAATTTTATTATTTATTCCATCTTGGTAGCTTATTTTTTATGATGAGAATTGAAGAATTTTTATGTACTTTTATTTTTTGGTATAGCAATAATGCAACAGTCTTCATAACTTGATAATATTAATTTAGAGATTTTCCTCAAACTTTAGTTTTTATTTTTATATAATAACTGTTGGTTTACTATATACTAATATTTTACTATTCATATCATGGAGTAAGTCGAGACATAACAATATTTAAGTGATCTAAAATTTTGAAACTAAGGGCAAAACAACTGGTGGGAGTAGATTTTATTTTTACATTATCGTGAAGATGGATCTATTAATTTATTTTTAGACTTGATAATAACAAAAAATATTTTCATAAAAGTCAAAAATAAATCTATGAAAAACATGTATTTTACTGAAATACACTATATTATTAATAATATTTATTTAAGAATATAATTGTGAAAAGACTTGTGATATATATTTACTTATAGAATAAGGGATGTAAGAGAATCAATTCTAATTCAATTTAACCCAAACTCCAATTTATAAATTTATATCTTCTTAATTATTAAGTAAACATACACTCTGACCGTACTGTTTTACAAAGTGCCTATTCAACACTGTTAAGTTGTTTTATTTCCATTAAAATATTTATTCATCAACATTATAATTTTTATATCACATCCACTTTGTCCACACACAATAAAATTTTTGTCTTGAAAAAATGTAAGAACAGGACAAACTGAACTATAACTAGAAGTTATAATTTACGCAGGTCTATAATTCAGTTCGTAATTTCGCCAGAAATATAGATTTTCATTATTGGTATAATGCGATGAAGATCGAAATATTTAACCTCGCATCAAACATATACTTTGTCCATATCCACTTTAATATTAAGTTTCTCTTCAAATCTCAATAAAACTTGATAATATATAATTAAAGGAATAGTGGACATCAAATCCTAATTTTTGAAACTACTCAGTTCCTTCCTAATATATGCTTACATTTTTTCAGTGCAGATTTATTTTATTTTCTATGTACCGGCTATGTACAGGCTGTTCTGGACTCTGGCAACGAAAAATATTTCTATAAGTAGAGAACATCCTGTATAGCCAGAGACTTAGATATTTTCAAGTTTATTTGGCTGTGATTACATTTTAGGTTTTTGTGATAAGCTGTATTATTTATTTTCAAAGAAGTTACCTAAGCAATATATTATTATAAGATAAGATCCTAGTCAAGAGATATTAGATTGCGACATAACCACCCAAACACCCCTCCCTTCCCTTATTTCTCACTCCGATTTCTATGATAGGTAAGAGAGGTAACATTTTTTAAGGTTTGAAGGACTAATATTTAATATGTCTTGTGCCAAAAATTGATGTACCACGTACCTCAAATGAAGTAAGTGATTTTAACAGCTAGTTTTGTTCAAAAATTGTTTATGTAAATGAAATAATAACACTCAAATATTTGCAATATTTCAAATCTGTACATTATTGAAGTTGCTCGCTTAGGAGTAAACCCTTAGAGACAAATAACTCCGCAATTCTAAATGATTCATTAATTTTTTAGTTATTGTCAGTTCTGCAGAGCTTTAATTTTATGACTTTAAATAGTTTCTATAACGAACCTTCAACTTTTTATGATTTGAATCTGATTTTTTTTCTACTAAATTCACAAAATGTTTGGAAAAAAATTGAATAATAATATCAAATAAACATCACCAAAACACAAAAACATGCTCTAAATAAACCCCGGCCCTCTTGCTTCATTCAATAATTCTCAAGGTTCTCACAAATCAACTGATATTGGTAATTTTGTTGACGTTTTTTGGTCAATTAAAAGTTTTGAGACAGTTGGGTGAGGAGCCATGGCTCTGGTTGAAAAGAAATGTCATTTTAGAAATGATTACCACAATTGGTAGATTGTTAACCATTTGCTCAATAATAGTCAATAAGTTGAAATACCTATTTTACTGATCTCTCAATATATTTATTGAACAGGTCAACAGCTCTTATCATTATTTTTCAATTTGTTCTACTAAATAAAGTGAAACAAAGATTTTTCAATACACCGTTATGTGGTTTTTCCAATTAATTAATTTTTAAACATGCCAGTACCACTAGACAGTCCTATTATTTTTTCATCCACTTCAAACTGTTAATACATGGTACAATATCACATTTGCTACTTTAACTTTGGGAGTACAAGATCTAGCTCAGGCGCGAAACCACTGGAGGAATTCATATTTCATAATTTTTTAATATCAGAAATCAAACTGAAGCAGTGTAAGTTTATCGTTATGGTTAATGTCTATGAATACAGTTTTTAATATTCTTTGCATATGGTGTTTTTATTGAGAGCTACTCTATTCTCCATTTCCTAAAATACCAGTACCTTTTAAATATCTGAAAGTTCCCCTTCCAAAAGTCGGGCCTAGATCCGCCTCTGATCTAGCTGCATATATTTTTCTTTCTCTTTCAGGTGTTATAATCATAAAATAATATAATAAATTAATCTGACAAAGTAGATATTGTTCCATATTATCAAAATCCTCATATTATTTTACTTCATAATCATCATCATAGCGTTTAATCTCTTGGATTATGGGCAGCGCTTTGGGCGCCTATATATCCCTTTATTGGGGTGGATTACTCCCCTTGTTTTTTGTTGTAGTGTTTTGTTGATCCTAGCTTCGTTTGTCACATTTCTTCATTCTTCTCTGCTTTTGCATTTGGCTTTTCAGTATACTAGCATTCTGGTATCTTCCTCAATTTGGTTTGTCCAGGTCTGCCTCTATCTCCTCACCATTTCTGTAAGTTTCCTTCTCATGATGTGCGCTGCCCAATTTAGTATTTGTGCTATTTGTGCTTATTATATTTTCTCCATTCAATTCTTCTTCTATTTATTCCTCATATTATGTATTCTAAATTTAATCAAAATTCTAACACACTAAATTTCAAAATTAATCAAATATTGGATTATTCAAAATTGATAGTATACAGGATGCTTGAATATGAATTGTACAACACTAAATAATACGACCACGTTTAAACTCAGTTAATTAGGAACTTAGGAAATTTTAATCAAACAAGCAACATTGAGAGTTATTGTTACTAAGTGCGAAGATAACACCAAAGAAACAACAACAAAGTACTGATCAAATTTTATCAAATCATCGCATTGTTGAATGAAAATAGAGGGTTTATCAAAATTTGGACAAAATCGTTCAAAAAATTCCAGACAGAATAAATGAGCTGCTAATAATGTCAAATCACTGATAGGGTATTGACTTTGTCTTCAGATAATTTTCAATATTTTGTATGTTAGTAGAAATTAATCCGAACATTGATAGTTCAAGGAAAACTTGAAGGTTTCTTCTATATCAATATTTGAATAGTTCAGTATAAAAGTATGTTTGGAATAAAGAAAAAATACCCGTTGGTGTATGGGGATCAATAATTTTCATATATTTGACCATACTATATATGCATCATTTAAAATAACAATATATCTCATTATTTGATCTCTTTCTTTTTTGAAAAAACGAGATTATATTTCAATGGAAAATAAACATGACCTGTAATTTAAACTAAAATATTTGTTTTCATTTTATTCACATTTGTCATTTGTTTGATTTTGAACAATTTTGAACATTTCTAGCAAATTTGTAGTTGTAACCGCAAATTTAAATGTTTAACATCGAATATCCTGCCTCAATAATTACAAAACAAACAGATATTTTTCTATAAATGTACAAAACACGTCCAAATACAAGTACTTGTTAATAATTTTTTATGTAACTTTGTTGCTCAATAGAATAACAAGAAATATATAAAATCTTTTATTGTACACACTGATGTTAAACATTTATTATTTTTTTAATTATATCAAACCATTTTTGGGACAAAAAATATATTTAACAAAATGATGTTTTAATTGTCCCAAGAATACATGACGAGAGAAAGGTGACTAAATCGTAATAGTTCAAAAATTTAGATTGATTGATCTAAAGTAAGATTGGGTTTTCGTCACTTTTTAAAATTATATTGAATATATTATATGTGTGATAATTAAAACAGGCTTTTGGACAAATTTTAACTAATAGTTTTTTTATAGTGTTTGTGCCTTTACGAATGGTCTTTTCTTATTCAAGCAATTGACTTAAACAACACTCTTCAGATTTTCAATACCAACTCCAGTATTTACTTCCCTTAACATTATCCAGTTTACAGCACTAATTAATTACATACCATATGGAGAGATAATAATCGAATTAAACAAATGTGGAAAATTTGACTATTTTTTTTCCATCAAAACAAAAGATGCCAGTTTTTCAAAAATACCAGGAATTAAAATCATTTCACAGCTGAATTAGATACACACACTATGTAGTCCGGAGAAGTTATGTACTCCCAAAAATTCCTAAAAAAAGATTTGACAAATTTGCTCATAATGTCTATTGAACTGCAACTCTTACGCTGTCGATGGCAGCAAACCACATCTTCAAATTTTCAATATTCTTCAAATGAAAAGCGATTGAAAAAAATGTATATGAAATTGGAAAACACTAACTGTATATTATTAATTTCATTTTGTTATTTCGATTAATACGCCGCATAAATAAAGAAATTTTTAAATTGTTTAACAATTTTCGTCAAATTGAGAATTGAAAACATTTTTTTAAAATCTACTTATATAGGGTTTTCTTTTTAAATTTATACGACAAAATTCAGGAGGTGATTGCTCGTATGAAATTTAGATTGGTTTTTCCTATAAGAAAATTTCCTCAGCCCACGCCTTTCCGAGATAACACACAAAAAAGGTGGTGATCAGAATTTCGGTTTTACTAATCTTCTTTTGAAATTTCAGTAATGCTAGAATCTCTAAATTCTGTAATTTTCGTGCACTCGTAAAGGACTTACTACGGGTATTTTTTGAATCGTATTATATTTCACATCTTACAGTTTTTTGACGTCAGGTTGAACAGATACACCTTTCTTTATCTGAGCGTTGCTTAAAAAAATTTGGAACCATCTTTGTCCATGGCCTTTACAAAAGTTTTGATTAGTCCTAATTTGATCTGCAAAGGTTGTAATATTATCTTCTAGGGGTTAGCTAAAGGTTAAGTTTTTACATTTTTCAGCCTAGAAACGTAAACAAGTCTTGTTCTTTTTTCTCTCGGTTGTTCCTTACGCATAATAAGCAACAGTATTTCGTGTAGCCACTTTGTAGACCTAAAACTAAAGCAACAACTCTGCACAGATCAATCATTTATGTTTGCTGTAATCTATCTTATCTAACACTAGTTATATAATGTCGTACGTGTCTTTTAAATGAGCTCTGTTCGCTAAAGGTAGTGATACAAATTGATTTCCATTGTGGAAAAGTACAGCCTTTAGACTTAACTTTGAGGAATCAATGAGAAGTCTCCATTCCTCTCACCTACATTCATGACACCGTTTTAACATCAAGCTCTCCTCAATACCATTACAGTACACTAAGTCGTCCTCTTTAAAAAATAAAATAATACATGGACTGTGACGTTTACGGTACACGGTAAGATTAACTACCGTCATAAACAGATTTAACTGTTTCAGTCTCAAACTTAACACCTTCGTGTATTTTACCGTATGCTTCGATTTCCTCGAGAAGCCTTTGATATTGGTCAGCAAAAATAACAGTCGCTTATGTGATTGATATATTAGCCCCATACCATTGCTGAATATTGTCAATTAAACCAACCGGTCAAATTTCTATGACATGACAAATATAACAAAATTTTAGAGGTGAATGACGAAAACTGATATTTTTGGGTTAAATTTTGAGGGCGCTACCAATAAAATTCACAACAGATTTGGTACGAGTAATTTTGAGTGTGTAATTAGTGTAAATAACAAAACTGTTATCAAAAATGAGTATTTTATCTACAGAATATATTCAGTTTAGAATAAATGAATCTACATAATTTATAACAAACTATTCTAATGAGCTCAACAAAACTTTCCAGATATTCAGTTGAAATATTTTTTGTTCCTATTCTGTTTTTGGTAGTAGCTGTAAACATGATACAAATAAGGATACGAATGGACAGATACGGTAAAAAAATAATTCAGAACAAAATTTTCAAAATAAGTTGCGTATTTCGCGATTAATCTTAACTATTATCGATTAACTTGTATCGATTTGTTTAATATTCTAGAACATCAATACGTTTTAAATATCTATGACTACCAAATGTTCTTTAATACTCAAACTTTCAGTTACTTTGGAAGCTTCGTCATTTTATACAGATCAAAAGGTTTGAACTGAAGAGTGTTAAATGTAAAATTTATAAACCAGTAATATTGTAATGTGTAATGATAGTATAAGTCAAAATGAACAGATTAATCACTACTTTCCTTACAACTTTGATATGATTTTCTGACTAATAATCTTCTCCACATTTTATTATAATTCCAGATTATCGGATTTTTTAATATATGGTACTAGAATTGTATTTCTTTTAACAGAATTGCTTGTTAGAATGAAATTTATTTTTTACAATATCCGATGATCATCACATTACTTTTCTGACATAAATTTTAGTAAAATGAAAACTTGATTAAGAAACAAAATCTGTACTTTCGACATCAACTCTAGCAATTTGGTTATTATTTTATCATAGCACATTGTTCATATAGCGTCGGATTTAGGGAGGGTCTGACGGAGGTTAAAGCCGCAGGCCCCGAGCACGTAGTGGCCCCACAAAATTACTATTATATTTATATTAGAAGCAAAATTGGATCTACATCAAAATTTGTATTTTTTCCCAAAAATTGTTTGGAAATTTAAATGGATGAATGAATTAGTGTAATTTAATCCACACTCCAATTTTTCACTCTATATAATAATTTTATACTATAATTAATAATAAATTCTATATTCCATGCATTCAAAATGTGAATGATGAATTAGAAGTACGAGTAAAAACTCTGGTAGAAATATATTCGAATGATCTACAACTTTTTTTTTTAAATTACAGCAATTCATTCGTCTTATCAAACTTCAACCCGAAATGATTAATAATACAAATAATTTATTAATACCATTGAAAATGTTGAATTGAATGGTTGAATCAGATATGATCGAAACTTTTCCAAATGTATATAAAGCTTACTGATTACTCGTGACGATACATAGCGAATTGTGAAGCAGAAAGGTGGTTTTAGAGACAGTTTTAAAGAAAATAAAAAATGTAAATCGCTCTACAATGTTAGATCATTAACAAGGCTGTGTATTGAAAATGAGTCGTTACAGAATATGAATTTTGATGAGTTAATTGAAAATTTTGCGAAAAACTAAAACGAGAAAAAAATTTTTTAAATAAAAATTTATATAGTTTATGAAATAAAGATTTGAATTTACTTTTACTTATAATTCATATTTAAGTTGAAACTAATATATTACATTTAAAATAGTTCCAGCTGATTTTGATTTCCTTAAGTGGGCCCCTCTATTTCTTAATCCGACGCTGTGTTCAGAATGTGTTGTAGTATACTTAATTAAATGATGATTTCAATTTGAAACTTAGAACCCAAACAATACACTTCTCCCTTCCGGATATAAACAAGTTACTGTAAATTCAATTGTTTTTCGGAAAATATTTGGATTTTTAAATAAGATTTCAAGCTGGGGATATAATATAAAATTTCTAAATAATTATGCAGCTTAAACTAGAGCCTTCGGACTTCTAGCTCTTCACTGATTTATGATCACTGATTGTCAAAACTTTTAAGCTTCGTATAAACCTGAACATTATGTAGAACAACGAACTTAACGGAAAATAGAAAGTTAAACATGCTGTTTGTATTTCGACGAATAAAATATTGTAATTTTATTTTCAAACAGTAGTTACCGGTAAATTTATTTACAAACAAAACACTGTCTTGTCCCAGCTCCACGGTTTGATGATGATAATAATGATGCAGTTTTTCTTTCCCAGGAATCTTGTTTCATAATTTGGTTATGATATTGTGCAAGATTTGCTTACATCAACAACTTTATTATAAACACTTGATACTAGATCTTTTTATTCTCACCACTATCCTAAAAACCCTAAACTGAGGCTCTCCATCAACGATATATTCGCTGTTGCATTTTGACCTATGTCTAGACCTTTTCATGAACATATTCATTGAGATTGAAGAAATAAAACGTCATGGGGACAACAGATTCGTTTGCCTAATGACCAAGATTTGTGGATTTGTTTGAGCGTTCTTAAATTTTTGCAAATTACTGTTTTCATTTTTTTGTTCTGTACCAGCTTTACCATGAATTGATATGTTACTTTTTACATGAGGTTCATAAAAATTTTTTTATAATCAGTTATAAATCAATAATATTCCTAAATAAATAGACATATTAAACTTTCCGTTGGGGGCGCCGTTGTACTGAGTGCTTTGGTTTGGTTTTTCCTTATATCTGGAGGATTAACGAGACCTCTCACCCCTCATTATTCCACCACTACCACAACCTTTACACAATAGAAAAGAAAGCAGATAAAAATCTGCAGTAGTTTAGTCATAAACAACAATAAATGATGTTCAAATACTTGTAAAACTTATTTTCCAAAAATATTGATTAAACAAAGAAGAAATAAAACTACAGTAAAACAAGCACCAAGAGCTAATTTTTGGGTACTCGTATAATTCACTTAATCCATTTTAAAAAACACAGGTAATAATCTATTTTAGCAAAATTAAATGTAACAATAAACATGAATGTTTTAAATAAAATAAATGAGGGCGGCTAAAGATTGGGTTGGTTGAATCAGAAATGTAGTTTTTTGTCGTTTTAATTTTTTAAACTCGTTGAAAATAGAGAGACTTCCTGTTTCGAATCATTTATTTAAATATACTACACGTAATATATTTTTTTCAAACATCACCTTGTCCTTAAGCACAAAGTCCTTCCATATATAAAGAAAACTTAAAATACTTATTGTATGGTTTCGCTATTTACATGTACATACATATAAGAAAAATCTTAAAAATAAATGTTCCTAAATAAAAAGTGAAATAGTTGAAATATTTTTGTGTACTGTAAATATTATGAATTTGTCGCCAGATGGAAAGAATTTTGTTAAACAATTTTTTAGGAGGGGCATAGACTTATACATAAACGTGCTTGTATGTTGTTTATCTCGATGTTAAACTGTATAGTATGTGTTAGTGAAAAATTCATATTCTTATCTTTTACTTAAAAATAAATAAGTACAAAATATAATAAGTTATTTGTTACTGCCTACTACAACGAAGTTCGTATGTTTATAAATTGTAAACTCTGCTCATATTTTGGAAATAACGTTTCTTATAAAAATCATAAACCTTTTAGTCTCACATTACAATTACACTAAAATTTTCAACTTGAATTTTTCCATAATATATGTAAATTTTTCACCTAAAATAATCGTGTATAATTGTGTTATCTATAATAATCACAATATCTCTTCTCTTATTTTGTGTATTTCCGTTGATGAAATAATGTTATGGCGATTCGTCATTTAATGTTGAGATGAAACGTTTCTATAAACGTGTATGACCATTCTTGATATTATTTCGTATATTTCAACGAAGCAATAACATTTTTATATACATTTCAAATACCTTCTCCGAGCTAAAACACCAGTATCTGATTAAACACTAACGGTCTACTTTTATCTGGTAATATCGTTTGAGGTAGAGTGAGACAAAAAATTATGTAGCTCTGTATACACCAAGAATTCAAACTGCGCTTCCAAGTAATAATAAATGAGAAGGGAGAAATTATATGCAACGACAATGGTATAGCAGAGGTTTGTATGGATAATGTCAAAAACTTACGAAGGTAATTTTGAAGAAATAACTACCCGTCCAGAGCCTGATAAGATCGGAAGTTGAAAATGCCTTAAAACATCTCCGAAACAAAAAATCACCAGGTGCAAATCAAATAACGGCAGAGGTCTTAAAAGATCTGGGCAAGGAGAGAATAGAATTATTCCACAAAATCTGTAACCTTATATGGAAAGTGGCCTTAAGGTTTCTTGGACTGCAACAACTGAAGAACGGTTTCTCTAATCTCTGACACTAGTAAGATCCTCCTGCATATCTTACATAACCGTCTCAAACCATCTTTTGCCACAGCTTTCAGAGGAGCAAGCAGGTTTTGTGCCAGGAAAAGGAACTAGGAAACAAATATTAAATATCAGACAACTTATTGAAAAGTCTAGAGAATTTAATATTCCACTTTATTTCTGTTTTGTAGATTATTAAAAAGTATTTGATAAAGTTAACTGAAGCTTTAGACCATAATGGAGAAAATGGGAACGCCAAAACATCTGGTTCAACTAGTGCGCAACCTTTAACAGAAAAACAACGCAAAAGTCAGAATCGACGGGGTTTATTCGGGTACATTCAGAACGTCCGCAGGAGTTAGACAGGGTTGAATACTTTCACCTACCTTATTTAACGTTTATATCGAATATCATAGCGTCAACCATACCAGCAATAACAGAAATTATGATCAGACTGTATGATCAGCGACTACCAAGTTAAATAAAATAAGGAAAGTTAAATATATCACGAAAAAGACACAGTGGAAATATGGACTTAAACAAAGTAGATGGTTTATAGTCGAATATTTAGGTTTACGTTTATAGACTATTCTTACGAGTATCATGGACAGAACACCGAACCAACGTATCCGTATTACAAGAATTTGGCCCACGTACAAGGCTGCTCACCAGAATATCCGCATGTATCTGCAATACCTGGGACATATAGCTAGAAGATCTTGAACAATGGAACGATTAATCATAGAAGGGAAAGTAGAAGTCAAACGCCCAAGAGGCAGATCTCCAGCTAGATGGGTAGACCAAACAAAATCCTTAATAAATATGAGACTGCATCATGCCGAAAAAATTGCACAGGATAGGCAAGCATGGAAACAGATACTAAATCAAATATAAATGGTGTTACTTCATCCTTTAGAGGATAATGCAAAGAGGAGGAGGAGGTATACACAATATACCTATGGTGCATTCCACTAGGCATTCACGGCGCCTAAAATACTTTTTTACTCATGACGCAGATTGCAATTATGAGAATATTTCTCATTATTTGATGCGGTATAGTCCTTTTGAAGCATTAACGCAAAAGATATTTTGATTTCACTTTAATGTAAATCAATTAAGCACTCCACTTGAAAAATTGAATAATTTACAAATTATAACATAACCTCTTAAAGCTTTCGCTGTATATTTTCTCTTTTGCCATACATTAATATTTATCTCATGATCCAAATGCCTCGTAAGCCATTTCGATTATAACGCTATGGACTAAGTGGAACGGAAAAGATCGTGGTCATGAACGTGATTGTCGCGAGTGCTTAGTGGAATGCACTCATAGTCGACGCAGGTTTTAATATGTATGGGGAGTGTTGTTAATCAAAATTGTAAACTGATTAACTTCACAATACAAAATGGAAAAATAGTCTTAGCAGGACATTGATACTTTAAGTCACAAATACCAATGTTTAGTCTCAAATTTTTTTATTCTTGATGATCTTGATAGAGGACTTTATTTTTTTACGTATTGTATATTGACGTAAAAATGGCTTAATAAAACAAACTATAAAGCGAATAGATATGAGGAGTGGCTAGAGCTGCAGCTGAATAATTCCCTAGCTTCCGATGATCAATGCAGGGAATCCTACGTCGAGTGGTGAAATGGAGTTTGTGGATGAATTCTCCAATTAAAAATATAAAATGCGCTTGTGCCTCCAGAAATACCGTTGCCGTAACAATCGAAACTATACTATAGATGGATCAGTTTTTTTACCGCCGCGTCGTTTGCTCGTAGTAAATATTAAAAACCATTCAAATTTTCTTCATTCGTTTTCCTCATTCCTCAAAATACATACAAATTCACAAATGAAGATCAATTCAAAATATATAATCAGAAAATTTTGAACTACGCTGATTCAACCCATCGATACAGCTCAGGACGACAAGTTGATGAAAGGTATTGTATCTAAAGCCCTATCCAGACTTTCGCGAGGCGCCTCCTAGAGGCAATTGACATGAGTTTTGGCTTGTGGCAGATACGATAGGTATCTGCCATCTGCCAGCCATCCACACTCTCGATTTATTCTTTGTTCACGCTGTCATAAGGACGGAGAGTAGTACCTCTTATGTTGGACAGCGAAAGAAAAGTTAAGTTTATGAATCGATCTTATAGTTTAGTATTGGAGAGTTCGAAAAACACATAGAACTCTGATATATAATGAAATAATATACCTACTCACTATAGATCCATCTGATCAATTATGTAACTCTTTTTATTCAATTTTTGAACGGAAAATATTAATATGCATATTTGATTTATTAGTAGATACACACGTGGAACTTGTCCAACCAAAATTAAAAAGTTCGCTTCTATTGCTCATATTGGGTTATTTTTTAATTGTGTGTATATATCATTTTCAAAAAATATTTCCTCTTTGTTTTTGACTCTGTTCTATCTCTTCTATTTCCACAATTAAAAGCATAATTTTTGGCTTTTTTATGATTAATTGATACTTTCATTTGTCTTTTCGTATTGACCTTATCCTACATGAGAATGCCCCTATCCCATTCAAAACCTAACCAAGTCAATCTATTTTACAAATTTTTTGATGTTTGTGTTGAGTGAACGAAATAACAACTTTACTTTTTTGTATTTGTATAATTGGAAGGGTAGTACTATCATACTTTTATATCAGACTAGACAATGTAAAACATGTTTTTGATAATGACAAAACGTCAACACATATTTCTCAAAAATCAAATAATTATACCAATTAAATACATTCTCCAATTTTTAATGAACAACTTTTTTATCCAAATAGAAAATATATATTGAGGTTTTCTATCAATTTTAGCCTAAACCAAAAAGGTTGAAATTGAACCGAAACGTTTAAAAATATTTCGATTAAAAACAGATCAGTACAAATATAGCCCAAACATATTTATACTAGAACATATATATGAAAACGCCGAAAATTTGAAGGAAGACAAAACAATAGATGTATTTGGTAATTTGGGTTGAACTAGCTTAAACTGAAGGCAGTACAAAAAACATGATTCACTTCAGAGTAAATTATATTTATTATATCTTGTACTCTTTCTTTGTATATTTGGTAGGTAGTTGCTGGTCTCTTTCTATTAAATGAGAACAACGAAATATTTCACAAACATTTTGAAAGGCCTATATACATATTTGTCCCTAAACTTTTTTGAGACCAGATACATTTGGAACGTTGAGTGCTTTAAGAAGGTGATATAAAATTAGAAGAATGATGGGTTTGCTCAGAATTTCAAAGCAAATATGGTGCTGTAACTTTGTGAAAGAAATTGTGATATAGAAATGTTGATAAGTAGGGTTATTATATAATTCAATATATTATAATTATTATATATTTATATTAGTAGTTGTAACAGAGTTGATTGCAAACATGAAAATTGCACCAGAAAAGACAGGATTCACAACAAAATATGAAAAAAACCTCTTAAATTGGTCTGATTGCATCTATAAACTTACTTTTTTTTATGACAGTTTATCTTATATCTCTAAGGGTATATGTAATAAATCATGGTATTTCCAAGTAATATTATCAATATTCTGTATTGTTCATCAGCACCCTTAGTTACTAAATTTTGCATTTTTTTGATCATTTTTATAGATGTCTCTCTGACAATGCTCCAGTCTTCAGACTTTCTACTTAGGTCTTACACTACCAACAAAACATTCTTGAAATCAAGTGACATCGTGCTAAAACGTCCTCTATCAATTCTTCTTCAGATATGATAAGAAAAATACAACAATCATTTCCAGAATTTACTTTTTTGGATTTCGGGTACAGGAGTATTACGAAAAGGCCTTAAAGCTTGGTTGACTACCACTGTTTGTAGTCGATCTTCTTCTTTGTTAGCAAAATGGATTTGATTAAAAAATGTTCTTGATGATTCGCTTCCGACTATGTATTTTTTCTAAAACTAGATTCTAAGTTATATTTCTGAAATTGAAGAGTGTGTAGATATTTTAGTAGATTCCTCATATCATGTGAATCTAGAAATAATGAAATTTGATGAGCCTCATACTCCTGTATTTTTATGCATTCTTGAACCTCGATGGAATAATTATCGTTTGCTAACATTTGTGTTTTGGATACAGATGAAAATATGACAACGGGTTTTTTAGCAGAAGACAATACTAGCTCTCCATAAAAAATATATTTTTTTGAAATCTCAAATACTGAGAATTGTTTAAAAGAGTGATGCTCATCCATTGCCTTTTAATCTCAGTTATTCAAGGTCTGTTAAAGATGTTCAATATTGCAAAGGTAATTAATACTTTTCCAGAATGTGTGAGGAGTTGCAAAATACTTGGAAGGGTTACGATGCTGATCTTGCCCTTTCGTCATTGAGACTATTAAGTCTTCTAAAACATACTTGGGTTTCAATAATAAATGCCCTTGAACGTTACTAGTAGTAGGTTATTGAGATCTGGATATCACTAGTCTTCACTGAAAGACAATCCATCAAGGATTTAAAATATCAAAAGAAATATATTTATTTCTTATTTCAAATAACTTCTGCTATTTGTGGAAATAAATCATTGACAACAAGTTAGAATATTAATTGGTTGGTCTTTCGTTTGAGACTTTCTATTTTCTCGCATTCGTCCCTTCTCGACGTACTTTCAGCTTCAAAGTAATTGGTAGCAAATTGTATATTTTCTATTAATTCTAGAACGTACAGCTTTTTACATAAGATGGTGTGTTATTTGTTTGATAGTGAGTACTGGGTATTGAATTCTGCGTCTTCATCATATCTTTTAATAATTCACATGAATTAGTTACTGTTTGTATGAGCTATAATATCTCATTTTCATGAATCAAAATTAATATTTTTTATTGTTCTCAAGTTAATTCACTCTCATGGCTATTTTGCATAATTCGATATTATTTTTCTGTTAATTTTTAAAGATACCCCATTTTCCAAGTGTCTACTTAGAATTCACGGATTCATCAAATCATTCTTAAATCTCAATTGATTATTTCAAACATTCCGAAGTCCATATATTATTCTTGAATCAATAAATCATTCTCAGGAGTTTTGTAAGAGACGAACGAAGTTGATAGTGGTTACGCTACATTTTGTTGGACATGCTCTAATGGTATCTTATGAAAAAATCCTTGAACCTGATTGTCATTTTCCTTTTAAATGATATTGACTGTAGTCGTTTTTATTTCCATGTAGGAAGGTGGATTTGGTTGAATATGATAATATTGATGGTAAATGGTGTCTTCTTCAATGTGGCCCTGGTTTTAGACAGCGGTCGTATTTGATCTAAAATTTCATCCATAGATTGTTCGATAGAATATTATACTCCTTGTAGTATTATAATTGCTATTAGTGAATTTCTTATATAAAATTAATCTAGAATTAGTTGACTTTATATAATGCGTTAAATAAAATAAAAATCATTCAACTTACCGATACCTATATAGATAACATACTTTCCCTTTTGTAGCTCCTTCTGTATTATTTTAAAAGATATTCGATGGTAGTAAATATATCCTGTGCCCGTAATCTGATCAAATTGGCATTAAAATTTCTATTCTAATATCAAGATGATCTAATCTCGTTCTCAATCTACTCGCTTACGACAAGAACGCCGAGTATGAGTTATTAGGGGGATTTTTATATTTGATTGAAAGGTGAAAAATATAAATTTGCACTCATCTCAATTTGGTCGCAAATTTTGCACGGAATTGTGATGGAATAGAAGATCTGTGTAGTTTTGATTAGAAAATGGAGTCAATATTTAAAAATTGGGCTTATGTTATTCAAATAACGATATTTTAATGAATTTTTTGTTATACTTCGTATAATACTGATTTGAGAGGTTTAGCGCAAGGATTTTATATGTTTAATGGAACGAACATTTCAGAGTTTTAAATTTCAAAATGTATTTCAACGAACAAACAAAACTTTTGATTAAATATTACGGTCATACTTTCAGAATCATTATAAACTGAAGTTGTGAAAGATGTGTTTGCATCAATTCGAAATTTATAAATTATTGTATAAAGGATGTTTCACATATTATTTTACGTGTAAAGATAGCATCGCATTAATTCAATATTTGCTAAGGTAAATTGAAAAAATGCCTAATCTGCTCGATTAATTTTGTATTTTTAAAATGAATAATCAATAAATCTTTTTAGTGGTGAAGCCAGTAATAGTTTCAGCTATGCTGAATAAAAAAATGCGCAAGTTGATTTTTTGGTACATGACTCAAAAAATTAAGCTATTTATACTGAAATAATCTGAAAAAACAAACCATTTCTATAATTGTTTGTATTTCTATAATTGTTTGTAATAGTGAATAAAGAACTAGTTCGGATAGGTTAGTGTCTTCAACAATTCATAGAGTTCTCACTTATTATTTCGAGCTTTTAATTTGTGGGGCTCAGATATTTTCAATTAACCATGAAAATAAGTCTAATGGTATAATATCGGGTGACCTAACGGGCTATTCTATTGTATTTTTCCTTCCTTTGCATCGATTTTGAAAAGTATAGAGGGACAATTAGTGTACAGCTATAGAAAAATATGTTTAATATATACCCTATTTTGAAAGCAAGCAAATTCTGGGTCAAATGAGAAATTAACATATTTAACAGCATATCCAGATGAATGATCATAAAAAAATGTAATTGTATATCAAACTTGGGTTTTTATTCAATTATTCAAATGCCATTCCAAATAAAATATTTACCAATCAGAAAATACAACTTTATCATATACTTATAGAATTTACTCATTTTCAGCCAACTTTTTCATGAGATGTACTTTATAAGGATTGTATCTTCATTCTTAAAAATAAATGTGAACTTCAAAAACTTTTTAAATGAATTTGTGGAAAATTTCCGTATTATAAGAGTGAATCGTTTACTCTTCATATAGTTGTTGAATATTTGCATTACACACTTCGATGTATTAACACGAAATTCTTCTTATTTTCATTATATTCTTTTAACTATTGATTGACAAAACTAAATCTACGTGCATTTTATAGAATAATGTGAGTGCTCATTCAATCAACCGCATTAACCAATATTAAATTTTGACAATGATAATTTGGAATTAATTATTATTAATTAAGGGAGTAATCCACCCCAATAAAGGGATATGTAGGCGCCCCATAGCCCCGTAGCGCTAGCCATAATTCAATAGATTAAACGGCATGATGATAATGAATTTGGAATTACGTGGATATTTATGACAATTTTCAATGTCAAGAACATAAATCATTAGGTAAAATGTTGAAATAACAAAGAAGTTCTTCCCTTTTGTTGGCCATGTACAATTTTGTTATACATTCAGCTCAGTAAAGAAAATCCGCGAATCTATCTATCTCGCTATTTATTAACGTAAAATAGAAATTATTTATATATATATAGTTGCCAAAACTGTATTTTTTTTATTATTAATAATAAAAATGGTTATTATATAACTGAAAACTATAATATTCATTGTTTCCATATAACATTTTTGAGTACTAAATACGAATATTAAGAATAATCAGTTGAAAATATGGTGCTTGAATAAATTTCTATCGCTTCAAAAAGTTTTAGTTAGCTCACATGGTAAGTTCATTACTTGAAGATATATAATGTCTCATAAGTTCAAATCGTTTGAATATTGAGGTACCAAAAAGTTTAAACTTGCCAACATTTCATCAGATCATTGGTTCTAGGATTTCTCTAAATATGGAATTCTTGCATTATACAAAAAAAAAAAACAGATGATACAATTCGTATACATATACGTAACTCATATTTTACGCCTTATTCAAAAAATATAAGTTTGAATCTTACTATTTGCGCTGCAAATGACTAAGTATATATTCTCTTCGTTGATAGGTTGCAAGTTAAGTGAATATGAGTTGAAATGAATTTTTTAGGGCTTATCGGGTATAATATGAGTTTATAACGTTTTATTTTTAAGTGGTCCTCTCATTACTCCAATCAAGGGAATACCATATATTTTTTTATATATTTCCAATTTTCGTCTCAGGTATTTAACCTAAAGATAATAGAATTTTCTATTTTTGCAGACAGATAATGCTTAATTGTTGTGAAACATCCTTTATACAAATACATTTACACGTAGGTTTGAAATAATTGCACGTAAAGAATATTCAGGAACAATATAATTCTTGAAACAATTCATTACTTGAAACTTAAATAACAAAAAATGTCCAAGGGATACCTTTCCACGTCCTGAATTTTCTCTTAACGAAAATATGTTAAAATTTTGTGTACTGTGTTCTCGTTCTTATATTAAAATGTTTATATATGTGTAAAAATTTTTTTGATGTTGTGTACCATACAAACAGTTCATAAAAGTGTCATTTTCAAAAATATGAACGTATGAATAAAGATTTTATTAATGTGATTGCTGTATTATTAACAAGTTTAACTTATTTGAACGGTATATTTTTAGATTCTTAATACCTCCAGAAATTAGTGCTCAAAGTAAAATTTCGTAATTCCATGAATATTTACTTTTGGTCTTTGTTGGATGTGTGGGTAAGTGCCGTGTGCAAATTAGTTCACAAATTTCGTTAATTCACAACCAATAAGGTAACGTTGGCTAAGAATACGCGTAATCTAAGAGTACACAAAGTATTTAAATTTTTTATGTTCTGGCTACCTTCATTGCAACTTTTTATTCATTTAATTCATAAGTTTAAGTTGGATAATAGGTTATGTTTACGCCGGCATCTAGAACTCTGGAGCTGTTGTATCTTTAGTTTGAACTTATGCGCTTTACACGATTGAAATCCAAGAGTTCGCAACGACGACTTCTTCTAGAGTATACGTGCGTTTTCTTGGATGTTTCTTTTTTACGGTTTCCCATTTTTTAATATTGTCGTACAAAGGTCATTACTATAAGAGAAAAAATGACCGAAAATTGTAATTTACACAGAACATTTTGCATGAAATAAAAGAAAAAATTGACAGTCCAAAAGATCCTTAGCCAGATAATACGGTATAAATGAAGTAACACTAGGAAACGGTTGAAATGAGAACATATTCCCACATCTTCAGGTCGCATTAAGCCCATCTTTGATGTAAAACAAGAACTTGATTTAGTAAACAAAATAAAAGAGTTGGATCAACTTTTTTACTCGTTGACAATCAAGGAATTACGAGCAGTTGTATATTAATTCGCAGAGGAAATAAAGTTAAATCTTTATTTTAAAAAGATAACCGAAGCTGTTGGGAAGAAGTGGATAACAACGTTTTGCCAAAAATATTTCTTAGCTATCAGACAACCGGAAAAAGTAAGCTTAGCGCACACCATTGAATGTAATCAAGTTCAAGTATCAAGATTTTTTGAGAATCTTCAACAACTAGAAAAGTAATCGTTTACGGGAAAAACGATTTTTAATACGGATGCACACCGTTCCTAATAAAATTCCAAAAATTGTGACTGTTCGAGGAAAAAAAGTTGTGGGGAAAGTGGTATCAGGGAGAAGAGGACAATTGAAAAAAGAATTACTTTACGGGGCACCTGAAGATACAATCATAATGATATCTGAAAGTGGCTTTATAAAAACAATCAAAAAAAGCGGTAAAAAGAAGGCTATGAGCAAGAAGTCGGAAGTTTTAACAAGCACACCCTACAAGGCAGTACTTGATCAGACTTTTGAGGAGAATAATTGACAAACTGTTAAAAGAGACCTGATGAAATGAATACCAAAAAATAAAAAAAAAACAAAAAAGAAAAGCAGACCCTCCAGAAAGAGACCTGATACACTGGTTTAATGACATTTGCACTAAATACAAAGAACTGTTTGATTATTTTTGCGATTTGTGCCCGAAAAGTGATTTACTGCGTTCTCTTAGGTTAACTTTGTACTCTTGGATAACACACTGCGTACTCTTGAGAGGAAATGAGATCCAAGAGGACGCATTTTGAAAATTTGGTTTTTATTTTATTTTTAGTTAACTATAAAAGGAAATCCTTAAGTTTTGATTCATTTCCATATTTGTATATATTTCTCACTTGAATAAATATTTATTTTCGAAATTGATTGAGTATAACTAATTTATAGCCCAGAGAAAATTATGTGCATACTCTTACGTGAATTTACCCTACACCTACATATAACCATACTTTGAGCACAATATAAATAAACGGTTATAATGGCTCAAGAGTCTTGTTCTAAGTCTAGTGGTGGTTTGCACATACGCATTGTTCCATTATCCCATGTCCGCGCGGGTATAGAGCGAAAATCTGCTACTTTTGGTTTGCGCATGATTGTTGACTTAGGAAGAGTTGATTATTGAATGTGATTGTTCATTATTTCCAATATTCCAACCTAACATTTGATTACTCGAATATTCAACACCGAAACAATCGATGATCGATAGTTAATTGAGTAGTGTCGACTATCGATTGTGGAAAATCAACGACAAATAGTTCATAATCAACAGTCAACGGTCACTGATTAACAGACAACTGTCAACAGTCAACCATCAACAGTCGTCAATTGAATATAAAAAAACTTATACTCTTCAACATTCCAACTCCTAAAACCTCCAATAACTAACGCAACATTCAATAAAGTCAACACCGAAAAACAAACATGTGTACATGGCCAGTGGACTGGAAGCTGTAGTTGTTTGAGATTATCGATTTCTGATTAATTATCAATGATCGATTGTCCATTGTTGATTGTCATTGACTATCAATCGTCGCTTCTCGTTTGTCCATAAACAGTCAATAGACAATAGTAAACTGTCAACAATCAACAGTCAAATATAAACGATCAACAGTCAACTGTCAAAAATCTACAGTCATTAGTTAACAGTTTCGTACTTTTATATATCGGGTAACTATTAATGTGTGTATAAATAGTTTCTAGAACAAGCCAAATTATTTAATCGTCTGATTTGCGATGGATTCTGGTTTTCACAAACTTGTCAATATCTTATTCCCCGATGCCGATCCACTGCTCGCCCATTTTTGTTGTAACTATGTGAATAAGAAGTGATATTCTTAACACATACCTGTACGTCGGTTTTGGTCTAAATTATTTGTGAGAACCGAGAACATCATCAGAAATGCTGTTAAGTGATAGAATATCAATAAATATGCGTGCGATTTTCATGGAAAAAAACTAAAATTGATCACTAATTACGATTTCATTCGATAAAAGTAAATATACATTTGAAATAAAAATAATATTAATAACAAATTAGTTTGATTTTCATAGTTAGATGATGACGACGATTTTTGTGGGACGTTCAAGTATATTACTCTGTCATTAGTTGCTTGAATAGGTCTGAAATTGTGATTCAGTCTTCCTCCATACGTAGAGAGCAACCGAAATTCCTGTATCTGAAACAAGTCAATATTCATAGTGGCTCAATTTGTTGAATATTTCGAATAGTCTATAGCATAGTTCTTAAGACAAGGGGTAAGATTCGCTATTGTGGCGTTGTCATATTAGTGAAATCAACATAAAAACTGCAATCAAATTGCTTTCATCTCTGATATAATATAGAGAAAGATATTCTCAAAATTCTATAATATAAGAATATCAAAAATATAACGATAACCTACTTTGACTACTTTGACGTACCGAATGTTAAAATAGCGAAAAGTTACTGGGCGATTGGAATCTTACCAACGCGTGGCAAGACTTTGCTCTTGTGAGATTGGAGAATAGCTAAACGTGCACATTGTTATTTTACGTGTATAGTGCAAAGAAGTCAAGACTGTATTCAGTCGCGTTATAGCCAAAATATATATAATAGGGATTGCGATGAAGAGGCAACAAGTAATTGTTGCCGGCTACCTCTGGAAAAGATTGGAAAGAGCAGCGCTTCGTGCTAAAGCTAAGTACAGAAGCGTAGACGAAATACTTGTAAAATATTTTATTCTAAAAATTCCATTATTATAATTTAAAATGATTGTCAGAAGAGATTAGACGTGTCATTTTCATGTCATATTGTTAATTAATTCAAGCATAAAGTTTTATTATGTTCATTTTAATTGTAGGTAAATGTGAATTCAGTGAAAGGAATATGAAGATGAGAAAAGAAGTGGTTAGAATTTAGAATAATTACACCCATCTCCTGGGAAAAATAGGCCTAGATCTTCAATTAATGATGAAATAGCTGATTTTCCTATAATTAGACGTATTGTTAAAAAATTTTATATAGAAATAAAAATGTGCCGACTTTGGAGAAACTATTAGAAAAATTGCGAGAGGACATATACGTTAAGGCGTCTTTTGGAAGCTTATGCTTTCCATTTCCGTAAGTGTGACAATAAAATAGAAAAATTAATGAAAAAACCAAATACTTACGAATACTTACGAGAAAAATATCGAGAGGAAGACCGCAACATTACGTATTTTAACGAGATTTGGCATGATGATGACTAAACATTTCAAAAGTGTTGGCTAAGCAAGGATGTATTTAATCATTAATATCAGTTCAACTGAGACGAAAGACGATTTAGAAACATCGTAGCTCAAGAATGGTGCAACTGAGTTTATAGAATGCTGGTGAGAATTATTCAGCATACAACTAAATTGCTGTATTAACATTCGGTGTTGATTGATAGATATTTTGAATGAATTTTGAAGCTCTTTCTTAATCCTTTCAGAGCATTACTGCTTTATCATAAGAATTATTTTTCCATTCAGACAAAAAAAAATAAAAATGTAGGTAATCGGTATGTAGATAGAGTGGACTTTTACTCATAAATTTTTTCGATGTATCTAATCCGAAACAAAATATCGAAAATTGCTCCTAATTGTCAACTCTCAGTGAGTATAAATTTTAAATATCGATTTAATGAATCAGACACATCACCCTATATGCGACACATTTTATATTTATATAAACTTACTTGCTCGTGTGATAATGGTATGGTGTTCGCAAATTCTATCCAAGTAACAACTTCAGAACACGGCGGTGTTGTTAAGGATCCATGATAAGTGAAATAGGCAGTTCTGTCAGTTGTAGTGAAATCGTCCAATGAGTCGAAATTAATGATATCTATACTAGCTGTGAAATTTTCAACTAGAGGTAATTCTTTCTCAAATTGATCGTATTTCTTATTCTCTTCATCCGTTTTCTAGAATTTTGAAATAAAAACAATTAGCACGTGTTAACTCTTCAATTTTATATAGCTTAAAATAGCAATGAGACAAATATCATTTATAACAGTCTTAGTTTAGTGTTAACTTGCTGCGTTGTTATGGAGCTACCAATTTATAACGACAGTATGAATAAATTCTTAAACCTTGTAAGAGAATTATTGTACCATGGTGTTATATTTTTTTCTTAGGCTCAAATAACGGACAGACAATCACGTTTTCCTGCAAGTTCAAGACCAGTAAAAATATACTTACATCCAGTGAAGTATAGAAGATTTTTTTCATTGCCGCAGAATTTATCTTTGGATTTTTATTAATTCAATTCGATACATTTTACATAAAATTATGGTATAGCTTTAGTCAGTTTCTATAGCATCGTAAGTATTGTTATTTCAACAACAACGTCAAGATAACAATTTATTATCGAAAATTGAGAGAAACTGAAATTATTGATTTGTTTAATAGCCAAAGGTATATAGAAAATATTGTTTGTATGTCGTTGCTGTTAGAAAATAGAAAAATCAAAAAAGAGTTATGAAGCAACGTATCATTACTTGTGCTAAATAAAAACTGCTACTAGCCAAGTTTTGTATAAAGCTTTATAATTTGAATAATTGCACTATTAAGATAATTTAATATTACTATGCAGAGAGAGAAAACGAAAGCATCTGGAGGACAAACTGAAAAAAATTGAACATTGAACATTACAAAAATAAAGACATTAGTAATTTTTATCAAGAGGCAAAAAGAAGTAACATACCAAACAAGATTGGACAGAAATATAACAGAGACAAAGTCGGCTCACACGAAAAAAAGGAAAACTGGAGGGAATATTTCTACGAACTGCTAAACGATGAAACAAGAGGGAACATAAGAGGAGACGTGAATGAACCAGTCTCGCTAGAGGAAACATAAAGAAGTAGAGGAAGTAACAAATAATATGAAGAATGGCAAAAGTTCCGGTAGGAAAAGGATTCCAGTAGAAGTTATAAATTGGTGAACCCTTAAGGGAGCGATAATTTGATTAAAAACATATGGGAACAAGAGTAGATAAGGTAACACTTAAGAAGGGGGATGTGAAAGACTGCGTTAATTATAAGGGTATCACTCTGTTGAATGTCGTATACAAAGTCTTAGCCAGAAACATAAGAAATAGATTAGGCAAATACTTGACAGAACAAGTTGGCGAGTATCAGGGGGGCTTTAAAAAAGGTGATCAAATTTTCATACTGAAAGAGATCCAGAACAATAGCTATGACCAGGAATTAAACCTGAAGCTCCTCTTTGTGGATTTCAAGCATTCGTATGAACCAATAAGTAGTAAACTTTCCAGGCGCTAAGAGCACTCGGAATACCTAAGAAAATATTACATTTGGTAAAATTGTCACTAAATAACATCGAGAATAAAGTAGCTGTCGAAGGAAGCCTATCGGAAACGAGGGATTAAATCAAGGAGACACTGTCAACAGTGCTGTTTAACCTTGTATTAGAAATGATTCTGAGGGGCATACGAACCCAGGGGATGATACATAACAACAAAACACAAATCCTTGCCTACGCAGATGATGTGGTACTTATAAGTAGAACGAAAAAGGATCTAGAAAAAAAGTTCCTACTTTTTCAGAAGAAAAAGAATACGGACTGCGCGTGAATGAAAAAAAGACAATCAAATATATGGAGGTGGGAAGGGATCTGAATAGCTGCAACCAATTGAAAGTGACGACAGTGCAAAATAAGAAGTTCGAATACCTGGGAGTGACAGTGACAAACGAAGGAGGTGAAAATAGAGAAATCGACAAAAGACTGGTGAGAGGGAACAACAAAACGTTTGGAGTTCTAGGTGGAGAATTTATATCAAAAGATATTTCAAGTTATGCATTTACAAGACAGTTATACAACCAACGGTGTTGTATGGCAGTGACTGTTGGATCCTGAACAAAAAAAGAAAACAAAGTAAACACATGGGAGAGAAAGGTTCTAAGGAGGATTTCATGAATCATTGTTAGTTTGACATTGTTGATGAAATAGAATACTATTTACTTTACCGAACTATAGTTGATATTGGCGTCCGTTTTCTAACTTGGTAATGATGATACTAGGATATTCGGAAGAGCTTTTTCGAAAAACCTCTTCTTGAACATAATGATTTGAAAAAAAATTTTGGTTAAACATAATAATTTCATCTTACTAATGACTGAAATTGTCAATTTAACTTTTTCAGCTTCAGTTTCATACCTCTAAGCTGTTGAACTATATATTTTATCACAAACTTAAGGTATTTTTTTATTTAATTCATATTTTTTTCAAAGGTCTCGCGAAGATTGCGTACAGCTAGAATTTAGCGAAGATGGCGTACATTCCACCAGACTGATGTTTGAAGAGTGTGAGATAAGGTCGGAGCCTTGAGGCAGCGGAATGTGACAAATGAAATTGCATACAACCAAGAACCACGACTAGCTGTAGACTAGAAGCATTTATCTCAAACATCAAATCAGTTCTTACTGATTACATAAAACTATGTAACTGACTAACAACTAATACTTAAAGCAGTTATAACGTTTACCTAATATATAACCCACATTTGTTATTGAACGAAAATAAGGTTGTTTCTTTGCCTGTCACATTTCACTGCATCACCATCGTCAAACAGTAACCTGGCGAACAGTACGCAATCTTACTAATTTTTTGTTATATGTATATTAATTTAAAAGCCATGTAGATAAATACTTTGTTTTGAATACCTCCAAAGAAGAGAATCATTTAAAGATAAATCTGTTACTCTGGGGAATTAGTTCTTGAGTTGTTTGTCATTTGAAGCAATTGTTATCATTGTTTCATCTATTAGTTCTATGTGATTACGTCAAGTATTTAGAAAAATTGAATGACTGCAAATATATAAATATAGTAGCGTATTTTCTGGTACAAATATGTTTATTCAAGTACTGGAAAAAGTTGAAATTAAATAGTTCCCTATAATGATGGGTTCACTGAAAATCCATTTTATTGGTTGCACCTCGGACGCTTTTTGATGCAAATTGTAGAGACTTACTTGAGTTATAATTTAATAAGATCAAATTAAATCAAGTCTACTTACGTTGTACAAAAAAGATAATACCGTTAGTCCATCATCATTTCCGAGAGCATTACTGAAGTTGCCATAGTCAGTCTTATAAAATACTATATGTAATTCTAGAGGAAAGCTAAAAAACGTTTATATATGAACTATTTATAGTCGAATTAGGTTAAGAAGATATTTTAAATATTTAGTCATGAAAGCTCAACAAGTGCATAACATAAATTTGATATTCAACGTTTGTTACATCTACATTGTGTTTCTGAAATTTTTAAGACAAATATTTTATGTTTCAGTCACACAAGGCCGATTTGCGATTTCTTATATATTCAACGCAAAGCCAAGCTGTGGTATAATTATTGTAATGATTTCATGAAAGAAATAAAATATTTTGTCACCTGTGGTTGTTTATCAAATTTTCCGATCCTTCGCTATCGTTTTTGCCCCAGTGAAAGTGTAGTTGATAAAAATTGTAAGTGCTGTTGAGAGGACCTCCGCCGATACTTGGTATATTACCTTGCTGAATTGATAGCTGCACTGAAATATAGAATATACTCAGTAACTAGGAATACCAATCACCACGTGACTACCTATCCTTTCAGATCCAAAATATTTCAAGTACACTTATAAATTAAGTTGGAATTTTTGGAAGCGTTGGTGATATTCATATTGAACACACTGTTTACACTACACTACACAAACATTCACAATTACACTGTCTGACCTGTATTTCGATAACGAAGTTATCGTCTTTAGAGACTGAAGGTAAACTGAAACATAATAACTTACCTATTTATACTGAATTTTCCTCCCAATAAATCTTCTACCATAAAAATGAATTCCAGCCGTAAAACCTCCTTGGCGGGTATCAATTTAATTAAAAACAATTGTGGTATATATGAAATTAGCTGTGGTGACTTTGACTGTAATAATATTGGGCAGACTAAGAGATCCCTTATGGGACGAATGCATGGACCGAAAATTGGAGTATTACTACTATTATTACGCATTAGAAAGTTTTGAAAATAACCAATGGAAGAAAAGCTTAAATAAGTACAAAGGGCCAATAAGAAGGTTTCCCGCTGAAATTAATTTTCACGGGAGAAGGTTTATTAGTGGGAAAATTCAGTATAAAACAAGTAAGTCAAGTTATTTTGTTTTAGTTTACCTTCATTACCTGAAGTCCATAACTCGGTTATCGAAACACGCGTCAGACAGTGTAATTGTGAGTGCTGGTCTAGTGGTAGTGAAAACCTTGTATTCAGTAAACTCATAAAAGTCTTAATACGAGGTTAGAATTTGAGTACCTCTCAATTAAAAATTCCTGTTTCTATTCAATTATTATATTATTTATTACCTTCAAAGAATTCACAATTATTGAGCATCGGATGTTAAGAAATGCATATCATAGGCAGCTAACTGACTTGATATGTTGGTGAATGTAGAACTATAGATACTGTAGTCATATTATTATCAGGCATAGTACAAAGAAGGCCGATGATAAAGAGCCAGATGCACAGAACGAGTGAGCACGACAGCAGCAGATAACACAGATCGTTACCTAAGGTTTGGAATGAAAATCATGTCAATGAGGAGATATGTATCGACTTCAAGATTTGAGAACCTATTACTTTACTCAATAAGTCATGTGACTGACACACAGATGCTATTGACAAATCCATATGACGTTTATGGAGTACCGATTTTCAAAAGAATATGTGTAAAATTTCATGACATTTTGATTAGTCAGAAAAGTGACAGCCAATTTAGTATTGTTATTTCCAAAACAATTCATTAAAAACAATTTGGTGTATTAATTTATGATTGGTTCTTGATGAAAAAAAAAATACTTCCCATGCTCAGCAATGGCTTCAAAAGTGTTATCCGGACTCTGCTCCGTCGAAAAGAACCATGTGTTATTGATTTGATGAATTTAAATGTGGTCGAACAGACATCAATGATGGTGAACGTTCTGGTCATCCAATTGAGGTGGTTACTCCAGAAAACGTTAAAAAGTCGACAAATTGCTTATATCTAATCGAAAATTGAAATTGCGTGAAATAGCTAAGGCAATAGATATATCACAAGGCAGAACCACGTGTTAATGATTCAGAGCGGTGTTTGGTCATATTTACACGTGATGAATCACATTTTTGCGTTAATATATGACAATGCATTAAACATGGATCCTAACTTCTCTCCGGAATCAAAACAATTATCTGAGTGAACTGCAGCCGGTGAATTACGTCCGAAGCATCCAAAGGCTCAACAGTCAGCTGGAAAGGTTGTAGCTTCAGTATTATGGGATGTGCATGGAATATTGTTCATCAACTATCTTCAAAATCAATAGCAAACAGAATAGAATAGAATACTTCATAGAGTACATATTATGTCGAAGAAATTAAGCTCAAATGGAGAAGAAATTGCTGAGATTGAAGCCTATTTTGAGGTAAAAGACAAATCCTTCTACAATCGAGAAGTTAGAGAAGCGTTGGAATGATTTTAGTGCTCTTGAAGGAGATTACATTGTTGAATAAGATCGATTTTTGGCACAAAATGTGGTTTTTGTTGAATATTATAAGTTATCCAAAATAAAGGTTTTTTCTCATATCGAATCTAATTACAAAAATGGCAAGGTAGCTCTTGACGCAGCGGTTTAAAGTTTCTTTAATCTGATTTTGACAATTAAGCTGCGATATAACCATATCCCTGTGTGACTCAACATGTTCCTTAGAAATATTGACATACTTCCACTCTTCCATTTCGTAAGTGAGCAGGATGTTAGAGTCATTTAAATATATGTGTAAGATAACGGAAAAAGAAAAAATATTCGGATCTTCTATTCTCTATGTACTTGTTTCTAGTTGAACTGAAATGAATCTCTAAACTTGTCATAATATTCTCTACCGAAACAATATCAAAGTTCTATGATTTGAGTTGAAAGGCACAAAACAGTCCTATATCAAATAAAATTCTGATATCTAACCACTACCTAGTTTCTTTCACTGTTGAAACAATCTGCTCGTATTATTAACAATTCAAAACAAAATGAGTGATTCAGACATATAGCTTGATATAGGTAGATAGATGATGATACGTCAACGTTATAATATAACAAGTACACAAAGGAATGTTTATTCGAGCTCTTGCTAATTTGGATATAGTAATAAAAGTGTTATTCCCTTCAAATTTAATACTTTACAGGTGATAATGAATTAACTATTAACTTTATAAATAAGCTACAAAATGATTTAAAAGTTCAGAGAGTGCTAATATCACTTTGATTAACATTAAGAGTAAAATTTATGCGCATGAAAGTGTATATTGCGATATCGTGCGAAATGTAATTAATATATTGTGGCAATACAATGTTTTCAGAATATTTTTCCACTCGTTTATTAGTATGCTGATGTGGAACTGTTATAAAACTTGTGGAAATATCTAGTTAGTTAGGGTAATAATAGTCATTAGAAATTATCGAATCAGCTATAAATAATAAAAAATACCATTTTACATAAACAATTATTCCTAACAAACATAATTCTCATTCTTTGAAGCGTTATATAATCATGTGCTTCCAACCTTATAAATTTGATTTTGTTTCACGAAATATTAGATGCAGTATATTTAACAATGTTTCGGAGAAAATATGTAGTAAAAAATAGCCTGATCTGTAAAGATTAATAAAAACTGTGTTCATATAAAGGCAAGACACAGCACATGAAGAAACAGAAGAAACTTCAGGCCTTGAAGACCCATGGCTAAATTTTTCCAATTTTATATTTCAAACTTGAGTATATTGAAACTCTATTTCGTTTTGTTTTTACTACACCTCTCTATCGTTTCTTTTATCTGTTTTTTTCTCCACCCAGTTGTCTTCACTCTTCTCAAATCTGATGTTACACCTCCTATCCATTTTTTTAGCCTATATTCTCCTTTAGATTCCCTTTCTTTTTATTTGTGTCATCTTAACATTCATTCTATACACATGCTCCAACTACCTGACTCTTTGGGCAATGACTACTTGTTTGATGTCCAACTTCTTCATGAAGAGTGGTCCATTTCCACACCTTCCATTTTTTTGGAGATTTTTCCTCTCCCAAATTTCTATTTTTTTTGCACACAGTAATCGTCGGTGTAATTATCGTTATGTATATGTTCCTGCTTTGGTTATTCCTTTTGCTTTCAAAATATTATTTATGGACCGACTACTTTTAGTCTACAGTTTACAATTAATTATTTTTTCTCATTTAAACTCAACGCATTACAAACTTATCAGTAACTCACCAGTGTGACCATTGTTGACCAGTTTGACCGTTTCTAATGGTTCGTCAAAATGTTTGAATATAAGCGGTGGATAGCTGACGTTTTTAACATTATTTATTTCAATGTCTATCGGACTCTGTAGTTTTCCTCCATTACATCCACGATATTTTATACCCCAAAAGTCAGGACCTGTGATTTAGAAAATATTTAAAATTCAAAATATCAGTAAAAAATGCAAATATTCAAATTATCTATGTTCTACTGTTTAATATAAGGAATTATTCAACTTGCGATAGGACAATCTAACAGGAAAAAAATCAGCAACCAGTTTGTTTGAAATTTTTTGCTCTCAATGGAATTAGAGCTATGGAATCTTTGAAAATATTGCAGAAGTGTTTTGGGGAGACTACGATATCGTAAACGAGAGCCACCGTATTCGCCAGATTTGGATGCCTGCGACTCTTTCTCTTTTTGAAAATCGATAATCCATTTCGGGTAACGCGCCATGATTCCGATGAAGCAATAGAAATGAAAATGATATGAATAATGATATGAAAAATCACATGGTATACCTAGTGATGAACAACTGATTGTGTGTGAAATAGCTTCGATACTTAAGCTATTCAGACTCAGTTTTTTGTATTTGTATCGACATTTATCGTCTGGAAAAGCTGATTTTGGAATATCTGAACTGGACCGGTTAAATGGGCTAGGTAAGAAGAATAAATTTACTTTCCAATGCGTCCCGGGGCACGCTTGAGTGGAAGAACATTAAATTGCTGACGAAATTTTCTACTATTCAACAACAGGACAATAGAGAAAACACTAGAAAAGAAGAAAATGCTACTCCTGGGAAACTATAACCAAGAACAATCTAGTAATACTAACAATAGTTTTGCCGGACATTACCGCGTCAAGTATGTCAGAGAGTGCAACGTCTATCGACATTCTCTTGAAGTGTGAGAGACTACGGAATTCCAGAGAATTACGCCTGGGAGGCTATTACACGTGGTTTTTGGCAGGTAGAGCAATACCACATCCTGAACTTCTTAGAAAGAGTGGGTTAATAGATCAGCTATTAACACTGAGTATCTCCAATTGCACAGCAAGAAAATGGATAGATAATAGATTCTTTGGGTCGTAGTGTACGGGACGGCACGAGTACGATTTCTGTGGCGCCTGGATTTGACTAGGACATTTTTTAAA
This sequence comes from Diorhabda elongata, assembly GCA_026230145.1. Taxonomy (NCBI): domain Eukaryota; kingdom Metazoa; phylum Arthropoda; class Insecta; order Coleoptera; family Chrysomelidae; genus Diorhabda; species Diorhabda elongata. The sequence goes on from CM047935.1 coordinate 9,370,911, forward strand.
TCGACCCAAAATAAGTCGAAAAGTTTTCGATATATCGCTTCGTTTTCGAGATATCGATACTTGAAGTTGGAAAAATTTATATTTATTTAATATTTGTATATATCAACCAAACCTAACCTAACCTAACCTTGTTGTGGTGCACTTTGAGTGTAAAAAGTTCAAAAATCGTGAATTTTTTACAACCAAAATTGTCTAAAAAAATGTTCTTTGCGTGAGGACTATTTTAATTTTATTTTATTATTATTATTTTTCTTATGGGGATTTCGCTGTTGTTTATTGAATTTCAAACTTCATATTGGATTTGAGGTGATATAATATTCATTTGAAACGAAGTATTGAACGTCATCTGTTCAATAAAGCGAATTTTGAACTAACGTTTGATTATAACTTTAAGTATCGATATCTCGAAAACAAAGCAAAATATAAAAAAATTTCATTCTTCATTTTAGATTTATTTTGGCCTAATTAAGCCTAATCTGCTGTTAAATTGCGGCGCCACGGAAATCGTACTCTCCCCTAAAGGACATTCTAATCACAACATATACATAATATTGAACAAGAAAATGAGAAGAATACATTTTCATCAAGTGATCACTTGTACAACTTTGTTCTGCATGTGTTTCAAGACAATATGGGTAACAATTGTTTTTCAGTGTTTACTACAGTAAAACCAAAATATTGCACATGGGCAAGATTTTTATGTTTTCCAAGCACATACCATCCACTAAATTCACAAAAACAATCGACCTTAGAACGTTCAAAAGTAGAACATCATCAGCTGCCAGTAATTATAAGAAAGCATTATTGCTATAATAAAAAAACTCGGAATCTAATATCAATCTTAGATATCAAGTAACGAGAAAAATCTCATCTACTCAGGTCTTAAAGTTAACCCGAATTTTTGAACTTGTATATTAGCGATAATTATGGATTTCAAAGCATCACTAACCGAATAACACGCTCGACTTTAAATCAATAAAAAGTCTTCGCAATTTCAATTGGAAATGATTTTTTACCTCAGAAATAAGGGAAAATTGCATGAATTTTCCACAAGATTACCTATGATTACCCAATTAGAATTTTCACTATTCACGAATTTGTTATAGATTGATTGATTGATATTCGAGAACAGCTAGGAGCCCGAATACAAACATTTCATCATAAATTATTCTGAGAATAACAACGTTACCATTAAAAAGATTATATTGAATCACAAACCAAACTAAAATTCAACCTTTGTATTGAACTTGTTTGTTGAAGATATTCTAAGTATCGATTAATTTTTTTAGATGCAAATAGTACCAGATTTGTATTTACGTACATATTATATTGGTTAGACGCTTTTACCGCCATCCTATATCATCCAATCAATTAATTTAGTTTCCAGTGAAAGAGTGAAAGATCATTAAAAGTCACGTCATTATTTTCGTGTTTTAAAGCTGCCGTCTCGCATTAATATTGAGTGGTCGGTTTCATTTTAAACCTTTGTTGAATTGTTCAATTCACTTGGTTTTAAGTTATTTCAAAATAGAATCTATTATTATTTGACCACCAACTCTTATAATGTAATGACGTCTTTTGGAACGACATCTTGATTGCGAACTTTTCAATGATCCTATCCTCTTGATCTGTGCTGTTGGCACCATTTCCGTATGATTTGAATGATAAATCGGTAGACTTTAGATCAATTTGTTAAACACCGTGCTTGATATTTACATAACTAAACCAAAGAAAATTTCTTGATTAGCTTTCCAACTCTTACCCTACATTCTTCTATATCTATCCAACGAATGGCAGTACGTTGCGTTTTTAATATTCAATCCTAATTACATCTAGCACTTATGTTGAATCTGATAGTGTGAATTTTTTAGTTGTGTTGACCACATGTGTCTTCTGAACATAGAGCAATCTAAAAAATATCTGAACTGCGACAGATTAGCGGCCGTTGGGTGAGAAATCAAATTTTCCATATGTACTCGTGTTATCCTTTCTTGATTTTTTTCGGTTCTGAGAATTGTTTATATTTGTTTTATTGTGTTAAAGTCACAGTTATATTGTACCCCACATGTACATTCAAACGAAATAAGGGTACTTGAAGCAGCTGTTACCGCTTTGAGTCTGATCATCCAGAAAATTTAAAATCATGTGTTAACACTCACTCTCCAACTATTTACCATTAACCTACATAGAGTACAATACCGCATAATCGGAAAAAACTCAACAAATCCACGTTTTCAGGAGAATTATCGAATTTCTTTGAAGCTTTGTTCCAACTTGCTTGTCGGGACCGTACTTGGAACACCCCACGGAGGTCATTTTTAAATGGACATGAGCTCATTTTGACATTTCTTCAAATTCACTTAATGACTGTTAGTCCTTCTTATTAACACCAGTTGTCAATAATAAATCGATCTGCCAACTTTCTTCTTCTTCCGAACATTTTCCACTGAGAATAATTACTATGTTGTGTATCTCATAGCTGAGGATGATCCATATACAAATTATTCGGATTTTTTGGAACCGTTGCTAACATTTCTACTGTTTACATTACCACTACACCAACACTTATATCGATAACCAAGTTATCGTTTTCAAAGACTGAAGGTAAACGCGAGTGAGTCTATTTGAGAGTGTTGGTGTAGTGGTAGTATAAACAGTGTGTTCGGTATCAATAAAAAAAGTCAACAGTCGGAAAAATGGGTGAGGAGTATCCAACCAGTTGCAACGAAAGACATATTGATCGTTTTTTACAATATTCACGCCATTCACGACTAAGCGTCACACTTTTTTCGAGTACTACCCGAAGTCGCTAAAACAGGCTTAGTCTAGTCCCTTGTCAAAGCAACGCAAAAGGCATTATAACGACAACAAACCAACTCGACATAGCGAGGGTCAAAGAAGCTCTAACCATGATTTTAAACTGGATTATTTTCGACGATTACGAAGGATGCTTGTAACTATGAAAACAACGTTGGAAATATTGTGTCGAAATTATTGTAAAGGTCAAACAAGCCTGCACCTTGTATAGCATTCGTTTTATCGGAATTTTATCATTGTTAATATTATGTTAGCTCGCTTACCGATAGTTCCTTCATAACCAAAATCTTGACCATGACCTAAAAAGTAAAGCATTCAGTTTAATAAGTTTGTGGTTCCTATTTCAATTCATTTAATGTAATCATCACTATTAGTTAGACGAAATAGTCACATTTTTCTTTCAGTATTATGAGAAAAAAACCAATACAATTGACTTGAATAATTTAATAAGGAGGACGTTGAATAAAAGTGAAACTTTTATATAGCATTTAATGCTATAATTGTAATAAAAACTAGACAATATAGTAGTAAATTCCTTAGTTGGTTATTGATAAATAACAATAAAAGTGGAAAACTTTAAGTCATATTGACCTATGAAGTTGAATATGTATTCAGTAAAAAAATTTTGAACTTAGATTTTTACAAATAATGTATTTTGTTCAAATCCGTGTTTATAAATTCAAAAATTATTTATGACGGTCTCTCTTTATTTTGTAATAAGATATTTACTAATGTGATAATGGCAAATTTCCATCCACCTCCTATTCATTTAGTTGATACTTCAACGAGTAAAAATATTGGCAACTTCGCTGCAAATACAAACACCATTTCTAGAGCAGACCAATTGGACTTGAATCGACCAGTTTATCGCTATACTAAAGGTAATCTGAGACAAATATCTTAGTAATCCAGGGATTCTCACTCACAACTCAATTTCATAATTGAGAAAGTGGACTATCAATAACGGTTGCGCACATAGACCTCCTGATTGCCCCACTCAAAATCACCAAAAGCCGATGTTCTTGGAAAATCTAATCAGGCACCTTAGTTCGAAGGTTTTTTTTTCAAGAATCGACGGAATTGTGGGATTGGAGGGTTGGAATGGAAATATATGGAGAATCGTTGAAAGTACAAATGGTGGAAGAGCCTTGTATGTGTAGGTACGAAATAAATAATAACTCTTACATACTAGACATGGATTCTTGTATTCTCTGAATATAAGTAGGTAGACGATCGTTGAGTTAGGGTAAATATCATTTTGTGTGAGCTTTTAACATCTCTTAGGTTTTGTTTTTCAAGAATCTACGGAATTGAGGCTTTTTAGTGAGAAAAATTCTCTGACTTCCTCTCTAGGAACAAGGTGGACATAAGAGACGATAGACGTTTGAGAAGCTCTTAAGACCATATCAAGAAAAGAAACTCGAAGCGATAAGACAGCATTAAACGCCTAATATTCCGTTGAACAAAAAATGAAAAGATAATTAAAGTGAAGCGATGATGAACAGAAAGAAATGGGAACATAATGAAGTTGGCTCAACACCCTATACTGTTCCTATTATTACGCCTAGATAAGTTATTGAGATCTTGGAATACTTTTGGCTGTCTTAAAACAAATTTCTTTTTATACTTAGTATCAAATATCATTAACCGAACCATTTTGTATTTTCTATTTCAACAAATCAAGATGATATTCATGCAAAGTCACTGTTTATCATTGGATGTCTGGTTCTCGTAACTATGATTTTCATTTAATTAATTAAATAGTTGCCTAAATTTTCTACTTTTCATGAAGAGGTGTTTCTTGCAAGAAGGTCTCCTATCTAGATGTATTCCAAGAAACTTGTCTTCCTCCCTTACATGCTTGTTGATTGTGACAGGGGAATCATTTACTCGTCTGTTTGTGAAGGTCACGTGGATGGATTTAGATTCGTTAATTTGATTTCGCCTTATTTTTTCACCATTGCTGCAGTTTATCGAAATTTTTTCGAAGAATTCGTGATAAGTATCTGACTGTTAACCTACTGAAATAGTGTCTTCGGCATATATTGTACTAAATGTGATTGAATCTGCTGCGTATAGAAGTGTAGCGACCATTCCATGTGTCCTAGCATTTAAATTCCAAGTTACCTTTTATAAACTTCTTAATGTCCTAATAGCATGCAATTAACTTAATTCTCTTGGATATACTTTTTATGAGAAACTAGCTACATCCCCCTTTCTTCTCATTGTTCCTTACACGAACCAAGTCGAGACGTTTTGTATCGAAGAGAACTTTACTCTGAATCGGGACATTGAAGCAAGTACATCTACATCTCACCGGAGCTACGCTGCTCCTAGAAATTCGCCACGCGTGAATTAAGTTAATTTCACGTTTTTTATAGATTTTTGTGTATATTGTTTTTTTGATGTATATAAATAGTATGTTTAATTACTTAAAGAACTTTCTTTGTTGTGCTTTTTCACTACCATCCTCGGCCCTAAGACTAGCGCTCATAGAAGAAACATAAAAGGGTCGAAAACTGTACTTTAGTGCACTCCTGCGTTGTTTTTATGTATTGTTGAGTATTTATTATATAATTTAGGGGAAATAATTTACACATTTTATAAAGTAGACTCAAATGTCAGAGTTTATTGGAGGCTTAACTTACAACGAGAAATATTCCGGAACAGTACTTTTTATTTTCCAGGTCGTATTATTCTTTGTACTTGCTTGATGAGACCATGTTTTTCCCGGAATCCGAATTGATACCTCGAAAAACTTGGTTTTCAATGATAATTGGGATTACTCCTAACTTTTATAACAGTATACCAATACTAGAATTAAACTAATTGATCTATAGGAAGAAACGTATCTATCTAATTTACCAAGTTTAGTTATTTTTGATAATTCTCACTAAATTGGATGGTTATTTTAGGTAGCTGTTGAAAAGGTTTGATTGTAATACGGTCATGATCCGAAGACTATTTAACCTGGAATATTTTCTTTTGGTTTGGTCAAAGAATCAATTTTATTCATGGTTGTTGCTTTGAATATTCGCTTTTCAGGAAAAAATCGACTCAGTATACGTCTAGTACTTTTTTTTAATTGAAAATACATTTTCGTTGCGTATTCTTATTCAATATTTATTTTTATAAAGTTGATAAATGAAAATAAAATGGAAAGATACTATTAGATTAGTGGTTTCAACCTCTCTTTGAAAAAGAAAATGCACTTGATCTAATTATGCATAAAGTTATTCAATTATTTGACTTCATAATAATACTAACCGCCTCTGATATATTTTCTCAGTTTCTTTAAATATTTAAATACGTAAAGTATATCTGGATTGCTCGATCTATACTAATCTACGATCTAACTAATTAATAAGCAGCTTAACTTAAGAAAGGTGTCAGTGATGTGGAAGTCACGTATATTTGGGCTAAAAGTATATGGAATCATATTAAACTCGAAATCAATAGAGCTGTTATCGATTGATACTCATTGAAATATTTCATATTACTTTATACAAAACGAAATATTATCATTATCTGAATTAGTTTTTCTTAAGACGTCTATAAAATACATAATATTATTGAATATATGTAATCAAAATTCATTTACTCAAAATAACATGTAATAATAAATTTAAGCGTTAAAAATAAGTACTTCACATTATAAATACAAAAAAAAATAAGTTATTTTCATGCAAACAAAGCTGATAACAGTAGATAATCATAAACTTATTCACAAATAATACGAAATTGTTTTAAAAATATTCCATCTAATGATTTTTAATTTATGCCAAATATATAGAATACCTGTCTAGCAGAAACATACAAATATGATTACTTCATATTCCATTATAAATTCTGTGAATATGGATTCAATCAATTATTATTTATTATTCTTCTTATGAGATGGAATTTTTGATCAAACGTTGAAATGACTCACGAATTGTTCGTTCCACACGGTACACAATCAATACGTCGACGATTCTACCAATAAGCTCTAGGTCTATCGACTTAAAATGATTTCCATAAATGTTGACAAAGCAAATGAATTATACTATGGTGATGCTATACAGTAGTAGAGTAGATAACATGAAAATAATGTTGTGCCAAAAAACATTTCTCATGCGACCCCTCATTTCTGAGTTATGGGACTTTAAAGTTGAGAAATCTGAATTTATATTTGAGTATATTTTAGAAATTATACATTCGAACATTATGAGTTTCGATGATGATTATTACGTGTGTCCATGTAGTGTGATTGACGGTATAAATAATTCTACACTACTATCTGAAGGACAAGAGCGGCTAAGGCTCAATAGTAAACAATTCATAATTTTTACGAGAACAACCTGTACAATCTAAATACTCGTATAGCAAAAACGAATTTTTCAATTGATTTCTTAACAAAAAGGCACTTTTTGTTCAACAAATTAATGGTTTAGGAGATATGTAGATTTTTAGATCGTTGTACAGGCCAAGTAAACCTTTCTAGACAAAGAGACATTCTGAAGAAAATTATCATACATTGTTATTTTTTTTATCGAAAATACAGGAGGTACTAAAACACAATCAAATAGTTCTAATTGAACTGTATACTGTCGAACGTCTTGTTACTTACATAAGGAAAAAAATATTGTTATTGTTTAAAGAGGTCTATGAGTGGGAAACGACTCTCTCTAAAAATGGTTCTTTATCTATTATTTTATCACTATCCTATAGGTATTAATGATAGTTGATTCCTTGTGTAGCCTAGGTAACTAGTATTATTTCATAACAGTTTCTTTCTATTACTTGAACATATATGTTTCATCCCAAAAAACAATTAAATTCTTACGGTTTATATGTTTTCATTAATTTTTTTTTTATTCTCTTCTTGGTTCAGTGAATAGTCAACTAACTGTGGAACATACTTAAATATATCATTCAAGGATAATTGAATGAGAAGGTATAATTTTTTCTAATTTTGAATAAATTGTGAATTAATAACAAGGTATTTTATTAAGAAATGCTTGAGAGCAAATTAGAGATATTTCTCGTTTTTTTTTTAATTGTAAACAAGAATTCATACTATATACATTCATAATTAATAAAAGCAAGAAGACGAAAATCTACCACAAATTCTTCACTGTTCTCGTATAAATAAGTTACAAAATTTTACTTATTGCTTTTTTCAGTAGATATTGGTTCACTAATTTTAAATCTACCAACTATTCTCATCAAACAGCTCATATTTTTAGTACACAGCTTTTTTGTGCGAGGGTTGCATGAAAAGTTTTCGACCCACCAAAGAAACAAAACATTTACGTATGAAATAACGTCATCGTCTGAGTAATATCTCTCTCTTGTAAGTGAAACATTAAGTAACATAAAAAATCTCTGATCTCAGATCTGATGAATACGGTGTTTGGTCAACCAATTCTAAGTGCAATTCGAGATTTTGGCCATGGCGATCACCGAAATGTAAGAAGGTGCGTTGTAAGTATAAAAAGGATTTTTTTCTTCAAATGTCGTCGCTTTTTTGCAATTTCTCCCTTTATCTTATTAAGCAATGATGCGTTATTGTTTTACCTCTTTAAATATAGTCAATGAACAATTAAAATGGTCGCTCTAACTTTTCCGGCTGATAAAACCTTCATTGCTTTTTCGTAGCAGGTTTGCCCTTTGCAATTCACACTCTTGATTTTTTTCATTTCAGAATTGTAGCTATAAGTAACCAACTCGGCACCCCACAATGGATAGCTTAAGAATGCATAATTATTCAGTTAGTCTATGGCAAAATTGTTCTTTAACCATGTTAATAGCCTTTTGAATCCTATAATCTTAATCCGACAGTATGAGTGGTGAACAACCACGTTTGAATTCTGCTGCTACTCAAATAATAGACAAAAACTAATATTTAATGACACCTTGATACTCGATTCGTTCCATTTCAGAAAATCAGAAAAATCGTTTCAATGACTTTCTTATACTATTGACAAACAGAAACTAAGCAATTGAAAATGGCTGAAATTTCAGGGAGAATCTCTCAACGCATGCACAAATAAATATACGAGGGTTGTTTTTTTGCAACCTCCGATGGCTCCGTGCAGACGCTACGCGGGCAGAAGAAAGCGGGCATGCGCTGTAGGTGATTGCGAAGCTCTCGCACTACACACTCCGCCATTTTTATTCAGGCATCAGTCGGCGTTGTACTATAGTCACATGTTCGCCAGAAATCCATCGGAGAATGAGTCGTGTATAAGATGAGTTGACAGAATAAACCGCAGATTCACCGTTACTGCTTTGACTACGGAATTTCCAGAAGTTTCAAGGTCTGTTATGCCCAATTTTATTAACTAGCCCACTTCAATAGCCTATCATAACACTTTACCATTAACATTTACAGCCGATACTTAAAATAGAAATCAGATGTCTGCGATTAGATTATCCGATTAAAGAGTTTTTGACCCAAACATGTTAAAAGAATTAGAAAGAAACTTTTACGTGACAAAAGAACTGTCTGACTTACTTATATCTGGACCAGAAGGCGAAAAATGTTTCGCAGCTTTTACTAAAGTTACGATAGGATTTTTCCCAACAAAATAATTGAGTGTTTAGTTAATAACATTCATTGTCAACAGTAAGTTCCTCATAATTGGCGTGTTTCTATAGATAGAGCTTGAAATGTAAATTGTCACACAACAGAAAAATTTGGCCTTAGAAATCAAAATATAATAACTACATTATGTCAGAGTTGTTCGCAGCACTCTATAATTGTATGCCATATAGGTTTTAGTATGATATTGTCAAGCATCGATTTGTTGTCAAGTGATAGATTGATAGATTTACGACCCAGTATTGCTTTAGTTCAATCTGTCTGTCTCATACAAGTAGTTGAACATCAAGGTATTTAACTACTAGTGAATTATCACTTTTCCTTAGCGGCATGAGGAAAACAGGTGAAGCAAATCAAGACGCTATTTGTATTTTGTCTGTAAGGTGTTTTACCACTGTTCCTGTCGGCTTCTTGATAGATAGAGAAATTAGGGAATCTAATTTATGTCTTAATAAATTCCAAGCTGATTTATTATTATGTAAGGAGGGTTTTTTCTTGATTTGTGACCTTTGAATGAATTGTTATCAAATTAACTGAATTCTCTGATGACAAATCTAACAAAGATATTATTTTGCATATCTTGATACAGATTCCTTTTGTGCCGCTAGCGTCAACGTTGATTCCCCAGTAGATATATACTGCAAATTATTTGATTTTATTGCTTTTAAGAGTTCTCCGTTTTATGATGATATTTATGTTGATCCTCACATTTCTGTTTTTCATTATAGTCTCCTCCTACAAAGATCTTGTTGTCTAGTTTATTGGAGAATTCTTGCTCCATGGTCTTTTGGAATTTTTGCTTTTCATAATATTTTAAATTGTGTGTTTTGTATGGTAACTCATTTATAAATCCCCAGATAGTGCTGGTCTGTGTTTTGAACTATTGTGAATGTTGTTGAGAGCAACTGGTATTTCAAGTAGCAGCTATTCTATTTTTTGTGTACTACTATTAAACTCATTTGCACATTAAGCATGTGCTCTATGAGATTGCTCAACATTTTTATTAGAGTTGGTGGTATATTGATTCATTTATTGGTGTTACTTGTTTATTTTGTGTATAATAACTGCAATCTGCTTGTGCGTATGATGTGCATTTTAGTTTTGTGGATTATAGCTGCGGGTTACTTTTTTCTTTTTAATAATTTCTTTTACGAAAATTGAGCATTTAACTTTTTCTTCTCGAATTAGTCTCAATATGAGCTATTGTGTCCTTCTTTATAAGTTCTTTTGATAGTGTGTTGAAGTGCTTGCCTCTTGGTTTGATATTCGACTGTAGATAATAAAAATATGGTTCATTTCTATTTATTTATGTCTAATAATACAAAGAATGATACAACAATTTTTTTTTGTGTATATTAAATTAAATTAATATATTGGCGGCTCAATGGTCTAGGGGTATGATTCTCGCTTTGGGTGCGAGAGGTCCCGGGTTCAAATCCCGGTTGAGCCCTATTTTTTCTCAATTTAATATTATATAGCTTCAAAATTACTTTTTAAAATCCTTTCAACAATTAAAGAATTAAATTTATTTCACAGTTAATACTAACCATAAACCGAAATGTCAGCGCCCAATTGCAGAAACTACTTAATGTATAAATCGACGAAACAGCATCAATTTCGATAACGATACTTGACAAGATGATAATTTTTCCATCATATGACTGTAGAATTGATTAGACCATTTATGAATTCCACTTGATGAGAATCAATTTTTTGATTTACTTAGCAATAATTATTGACGGTTTGTTACTAACAATTATATAAAAACTTGAATTTGCACATTGGTTATAGTTAGAGGGAAAACCCAATGTATTACACAGTACCCAATTTCTTTTGTAATTATACAGGGTGTCCTTATATATGAGATTTCTCTCCGTTTTTTCCAGATGCCACCATCGAATTCGATGGACAAATCTAGTAAATGTGAATGTTTGAATATTCTCTAGATTCATTGAACGAATGTATCATCATTACATGTGGAATTTTGGAAAATATATCTCGAGAATAGGGGAAATATGATTCTATATGGAATAATATATTATAATGGGATTCTACAGATCGAATTCAGAATTTAAATATTTTCATCTATCATCTAATCGGTTACATATTTTTTCCTTGTAATCCAGTTCGACCTCGGTATAAATTCAACTCTATAAATCGTAATTTACAAATTATATGGATAGGATTAGCATATTTTATATCGTTGCATAAATAAAAATCATTTCAATGTATTTCAATACTTGGGGAGCTGCAACAGTATTCTTAGGTTAACATTCGAGAGGGTTGTCGTATTTTTGGCCTTGGTAACACTGCCATGTCCGGTGTATACTTCACATTAATGAACTTAACCTTTACCACAACATTTTCAGCGTGATTAGTGTGTTGATTAGTGCAGTTGATTACAGTTACTAACAAAAAAAAATGAATTAACGCGTGAACACTTTCGTTCAATTATTATTTTTCATAATTTTCGACCTATAATATAATGACATGAGACATCAATAAATATATCAGTGTAGCTCCTTCCTATAGTACTGTAAAAAACTGGTTTAGTGAATTCAAATGTGGTCAATGATGCCTCTTGAATTGAATCAGTATAGGCTGTCTAAAATATGTCTATTTGCCTGAGAATACCGATGGTATGCTGGAACTAATTACACCAGATCATCAAATGAAATTTAATCATTAGTTTAACTAGCTTCAATAATGTACTACATTATCTTTTGTCCGTGAAAGCAATTTGTTTCCGTTGAATCCCGTATAATCCAATTACAAAAACAAGACTTGCTTCTACTGGTACATTGAAATGTTGAGTGAATTTGCTAAATAATGCATTTAAGGCTTGTATTTGAAGACAAGTTAAACCCAATTAAAGTTGTATGCATATGAAGCACATCGAAGCAAATGGTTGCTTTTTTATTTCGTATTCCTAGCAAATCGGCAATACTGGCATTTGAACAGTGTAAAATCATCAACAAACAATCATGAATTTTTATCCAGCCAAAAGGTCGCGTTGATAGACCGTTCGGCTCCAAATAATTTTTTTGTCACACAACATCAAAAGTAACACCTACCTCAGTAGTGAATACATTGTTTACACTAACACTACACCAACACTCACAATTACACAGTCTGTCGCGCGTTTCGATAACCAAGTTATCGAGACTGAAAGTAAACGGTTATCGAAACGCGTGTCCGACAGTGTAGAAAGGTACACTGGGTTTACCTTCATTCTCTGAAGACTAAAACTTGGTTATCGAAACGCGCGTCAGACAGTATAATTGTAAGTGTTAGTGTAGTGTAGTTTTCAACGAGGTTAAACTTAAATAACACAAAGCTCTTACAATAACGTTGAAAATATTAACTATGCAGAAATGAAAATGAACATCTTACTGCACAATCGTTTATTATAGAATTAATCTTAGGGAATACGTTATGATTGAGATAGAATCGGTAAATTAGTTCAGAAAACTTATGATTTCCAGAATCCTGGAATGAGAGCATTCGGAAATTGAAAAAAGAGTTGAGGTCGAGTTGATAGAACGTCCGGGGCGCCAAAAACTTTTTTGTCGTCCCACAACATCAAAAGTAATTTACTAAAAACTTTTAACACTAGAAGAAATACCCACCTCAGTACTGAATACACTATTTACACCACCACTACACCAACACTCACAATTACACAGTCTGGCGCACGTTTCATTGACCAAGTTATCGAGACCGAAGGTAAACGATTATCGAAACGCGCGTCATACAGTGTAGGAAGGTAAACTGAGTTTACCTTCAGTCTCTGAAGACGATAACTTGGTTATCGAAACCCGCGTCAGACAGTAATTGTGAGTGTTGGCGTAGAGGTGGTGAGGAATAGAGTATTCAGTATGAATATCACCAACGGTTCCAGAAATTCCCACTTACCTATCTCACTGGGAATGGATATAATAAATTCTTAAAACTGAGGGTATTCATTCATTGAAAATGGTAAAAATCTAAAAGTCTTCAACGAGGTTCAACTTAAATATTACAAAACTTTTACAATAACTATGAAAATATTTACAATGCGGAAATGAAAATGAATATCTTCTCTCAGCACAATCGTTAATTATAGAATTAATCTTAGGAAATGCGTTATGATTGAGATAGAATCGCTAAAGTACTCCTAGTTCAGGCACCTTATGAAAATGAATAAAAAAAGATGACAAAAAATATTCCAGTGAACACCAACTAATAAAATGAAAAGGAAAGGCTTCCAAAATAGTGGAATGAGAGCATTCGGAAATTGAAAAGATGTTTATGACGAAGAAAAAGGAGAAGACGGAGACAGCTTATTAATATATTTTTGAATACATAATTGTATTAATGTTTATTCATAATATATCAAAACTAGAACACTATTTTGTGAAGGTGAATTTTTTTAAACTTAATCTATTCAACTACTTCATATTGTCGATATGTTACTGAAATTCAAAATATGTTTTGTGCTTCTTAATTCATTGTACCACTTCCATACAAGTCTCCCTTATAATTAATCCCTAACACCAACTAAAATTAGTTTGTTAAAGCAAATTTAGAAAACCTTGCCAGAAATTAACTTTCGAAACATGTTTTGGTTTTCGGAGGAGAATCTGATGTTTCCCAAATTTGTTAGGAAACTCCAACATTTATCTTTTTCAGATTTGAATGACATTTATAGATAACCTGCTAAAGTGAAGAAGTTCGTCCATCTTATCTCGCTAATATTTTCAATTGAATAAATTTACTATTGGATCAGTAACATTTCCGAAGTTTAAAAAAAATTTCATTCATAAGTAAACTAAATGAACAATGAATAACTAGATAGGGTTGAAACAATCAAAACTAAAATTAAAACAAGTTTCCTTACCTAGCTGATAAGTAAATAACACACTGTAAATCACGAATTGAATTAACTGTAGTTTAAAAGTAATTTCACTCATTTTTATGAAATGTATATTTGACAAAATTTTCAAGATTCCTTATCGGCGGCACTTCGCTGAATCTGGAACGTGAATGAACGTCAGTTATTACAGCGAAACCTCAATATTTGTCACATATAGTAACAGTGACCATGGGCGTCGCTTATAAAGAAGGTTGATTGTTAGTGAATGAGTCAGAAAAACAAGGCAAGGATTATTTATCTTTTATGACTATTTTGCGTAAGAGTTCTAATAAGAGGTTAATTAATATATTTCTGTCATATATGGAGGTAACTTTTAACGACAAAAAAATATAGTTTATCCAAAAAGTAGAACACAAATCATTCGAATAATTTCAGTGACACTTTTCGATGAACCATTTCCTCGAACTATGTGAATAATATTTTAAACTTACCCAAAACTGATACTGAATCTCTTCTATGTATGTAATGTAATTTTTTTAGTATATGGAAAGAAATATATTGTGTCAAAACAAAAATGGAGAAGTGTAACTACCAGAGAAAATTATCAATGAAAGAAGATATAAACATATCTTTTTAATTTTTGAAATAGCCTAAAACTGTTTCGAAATACTGACATTTTATAGCAATTTTATAGACCTAGATCGATAATTTTTGAAACCAAAAAAGTAATAGTAGAATGAAACCTATTGAAGAAGGAGGAGAATATTATAGAAATAAAAGGGAAAATAATTTACGGGAGATTTGAGGTGGGTAAGGGGAAGAGTTTTTAACGAGGAAAAAACGGTTTCTTGTAAAACTACTATGAAAATAAGTCAAATTGTGAAGCTATAGGTAATATAAAATTTTAAAACTTTTGTATTCACACTTTTTTCACATAACCTGAAAATTTATTTGAAAAGTTGGAATAACCAAGTTTTTGATTTTTAACAAAATTTAACAAAAAACATTTTTTTGCGAAATTTGGCGAAAACGTAACATTTTATGTCTCAATTATGCCATATTTTCAATCGAAAATTCTCTCATCAAAATATCAACTTTTTTTAAAAAGTCGGTGACTTTTTTGTTTGTCAAAATTCCTACTTTCTGATGGTGTGAAAAAAATTATTATCAATATGATAAATTTTCTCAGATAAGGCAAAAAAATCGAAAAAAAAAACTCACATAGGAAGACTAATTTGTATAATTTTAGGTTACTTATTAAAATTTTACACGCTAATTATATATAAAATTCCAATAAATATCCAAAAATTGTACAAAAAACTATTTTCGGATGCGAGGTTTTTTTCGAATATTCGTTTTTTTTTTCGTAATATTCGTTACACTATCAAAAAGTAGAAATTTCAACAAACAAATATTAATATATTTAAAAAAAAAACCTATATTTTGATGGAAGAATATTCGGTTGGAAATTAGGGTGCTTTTCCGATATCAAGTCAGAAATAGTATATGTCACAGTATTGTGACATAAAAAGGTAAGTTCTCGCCAAAAAAAAATATTTCATGTATTGGATAAAAATGAAAAACCAAAAACTTTGCTATTTAACTATTCTTCATAGGACATAGTAGTTTTACCGGAAATCGAGATAAACCTTTTTTTTACCATTAAAAACTGACCAGTTTCCATTTTTATTACATTCTTCTCCTTTTTCAATGTGTTTCATCCTATTTTAATTTTTATTCACTTTTTATCATTCTTAAAAGCTTCTATTATTTTAATTATTATTATTATTATTATTATTCTAAGTTCTATTATTGAGAACAATGGAAATGAAACTAATATAAATGAACTATGAACATTCCTTGTAATGATACATACAAGGACTGATTCATTTACCCATCCCTGACTTATTCACAATGAAAAATAGGAGAAGATATATTTTTTATTATACAATATAGTATCAATTTTTTGACTACAAAGTTTGATTTGCCGAACAAAATCATTTATTTCTGTTGTATTCTTACTTGGATGAGTAGAAAATATGATAAAATTTGAAAATAACAAAGGAATCTGCCACCATTAGTGACGTTCCATTGCTGAAATTAGTAAGTTATGGCAATAAACAATAATATGGACAATATTGCTATAATAGAATCAGAAAGGGTCAGTCAGAAAGAGATGAAATGGTTCATAGTTTTCATAGGATCACTACCTCGAATTTCAATTTTTTATGTTTTTTTTGCCATCAACAATCAATTTTTTTTTTGATATAACTTGTCATTTTGCAAATACTATCAATAACATAATCGTTTCTCATATTATAACTTTTTATAATTGCAGTTACTTTTCTTGTGGGAGTCTTTTAGAAGAAAATTTTAAGTTTCCAATTTTAATAAATGTTAATGTTTCATACTTTTTAAAATTGATATTGGGAGTTTTGTTTGATGTTAGGGAATGATAAGATGCGTTATTTATAACAATGACTTAGTTTGATGGTTGGTTTGGTAGGAGAATATCGGTAAACCATTTTCAAATAATGACACTGTCCTGTCTTTGTGAAAATAATTTTAAAATTATCAAGTATTTGAGTCCCGGTATGTCTTAATACTTTGCAAATATTGTTGTCAATTTTAGTCGATGCGTCATGAATTGTTGTAAAGTCTTCTATGCCTAAAACCACACTCCGTTACAGAACAAAAGTGTGTGTTTGAACATTCACAGATATACCCTGGATACGTAAAAATTTTGTTCTGATTAGTGTCCAATGCTGGCATCAAATTGGCATCATGATAGTCATACACTATTTGTCGAAAAATATCTTTCAACTGTACATCATAGTTATAGATACATGAATAATCCATTATTACTAATTTTCCAAGAAAATGTTCTGAATACCTACTAAAATATGGATGGAAACGTTTTTAGATTTTACTTCTGTACATGTTCAGCTCGGCGTTACCATGGTTATGAGAGATCAAAATCTTCAATTTTTTATTTCAAATTTGTATATAATTTGAAATGGCAAAATTACGAAAATTTAATTTATTTCTCTTGAAAACCTACCGCATCTTTTTCACACTGGAAAAAATTTTTAAATTACTTTTTATTTATTTCATTTACAAAAATATGAATAACTGAGCAGCTAATTAATCAACAACGTAATGAACAGTTGAAGGAACCAAATCATCTTATGTTTTGAAATATTCTTAAGGTGGCCATAGTTTTTAAGCACCAAAGCAGGACACAAAGCCGGGTTTTGGTCCGAAAAAATTTATATTGTGAAACAGTTTGTATTCATAACCACACAAAATATAATACCAATTTATTAGACTTATATAAAAATAAGTGATATAAATGAAAAAATAAATTTTGAAAATATTGTACGAAATTATTGATATTTATCAGAGGAATGAATAGCTTTTACTAGCTTTGATTTATTTTGAGGCTTTTCTTCATATCAAAATTTGAATCCAAATACTAAAGTGGGACATTAGGTTGAGCCCAAGGGAATTTTGGGGATATGACACGATAAATCGGGATTTTTTACTGCAGCAAGCGGGACGTCTGGTTACCTTGAATATTTTTATTTGTTTTGAAAATATCGCTGACTTTGTGTTTACAAAAATATAGTTATTTTCTTGGTTTGTTACGTATGATTCTAATTTACGTTTTCTCAATTCAAAAAATGCCAATGTTGCGTCTTTATACTTTTGCGTCTTGAATTATTTGCAGACATTTGGAATTTTCTAAATCTTAATTGGTATCATGGTAGAAGTGCACATATTTTATGCAATATCTTTAAAAATAGTTTGTATTATTGTATGGATGTTGATGGACATTTCCAATTTACAGATATTAAATTAATTTTATAGGTGGAATCATGTTTAAAAATTTGAATCAAATATCTAATACAGAAAAGGAGAGAAAATGAATTCAATAACTCACTAAACTTTTTTAAAGTTATAATTAGTTATTCGAGGTCTTATAAATTTGATTCATAATCGACTTCAAAAGGAATTACATTTGGTGTTATAGTTTTCTCTGCCACAATGTCGAGTTCTCACATTTTTGTGTGTTGTTTACCTTTTCACTAATTCACTAACAAAAAGCTCAAATTATGTATTGTACTGAGACTTATTTTCTTAAATTTGGACCTAAATAAGCTCGATTGGATTATTTACGCAGTGTTTTTCTGAATGCTTCTTCTTCTCATGCCGTCTTTTCATTGAAGGTTGTCGACCACGTTTTTAAATTTTCCGACGTCAAGATTTGTACATTTTTAATGTTACGGAGCCAGGATTTCTTATACCTGTCGATGCCTTTCTTTCCTTCTACTCTGTTCTGCATTATGTTCTGTAGTAGTAGGTATTTGTCGTTGTGTAAGATGTATCCTCCGTAAGATGTTTTTCTTATCTTAATAATTTTCAACAGCTTTCTTTTACGACCACTGCGTCATAGTACTTCGTCTTTGGTGATTTTGTCAGTCTAGGGTATCTCCAGGATGCGTCTATAGAGCAACATCTAAAATGCCTAAGTTTTTTTATCATTAGAGCTTTCAAGGTCCAATTTTCCAATCCGTTTGAATCCATTTGAGCGTTTATGACTGAACCAAGATACTTGTACTTTTGCACGTATTCTATTTGTATTCCATTCAGTGTGAGAATAGGGTTAATACTAATATTTTGGTTTTCACTTATCACCATGAATTTAGTTTTCTCAATATATATAGTGAGTCCTACATTTTCACATTCTCGGTTGATCCTCTCTAATAGAATTTGAAAATCTTCTTCACTCTCAATCATTATAGCAGTATCATCGGCGAATCTTAAGCTGTTGATGAATGTTCCTCCGATATTTACCCCCTCATATCTCTCCTCCAGCACTTTCTGAAATACAAACTAAGAGTATAGATTGAATAGTTGTGGTGGAAGAACGCAGCCTTGACGAATTCCCTTTTGAATTCAGAGTTCGTCTGTCTTCCTGTCCTCAGCACGCATTACTGCCGTTTGATTGTAATAGATATTTTTCATTAATCGTATGGATCTAAGTTCATAGTTGTTAAATTCTCTATAAGTTTATCATGTTGGACTTGATGGACTATCAAAGGCCTTCTGGAAATCAATGAAACAGACATTTAAATTTTTGTTGTATTCTCTGCACTTCTGTAGTAGTACTGTGATAGCGAATACTTCTTCATCAAGTTTCTCTCACATTTTCGATATATTCTCGGCTCGATTATTTTTAGAGGCACTTTTAGGGTGTGGCTCATCAAACTGATCATCCGATATTCGTCACAGGACTAAGTGCTGTTCTTTTTAGGCATAGGAATGAATACAGATTAAAACCAGTCTTTTGAAATTTCCTTTATAAATTTTGTTGAACAATTTTGTATGATGAGTTAAGTTACTATCGTCCAAAGCCTTCAAGCATTCTATTGGAATGTTGACGGCTGCTTTTCTGGTTTTCCACTTCGGACTTGAGAATACATAGCTCTTCCGTATGTCCGCTTGATGTAATCTTTCCAAGTCTGTTTTTGTCACCTTCTGTCAACTGGATCTCTCCTTCAGTGTTGTTGTGATCTATTGATATCTTTTTCATTGAATTTACAGTTAATTCTTTCAGTTTTCTTAAGTAGATTAAAGTAATCATGTTTATTGTTCAATTCTTACATCTCACGACAGCTCTCATCCATCCATCTTCCTTTGGCCTCTCTTCTGCGGTATTCCTCTTGTTTCTTTAATTGTATATATTTTTGTGGGCTAATGTTTTTTCTCTTTTAAATGCTACTCCAATATAATCCGGATAGCTTCATAAGTTCTTTCTTCAACATACCACTGTTAATTATTTATCTACTTATCTTATCAATTATTAACTCTTCTCCTAAAAGTAGACAGTATGGGAAATACCTCCTTATCATACTATTATTGAGGTAAGTTAATTTTCCTTTATTTTATATGATAAAACAAATAATTATGGTTCATGAAAATAAATCTAAACTAATAGACTATAAATGTGTTTCAAATGAGTTAAATTGAATTCAAGAATTGAAAATTAATATATAGGCAACCAAAATCACGTAAAAGTATCACTAGAGTCTTTTTATTTAAAAAAAGCTTGTGTATACCATCCCGCTTTAGAGGGTAATGTTTTGACCACACTCTCTGTGAAATTTGACGCTCTCTATCTTCCTTGTGAAACTCTTTTCCAGATGACTGTACTTTCCGGTACGTTTTCGATTAGCTATCTTATCTAAAATGGTATATATTTTCCAATAATTGAAAAAATCTGAAGATTGGATAACAGCATAGGAGATATGTGCGAAAAATATCAAAAATTTTGTTGTGATATTCTGTTTGAACTGAAAAGTAGCTATATGTTTTGTTTGCTATCAGCTATTTTTGAGACTTAATAATTTAATTAAATCTGTTGCAGTAAGGATCTGTTGCAGACAAAAAGCCACTTAGGTTTTTCATTTGTGTAGGGTTTTTGGGAAGTTTTTCGCTTCTCTCACTTTAATCCCCAATAAATTTTTGAAATCCCTGTAGAGGTATAATATTTATTTGAGGTTATTCTGTGGAATAACAAAACTCGACAATATGTTTAAACATTAGACGAGTGAATTATGGACACTAACCGATGATGTGGTCTGCAGTTTCTTCCTTCTCCAAACACCAGAAATATTCTGTATTATCCGTGATACTCATAGCATGGAGATGGTAACTTGAACGATCAATTAAAAAAACCAATCAATTGTCGTATCTAGCGTCTGTTTCTATCCATCTCCGTCTTTTAAAGTGACTTACGAGAATTGGCGATTCTCCTATTATAATAAATATCTTTGACAGCTTTTACAGTCACATGATAAATTTTTCTGTATAGTTTCAAGAATTAATTATTTTCACTACATTATTCAATCATTTTCTTAGGTGAGATAAAGTTCGCATGCAGATATATGTAAACCTTAAATGGACCAGAGTTCATTCTGCTTATTTTTAATATGCCTGAGGGGAAAAAATTGGATACCAGACTAGTTAGTGTTTTCATGAATCTAGTATGTTCCAGTCAGTTGTTTGAAAACTTTGCTTGAAGTTTTAGTTTTGAAAACTTTTTTTCCGAAAAGATACGGCATAATTTGCGAGAAGCACTTTTTAGTATTGGATTCATTCATATGGAAAATCTGTTCACACTGCTCCATGATCAGAGAGACATGAACTAATGACAGTATAATCGTTGGATTCCGAATTATACGATGACAAGATATAGTCTATAGTACTAGATCTGGTCTTATTCCGGTTGGTGCCGTTATCTGCATGACCATACAAAAAGAATCAACAATTGACTGTAGACATTCTTGACCAGCACACACACTGCTTTTTAGAGGTGAGGACTCTATTAAGGTCAGTAGCTTGTGACAGAAAGTATACACTTCAGCGTCAGGTGTTCTGTAGGCGATGCGTGTTGAATACGTTATAGTTTATCATCTTAGCTGTGAATTGGAATTCATTTATCATCAATTAATCAGGGTTCAAGCTAGATAGCCATCAACTAGAAGGAGTTTTGATCCTACTCTGACAGTAAGATTCTCAGTCAAAGTGTAGCAACGACATGCATTCCAGTACATACTTGCAATTTCCTAGCAAAACTCCCTCTTAATTTGTCTTTTGAGGTCGCCCAGGATTTATTTATGCTGCTTTTGGATGTAGTTTTGAACACTTGGCTTTTCCCGTTGAGATATTCCTCGAAAGATTCTTAACATTATCGGTCTTCTATCTAATTTGCCAGCTGCGCTCAAGTGCCTCGATAATATAGTTTTGCACCCATTTCAATCGCACCAGCGATCACTTTGCATTCACTCTATGGCCGCTAGGTCGGTAATGTAATTGAGAGATGGTGTCAAATTGTGTGAACCTTATAATAATAGTTATAATTATTATTTCTATAAGTAACTAGCTGACCCGGCGAACTTTGTTCCGCCTTAATGGCAATAAATAAGCAGTTTTTTTTTTAATTGGAAAAAATACAAAAAAAATTAAATACTTACATTAATCATTCATAATTATTTCTGTATTTTAGTACATAGGTTGCTATTCATTTAAGTACCTTGTGATACACGACATTTTTTGTTTTATTATCAGGCGCAAAAACAAACAACGCAGATGGTCTTCCGACCCGTGAACATGCCACGTATAATTGACCATGGGAAAAACATGAATGTTCTAGATTGATTTAAACCACAAACTTTTAAGGATTGGCCTTGTGATTTGTTGATGGTCATGGCAAATGCAAGACGTATCGGAAATTGAAGTCTTTTAAATTCAAACGGCATGTCGGTTGGGATCATCGGTATCCTCGGAATGAGAACTTCCTCACCTTTGAATTTTCCTATCATTATCGTAGCGTAAATTACATTGTTCATCAATTTTCTAACCACCAAACGCGTACCGTTGCACAGTTTTGGTTGGTTTATGTTTCGAAGCATGATTACTACGGAGCCAACCTTTAGGCGTAAATTGTGCGGTGGTAAGTCAGGCACGTCCAAAGAGTTTAAAAATTCAATTGGATAGTTGGTGGCTTCATCTTCATTTGTGACGCAGTCAATAGATTTGAATGAATGCATTGTTCCAATGATCTTATTTTGAATTATGTAGTTTAGGTCATCTACATCTTTATTTTTAGCCGCTAAAATTGCTCGCTCACTCAACCATTCATTATTTTTGTAGTAAGAAATAATTTCTGGAAATACATTGTTGATAAGTTCGTCTTTTGATGAGACAAAATTATAGAAATTGTTTGGAAATAATATTAATCCGCTCGATTCATCGACAGGTACTTGACCATTACCGATAGTCAGCAATTGCTCCGAAAAATCTTCAGCAGATGTATCATTAAGCAATGTACTCTCATGTTTGTTGTCAGTTGCAGTTTCTTCACATAGCGCCATAGATTTGAAGATTTGAGGCAAGCGTTTATTTCGTCGGTAGCTGTAGATCTTGGAACTACTGGCAGTATTTGGCGGAAATCGCCAGGCAGTAAAATCATTGCTCCTCCAAAACATCTCGAGTCATTGCGTAAATCTTTTAATGTTCGGTTAAGTGCTTCTAATGCACGTTTATGCGCCATTGTGCATTCGTCTCAGATGATGATTTTCGATATCGCTAAAACTTTGCCCATTGCTGAGTGTTTTGCAATATTACAAGTTGTTTCTTCAATAGTTTGAAGATTTAACGGTAATTTGAATGCTGAATGTGCCGTACGGCATCCTTCTAACAATGTGGCTGCAATTCCAGAAGAAGCAACTGCAGCCGCTATGTTAGATCTCGCCCGAACAGTTGCTAAAACTAATGACATGAGGAATGTCTTTCCAGTTCCACCAGGAGCATCTAGGAAATATAAACCACCATTTTCATCATCGATTGCCTTCATTAAAGTATCATAAACTTCCTTTTGTTGGTAATTCAACAGGGGTACATTCGTTTGAACTACTAAATCTAATTCCTGGTGATCATATTCACGTTCCCGTTCGAATTCTCGATTAAATGCGTCATTCATTTCACGATATGGTGCTGGCATTCCTAACCTGATTAATAAATTACCGCACATGAGGTAACACATATCTTCGATCGAGAGTCAAGCACGATTATGTATCTCCTCATTCATCTCAATATCGTGATTTCTGGAACTGACACGAATTTGATGTAAAATATCTTCTGACATATTATCCTTGTATTTGTGCCACAGGTTACATGGGTTTGATGGAAAACATGTCGAAATTATGATAGCGAATAATGTGCGTATCTGACTTGGAGATGCAGAGATAATGGCTTCAGCGATTGTCGTATCCCAATGACTATCGTTTTCTAATAACTTCAATTCTTCACATACAGCACGATATGTTGGAAATATTACACCATTAACAGTTCGTAGTGACTCAAATGACGTTGGCCCACGCACATTTACCAGCAACAACCGAAAATAGAAACATTCATTATTCTTTGGATGAACTGTATACATACGACCAAGAGCATCAGTAGAACGCACATCTGGATACCCAGGAACCGCATCGCCTTGCTTCCGTCTTTACAAATTCTTCGATGAAGCATTCCAAGTATAATAACGTGGCATCTCCGACTAAAGCAAAGTTCGTGCCAACTGATCGCTTTGGCAGATTGCAAAAAAACTGGTCAATGTAGTTGCTGGAGGATGTTCAGCACGTCCATTTGCCCAATGCAAACGCTAGGATGCAAGCTGTAATCATTCCTGCAATCGTATTGAAACGCTGCTCGATTCAAATCAGCACTTGATAAATATCTTGTTCTGCGTCGCTAATTATCTATTTGTTGACCTCTGTTGTTCGCTCGACGATTCTGCATTGCCAACCGAGCTCTTTCACGGGCAGCTTCACTTTGCTCTCGTGATTGAGAAGCACGAAGTCGAGCCATATTATCGCGGCGCTGTTCACGTGCAATTTTTTGTTCTTCTTCAGTCCTTTCATTTGCAGTATTTCGTATTTTTCTTGCATCACGGCATTATTAATTAAACTTCACTTCACCTAAAAACTCAAATTTTCAACCATACCGAGTTTTATAGTTCACTTCACTTTTTACGAATGGGCAATAGCACTATCATTACATTATAATTGTTAATTATTTATTTAATAGAAATAGTTTTATTATTGATTTCTTACAAATATCAAATTGTCATCCTTACGTCATTACATATCTGTCATTATACGTCAATTACATAGCTGTCATTTGCGTTTTGTTACTCCAAGTCTGATTCTTTTTTTTTACCACGTTTTATAGTGACTGATGACGTTTCATGTCAAGTCACACGGGAATGCTGTCGAACGGGATAAATTTCATGTCAAGTCACACGGGAATGCTGTCGAACGGGATAAAAAGTATCCTTTGTCCTTCTCCTGGCTCTAAACTACCTCCTTGCCAATTTTCAGCTAAATCGGTTCAGCCGTTCTTGAGTTATAAGTGGAGTAACTAACACGACTTTCTTTTATATATATATATAGATGAATTGTTTTGAATAAAAGTAGTTAATATGTCACGTAATTATATAAAAGTAGTTTATGATGTACTAATTATTATATATCTATATTCTAAAAATTTTACTCCTGATGTCAGCGATTCGTGGTTGTATGTTGTTGTTACTTTTGTCTAGGATTTCAGTTAAATAGGAACAAATAATAATACTTGTACCGATGTAAAATATTTTATAGCTACAAGAATTAGTACTGTTTCCAAGGGCTCTACGGAATTTTAAAAACAGAAAAAATCATTTTTTGATATGGAATGAGGAAAAATTCTTAGTTGGATTTCGATCAACTAAAGCAACAATTTATCATTGCAGAAATAGGGGCAGTTATAAATAACATGAGAGATGGGTGAGTGCACTAAGATTATTTCACCTTTCCATAAAGCAGCTTCAAAAAGTTCAAGAAAAACATTACAGTATAAGCCGTTTTTCTGTGTATATGAGTGCAGTAGATTGAACTTTGAATATTATCTCTTAGAGGTAATAATGCGGAAACTTTTGATATGAAGATGAAAATAAAGCAGCAATTATCAAAGAAGCTAACCACCACATTGATTCAGTAATACCCTCGACTTAATAGACAGAATTTAGTTAGATATAATTTAATAACAGAATATTTTGAATGCTTATTGTGAGCATTTCTGCCCAACCCTAAGCTGCTATATAGAAAGAGGCCTGAATTTACAGACTTATATGTAAGACTTTGGCAGCGAGGCAATGAGTCTTTGTGATCAATCATTTCAAACGGAACATCCCTACAAGCGACACCTCTTTTGGTGGGCATTGAAAATGCTATACCAATATTGTTTGTGCTTAATATATTGATCAATATATGGTTTCAAAAAGAACAGGTGCATTAGTGTAACGTAGTTAATATTATGAACAAATCAATTTTAGTTCAAATTTATTCAATTTATGAAATTTAGAGGTTTAAGAAAGATTAACAAAAGTATTTATTTGAATCGATTAATATTTTCAATCATGAACCTTCAAGAGATTTTATATCGAAAAATAATCTTATTCAAACAAGTTTGTTCAACTTGAATATACTTTTAAAACAAAATACTTAACAATAAAAAAAACATTTTGCTGTAGAAATTCAGCGACATAAACTGTAAAATGTTTTTTTGGAACCCTGACATTTATTGAGGCGACATATGTTTTTAAAGCATCAAAATAGTTATTTTATATATTAGTAATGATAATATTTTGTTAATTGATGGAAATGTTAATATTTGGGCTGTTTGATTTATTTATTTTGATAATTTACCTTCGAAAAATAAAGGCGTTAATAGTAGAAGAGCGTGCTTAACTTTTAAACATTATAATTGAACTCTATTTATATTCACCTTCACCTCAATAATAAACTGAAAAAGCAAATGGGATCAAAACACCATACCAGAAATGAACAGAAATACCATAAAATGATATACGGATGGATCAAAAACAGCAGACTGAACTGGAATGTGAGTATACGGGCACAGAACCAAAAACCCTGAAAACCTGGGCAGCGCACCTCGCATTTCTCAAACAGAAATTGAAAAATGTGTACAGTTTAATCTAGAGAGGATTTATCGTAAACAGGAGATCATCATCCTGCCCGATAGTCATGCAGCTATTAGAGCTCTAAGCTCCGATAGCATAAATTCCAAACTCCTTAAGGCAAAAAAAATAAAATTACCCTACAATGGATTGCAGGACACATCGGAGCCAAGGAAAATGAAATAACTGATAAGCTTGCTAAAGCGGAGGCAGACACGCCCTTCATGGAACTCGAACCCTTCTGTTGTATCAGCTATAGAACAATAAAAAAGAATGTAGATAGGAGCAAAACCAATTATTGGGATAACCTGCAGGTGCTGAGATGGGCAAAGACTCTTCTGGGAAACTATAACCAGAGTAGATCTGCTGAATGTATCAACCTAAGTAAGAAAAATGTACAAATACTAACAAGAGTTCTATCGAGGCACTGTAGCCTCAACACCTGAAGACGCTAGACCTAGCGGATAATGCGGCGTGCAGATGCACATTCTCTCGAAATGTGAAGCACCTGAGTGCGTATGAAATAGAAGACAAAGATTGTTGAATCAGCTGTATACACTGGGTTCTCCAATTCCGCAGCAAGAAAGAAAATAGATCCTTTGGGTCGCAGTGTATACGAAACCCCATATCCATACATACATACATTTTCATCTATAAAAACTGACAACTACATTCTTAAATGGATTCCAATATAAAGTTATCGCTCAGTATCACTAAAAAATATACTACGCAATAATTACTCCTATATATTTCTCATTATCTTTATTAGTTTTTTCGATTAAGAGAAAGTAATCCTCGAATATGCTGCAAATACTTCTTTAGTTTTAAAAGACATTCGTATGATAATAAATCATTCGTATACACTGACAACATTTTTTAGTTTTGAAATGAATTTCGAAAAATGCGAAGTAAATGTATGAAAAACAGTGTATAGTTTCATTATTATTATACAAGAGTTCTTTATCTTTATCTTTTGAGTCTATACATTTAGTCAAACGATGCTTTTTAACCGTTTCAAATAGTATTTGCGTCCTCCTCCTCAACAAAAGCGTTTACGTATGCGATAAGGTCTCTCTACCTCGAATGAAACTAGGTTAGGAAACAGGAAAAAGTCGTTGGAGACTAGATTTGGAAGTAAGATGGGTGATAAATCAATTTCATTCGCAATTCGTGGATTTTAGTCATGTCGATCACCAAAGTTTGAGAAGGTCCACGCCTTGATTAAATAATATTTTTATTTCCTCAAACCCTATTGATTTCTTGCAATATCTTCCTTTATCTTATGAAGAAAAGCTTTCCTGGTATTGTTCTACCTTTTCAAAGATAACCGACAAAAAGATCTACTATCTACTAACTATCGACATCACTTTTTCGGTCGGTGAAACCGACTTTGTTTTTTTTCGGGGTAGATTTGCCATTTGCAATCCATTGCTTTGATTGATGTTTCATTCCAGCTGTTTGCTTAAATTATGTCAATATGGCCCGGAAAATGTTCGTTCGAATGTACTTTCAATTCAAAGTCAGCAAATGATAGATATTTTGATATGCAGATAGCCCCTTCCATCTCTCCAACCTTAATCCGACGGTCTTCCAGTACCTTTGGTGAACTTTATCGATAATACCGCTGATGTTTAAGTTTTTAAATTCATCTGCCCAAAATTCGATAACTTTTCAGATAACTCTCGTACCTAACAATATTTGTTTTATTTGGTAAAACAAAGCTATTATGTGAAAAATACATCGTCATTTGAAGTGCAGTAGATGATAGTGCAGCTGCAGATAGAGCTCAAACAAGAACATTCCCAAATCGGCAACATTTTCAGTTGAAAGAAAGAGAGCGCTATCAAGCTATGCATAACGTAGTCTTGAAGAGCGAAAAGATAATCCTCTCTATCATTTGAACACGTGGCTTATATAGATTCTATACCAAATACAAATAGGGATACACAGGTGAAAAGTAGATAAAAAGCTGGCCAGGAAAATTCTGCGCTATTGAATAAACATGTATCCTGTCTAAGAATTCTACCTAGATTAGATTCTTGTTGAGAGGGACAGAGAGATTGTTGATTGAGTCGATTTGGCTTCTCAGCTGCTCTGCATTTATACCCGAAAAGAAATTTTTGTGCATGACTCGTCATCTCATTCTTTTGTGTCAAAAATACGTGAAACTCTACTGAAGGAGGCTAATTTTCGTGTGATTTTCTGTCCCACTTCTTAAGGTATTGGCACTATTTCTTCGAGGTAGGTAACTCAGTCTTTGGCTAAAATGGACATAACACTCACAGAGTAAAAGCTTTGCTGTGTCTGTAGCTTGTTCTCAGAATCGGCAGTTGTCTTTCTTGGCCATGCCTATCGTCAAGCTAGTATTTGACGGAACAGTGTCCTGACAGAAGACCGATAACTAATGAAATGTAGTTTTTCAACATTTCGAGAAGTTCCTCAGAATTTTTTGCCGATATAGTTATAAATCTTTCATATTTTCTTACGCCTAAGGTATTGCTCAGTAATAATTTATCTGATCCTTTAATTTTCCAATCGGTTTGTTTTTGATGAGACATCTCATGAGTTCAGAGTAGGGCTTTTTATGACAAAGGTATTTCATTAGGGTTAAATTGTTTCCATTAGCTTTGACAAGCACTTGATAACTTTTAAGTAAATTAATATTCAAAAATTCTTGTGCCCATAAGTTTATTGCTAATATATTTCTTCTCAAAATAGTAAGAATTTTAATTTGCTCCTTGCGCTAGCTTTTAACCACGAACGGTGGTGGTTGATTACCATTTCGAATGGGATATTTGTGTCTGTCATACTATGCATTTAGTCCCTTGTTGTCGCTTCTTGTGGTCGTAGTTAAATGCCTCTTTTGACACTTTAGTATGAAAGGGATGTAGGTTTAGTAGGAAAAATTGATGTAGCCCTTGTGATATTGTTCAGTTTTCGACCACCAAGCAAGCTATGCGGATATTAACATAGGTTTAATGATCTAAGTCAGGTATGGGCAACCTTTGACTTGCTGAGGGCCAAACTTTAGCGTGCAAAACGTTCGCGGGCCGCGTTTAAAAGTACTTAGTGCATTTTAAAGTAGTGATAATATTTTTTTGCGATAGATATTAGTCATGAAATAATACGACAATGTTATTATTGTATTATATATTTATTATTGACGTGTATGTGTATATTGACAATGTGATTATTGTATTTATTAAAATAATAAAATGAAATTTTAAAAAATGGTACAACATTATAATTAAATAGTTACATTTGCAATTGTTACAAACTACAAAAGTTAAATACACTGAAATCAATGAGACACTTGAGCTTGAATTTGGGAAACTAATCCATCGATATTTGGATGAATTCCACTGATACAAAGACGTAAAGAATTTTCCAAATTATCGTCAGTCAGTCTTGTACGATGTGTTGATTTATTAACTTTCATCAATGAAAAGAACTGTTCGCATTTATAAGTACTGCCAAACGCAGAAATCAATCTTCTTGCGAATTTTCTAAGCTGCGGAAAATTGTCTTCTTCTAGGTATTTTTTGTAGAAATCGCACAACTCTACGTCTTCAAATTTGGATTTTAGGAGTGAGTTTTCTTGAATCTCGATTAACTCCATTTGTAAGTGTATTGGAGCATTTTGTACATTACATTTTGTAGGAGAGGCAAATAAATTGAAACATTCTTCCATGTTCCAGACTGCATCTGTGACTCCCACAAGCGTAGTTTGATCTGAAACGCTTTCAAATGGCTGTACAAATCATTTACTAACTGTCCTTGTTTTTGAAGTTTCAAATTTAAATCATTCAAATAGCCTGTAAGATCGACCAGAAATGCTAAATCACATATCCATTTTGGGTCACTCAATTCAGATAGTGGCTTATCTTTTATTTTCATAAAGTCTGCTATCTCATTTTTAAGCTCGTAAAACCGTTTCAACATTTTTCCTTTGCTCATCCATCTGACTTCACAATAATATGGTACGTCGTTATATTCAGCTGATATTTCATCCAAAAACGTCTTGAACTGACGATGGTTAAGCCCTCGGGATCGAATAAAATTGATGGTTTTCACTACCACATTCATAACATTGTGGAGGCGAATGGACTTATAACACAAGTTCTGTTGGTGGATAATGCAATGAATGACTATCAAATCATCTTTTTGCACATTTAATTCTGTTGCTTTTTCATTCATCAGCGCATACTCCAATTAATTTTGACCATGGCAGGCCAAAACTTGTGAATACCTTTTGAACTTCATTAAAAATATCCTCTCCTGTAGTGGTTGCTTTTAGCGGCTGTAAAGCTAGAAATTCCTCAGTAACAGTGAACTCCTTATCAATACCTCGATAAATATAGCCAGTTGAGCTGTGTCAGACAAATCGGTGCTCTCGTCTAATGCTATGAAAAATGATTCAAAACCAGCCATACGGTCAGTCAATGTTGTTTTTATATCATTAGCCATCATTTCTATACGTCGAACAACAGTTCGTCTTGACAAAGTAATTTTTTCAAATTCATTTTTCTTTTCAGGACACAAAACACCGCAAACTTCTAACATACACTCCTTGATAAATTCTCCTTCGGCAAATGGTTTTAATGCCTTTGCCTACCAATTTTGAGCTAACTATAAAACTAGCTTTCACAACATTATCAAGTTGTGTTCTTTGTTTATGAAACATTTGTTGCTGTTTTGAAATATTTGCTCTAAGCTTCTCGATTTTGTCTGTTCTTAATTGTCCTGTCAGTGAGTGCTGTGTAGCATGCTTAGTTGAGTAATGCCTCTTTATATTGAATTCTTTCATTACTGAAATGGATTCATTACAAAGCAAACAAATAGGCTTACCATTGTGCAAGATAAAAAAGAATTCTTCAGTCCATTTTTCTTGAAACTGGCGACCCTCTGTATCTACTTTTCGTTTCTTTCCACCAGACATCATTTTTTTTTACTTTTCGTTCAATAAACAAACTATAGTTAGTAACCACTCAAGATGCACACAAATTCACAATGCAAGTTGACGGCTCTAGCCGTTCGCTAGGATATCGCTTGTCTGAGTAGCTCAAATAGAACTGAACTAACTTACGGGCCATCCACCCGCTTATATAGACAAAATGAAGGAATAATCTGGAATAAAATAGTTTAGAATAATCGAGAAGCAATAAATAAAATCTTTTGATGTGTAGCCCGTGAGGCGGCAAACTTCAAAGAATTTGATCGAGCAAGCCGAGTGGCGGTGATTATCAAAGAGTGAGGCGGCAAACATCGAAGGTTTTGATGTTTGCCGCCTCACCGTTACTCCCGTGAGTAAACTAAGGAAACACAAGGAAACTTGTGTAGGCTATGGGATTCATTAGTCTATTGATGACTCCACATTTTTATAGTCTATTCATATCATATCCGGTGCCGGATAAGATAAAAAGCACAAACAAGTGTTTTCTTTTAAAGATATGTACTAGTATAAGTATATGTACTAGTACTTAGTTTAGTGTAATATTTTTTTAATTGGGTTTTTCCAAAATGTCTCGTGGGCCGAATCATATCTTAAACGGGGCCGGATCCGGCCCGCGGGCCGGTGGTTGCCCATATGTGATCTAAGTCTATACAGCCGCAGTAGCTTTAGAGATTATCTTGTCTAGATTTTACATAACCACACATTCCATATATTCCAAACAAAAATTAATTATTGCCATTGATTGATCAAATTCTAATGAGAACTAATGAGTTTTGGCAAAATGGAACGTTTGCATAATATGGTAGAGTAAGAAATCCATTATGTTAAAAATTATTTTACTGTTAGATTGTGAGAGGTGGTTTCTTCATCTTTTATTGAAAAATCGTTTTTTAATTTAATGAATTTCGGGTGCTATAATAACTTATTCGTAATAATCGAGTTGGAAGATTGAATTTTCAACCTTTGTTTTTTATAAAAAACATCCATGATATTAATGTTTGATATTTTATATAAACAAGATTTTATTTACTTAAACAGTTCATATAACCAAAAACATTTTGCATATATTATAGATTCATCAATAAAATTTTTAACAATGTAAAAGGCGAATTTCAATTAAATTAATTGAGGTATTGAATAAAAAGAAGGTTTAAAAACAAATTTTGTTCTATTCTAATCTGTTAGATGCGTGAGTAAATGATATGAAAATATTGCTGTGACAAAAAATAGTTCCAAATATACCCCCCGTTTCTGAGTTATAGGCATTTAGTTGTGAAATCAGAACTTATATTGTATTTTCTGAATTATACATTTTAAAATTATGATTTTTCAATTGATGGCCAGGAGCGGGTCATGCCCAATGGTTGACCATCCGTAACTTTTACAGGGACAAACTGTACCATCTAAAGATAGCAAGAATGAATTTTTCAATCGATTTTTTAATAAAAAAGTACTCTTTGCTCAACTCGGTAAAATTTATGGTTTAGGCAACCGTTCGCCAGAAAGAGACATTCTGAAGGAATTTATCATAACTTGTAATTATATATTGAGCATACAGGAGGTATTAAATTGAATTTAATACAATATATTAATTTTTTTAGGGATATATTAAAAGCTTGGAATATGCAACATCGGTAAACACAATACGAAAGAGAGAAAATCTTAGAATGCTCTTCCAAGTTCAAAGAAATATCCCCTGTAGACCCCGGAAGTGTGTAAAAGTGCAAGTTGCCCACTTCCAACATTCATTATAGTTTTTATTTGTTTTTATTTGATAAGTTGTAGGCTAATCTACTAAATTCTTCCCCATTTCAATTTTTTTCTCATGAAATAACACGTGCGAGACAGTGTGCAGATCAATTAGAAATGTTTTATTGTGTTTTAATACCTTCTTTAAGTACTTTTCCTAAATAATTATTATTTATGATAATTTTCTTCAGAATGTCTCTTTATGCCGAACGGGTTAAAAAATTGATTTTTGCTATCTGTAGACTGTAGGTGATCCCTGTAAAAAATACGGATTGTTAACCATTGGGCATGAGGCACCCCTGCCCTTCAGATAGTTGTGCAGAATTATTTATTCCGTCACACACATTACTTGAACATACGTAATCATCCATTGAAAATTCATAATGTTCGAATTTAGAAGATATACTCAAATATAAGTTCTGACTCTTCAGATTTAAACACCTACAACTCAGGAACAAGTGGTCATATGAGAACATCTTTGTCAACTTATTTCCGAATTTTTTTTCATCAGGTCCCGGAACATCCTGTATAATTATACAAGTTCTCAAATATAAGATTCTATTTTAATAAAGATGGAAAACAGATAAAAATTTCTGAGAACTGATAAATTACTATAATGATTATATTAAAATTTTCTAGAGGAATAAAAATATCATTGATATAAAGAGTATCGATATCATGTATAGATAATTGATAATATTGCGATCGAATATGTATCGTAAATGAAGTATTTCTCGTTACTGTGGCTTAAGTAGATACACAGGTGATTCACACACATACATCAATGTTAAAAATAAGTACTTAGTGAAGTGACGACTCAAAACAATATTACTATGGTTGTCCTTCAATATCTTGTGATATTCTGGGTTTAAGCTGTCTATACTACGCTTAAATTATATCTAATTTCGTGGCTCGTTAGTTTAGTCTTTTTATCTTCACCTATAGGGAATAATGAAATAAATCCGTCTAAAAATGTGTTCACAATGTGTTCACTAAATGTTGCTCTAAGAAAACTCACACTTTAGAATTGCAATTAACTGAAAAAATCACATCATTCAAGTCGTGCAACTGCACACAGATAGCCATGACATTGTAAATCCGTATGACATTTATGAAATACCAGCTTTCAAAAGATTATGTGTAAAATTTCATGACATTTCGATTAGTCAGAAAAAAGTGACAGCCATTTAAGTTAAGCTAGTTTTGTTATTTTCGAAACAATTAATTCAAAACAATTTCGTATGTTAATTTATGATTGCTTCTTGATGAAAAAAAAAATACTATCCAAACTCGGCAATCGCATCAAAAGTGTTATCCGGACTTTTCTTAATCGAAAAGAACCATTTGTTATTGGTTTATTAAATTTAAACGTTGTCGTACATACACCAACGACGGTGAACGTCCTGGTCGTCCAATTTAGGTGGTTACTCCAGAAAATATCAAGAAAGTCCAGAAATTGGTTATATCTAATCGTAAATTGAATTGAGTGAGATAGCTAAGGCCGTGAAGATAACAGAAGGCAGTGTGTTCACAATTATGCATGAAAATTTAACCATCACTTCACTCCGATATCAAAACGATCATCTGAGTGGACTGCAGGCGGTGAACTACGTCCGAACCATCCACGGGCACAACAATTACCTGGAAAAGTTATGGCATCAGTATTTTAGGATACTCATGGAATATTGTTCATCAACTATCTCCAAAAGGGAGGGACAATCAATAGCGAATACTATATAGCATAGGTGGGGAACCTGTGGCCTCCGCGAGGTTCTTGTGCGGCCCTTTGCCACCTAGTACAAAATGGTAGAGTTCGTTTCAAACAACTATTGTACATCAACGTCATGACAGTTGCGCGAGAAGTCCCGCCACATGACGTCAGAATACTAGTCTGAAACGAATCCTAGCACGCATGAGCGAGGCTCTGGCCCAAAGACCATCCGTTTCAGACTTGGACACTCAATGTTAATTTTTTTTTTCAGTTTTCAGCGCCCCCAAGTTGCAATAAGAATGAACTAAACGAAAAAAAGTCGGCTTACCTGTGTGTGTTTTTACTTTTTTCTTATTTTTTTTTCTTTTTTTATTTGGAAGCAATATTGGGAATTAAGGAATTGTAGAACTTTCAGTTAAGTTTATTATTATTCGGAGATTTCAGAATTCCAGAAATCAATTATGCTTTTCTCAGAGTATTGCCGAAATGTTGGTTTTATATCCAAATAAATAATTTTTCACTACACTGAAAATTCCACAATGTTTACGTAATTTACATATATATAAAGAAACGAATAATGTTCTATGTAATATTTATTTGAAAATAAATTACAAAATACTATTTACAAAATTTGTCATACAGAGCAGCCACATGCTAGCAGACGATATGTTTACATCGATATTGATTGGTTGCATCATCGATTACACAGAGCAATTCATTAGTCAGCTGATTGTCTTTGCAAAAAAAATTTAAATTACTACTAGCAGCGCCAACTACCTTGTCTAAGAAGTAAACAAAACTCGGTTTCAGATCTCCCATTTGAGTGTCACACCTTGCTTTGGCTTCTCTGACTCGCATCTCTCAACGCTTCCCTGTTGCGATCTTCAGCAAACTGTAGTTAACAGTGCATGCTTATAACAGTTACACGGTTTTATTGTATTTCTAGAAACTATACACTTTGTTAAAGAAAATATTCGATATTCGTTTTTTTATCCATCATGTTAAATAGTAAGAGAAGAAAATTAGCTGATGAAAACAGAACATTTAATGTAGAATGGGAGTTAGATTTTTTCTTTACTGCTGAGAAAGATAAAATGATGTGTTTGTTGTGCAATACAGTTTTAAATACTTTAAAAAAAAGCGAATGCAAATAAACACTACTTGACTCATAAAGAACATAAATATTTCGCTTTAGAAGGTGAATCACGAAAAGTTGCACTTCAAAAGTTGAAAAATGAGAAGCATCATAAGCAGGCATCTTTTAGTGCCTTTGTAAATCAAAATTCCGCTGCAGTTGCTGTTACGTATAAAATAGCACATATACTTGGAAAAAGGGACAAACCATTTAGTGACATTGAAATAATTAAAGAATGTATTGTTGAAACAGTGAATATGTTAGATCCAAGAAATGTCGACAAATACAAACAATTACCTCTTTCAAGAAGAACTGTAACAGATCGACAGCACCAATTAGCGCAAAATGTAACAGAACAGCTTCATACAATTATACAAAATGAAGATGTTTATTTTTCAATTGCTTTAGATGAAAGCACTGATGAAACAAATTCGGCACAAGTTTTATATTTTATTCGTGCTATAACTAAAGATTTTCAATGTTATGAAGAACTATTTGCATTGGGTACACTAACTGGAAGAACTCGCGGAGCCGATATTTTCGAAAACTTCAAAGAAGTATGTAATAAATTACAATTGAATGTCAGTAATTTAGTCAGTGTCTGCACCGATGGCGCACCTTCCATGAGAGGCAAAAATGAAGGATTCGTTGCTTTGTTGAAAAAGGAAAACTTAAACTTGAAAAAATTGATATCATTTCACTGCATTTTGCATCAGCAAAATCTTTGCGCAAAATCTACCATTTCGCAAGACACTCTGTATAGAACCATTGCCATTGTCAACTATATTCGCGTAAATGCAATGCGCCATCGTGAATTTCGGCAGATGCTCTCTTTAGATGAGGAAACGTATAGTATTGACCTACCATACTACTGCAAGGTTCGCTGGCTATCAACAGGTCAGATTTTTATAAAAGTTTTGTCTTTGCGTCGACAAATTTTAAACTTTTATCAAGAACAAGGAAAACAAGTATTTCTCAGAAACCTTGCATTTTTTTCTGATATGATGACAAAACAAAACAAATATTTGCCTGCAAGGTGAAACGAGATATATTTATGAAATGTGGCAAAAGATCCAAGCATTTTTCAAAACATTGGTTTGTCAATCGGAAATATCTGCACAACAGTTCCCGGAACTAGCTAAAATGTTAAATGAGCAGAACTGTGAAAATAAAATATTCGATGAATATGTAGGTGTCTTGGATGGTTTAATAGAAGAGTATACTAATAGATTTTCTGATTTTGACGAGCACACTCCTGCTATGAAACTGGCATTTGAACCACATTTAATAGATATATCCGAGGCTCCTGCAGAACTAAAAATGGAGTTAATTGATTTAGGGGACGCTAAAAAGGATCCCATAGAAATCTGGAAAAAGGCTGTTGAATATCCATGCCTTCGAGAACATGCTCGCCGTTTACTTTCCTGTTTCGGAAGTACCTACTGTTGCGAGACAACATTTTCTCTCATGTCAAAAATTAAAACAAAGTTAAGAACGCAAATTACAGATCCACATTTAGAGGATCAATTAAAGCTGTGTGTTACGAAGCTTGATCCAAATATACAATTACTGTCAAACAAAAAACAAAGCCAAATAAGTCACTAACTTAGTGAATAAAAAAATAGTTTTTATTGTATTTTTTTATAATATTTTTATACTATTTTATATCTATATTGTATTTAAACTTTTGTAGTATTATATTTTATTTATATATATAATTTATATATATATAATGCAATAAATTGTTAAATCTATAAAAAACTATAATAATTTCACAAAAGTCACTTTCTTAGGTCAATCAGCTTATGCGGCCTCTCTTATTGCTGCCTAATTTAAATGTGGCCTCTAATGGTAAAAAGGTTCCCTACCTCTGCATATAGAGTTGTTGGATCGTTTGAATGCAATGAAAAACGGCCTCATATGTCAAAGAAAAATTCAGTTTTCCACCAAGACAATGCACCGGTTCACAAGTCAATGGCAACTATGGTTAAATTGACCGAATTACACTTCGAATTGCTTCCTCATTCACCGTTTAGCGCAGATGTGGCTCCAAGTGACTACTGGCTATTCGCTGATCTCGCTGAAGCCTTGTAATGATTGTATTGCTCTTGAAGGACATTATATTGATGAATAAAATCGATTTTTGGTAAAAACTGTGCTTTTGTAAGTTACTCACACGACTTATTGAGTGATGTAGTATATCTTAAAACAGAAGGATATTGAACTCAATATTCCTACACTATTGATAATTATATTACTGTTTTAATCCCTCCTTAAATCTACATACTAGTTATTAGTAATTTCTGAAGATCCCTAGGTAAATTTAATTACGAATTAGATTGAATAATTGGGATAATTATTTTTAGATTTATTGTACAGTTATTTGAAGGAAACTAAGTTAGCAACGATTGGTTGAGTAGAGGTAGAATTTATAGACATCTTTCAAAACAAAGTTCCCACTTTCCCCATTTCTTTATCTGAGTAGATCGAATGAAACATCGTCATATCAAAAAGAATTTTCTGAAAGAGAGGTGATGGTTTTTGCTAAGCCCTTCTATTGAGTCAATTTGGCTTCTCAATTTTTTGTAGTCAATTACAACCTTTAGCGGTAGACTTGACCTTATAACTAGTATAAAACGTTTCATACGCCAGGAAATTTCATCCAAGAAATTTTCAATATTTCGGAACATTTAACACGCCTAATTTATTATTTAAAAGGCATTTATCTGTACTTATAAGGAAATACAGGGTGTCTCAAAACGATCCTTAAATTTTCAGTTGCCATAATGCCGTACACGGGAGAGTAGTGCTCGTTTTACGTGCACGCGTATTTCGAGAACAATCGATCACTTATTCGAGTTCGACGGTTGTTTCGGCTAAATTATCGACTGCGCAACATTGCGGAAGCTCCAAGCAATGCAACAATTTTATCTTTGATCCAGACATTCAATACCACTGGACACACTATTGGCGAAATTCATCACGGCCGTCCAAGGACAACGAAAACGCCTGGAAACACTTAGTCAGTAGCAGATTCTGTAGGCCGACAGCCTGGACTCATCGTCGGAAAACGTGAGTCTCCACTGGGATTATTAAGAGCGAAATTTACTGCATAATGCGATCTGATTTATACCTAAAGGCCTACGAAATAAAGATTGTGCAAGCTCTACATGAAAATGATTAAGTTATAAGATTGAATTTTGTGAATGCAATGTTAGAGAGCTTTAATAATTTCAACAATATTTTCTTCAGCGATGAAGCATATTTTCATTTGGATGGATACGTAAATCGCCAAAATTGTTAATTTTGGGGAGAAAAGAATCCACAGACCTTACTTAACCTCCTATTGCATAGCTCAAAAGTCACCGTGTGGGTCGCTATGTCGGCATTATTGGGCCCTACTTTTGTGAAGATAATAGAGGACCATAACTTCTGCACGCTATGTTGACATGATGATACACAACTTTTTCGGGCCTCAACTACAACAATGTGAGCATTATACGAGAATAATCCACAAAATTTGACAGATCTAAGAAACAATATTGAAGAAAAGATCAGTTTGAGGAGTGCCGTCAATGTGATCCGTCATTTAAACAATGTCGTGTTTAATTTAAATTGAAATTTTGTTTCTCATCTTACAATTCATACCAATAAATATATATAAAAACAAGTATAATGTATTTTTTTCTAACTAAAGTAGCTGGGTCGCTACTTGACACCCTGTATTACTTCTTAAGGTAACCTAAACAATTTGTTGATATTCCCGTATCGTAATTGTGAATTTATAACTTAAATGTATCATATGTCAATGATCTGAGACAATTTAAATAATAAAATTTAAATCAATAACCAGCTTTAGGGTAGACATTATAACTTTCTGGTGACAGTGTTGTTATTATTGGGACACTCGATACATTAATTTTTAACATCTTGGGAACCACTGCCGAAAGTTATCAAACAGATAAACAGAATAGAATTAGAAAGGGATCATGTGATATTTTGGAATCTGACTATAAATTCGCAACTCAGATATTATACATCACACAGAAAGATAAGTACTAAATGCAGATAATACGATTATATTGTTTAGTGCATTTAGATCAATTCTAAGCGTAGTTACAGTGACATCAAAACTGAATATGGGGGGAGGAGGGTCAAAAATGCCAGATCCACTATCGTTCGAAGGAGATGTTGCTGAAAACTTCAAGAAATTCAGGCATGACTTTGAAACCTACTTAACAGAATCTGGAAATGATAAAAAGGAAGACAAAATGAAAATTAAGATTTTTTTAAAGTTAATTGGAGTCAAAGGTTTGAACATTTTTGATAGCTTACAACTAACTGAATTTCAGAGGATTAATTTATACGAAGTCTTGAATGCTTTCGAAAAACATTTTACTCCAAAGATTAAGGATATCCAGGACAGTTTTACAAAGCTGCATATTGAGAACACAAATTCCAACGAGTTCAAGAACAAGGACGAACAGGAAAATGAAATAGACAAAACAAATGAAATTCAAGAGAATAAAATTGTTTTTAATAAATTTATTATGACTGATGGAGAAACAAATTATTGGAAAACGGAAAATGGGGGCAATATTCGTCAACACAGGAGGTACGTGTGAATATATTTCAATTAAACTGATGTGAAAATTAATAAATCCTCAATAGAAATTGTATTAGTACGATACTGACTTATTTGGCAAACAGCAATGTTCGTTCTGTTCTTTTGATTATTATATTAATCTACAAATATAACAACCAATACTAGGATACAATAAATACTATGACAATGCTATAGAAATTTTAGTTTTCAGTTATTTTATTAATAAAATTAACTGTAAAATTTGAACAACCAGTAAACTGAATATAATAAATTTATTGGATGGTTTCCTTTTGTATTGTTGCATATATGCACTGATTAAGGTGTTATAGAAATCTAGGTTTTAATTGCAGTATCTGCCTTATTTTTTTTCTTAATCATCAAGATCTTTCTCAGCCACAGTAGTTAATCGCCAACTTCCATGGTGTTTCAGTGCAGTTGTATATTTGTTTCTGAATGGTTCGGACAATATATTTTCCAAATCTTGAAATAATTTGTTATTAACTAAATTCGAAAACAAAAAAATATCATGATACATACTATACTATACTCTCAATATCTATAATAGTTTGTTCTTTTCAACCAATCGGCTTTTACGGTACAAGTACAAGGTCAATTTGATATTGGATTCGTTAATAATTTCAAGAGTCTTTGTCGGAGAGAGACTCGTTGAGTTCGTTTTTCTATCGGAGGTAGGATCCATTTCGTGAGGAATTTAGTTCGTTTTTAGAATAGCACTGGTATAGGAAGAGTTTTTTGGTGTGGCGATGCGTATAAAATAACTGAAAATACTGGGAGTAAAAAAGTGGCTCGATAAACCACACAGCTATTTGAAGAGTATAATAGGTTTTTTTCTTATTGTAAATTAGCGCGGGCGCAACTGCGGCCAATTAGTTGGTGAATGAGTTCACCAGGCTGCAGAAAAACCACAGATAACCTGCAACGCCGTGTAACATGCCATTCGTCTTGTGACGTTTTTCTTTAAACATTTTGAATATTCCTTTGTTTGCGGCACATAGGATTTATTTATTCTATTCGCGTTTTTGAAGAAATTGATTTGTGATCGACCATTTTATTCGAGAAATTCAATAAAACCTCGCAATTTATTCTAAATCGTCCTCTATCTGCCTACATACTACTACAAATATTAATAAATTTAGTGAACAGAACGAATAGAACAAAACGGATAGAACTCAACTTTCCATGTATTATCCCGTTTCCTTCCTCATTTGTAGCGCTCAACTGTTCGTTCAGTATTTCAGAGTGTTTGGCTCTATTCCAATTCTGTTTGCTGTTTTAGAGCCATCCCTATACCATTTGGTGGTATTTCTGTTCATTTATCGCATGGTGTCTTGACCCCTATTGATTCGACATCTTAGTATTAAGGTAAATTATTTTTCAAAGCTAAACTTTTTTGATATTTCGTCCTGATGTATATCCTATGTTCTTTGTTAATTGCGTCTATGAACATTGCGTGTGACGTTTTTTTCTGCCACGCTTTCCAATACTATATGGAGAGATGAAAGATTTAGAATTACTTCTAGTGCAGTTATTGGGCATAATATCATCTCTTTCTACCTTCGGCATATTGTTCTACGTAGTGATCATACTAGTTCTAGTACCCCAATTCCCTACATATTTATACGATACCTAAAATCAGTGGTTGTTATTAAAATCACACGAAATTAACTTTGTTTGAGTGTATCGGATGTATCGAACGACTACTAGTACAAGGGGCTGGCCTCAACCTGAAGATGTCGGCACTCAATATATTCTCATTGAAATTTTAATCATTTTGGATACTTAGATTCTATTTTACAATCGTATATGCGTGTTGTTGTGAATATTTTTTTTGGAATGGAACGTTCGTACCATTGAAAAATTGCAACAACCAGTGATATCAATGAAAAATTTCACCACATGGTACTGGACGACTGTCGGATTTATGATAGGGAGATAAAAGAGGGTATCAGCATATTAAAGTAACATTTGCCATATACTAATTGAAGAATTTTGATTGCGCACGCTATTCGCACATTAGGTACCGCGTTTGTATAGTTTGTTACAAGACGCTTTCGAAAGAACTTTTCCCGGGCATTTTTCACGCGGTTTAAACAAAATGGGTCGGATTTTTTGCATTATTCTTGACTATACTTCACAAATTATATCCCAGGGGAGGGATTTTCCATCAAGACTTTATCGCATATGTAAACGTTTCTTTTGAGGAAAAGATAGGTTTAAAAGGGTAGAACATCGCTTGAATATGTGCATAGACTTAATAAAAATGAATATGGAGCCACAAAGGATTAGGTTTGTGTTAAGTCGGAAACTTTTCAGTCAACCCACGGTTAAGTAGTGGGAAACTTTTTCATAGCAAATGACAGGTATGATGATTACTATGGTGTGAATATATGTATATTATATTGACTACACAGGCTGCGGTGTGATATATTTGGAATGGGCTACCTTCAAAATCAAAAATTCTGTTTTAAACTTCTCCATCATTTGGGCCACTCAGTAATTTAACATAACTACGATCAATTTAAGCTCCACGTGGTTGTAATAAACATCTGATTAAATGGAAACCTGAAAACTCCAAGCATACAATTACATCATTGACAATTATGACTAAACTTAAACACTGTGGAGGATTTAGATAGAGAGTGACAAGAGGCACTTAGACCGACAACAATATTTTTAGATGTGGATAAACTACATACCTTTTACTCCAATAATAATTCTAATGATAATCTGTGGTGCAATTAACAGTTTAGGGATGCTAACAAATTACTCAATCTTGCAAAAAATTATGAGGATCAGAGTTTGAAAAGGGCACCGTAGCAACATACAAGAAAACTGAAATAGTGGTTTTTCGTAGGATGTTAATATGGGTCGACAGATACAATTTTATATAAAAAAGTCACTATTGATCTGACAAATAAATATGAATATTTGTAAACTATCTTTACATTCAATGGAATATTTTTAAACTTCGAAAATAAAAAGCCAGACTTTCCCAAGACGTGACTCTTTGAAACTAAGCGGATATATTATCCCTTAAGTCAATAAATACCCTGTATAACAATATTGTACTACCTACCTTTACATATGCAATCCGTATTTGGGCATTAAGATACTTAGAACAAACAGAAAACTTTTTTCAGAATCGAACATCAGCTTATGTCAGTGACTGTTTATGTAATATGAGCTACTTTATAATGAAGCGATCCTTGGAGCTACTTCTAAATAAAGGATAGGTTTAATACAAGCCATATTATGACAATACCTCCAGAAAAACTCTTATGAGGATTCAAATGAAGTACACTCAACGTTTACATTAAAAGGCTCGTTCCATAACTTCGGACGGTTAATTCCGATGTATCATCTAAATAATACCACTCATAAAATAAGTACCACCTAGATAGTCTCAATTTGTTACATAATAGTAACGAAAATACTACTTCCATAACACCTAACGTAACCTAACCTACTACTTTTTCGTACGACTCCTACTTTCATAATACCTTTTTTTTCCTTCCTATTACTAGTCTCATACAACCATTAGCTGTTACACCTCGGGCGGCTTCTACTTTGATAATACCTATTTTCATTATAATTTTCATAATACATCTTTTTCATCAAGTTCATATATCGAGCGTAGAAGCCGTC
This sequence comes from Diorhabda elongata, assembly GCA_026230145.1. Taxonomy (NCBI): domain Eukaryota; kingdom Metazoa; phylum Arthropoda; class Insecta; order Coleoptera; family Chrysomelidae; genus Diorhabda; species Diorhabda elongata. The sequence continues at coordinate 9,415,576 of CM047935.1, forward strand.
CGAGGTGTAAAATAAAAAAAATGAACTCGATCATTAATTATTTGGGCACTTTCACGATATTGACACTTCAGCATCTAATAAGCACCTTATTTTATTACCTCAACAATCAATTTATTGTAATTATTTTCATTACGTTGCTAGCGTCACGTTTTCCATCGCAACTGGTATTCTGGTACTCTTTTGCTGTGAAAATTACAGAGCACCTACTTTTTGAATTTGGCACCTAATTAGCTCCTAAGAAGCACCTAGTTTTGGCATTTTCTAAATGCAATTTCCCGACTTTGCGTTGCTGGCGAGGCCAACACCTATAAAATATGACACCTTACTTAGGATTGTACACTGTTTAGCTCTTTTAGTAAAAACACCTTTTTTGTAATTCAAATATTTATCTGGAGTGACTTTCTTCAAATTAACTATTTCTAATAAATAATATGCATGAAAATGATTAACATGCGTCACTCAACGCCTTTGAATGTTTTCGATATGATATCAGATATTTTGGAAAAAAATTGAAAATATAAAAACCAAAATGAAAAATTGCAATTTTGTTGGGTACAATTATACGAAAATGATGAAGAAAACCTCAACTGATTAATAAATTAGAATAGTAAATAAGGTATAGCATTGTATCCAATCGACATGAACATAACGAGCTAATTTTGATTTTACCACACAACAACGAACGTTTAACACGTAAAATGTATGTCCTACAGTACTACATTACAAACATTGAGAATATCACATAATGTCACAGTTTTAAACACTGTATTTCAACCAACGATAAACCAACTAATACATACACAATTGTGACCATTATTGGTCATTATTACGTGGTTGGTGTGACCAATATTCATCGTTGACCAACAAGTGAACGAATGGCATATCTTTTCGTGAGAGTTATTTTTGATCGGCAAATGTATAAGGTAGAAGTCATCATAATTCCAGATATCTCGTATCTCCTCGGAAAACCTTGGATGGGATTCTTACGAGATTTTAGAACTGAATGAAAATTAGAGAAAAAGATGATATATTTTTGATTTGCGACGGATGGAGAGCGTTTAATTTTTAGGGTTACGAATCTGGGAGATTGCTTTTTTTTTGTGAACAGTAAGCATAAGAGGGTACGCCCTTTTACACTCGAGTAATTCGAGTAGTGCCTGGTTGTGGATATTGAATTTGAACTTCTATAGGTTTTAGTGTCTTAATAAGAGATGACTCCCGATAATCTGCCTGTCGAATAGGTTTTGCGAATACTAATCTAGTTGAGATTATGTTGGACATCTCTGAAGAGTATTATCGGTAAAACAGAGTCAGATCGGCGACTCTTCTTCTATGCTCTAATCCAAGTTTCTGATCAACTCTGGATCGCCTATAAATCGAACTGCTCTCTTCTGTACTGAGTCTAGCATACTCAAGGTATGCTTGGATGCCGAGCTCCAAATGTGCGACCAATATTCTAAAGATGGACGAATCTGGGCCTTATAGGATAAGAAACTGTTGTGGGGTACATAGCCTTTTCATCTTGACGAGAGTTGCAAGTTTTTGTGAAGCTTCCTAGCCTTAATCGGCCATGTGACTATGCCAGGACATCTTGCTTCCAACCTCAACTCCCCAACAATCCTGTGCTGAAGTGCCAGACTACTTTTTCAAAATAGCGGCCTGGATCTTTGCTGCATTAATCTCAATCAGATTGCCTCTACTCCACTCCAGAATGTTTCCAAGATCGGCATTAATGATGGTGATCTGTTACTGCATACGGATTTGATCAATTTGAATGACGACATCAGTGTGCTATCGTTGGCAAAGCTATCGATCGGATTTGCAGTTTTATCGAGTAGATGACAAGATGCTTCCCCGGGGAACACTACCGTTGACTCAAACCTTTTTGAGGTGTGTCCATCGATGCGACCTGGATGGATTGGTTTGATCAAATCTGCAGGGAAGAGACCTCTTTTATACATTGAATTTGAAGCATACTTGCAACCTAACAAATCCGACTTCTCTTTTGCGGTCACTGCGATTCACCCATCTTCTGCAGTCAACGGTGGAGTTTTTGACTTGTTACAGAACAGAAAGACTTTGATTCATTTGGCTATCAAGAATTTTTTTCATTTTTTCCACTTCCTCATTCCTTGCAGGTATTTCTCGAGATAATAATACGAATTTTGGACACTAGGATTTGAGCATTATTTGCGATAAGCTCTGGGGCAGTTTTTATCAAACCTTGGATTATTGTCGGCAAAGCTCTTTAAGAAGTAATGAATATAGGCTTCCACACCTGCTTAGATTGCTTCTGAAATCTTGTTTGCACACTGAAGGGTCAGTGGAATCGAAGCAAACTTAATTCTGAGAAAACATAAAGAGGAAATTCAAACTTTACGTGGTCTAGGTAAATCCTGAGTTTGAATTTCTAGTTCGCACGTTGCTGTAATTAGTTTGTGATCTGATGTTTCGCGTAGCGCATCTCCAGTTACGTTGATTAAATCAGGGTCTGTTGTTAGAAACAGGTTTAAGAGGCTAGCAAAGTCACTATCTCGATCGGGGATTCAGGTTGATTCATTAATAAGTTGGGTTAGTGCTTGGTAGTTGGTAAAATCCTCAGCTTTTCGCCCTTCATGTCAGTTCTATTGCAAAAATTCAATGAGGTGATGCACATTAGAGTCACCAGCGATAACAATATCTGCATTTGGATGTTGGGGTTGTAAAAGAAGTCGTTGTTTTAAGCCCCATCCCATCGAATTTTGAAGGCTCAATATTTTCTTCCCGCTGGCAAGATATGTTGTCTCTAATGAAAACGACGAGTCCAAAATTATACTTGAATCGGGTGTGTAAGTCGTATACAAGTTGGTTCACCTTTGTTTCCGCTAGAGAAGAATGTGAGGTCTTTTTGACTGTAAATGTTGGTGTACAGCGCTTATATTCATGTTAAGCCTCCTTCTTTTTTCCGATCCTAAATGTTTGACGCTTGAGCACAGCAACAAACTTTGGAGCCCTTAGGGCCAAGTCACGTCGCCTAAATCTGATGCGGTGGTATCTCACCGGGCGATGCGAGTGGGCCACATCTACCACATCCATTTGGGACCATATTTTATGGGTGGCCAAACAGTGGCAAACAAAAATTGGGTGTTATGGGACTGCTTGAATATTAGCATTTTATATGTAAGTTTTTTTTGTGTTTATATACTGTACCGAATGCCCCCATTTCGTTTTTTTATCTAGGAGACACAGGTATTTAATTCAATTCACGTTTTTAGAAACGATGAAATAAAAACTGCTACGTTGATAGCCAGATCCTCAAATCCCTACACAGGTCTACCTTACTCACGAAAGTATTACGAACTACTCCAAAAAAGAACGAGGCTACCAATATTTGAACACAAAGAATATTTTATGAAACTGTTAAATGAACACCAATGTATAGTAGTTGTTGGAGAAACAGGTAAATGTGAATATCATAAAATGAATCGTTTGGATATTAATAGGAATATTAATTTAACAGGCTCTGGTAAAACCACACAAATGTCTCAATGGTGTGTAGAATATTCGATGAGAGTAAGTGGAAAGTGCGTTTGCTGTACACAACCGAGAAGGATGTCTGCAATCTCAGTTGCACACAGAGTAGCTGAAGAGATGAACGTTGCTTTAGGTCAAGAAGTCGGTTATAGCATCCGTTTTGAAGATTGTTCTTCAGCAAGAACCATTCTCAAGTAAATACATATCTAAGTATTTGATAATAATTTTGAATGTTTATGAAAATTTCTATTCTACAAGCCTTAATTTATAAGTAAACGATCTCAAAAGATTCCTAATCATATAGATTATAATAGAACAATGAAAGCATTATTGAATCAAAGCTCAGTTCTAAGATTTGCTTCAGAAAAAGTCGTGAATCATCTTTAGATAGTGTCTACTTTTAATCAAATCAAATAATTCAACATTATGTATTTTTAGATTTATTACTGATGGTTTGTTATTGAGGGAAGCAATAGGTGATTATTGTTTAGATAACTACCAATGTATTTTACTTGATGAAGCAGATGAACGTACTTTAAACAATGACATTCTTATGGGTCTTCTGAAAGAAATTATGAAACAACGGAAGGTATAAAAAATATTTGTAGTTTGAATAAAATGTTTGAGGTAATAATGTTGTAGGATTTGAAAGTTCTCATCATGAGTGCAACATTGGATGCCCCTAAATTTCAAAAGTACTTTAATAATGCACCATTAATGAATATACCTCATAAAAACTATCCAGTAGAAATTTTTCATACAATTGAACCAGAAAACAATTATTTAATGACTGCTATCTCGACAGTAATTAAAATTCATTCTTCAATAAATCTAGAAGGTAAAATATGTGGACTTGTAATACACCATAATGACTAATATCGGAAATATTTTATGCAAATAGGAGATATAATACTTTTTTTAACGGGCCAAGAAGAAATAGAAGAGGCTTGTAGAAGCATAGAGATGGAAGTGAATCGCTTAGGCCCAGTAGTTGGTGAACTAAAATGTTTACCATTGTATTCCTCACTGCCTTTGAAATTACAGCAGAGAATTTTTGAAGATCTACCTCCAAATAAATCCAATGGAGCTATTAGTAGAAAAGTTATAGTGTCTACTAATATTGCAGAGAAATCTATGACCATAGATGGTGTGGTCTTCGTCATTGATTCAGGACTTGTTAAACAAAAGGTAATGGAATACGTATTTTGAGACTTCTGTTATAGAGGGTGTCCAGGGATTAATCGGAAAAAGTTGGGAGCGTATAATATGAGCCAAAATCATGATACACTTCATAGAAACTTTTCCAATACAGGTTTTTAAACTATAGGCATCCAAAATTTGAATTTTAATGTCAGTTTTTATTTTTAATTCCCATTCTGATCATTTGATCATTTTCAGCATGTTTATAATTCACGTGTATATTTATATGGAATACACGAAGTACCTTTTCCGATCTTTCTGGCAATCGAATTTGGTTGGAGCAGCAGCTATTTTTACAATTTTTTTGCATTGTGTTAGTTTCCACATCATATAATTTTCCAAATCTGTTTGAAGCTACAGTAAAAAATAACAATAAGTTAATATTTTTTGAATACCAATAGATAAAACTCACATTGAAATGATCTTCACACACATATACTGGGCTGCCAGGTTTGACGCTCGCATAATCCCTTCTTATAACTTGACATCTTTTTTTTGTCGCTGTTCCTCTCGAGGCACGGAAATTTTATTATATTAGTGTTATACATTCTGGTACAATGCAGAATGAGAAGTTTGTGTGATATTGGCCATTTTATTAATGCACCATTTGCATGAAAATATCCTACATAACCAGTTGAATGTTATGTATCGGTGTCATATCGAAAACCCATCTATAGTCGCTACATCTACTAAGGTACTTTCACAATGCTGAAACTTTTTCTATATGTTATTTGATATATTTTAAGTAAAAAAATCAACTTCTGGTAGGGTTAGCGCGGCTGCAACAATATCCACTGTTTTTAGCACATTGCAAATTTTTTATTTAAAAAAAAAATGTATCTTCTCAAATCTGGCTTCCGAGTATATTTTTAATTAGACAATTTTGAGTATAAAAAAATTGCCATTTGATTTGCAAGTATCTGTAAAATGGATCGAAATTGCTAAGACGGTTAGTACAGTATTTTCATCACAAAAGTCTACCGATCCTGTCGACCTTCCAGCTAAAGAATTTTTACCTGTATATAAGGTAATACATTCTTAGGTAGAGTAGTAGAACATTTTAAGACAAATTTCCAGGTTTCTCAGCTGCTTTTTTCGGAGCAAATGAACCAATAGATCTAAAGTAAGATAGTTATCTTCGCTTAATAGCTGAGTGACTGAAAAGTTTTTTTGAATTTTGTTTATGTAATTGCAGCATCCAAAGAAAATGTGATTAAGATCAGCATAAGATTTATTATTGCAGATACAGGCAGATGTTTTTATGATACCCAGCTTAGGAAGATATCTCCCACAATAGGTTACTTGCTCAATAAAATTCCAGAGCTGTGTTTCAAAGTTCCAACTTAAAAATTTAATGAGGGGAAGAAAGGATAAATTTCAAAATAGGTGGAAGTGAGGATAGTGAAGCGTACAGGATACGTACATTTTATATTTAATTAAATAAATCTGGAAAAATGTACTATCAATCATTTACAAATCATGAACTTCTCGATATATATGACAAATAATATTTAATAAAATAATGAAATGTTTATAAATTTCAAAATCCTAGTATAAATTCAAATATTTTGTTTTTAAAGTCTATTCATATTACTAAAATATCTGTGACAGATGGATTGGTGGCACAAGCAAAACGTTAAATTATTTCTGGAGAATGTTCTACTTGCGCAATTTGACGACGGAATATTCAAAACATTGAAACCATTTTTTATATATTTGTACCAAAGCGAGAGTCTTGTTTACAGAGCAAAGTAATTTTTAGAAAGATGTCACTGACGAAATTTGACGAATTGTCAAATATTGTGTAGGTTATTATCATCACATAAAAATAATCTTCTATTCCATACACGAGAGCCGTTTTTTTCAACCTACGATAGGCTATGAATAAAAGACAAGTTCATATAAAATAATAATTTTATTACCAAAAGAATGGTACACTTACGGTTACTTTTCGACATAATCACCGAATAGTTTGAGACATTTATCATATCTGTGGACAAGCCAAAACCCTCTTCAAGGAAGGTTGCCGCAAATGAATTCAAGTAGAGTACAAAACAGACCTTGAAACTTTTGGAAACTCCGTAGACAAAGCAGTAATGGTGAATCTGCAGCTTTCTTCAACCATTCTATCATTCTTCACCATGAACATCATTACGGCCATCTTTAAACTTTCGACACCATTCACGCACAACACCATCACTCATACACACGACTCATTATCCGATTGATTTCGGTAGCACTATGGCCTTCAGCCTGAATTAAACGAATCACACTTCGCAAGTCACACTTGGCGGGAGCATCAATAATGACGGACATGTTTACATGGCTGTAGCACAACGCCGACTGACCCCTGAATGTAAACAAGCGCTTACCCGCTTTCTTCTGCCCACATAGCATCTGCACGGAGCGATCGGAGGCTGAAGAAAAAACGACCTTCGTATATAAATATTTCAAATGTTAATTTGAATGTCTCGCTTGTATTCTCAGGAAAACGAAAACTATCCCGCGAATAGTTCGTGATGGGATTTATCTCTGGCATTAGCATATATGTTTTAACATTATTGTGTTTACTATAAAAAGTACATCTTTTGTCTACATGAAGTTTTCGAGAAGTTCAGCTGTTTGCGAATTGCCAAACGTGATTTCTATATTTGAATTCTTACGTGTTGTTTAGTAACTTTCTTTGACTCACTTGTTTTATTATATCAACCAAAAACCCATTTAATGAATTATGTTTTTTAGTGTAATACTGCTATAATATGACATAACATATTTAATAATGTATTATTGTTTGATATTGGCGTTTAAACTTAAAAATGCGCAATAATTACTATAAATTTATGACTGATCTACATTTTTACCTCTTAGAATTACTTCAAAACGTATTTTTTATTATTTTTTATGAACAAAAGTAATAATACATCTCATAATTTCTTTCCAATAGTGATATATGTATATTCTAATAGTCATTAATTATATTTTTCAGAGGTATAATCCCAAAACTAGAATAGAATCGTTGATAGTTGAACCTATCAGTAAAGCTTCAGCCCGTCAAAGAGCCGGTAGAGCCGGAAGAACAAAACCTGGAAAATGCTTCAGATTATATCCACAGCAAACTTTTGAATTTCAAATGCAAGACAGTACATGCCCGGAAATATTGAGGTGCGTAAAACCGCTATTAGTGTTCATTGTTGGTCCAGTATTCAAACAAATTTCCTATTTCGCTCGATTGCTCAATATCACACTGTAAACGATTATACTGTTATACTGTTTATTAATGTATCCAATGTTAATATTTTACACAACGATCAAGTTATGTTAGCATTAGCATAAAGCAATTTTAGGTATATTGCATGAAATAATTGTAACTTTGGATACGGACCAGACTATTGAGTAACTTTTCTAGGCTTTGGATTTATATTTACATATCTCTCTTCCTCTTCTGCTTTTACCTTGTGGTGTTTACCTTAGGTCCTGTTTAGGTATTCCATTCTCTGACATTCTTTGTACATAACCATACAATATTTGTAGTTTGGTTTTGAGGTCATCGATGTATGTATGACTCCCTTTATCTCACCTATTCTGTCTCTCTCGGATGTTCTGTTCTTCTGTAGAAGTGCATACTTTTGAAGATCGTGTTATATATGGGTTGTTTGATAGCTTTTGACATTGTTTGGTCGCATAATATTCCATTCATCATAGATATAGCTATTCTGCCCTATATATTTTGCTGTTTGATTACTATGTCGAGTGTTCCATCTTAGCTTTTGATTTATACATTAGAATAATTTAGCAGTTTCTTAAAAACTTACCGATACTCTCAGTATGCTCGATAGTATAGTAGTACAGATAGGACAGATAATTCTCTTTGCCGTAGATCAAATTTAGGAACAGTCCTACTACAGTTGAAGAAACTGGGAGTTGATGACATTATAAAATTCGATTTCATGGATTCTCCACCACCAGAAGCAATTATGCGAGCATTGGAATTACTTATTAACTTGAACGCACTCGATGTTCATGGAAATTTGACAGATTTAGGAGCTTTTATGGCAGAATTTCCACTTGACCCACCACTTGCCAAGATGTTAGTTGTTAGCTATAAACATAAGTGTACAAATGACATTTTGACAATCGCAGCAATGTTGTCAGGTATTAATAATTATCTTCTCTATCTATACCGATAAACAATCATACTGCAAGGAATCGGTTGCATAGTTAAGTTAAGGGCCATCAAAATGTTTATTTATCCTCAGTTTTGCATGTTTTACAACAAAACTCAAGTGATCATGTTTTTTTAGATCTTATAATCTTGGTTAATGTTATAACCAATCAAAGTTCAGAAATGCAAAATTGTTTTTATCGCTTAATAATTCGTGCATTTTAACCAGGAACTTGTTGTGCTTTCCAATTTAAAGTCTCTGTACTGGAGACCTTAGCAGTGATCAAAATGTTTATAGGCTAGAGGGTTGTAGATAAAGAACTTATATTCTGCTCTCTGTACACTTCTCCACAGAAATTGAATCTCCGCCGCCATTCATTCGAATTTGAAAACATTCAAAAATACTTCTTTAAGGCAATCAGAGGCATCGCATTTTCTCAGATAGTTGACGAAAATAACCTGGATGCGTCTGAGCTTTCAAATGTCGACAAAACTTTACCACAAAGTAGAAAGAATGTTAAAAAACTATTGCGAAAAAGGTGAACACAACATTGGGATTCACAAAGCAAAAATTCTGGTTTAAATATAACCATATATATATACTATATATACTTATATATACTACTACTATTAGACAATATGTTGCACAAATAATATTATTTGAAAGAAAAAGAATGATACCTGAACTTCATCTACAGACTCTCTCTTACAAAGAAAAAAGTATTGCTTTGATTGCTTCCGCACCAACCATAATCTCCATTTGGTCCCCGGCGACTACTGATTATTTGCAGCTCTGAAAAACTACTCCAATGAAAGAAAGAAATATCAATCAAAGGAGTTAGTTATTATTATAATAGAAACGTATTTTGAGACAAATGAAACATCTTTCTATAAACATGACAAAAAAATATTTACCCTAATGTATATATATTAAGTGTAAAATGTAAAAAGTTCATTTTTACTTGAAAATTATGGTGCTTGTTTGAATTAATTATTGTGGCTAGATTGAGATTTTTTTATTAAGGCAGAATATTAGGAACAAAAAATTCATTACTTTTCAGCATTTAAGCAAAGTGGCGAAAATAATGTAGAAAGACCTCAATGATGTATAATGTTTCTCTAATTTCTGTCTTAGATGTCTTTTTTATGGTTTTATAGTTTTGATAAAGACTGAGAGTAGTTGAAACGTCAATATTATATATTTTCGAACATAATTTTAATTGTAAGAGACCTGAAATCAAGATAATTCATCAAGATAACTATATGCAATATATTGTTATACTCTAGCTCCAATTTTTTTAGTTCCGAAGTGTTTCGAACGACCATATCAAGAGAAAAAAGCCGCAGACGAGGCAAAGATGCGTCTCACACACTTAGATGGAGATCATTTAACACTTCTCAATGTCTATAACTCTTTCCAATCTAGTAAGTCTTCCACACCTATTTGTATTAATAATGATTTCATTTATTGATATTTTTTTATAACAAAGTGTCCGAGTTTTTCTATATTTTAACTCCCTATTTAGTTTTGGTTGAAACAAAAATAGATAAAACTGGTTTTGGAAAAGATATATAAATATTTTCAATATGAGATCCGTACAGTATATGAACTGGAACTTTTTTTACATTGTGTATATTTCTTGGTAGCTCTTTTTCTTCTGATCTATAGTACATACACAAATGTTGGTTATCACTCTTATTTTCAGAATTGCATTATTTGATGGTTTTTAAATTGAAATACTTAGTAGAAGGAATGGGTGATATTATTTCAAAAATCTCAATATGTGGACACATTTTTTGGATAAATATCATTCAACAATAATTAAAGAAATTCAGTCTAGACTAAATATTGTTGGAAATATCTACCAATTTTAATGTTTAAATCTTTCCCTCATTTTTGTTAATTTGATTTCGCCGCTTGCAGTAAAGTCTTTTTAAAGATTTATTTTGCTTACAAAAACAACTTTTACAAACTGTTCTTTCTATAAAAGCTATCAACTTCATCACTGGTTCCCAACATCTGTATGTTAAAGCATCTGGGAACTTTTCAGCATCTTAGCGGTTTTTCTCTTCCAAAAAAGTGGCAATTTCCTCTTTTGACCAATAAACATAGTAAACATATCTGAAATGATAATTAACTGGCCGTGGAATAACATAGCAACGTTAAATTTTCAAGAATTATTATTTCAATTTCAATTAAAATCAAATATTCTTTTGAATAGATATGAAAGACCCGCAATGGTGTGTTAAAAATTTCATAAGCTACGAATCTTTGAAATTAGCCGACAACATAAGGCATCAGCTATTTAAAGTTATGGACAGATTGAATTTGAAATGTATCTCCTCCGATCCTACGAGCAAAAAATACTACCAAAATGTTAGGAAAGCTCTTGTCGAGGGATATTTCATGCAGGTATGTATTTAATATATTTAATTTATTTAATTTTAGGGATTTAATCCATAAAAATATGACTTGTTACTGTTCACTATTACTACATAAATAGAAAATTAATATAAAGTTAATCTCAAATATTCAAGTATTCACACTTCTAATAGGAAACCTATTTTGGCGCGCACATTTTACATTTCATTCCTGGATCATTGTTTATTACTTCGATACCAAGGAAGGAAAATGTACTTCAGAAGTATGTGGATTCATCATATTTTGCAGAGAACTTTATGTCGCATTCTATTCATTATATATGTAGAGTTGCTTGGTGATATAATCAGTTTTTTAATTACTTTCGAATATCTGTGGCGACATTTGATGAACTTTAAGACAAGGTAAAGTCACACATTTGAGGACAAGATACCAACATAATAAACTATAGTTTATTATTATAGTATATATTTCAAGCAGCAAAATAATTTATAAATTGCTATCATTGTTATGCATGAGTACTACCGTCACCGGTAAGTTAACGGTGGTCAGTACCAATGATAGATACTAGTTGCCGTTTTTCAATTTGTAAATTAATAGACCAGTGTTTTTTCAAAGTAATGGTCTTAATACGTTCCCACGGATTGAAGGCCCCACTTTCAATATTTACATGGTAAACTATTTGTCTGACAAAATTTCGTCTTTCCCAATAGCCATTGTATGAAAAAATAAGTTTATATATAAAAACAATACAGTTTTTACGCTCCATTTTCGCTTCTTATTTGATAATTTTATAACTTCGATAACCCAAAATCGATTCTTTGATCTTATCTTTTCCATACAGTCGATTAGTAAGAATCTGACCTTCAAACCCACGATCGATTATGATTTAGATAACACTAGAACAATATACAGAAACTGGCGTGTATATACATTACAAGTACCATGAAGACTTGTCCAACAATAGCAAAGGAAGTCATTCTAGAACAGGTAATTCTGAGAAGTACTCAGTATTGTGGAGAAAGAAAAATTTTGGATAGACGACACAATTCACTCAATAGAAATCTTACAATGAAATTAGGTACATTTTGCAACAGGATAATAAAAGATTAAAATATGAGGTATACTTAATTGGTTATTGATAAGTTTCAGTTTAAGAAAAAGTCATATAAAAGAAAATTTCCAATACACAACTGCATTTCAAGCGCTAGTGTTTGTCACAGAAACGTTTACAAAATTTCAGTGAATATTCAATATGTCGATCTTTGAAAACTATACTCCAATACATAAAGTAAAGACTCTGTTAACGAGAAAGCCATGGCTTTAAATGTATATGGTGCATTAAAATATCAGTACCCTTCAGTGAGTGTAGATGATCTAACAAGTATGTGTTCGAAGTTGACAGGTCTGGGAAAATCATTAAATGGTCCAAAGTCTCGGTCAGGAAGGCCAAAGATGAAGATTACAAATATGCAATCCGCAGGAAAGTTCACTCATTTTACTTTAAAAAGAAAATTCCTACTATTGATAAAATTGTGACGTCCTTTTTGGAAGACGGATGGCCACCAATCAGCAGAAATAGGCTTTGGCAGGTTCTACATGAACAAAATTTTTGTTGGGAAAAACAACGTAAAAATTCATATTTAAAAGTTTCCAAACAAATCGTGTGTTGGAGAAGGTCTTATTTACGGATGATAAAGAAACTCCAGGAGGAAGAAAAAACTATTTTCTATTTGGACGAGACTTGGGTTAACGAGGGGCACACTGTAGGAAAAATATGGCAAGATAAGACGGTTAACAATTTTAGACAAGCTTTCCTGGAGGGACTATCAAAAGGATTTAGAGCTCCATCAGGGAAAGGCGGACGATTAATAGTAACACATATTGGCAGTGACAATGGTTTTGTTGATGGGGGCCTACTGTTATTTGAATAAAAAAAAGGTGACTATCACGAGGATATGAATGCAGATGTGTTCGAGGAATACTTTATACAAATGCTAGATCTTATTCCAGCCGAATCTTTAATTGTTCTTGACAACGCCAGTTATCACTCGAGACAAGTTGAAAGTCTGGTTAATACAAAAAAAATTACATTCAACAATGACTTGGCGAAAAACAAACTTTTTTCAATTGACAAAATAAATAAAAATCCCCACAAGAAATATAACATTGATGAAGTGGCAAGACATCATTGATATGGGCGAAGTAGCTCGGAAAAACACAACATTTAAATTACAGGACTTTAGAATATCACTAAACGAAGCTTTGAAAAACGTTACTGCTGAAAACTGGCAAAAATGCATTCAGCATGTTATCAAAGAGGAAGAAAAAATATGGGAATTATACAACATTATTGATCAAACTGTAGAACCTCACATGATTAATTTAAACAATTCATCCACTAGTTCTTCAGAACAAAATACATATATTGCAAATATGTGCACTTATATGTACTTTAAATATGTTACAGGAAATATTTATAGACTGTTGTATATAATACAGTGATGTTTAGTATATAAGTATGTATATAGTGTATATATTATAGTAATGTGTAGTTTATAATTTTTTTTGTATTTGTATTTTTCATACTTACATGTATATACTCGTATTTGTAAATAATTAAATAAAAATAACTGTATATATTAAAAAGCAATAATAATATTTTATTTATTACGAAAAACTCATTGCAACGGCCATGATGGTAAAGGTCTTCTTACTTTTGGGGAGATTCAGAAGTTGGTGTGAAAGTATTAAAATAGACAGAAAAATAAAGATATCCTTCAATTTTGGAAAGAAAAGGATGGCCACTCGGATTATCTAGGTAACCGCAGCCGACACTCAATGGTAGTGTATATTCAGTCTTGGAGATTATTTATCGAAACATGCAGCTATAGGTTTTTTTTTTGTAAAAAGTGTAACACACCGGAGCATATCATTTCTGCATGCACCGAGATATCAAACATCCATCGATTTGTTCTAAATTGAAAGTATACTGAACTCATAGTATTCTTCAATGCTCTCAGAGTGTACCAAGAGCTGCAGCATATTCTCAAACCCAGCTCTAGCAAAGGAAGACATAATAGATCCTTCAGTGCATCAACAAAGCCCTCGCATCTCAGTTTAATTCTGCCAATAGGTACACTCATACATATGAACATTGCAGAATGTTCCATGATGTTCTGGAACATCCTAACACGCGGCGGATCTTGCTCTAAATCACCCTTGATTCTATAATATAAATATCAATTTATATTGACTGCGCACTGGATAATTCGCTAGGTGTTCCTCAAACAGGCAATCAATACTTTAGTTTGCCCAACATACTTCCCATCACAACTATGACGGCTAGTTTCGTAAATACCACTTTTTTTAAAATCACTATTATTATATTGTGTTGAAAAGGTTTTGTATAAGAACTAAAACGTACAAGATAGAATTTCTAATATTTTTCATAAAAATTTTAGTCGCATAAAGAAATTTCTTAAATATATCACGATTCATAAACTACTATTCTTTCCATCACAACCGATGAACACATATATCTTCAGTATAATTGCTTTTCCTCTTGTATCTTTTTATTAAGTGAAACATCAATGAATCAGCGTATTGGGAAATAATTTTATTTTGAACTCGATGGAAAAAATCAACCGGTAAAATTCAATTCACTCAGTAAATTTGTATTTGAAATTATTTATCATACATTTTCTTCGTATAGGTGGCGTATTTGCAGAAGAAGAGACTTTATATGATGATTCAAGATAACCAAACAGCACTATTGCATCCATCTACATCTCTGGATCCCAATCCAGAATGGGTTATTTTCAATGAGTTTGTTTTGACTAAAAAAAAATATATTCGGACTGTGACTTCCATAGAACGTAAGTGGAGAATTCGTACCTAGACACAGATTTTATGATTATAATATACGCTACCTCAACTTCAATGCCCTTGCTCCAGTGAAACTATGAAAACATTCATAAGTTATAGTTGCTACTTCAATTCACTTATTTAATTGATGGTTTTTTGAGGGATATATGAGCGTGATGTAAAACTACACTTCTTATGTGAACCAGGTACCAGTGTGAAGTTCATCCATAACCAAATTTCCTTTTGCCTCCCAAAAACATAATCCTAAGACACTCTTTTCCAATTTTGGGACTGTAGCTCGCTGTCGAGCGGTAATATCTCAAAAGGCTAGAGCGTCGCTGAAATAAGTATATGAAAAGATACTACGTTGAAAAATGTCTTTTTTTCTTTGTTAGATTGATATCTTTTCAGTCAACAGAATAATGGCCACATAAAGATATTGGAAAGACTAAACAAATTATATCAAATGCTGTATTTGATAATTCAGTAAAGCGGAAGAGCCACAGACAAAACATTCAATGGAACATTCGATGTCAAGTTATCAATATTTTCTATATAAATTAAGCAAACTCAAATTTTATAACGTAGTCTAATCTTAGTTTTGTTATATTGTTAATTGTGTCTACTTTTGAATTTCTTTCAAAAGTTGTTTATAAAGTATAGAAAACTGTCAGTAGGATAGTGGAGGAGTCCTCTCAGATCCTCGTTTTTAAGGGTTTATCTATTGTCGCTGTAAAAACCAGCTGCAGGGATAACCATCAAGATAGTTTATCCTAAAATATAAAGAAGATTCAGGAATGCACCTTAGCGTTGTAAGCCATTTTATTTATATCATACTCCTCTGCCTCAAAATCATTTGACTCTAAACTTAGTATTATTGACACGCTACCAAGCACAATAGAGTTCAACAAAGGTAGATAAGATTTAGAATTACCGAATTATCTAAGCAAGTTAAGTATAAACGACTTGGACCGTGATAACACGACAGAAACCAGAGATAACACTACAATGGCTCTATTTGACGTAAATAATTTATGCATCATCCCTAACTTTGATGGAACTTTCGACTTTACTATTGAGCCATCAATATAACCAAAATAATTCAGCGGATACACGGACCAAAATCCTTTTTCATGATATTATGAGTAAATTGGTAAGGCTAAAAAAATAATTTCTATATATGAATGCAAGACATGTGAAGCTGTAGAAGACGTCTTGATTCAGAATTTTGGTGACCAAAGAAACGAAATTTCCACCCAATACATGTTCAGTTAACCTTCGACGATGGCCATATGAATCACCTAAGTAAATTTATAAGAAAGTAATCGGACTTTATAAATTGTATCACTAACTATATTGAAGTTCATACTCAAAGAAAAAGAAAAATGGAATACTTTAGACAACAGGCACCAACTGCATTCTTATACATTATTAAGAAGAAATCAAAATACGACATTTACAAAAATTTACCTCAATTATAAATTCCGGAACGATCCACTATCAACTTTTCACTCCAGAAACAACCAGCTTATTTTCAACGATCTAGCATTTCTACAAACAATGGTCAAACAATAACCTGTGCATGGACAATTAAACAGGCAATTTCCGCCGAGATAACAGTGCTGAAATTTCCAAATGCCCACATTGAACCAATTAAAACCTGAAATAAGACAGGCATTTAATACATCTAATCCACCGATCTTCTCGTCATCCCGACCGAGACATCGCAATAACAAAGACCAACCCCCATGAGTATATCTGCTACAAATAGGAACAGATCACTCAATCAACATCAAAAACTTCTACAATACCAGACCCAACCCAAATTTATCACCGAAGAGTTGTTCAGCATTGAATAAAACGACGACGAGGAAAGCCTCTATAAAATGGAACAATCTTCAAATGACTTATCACTCGACAATGTACAAGAGATCCAATAGTTTCATCTTAGAACCATGGACAGAAGCAAAAAGATAATAGAGTTGCACTCTTCCATACATCAAAATTTATGACCCCTCCCTTTGAATTTCTTAATTGATACAGGCTCTATTAAATCAGTCCTTAACTATAATATAATAGCTTCCACTCACTTTCCCTTCATTTCCAGAATTTTTACATTTTAAAATTCAACGAAACCTTCGTTTGTCTTATTGGCCTTGATATCTTAAAACTTCTCCAAGCTGAACTAAACTTCCCCAAATCAGTTCTTACCAAGAAACATTTAACCATCTCGATAAAATATTATGAAACAAAGAAAACGCAATACTACTCAATCCAACTCCGTCTACCATATCAGGTTACCAATAAACGAAAGTCAAGGAACCATCCTCACACCACGACAACAAATCCTGGGTGCAGGGTGCACACAAAACCAACCACGTAAATCGCAAATTTCACCCCAGTGCCAATAGAATTTGCTATCACCGAACCAATAGAATGCCATAAAATCAATCTAAATGAATATCACATATTTTCCATAACAAACCCCACATTTGAATAGCATAGACACCAGACACACCACTCAGTTTTGGTAAACGAATTAAACACCAAATAAGAACAAAAGAAGGTATAAGGGTTCATACCAAAACATACCGCTACCCATACATCCCCAAGGAAGAGGTGAGAAGTCAAACATCGTCTATGCTTGATCAAGTTATAAATAGACCAAGCCAATCTCTATGGTTCTCACCTATATGGATAGTTCCTAAGAAACCTGGCTTATCAGGAAAAATAAAATGAAGCATCGTTGTCGATTACCGCAAAGTAAACGAAAAAACATCGACGATCGGTGAAAAATGTTTGGTGTATATGGGTGACATTAATATATTTTTCACATTTATGCAAGAGCATATGGCTAATTTTACCAAAACATTTAAATATCTTCGAGGTACTAGATTAAAAATTCAACACGAGAATTCCTAAGGAAAGATGTTTTTGGAACATATGGTCACTTCAGCAGTTATAAAACGGAGCCCAATTAAAGTTATCGCCAATTATCCAATACCAAAATTAGCTAAAAATATTAAACGATTCCTAGGATTTCTAGGAAACTATCGGAAATTTATAAAAGATTTCGCAAAAATAACGAAGCTACTAACAGCTTGTCGGAAGAAGGATGTCAAAATCAAATATACTCCAGAATGCTTCAACGTATGCAAAATTCTTCTGATGAAGTAACCTCTCTTACAGTACCTAGTCTTTTCAAAACCTTTCAACCTAACTACTGATGCCATCAAGTGCGGTATAGGAATAGTACTTTCTTAAAGATCAGAGGGCATTGATAAACCCATAGCAATTGCCTCTAGAACACTGAACGAGACAGAAATCGAGTATTCAACAATTGAAAAAGAGGATATAGCAATTGTTTGGATACTTCCGCCCCCATTTATTCGGAAGAAATTTTATAATTCTGTCAGATCATCGACCACTTCAGTATGTTTGAAAAAATCAAACTCTAAGCTGGTGAGATGGAGATCATAACCGGAAGAATACGAGTACAAAAATGTAAAGGAAAATTAAATACCAACGCAGACACCTTCTCAAGAATTAAAATAAATACAATAGAACTTCAAAATGCAAAAAATCTTTCAAGGTATATGCGACATAACTACTGATCAACTTGCAACAAGTAAATGAAAGCCACTCAATTAAAGAACTTCTATTGGATACAAGAAAGCAGTTTTCCTATGAAGAACCAAGTGAAAAAGTCGAATATAAAGCATCTCAGAACGTAGATCCTCATAACAAAGATGAGGATGAAGAGTAAA
This sequence comes from Diorhabda elongata, assembly GCA_026230145.1. Taxonomy (NCBI): domain Eukaryota; kingdom Metazoa; phylum Arthropoda; class Insecta; order Coleoptera; family Chrysomelidae; genus Diorhabda; species Diorhabda elongata. Next base: position 9,434,465 of record CM047935.1, read on the forward strand.
CAAACCACACGAGAATCAAATCTCTACATCGGAGAAAACACTTACGACTAAACAACCATATCGTCTTTAGAATAGTCAAGTACAAACCCCGATGTCCCGTAATACCACACATCTTTCCAAACAAACAACGTATGTACGTTCAACTTTCCAGAGAAGATCTACAATACCGTATTATCAATTTCAAGCTACCTTGAATCAAAAAAGAAGACATATGTATGTCATATCAAAGAGACGAACTTTACAGGCGAACTTGCAAAAGTATCAGGAAAATATTATAGTTGAATGTAATATATAACTGAAAGATGTGAATTTAGAAGAAAATTGATAAAAAGATGCTATCAGGGTATAACTAATCATATAGGAATAACTGAAACGGAGCTTCAAATAAGTTATTTTTGACCTGATTTGAAGAAAGATATCCAAGAAATCACCCATTTTCGCGGAATCTGCGGGACCTAGCAAACCCTTGAAAGTCGTTCGAATTGATCTATTTCAAGCTAATGGACATAAGTTACTAAAAGTAATATATGCTTTTCCAAATACGGTCAAGCTCGCCCCTTAGAAGGAGGAAATGTAATAAACACAATCAACGGTTTCCTTACATTTGTAAGTTACCACGGGCTACCACTTAACTCTGAACTCCATACTCCGAAGCACAAGACCTAAATAATGAACAAATGCCCTATGCGTTATTAGGCTACAACAACTCCATCTACTCATCACCTAAACAAAAACCCATTGAAGTATCAAACGAATATCTGATTGAAAGAAATCCTCTCGACGTAAATATAAGGACCTCTTACGATTACATTCGTAAGAAATATATAAAGATTAACGAGCATCATTCCAAAAGTAAAAAGGTCATTATATATAAAGAAACTACGGCAGGCACTGTATATAGGAATAACATAAAACGTATACACGAAAGAAATATTAATTCAGAACTGGGGGTAAGCGAAGATACGTTCTGACACTCAAGACTCCAAACGTTATTTTCATCTACAATCTAGAATATTGGAAATCAAAACTATACAATCAAAACCAAGCGTTAACGGAATCTACATCACGGATATACAAACAACGGACAAAAACCCAAAAACCCCTCATTCACTATAGATAGAGTGACTCTAATGGACCTCCACAGACCCGTTGAAGAAGCAAAAGAAAAGGAACCAATAGAGGCCGAAAAATGGAGTCACGCTCAATTCTTCTAATTTTTCTCTATTATAAGCTAAAAAAATAAAAACACAAAACAAAGGAACACAAAAACAAACCTATAAAAGACGAAGAGAAAAGAGAAAGTTCTGTTTGTCCCTTACAAAACTTTCCCAGGGTATGGAGACGTCTTAACGTTAGTCTGAAGAAACTCTTTACGTTAGACTGGTCAAATTTTATCGGATGCTGTCCTTGATAATTGCTGATTTGTGTGAAAGTGAAAGAACTATAGTTAAAACATTTAATGGAATATTCGATGACGAGTCATCAATATTTTTGATATAAATGAACCAAACCAAAATTATACAACTAAGTCTGATTTCAGACTTAGTTTTGTTACATTGTTAATTGTATATATTTTAAAATTTCTTATAAAAGTTGTAGTTAATAGATTTCAAGAGACGATTCATATTAAACGGGAGAGAATCTAACTTATTCGGCTTCTTCTTATATCTGTAAAATATGAGCACTATATTTCTGGGTCACTTACTTACCTTTCTTCAGAATATTAAATAGGAAATATGAGCCAAGTTTCCATTAACTCAGTATTTCTATATCATAAGCATTGGTAACATGGGGTAACATGAAGATGTGTATCTCATATAAATTATCTCCTTTAGGCCAGGTTTCTTCACTTCCTAATAAAGTCCCTACTATTATTTACAGAATAACCAAAAATTCGGTGTTTTCACCTTCTAATAAATAAAACCTCCGATTAAATCGAGTTATTTCCTTTCCTATCAATTATTTTCAATATAAACTATAATTTTCTTTCTCCAACTAACGACTACTTCAACAAACCTTAACAAAACACGTGCAAATCTAATTAATATGGAAGGTAGAGTTAAGGAGAACCATCTCTATGCTACAGAAAGTTTCCATCAAATTGTTTACGTTAGGGAGGCGCTACTATCACATGAGTGTAAATTTTAAATAAAGCGACGACTCTAGTCATTTAAAATTTAAAATGAGACGAACGGAAGACTGAATTGAACGATCATATGATATTTTGTCCGACAGGAGCGCCATTCTGGTTAAATTTTGAATTATAATTTACCGTCTACAAGCGGACAGTTTTTGAGCTAAGGTCCCATATGAGATGGTACTCCTTACCTCTACCCTCTATAGTAATTAAGCACAGATCGTTGTCACAAACACAAATCATAGGAAACCGACAATAGAAGAACGTTTTTTCGCTTATTTATTTCCTTATTCAATACATGGACAATCGCTATATAGGCATCTTTCATAGTGTTACCAACAGTAGACTATTTGTTGAATACATAATAAAGTGACAAATACTTATTAGTTAGTTCGGATTTAAATCAACTAAGGTGAAGAAACGGTAAACATTTATTCGACAATTAAAATTTCCTGCTAAAGTTATGTGGCTAATAATTATTTGAAACTTTATAAGAACGTGAAACCGGCTCTTAGTATTTTTACTATAAAATGTACAGGGTCTTTCACGACGAGCTGAATCGATATGTTTATGGGAAAGTATTGGTACTAGTGTTCTGAAAATTTGCTTGAATGGGTTTTCCGAAATGTTCATTTCAGCTAAAATAATTTCAGTTCTCTGAAACTTCCGGTTATACCGAAAGTAGACCCAAACTTCGTTATTTTAAACGGAATGCTTTGGTTTTTATTAATTTTCTGAAATCTACGCAAAATTTCAATATAACCTTATATGAAGCATTGTATGCCACATGCAGCTCTCCACTAAAAAATTATATTTCTAAGTTTAAGAGAGTCTGGTCTAATATTTTTGGGATTTGGACAAATAACACTCACAGCTTTCAAAATGTGTGAAAACCTTGACAAAAATTTATATAGGGTGAAATTCTTCACTATTTAAAACATCGTTAGTAAATTCATATATCTCAAATTAACGGTTTCTGTAGAATCTTCAAAAAACTGAAATCTTCAAGGTTTTTAATTGTCGGTTGTCTAGAGCGACCAAAAAAAGCTAACATATCAACAAACAAACAAACAATGAAAACAATTTGATGTTTAAGCGTTCATCATGTTCCGATTAGGATCTATTAATGTATCAGTTTTTTCAAGTTTCTACAAAAACCGTTAATTTTAGATATATGAATTCACTAACAAAGTCCCCTTAATTTAAAGTATAGAATCCAATGGTAAAGAGAAAAATGCTGTTTGCTATTTGAAAAAATTAAGTTTTCGAGGTTTTTAGATAGCGAAATTCTTCACCATTTTCTGAACACCCTATATAAATTTTTGTCGATGTTTTCACAGATTTTGAATGCTGTAAGTGTTATTTGTCCAAATCTCAAAAATATTAGACCTAACTCACTTAAACTTAGAAATATAATTTTTTAGTGGAGAGGTTCGTGTGTCCAAAAATTTCGAAAATGTGAAATAATTAAAAAATGGCATACAATGCTTCATACAAAGTTATATAGCATTCCGTTTAAAATAACGGTACAACCGGAAGTTTCAGAAATCTGAAATTATTTTAGCTGAAACAAGCATTTCGGATAACCCATGCAAGCAAATTTTCAGTACACTAGTCGCAATACTTTCCCATATGCATATCGATTCAGCTCGTCCGTGAAGGACCCTGTATAACAATTATTGAGTTTCATTATAAAAATTTTTTCATTGTTTCAGCTGAGTGGTTATTAAAAATTGCACCAGATTACTACGATCTCAACAAATTTCCTGAGAGTGAAGCCAAACGGAGATTGGAAATTATTAAGGATCGGATACAAATATAAAAATCTATAAACTAACACCTTGATATGGCTTTTTACATTATTATAGCACGAGATCCAACCACTGGATTCTGTAGATAGGTGTCTGTTTATTCAATAGAACTTTAAATAAATAATTAGTAAGAACGAGCTGCATAAGTTCCAGGTTACCTATCAAAAAGCCACAATTACCTACCTGTAATTAAATTTAATGTAATTAAATATATCGCAATTAAATGTTTTTCATTAATTATTTCATTGTCAGAGACAAATACTTCAATAATTAAGTAAAAGTGTCTCATCAGTTAACTAAAGTTCAAAAAGCTACCCATTATTGCCAAGTTGGTCTATCAGAAGATTTTCAACTCATCTAGGTCTTCATGCTAGCTCCGTAGCCAGAGTGAGGAAGCGATGGGAACAAGACGGGACCTTGCGCCGAAAGGTTGGGTCTGGAGGAAGGAAAATTTCAATGTCGCCCAAGATGTTGCATTGATAATTTTTTTAAGAGAACATCCCTTTGAATCGGGTGCTATTGCTGCATATGCAACAAACTTTTTAGGATCCGGTCCTACGGAATGTAGACCAATGGAAGCTTCAGAAGTGCTAAAAAAGTAGTGCTTTCAAATTATTCGTGGAATGACGGAAGTATTAGCGTTTACAAACTACCAAATTTAAGATTTGAAGAGCAATATGATGCAAGCTCTAAAGTTTTTCTCAATATTTAGACAACATTATGTTGCCATTGGTATATCAAACTTATGATGGAAACGATTTTATTTACTAACATGATTATTGTCCTGACCCCACCACCCTCATAATTCAACAATATTGACACTTTACCCTGGCCGGCAAATTCCATAACAATTTATGGGGGTGTTTCCTACAAAAAATTACAAATGGGATATTTGTTACGGAAATCAAGAAGAGCTATAGAAAGTCATTGAAACAGCATGGGAAGACCTTAATTTCAATGAAAATATTTGAATTTAGAAAATTAGAGAAAGTAATTGAAAACATGGGGGTCTAATTAATTGTTCTGTTATCTAGTAGTTTATCATCATTATAAGTTTTACTTCAATTTTGTAGTTTTAAGTTTTATTATGGATTCTTATGTAAGTGATCTACTTATAACGCTGCCTGTAATATAACAGGTTGTGGGAAGCTTCCAGTACAGGAAACGGATCTATCCGCTAAATCATTGCCGGGGTTTTTACTGAAATCAGATCGAAAAACAACGGAATTCCAATACGATTTTTTTCAATGTTTTCATTCTATAGCTCGGTTTGGTAATAAAATCGAAAGACCCCATTATTGTACCTTCTTTGTTGCATTGTAAATAACTATGAGTCTTTTTCCTATTGCACAAGGAACACAGTTTTTGAAAAGATGTCCATATCAACTCAAGCTTTTCAATGTCGATTCAGAAAGATCGCGTAGAAAGAGTATTTGTTGTTATTGAAACAACAGCGAAAAGAAATTTATTAGTATTAGTGAGAGAAAAATATATAATTCTCAAGCATACCTTGTAATGAACAAATGGGTTTGAATGGTAAGGATTTACCCGCGTCGGCTGGACTGAAAGAGTTAATAATTATGGTATAATGGCAACAAATGTCAAGTAAAGTTACACAGCTGAAAATTTGCAAAAATCTACCTCAAGACCTGTATGCTATTTTAATGAATAGAAGTGTACATTTCTGCTAATTAATTCTAGCCATAGGCTTTTCAATGAGCAGTGTACCAAAATATTGACTGTATACTTGCCAATTTAAAAACGGGCCCAAGTAGTGGTTTCCACGATGTCCAATGCTCGTGACTTAATCGGAGAATTATTATATTTTATATTAGAAGACTGTATTCAAAATAAACTTGGGTACAACTACAATGTAAGAATTAGTTTTTCGACTTTTACAACAATTGGCTAGACCATGGGAAGAAACAAATTTGAAAAAACTGCTTCCCTCTATCATGTTTGTCGTCGCTTGTAAGTTGAATATCAATTAAATTTAATTCTGTATGGGGTGGTACTCAATAAAAAGGAATATTTGTCTTCAAGGGCCTAATAATATTTTTTATGTCATACCAGAACAACATCATATTTATATCTACATATGCATCATGGGCCGAGCGGGTATTGAGGCGCAAAAATAGCCAAAACAGTTGATTAACTTATTCTTACTTTAAAGAATGGAAGATCCAGATGATACCCTACTAACATCTTTGAAACCTCATTTTTTGATAATATGCTGTCTTCCAAATGGTACTCTTCCATCTACCATGGCGCTTCTGCGAAGTCATACTTGTTGCAGCTTCTACTAAAAGTAAGTAATGACCAGTACAACCTGTAGGTTGAAAATAGTCTTTTTTCTGACTTTTACTTCTAATAAATTTTAAAATCTTAATTTGTTTATAAATAATGATGAAAACTTGTTTTTTTTAGCATCCGTACAATAAGTAACATAATCACAATTTTTGTGAAAGACATCCACCTAATACACTAATACTCCAAATAACATTAAGGTATTTAGTTGGTATCCTACCTTTGCTTTAAATATTCACATAATTTGTGAAAACTATAAATTTTAATATTTTCATTTACCAAAGTCTTCTTTATCATCGAATATTTAGACTACAGAGAGGTCTGGGAAAGTTTCAGTACTAAAAATCAAAGTACCCCCTTAATGTTGTCTATATTTTCTGTCATAAAAATGGGTGGTGATGGATTGTGGTATCGGTATCTGGATATTCTAGGTAATAGGTTTAACACTTGTCTTTTTAAAAACAAGAACGCAGACACGAATAATGTGGCAGGTAGAAATAAAAAGTTTGTAAATGAAATAATATAACATATAAATATGACACCAAGTCCATTCTGTCCTAGTTTACTAGCTGTTCTTTTATGTTTTTTATCATTTCTCCTCATACGGTTTCTATTCTAATAATTAGCCTAAATGACAGATTACCAACATTCGTAGATTTTACTTGTACTATAAAAATAGCTTATCCCGGCATTAGACAGGTCAAAAATAGTTAAGAGTTTTGACACGTGGGATGTAGCAAACCCCAAATTGATTCGGTCAGCGATGCCTTCCTGATATCAATTCTGGAAAAATTTTATTGTTTTTCTGGGCCCTCTTAGTAGGTAATATTGAAATCTTTGTATAAAAATATTATTTTTTGTTTTTATTGGATATTACACGAAAGTGAATTCTTTTAGATTAAAAAATTAGATGCTTTTTTCATTTATTTGCTGAAAATTTTCCAATAAAGATACTAAACTAATCGAAACAGAGTGTTGTAAATAAAACTACAGGCATTCAAACAAAAAAAAAAACGAATAAAATTCTCGCTAGTAACAAAAAAGTTATTGTTTATTCAATTAGTACAATTTTTGCAATAGATGACTTCATGCTCGAGGCATAAAAACACGGAACACGCTTCACAAACATATCTAGTTTTTCTGTTACGTGAGCGTGGGCATTCAGACCATCTTCCCTGTTGATTAGGCCTTGTCTTTTTGGTAGGTGGCTCCGGATTTTCACCCAAAATGTTCCTGATATTGCCGCGTAAATCGAGAGCATGACTGGGGTTAGACAGCCTTTGTCTCTGGTGGTCTTTGATTAATTCCATACCTAATGTTTTATTATTATCACCCATCTGCCATAATATATTCGGACCTAGTTCTTACGTTTTTTACGTTATATTCCTTACACCATGATGTCATTCCATTTTTTCCATAAAAAATATGGATTTCAACCGGGTCTGCGACATTTTATTGGCCGTCGACCACCTGCATTTCTGGGTCTTCTTCTTCGGCATCCTGTTCTTAGTCCTATTTGCGCTGTGTCTATGCTGGAACTATGCTTTCAACAACCACGTGTAGAGGAATACTTAGTTTAAAGGTACTGAGGCGCTAGCGTCGTTTGGCGGTCAATTCGAATATTTTTTCTGCATTCTTCAAGCGCTGGGCTTTGTCATAGCCCACATGTTTAATGCCGGGATCCGTGTCTGGGTAAATTAAGAACTGTCCAATAACGATTATTAAACACTTAAAACCTATTATGGAACTGAAGTTCTATAAAAAAATAGAGAGATATCAAAATAAATAGAAAAAGAAGCATCAACGTACGATACTAAAGTGAAGAAACTAAAGGTTTTTGTAAGTTGAGTAAAATTATATTCACCGAAAATCCAACGCGATTTTAGGAAAGTGAGATAAAAACCTTATTCTGAGTTACGATCCATAATCAGCTGATGAGTGATTTACTTAATCTCGGATCATAATTTCCAAAAAGCCCTTTGTTATTAGCATTCTCTACGTAAGGGTAGTATTTAAATTGGAATAATATTTCCCCTTCAAAGTATGCAACACATATTACAGCATTGTCATTATGATTGCTTCATGTTTGGTATTACTCAGCTTAAATTAGATCATTGTAATTATAGAGTATGTCTTGATTGTTATAGAAAATAACGATATGTTAAGTTTCTTGATAGATACCCCGTGCTCAATCAAATATTTTTTGCTGCATCTAACCAATAGCAGCTAAGCGATAAACAAGGATGCCAGATGGTTAGAAGCTAAAATCGTAAGGTCCCTAGTAGAAAATCGCGAGTTCCCTAGTAGAAAATCGTGAGAAACCAAGAAATTTCAAAATAAAGCGCCTAGAGTGGGAATAAAAGTGGAAAATACATGTAGGTTATATTTTATCCATTTATCTGCTTTTACAAAAATATGAACAATAAGCTCCTATGTAAAATTAATTAAAACTCTGACAAAATAAAAAAATACATAATAAAAGAATAGCATATGAATAATGTTGAAAATTGATCTAATAAAATAAATTTATTAGATCCAAATCTGAATCACTTTTTTGGTGATACATTATTGCAGAGTATAATTTATTTGTTAAATCTGAAGACACAGTGAAGTTGTGGCAATTGCCGCTCTTTGCAACTAAACTTTTTGTTAGAAGGTCCCCTTCTAACGTTGTGGTTTCAAGGCATTTCTTCAGCTGAGTTTTGTTAAGATTAACTTGTGAAAACACTCTTTCGGCGTTAGCGCTGGAATGTGGTGAAGTTCAACTTCTGGTTGTCGTGAATGGTTTACACCGTTAAATGTAGATGACATACACATCAGATAATGTTATAATTTTATGGAATCCTATTTACTATTCTTAAATTGACGAAAGGCAATTCATGCGAGATCTGCATTATTTGTTCTCTTTCAGACAATTCAACGACAGGTTGCTTCATCTCTCGTAGTCCACAAATGATTCTGTTCCCTTGATTTATGAATAGACCCCATGTACTTTTGGATAATGAATATTTCCCTTGTACAGATAATGAAATATTGTTAGTTGTCTTTTCATGTATTTATATCAGTGGTGCTGTAGTATTAGGGATTAAGAATAACAAATATCACGAGATAGTAAGATTGAAAATGAAGTCGTGAGATCTTACGATAAATCGTGAGATCTGGCATCTCTGGCGATGACATTCTATCGCTTATGGTATAAATATGTGACATTAGTGACATCGATAGTAAATGACAATACTACAAGTATTTAAGTAAGGTTAGTGTTTTATTTGGGTCAGAAAACTGGAATTTTGTATTAACTTCTGTTAAATTCAGACAAAGATGATTCAACAATAAACTTGTTGTGAAGTTCATGAATTTTTAAATACGGTATTAGAAGTATGTATCTATACTGTGTTCAGTACGATTCTATTTTTGAAACTTGATTAACCCAAAAAACAGATGTAATATCAGCCAATTTTTATGCAAAACAAAATGGATAGAGAAAAAGATGACAGAAAACTTACTTGGTCCGAACTCAAAGGGGTCGTTAGTGATCTAAGAAGACAACTTTCTAGTTTGTCTACCATGGTACCAACTTCTATAACATTTAGGACTTTACAAGATGGTAGATCTAGAATATATTTTTTGAGTACTCCTCAAAATGGTTGGGAGACTACTTTACTGTTTGCTGATGTACCTAATACTAATCAACCAACTAGTTTAAGATTGCAGTGGCAGTGTGTAATAGAATCAAATTTTCCAAGTATTTCATCATCAAATAAGTTTTCTAGGGAAGAACAACTGTTGTGGGAACGAAAACGAATGACAACCTGGGGTATAAATTCATATGAAATTCACAGTGAATCTGGAAAAATAGTTTTTCCAGCTGCCAGCAGTTTATTTCAATGTGTAGACAATGGATATTCAGTAAGTGTAATACCAAATATTGAAATTGGGGCCAATAATAATTATGTAGTCTTTAAAATCCTACTAAGCATATATCAATTATGAAGTTTCACTTGAAAAGGTCTGCAATATTCATTACAGTTGCAACTTGAGACATAGAATGTTTATGTTTTGAACATTTGAAGCTTAATTTGATCATTCATGGCAATGAACCATCAATTTAGATTATAATAACAAAAATGATATAAAAACACTATTTTAGAAAAGTGAAACTTGAAAACAGGGTTATAATAATCATATTAAACTACATTAAATAATTTTCTAATCCTGCTTCTAATGATATTTTCTTATTGCAGTGTGTTCTGGATTTTTCATTATGTATGAAAGTTTTGTCCAATTTTTCATTGTTGCTATATATCTAAACTGATATTTTAATTATGATTTGATTGTAAAAAATTCAGGAATATTGTATTATTCAATATTTAATTGGAAGTACACTTCTTTTGCAATTTAGTGTGCAATGTAGTGCTTATATGTTAATATTACACTAGTAGAACAACAGAACAAAAAAAAAAGACCTAGGATGTAGTTAATTTCCACCAATTTCTTCTATTTTATGGTTTATTATTTAGACTAAAAATTACAGGATTATTAACAAGCTATATATAATATAAAAATGAAATATAAAACAAAAATGGAAATTGTAGAAATAAAAAGTCTGCATTTGAATTAATTCATGTTGTTTATTTGAAGGTTTTAAAATTTGGTTAATCATAGTACTGGCAGGACGTTATTGTAAAAAAGGTAGGAATAGTGCGGTTAACTTGTTCAGTGCCTCCTCGTTACTAAATTTGCCGCCTCTCCACATTATACTGAAAAAAGTGGCATTTAGCAATGCTCATTGGTTAATGCAGATAGTAAAATTGGAGTCAAGAAATCTGACAGGTCACTTAAGAATTTTATAACTGATAAAGCTAGAAAAACCAGTGACATACCAATGGACCAAATGCACAGCAAACATCTTCAGCAGGCTTGAAATGTATCTCAGATACAGACAGTTCGAAGCTAGCCCAAGGAGCTGGATTGGTTATTTGTGGAATAAAATGCAAGCTCTCCAACCCACTAGGATAATCACTTACCATTTTTCAGGTAGAGTTGCTAGCAATAAACAAATGTGCTCAGGAGTGTTTAGATAGAAACATCTATAAAAAGTATATCCACATTCTCTCAGAGTCAAGAGGCCTTTAAGGTCCTGAAAGCTAATGAATGTGCATCCAAACTCGTGTAGAAGTGCAAACAAATTCTAAAAGCACTAGCCAACAAAGTAACCCTAATGTGGCTACCAAGCCGCCTGATATAGCAGACAATGAGGAAGCAAACCATATCAGCTAAGAAGTCTGGAGAACTTTTCTTGATGACCAGAAACGATATTAAACTGGTGGTTGGTCTTCTGACAAATCACAGCCTTGTCATATATGATCTTAAGATGATAGGCATGGCAGAGGAGGACAACTACAGATTCTGTTAGCTATGGAAACAGAAGACCATCTACTCTGCGAATGTCCTGTCCATTTCACTGATAGTAAAAATACCTTGAAGGACAATAACCCTTTGGAAAATAAGATTAATAAAAATGTAGAAATTGAAATATTTTAATAATTAAACAAATTGAAACATCCTCTAATTGAAATTATAATCCAAATTTGCACTTGTTTTGGTAACCAAGAAGTCAAATTGTATGTTATTATGTATATTAGGGTATTATGTACACCGGGACCCATAGGATCTATTGTATTACCCTTTCTTGCTGCGATACTGAGGAACCCAGTATTTAGAGCTGGTCTATTAATACCACTCCTCTTAGAAAGATTAGAATGTGGGATGGTTGTAGATGCTAGAGATCTTCTTTTCTAATTCACAGACTTTCAGTTGTAGTGCTCTAGAGTTCCATAGTGTCACACACTTCGAGATATTGTAGTCAAGTGTGCAAAAAATCTGTATGCTGCTATATCTACCAAGTCTAACGTCCATCGAGGCGACAGTGCCACAACAGGACTTCTGGTTGTTCTTCTTAGGCTGATACATTCAGCAGATCTTCTCTGATTATGGTTTCCTATGAGAGTCTTTACATGTCTCTGCCCCTGTAGATTGTCCCCATGACTGGTTTTACCTCTGTCTACCTTATTTCCAGTGCTTTCCCTATTGTTGTGTTTGTCTGCTACTACTTTAACAAGTCTTTCAGCTATTTCGTTTTCCTCCACTTGTGTGTGTCCCGGAATCCATTGCATGATAACTTTATTTTTCTTGCTTGTCCAGGCATTCCCAAACTAGTTTAGATTTAATTACATTAGAGCTTAGAGCTCTAGTGGCTGCTTGGCTATTGTACAGGATTGGTGTGTTGTCCATGCTTTCAGAGTATTTGATTATATGCCTGCACACCTATTCTAGTTCTGTCTTCTATTTTACAGCCATCCATATACCATTTGATGACATTTCTGTTCATTTATCATATGGTGTTTTGATACCACTTGCTTCTACAGCTTAATATTGAGGTGAATTTTTTCTCAAAGCTGAACTTTTTTAGTATTTCATCCCGAGGAATGTCCCAGGTTTGGTCTCTTTTTAAGGTCAGTTTGTCAATTTGTAATAGTTTCTACAATCATTTATGTTCTATTCATATTATACACCTATTTGAAATTACATGGTATTGCTAACTGAATAAACTGAAATCTCAAAACTGACACAAAAATTGACACATTAGATTGTACTGCAAGTTTTGTTATCCTGCTGTTAAAACTATATTACTTTATGAATATTTTTTGTTTAAGCTTATTGTTAATTTATATTATTAATTTTTAGAATGGCCAACTGTTTCCTACAAAACTTCGTATGACTGCCTCCGGAGCAAAAATAAACTCTCAAATATGCCCTTCAAATCCAGATTTGGTAGCTTATATTTGTAATCATGATATATGGATAACACATACAGTATCTGGATCAAATGTTAGATTAACATATGCCCACAAAGGTGGAAGAAATTTGGCTGATGACCCTCTTTGTGCCGGAGTACCTTCTTATGTTATGCAAGAAGAGTTTTCTAGATACCAAGGATATTGGTGGCAACCAAAATCAGCTGGTAAGAATGCAGAATTGATTTTTTAATTTCCATTCCTTTAATATATTTGAATGAAACAGTGGAAACAAAAAATATGTAAAATGTTAGATATTTATATTTTTTAATATATTTATATCGATCTATTTACAACACTAGAACCCATTTTCCTGTGTACTATGTACCTGCAAACATAAGTACAATTATTTATTCTAAATTATATTGTGTTTAGAGCAATTGTTCTAAATATCAATTTGTTCTAGGTGGTGTGTATAGAATTTTGTATGAAGAAGTAGATGAAGGTGATGTCAAAGTTTTTTGTTTTCCGTCATCTCAATCCGATTCTGGGGAAGTGGAAGAATTTCGATTTCCACGAGCCGGCTGTGCCAATTCTAAGTCATATCTCAAGATGATAGAATTTAAAGTTAATGAACACCTTCAAATAGTAGATGTTTGTATGTTAGAGCTTCAATTCTCTCTTTCTTTATTATTTCCTTGGATGGAGTATGTAGTAAGAGCAGGATGGACACCAAATGCAGAATAGTAAGTGATTAGATTGATTCTTATCAGTTTGCACTTCACACACACTTTACTTTTAAAGTTGAATCATGTTGAGAAGTCTCTATGCCAAATTGCAGCTGTCTTTAATTATTTAAGCACAAATATCACAATGTTAGGGGTTACGATTATTGGGATTGGAAAAATTCCATGGAAATAATCTTAAAATAGCTATATATAAGTTTATATTACATTAATGTTGAAAAAATGTTTTAGCATTTGGGTTCAAATGTTAGATAGACGCCAACAAAAATTAGAATTAGTATTACTTTCCCTCAGTAATTTCACTGAAGTGCTTCCTATCTATGAAGATAATAGTATTGTTCATCACAGTAGTCCAGTAGTACAAGTTATATTTTCCCAAGAGTCAAATATATGGATTAATGTACATGACTTATTGCACTTCTTGCCGACAACCGACAATAATGAGGTAAGCATAGATTTATTTCTAACTAAAATTGTTGAACTTTGACATCTGCATGTCATTGGAAACAAACAAGTTTCAATGACTAGAGCACTATTGCATGTAATTAAATTGGTAGCTAAAGACTTTGATAAAAGGTAAAAAGACGAAGTTGGAGTACTATGACACCAGAATAATTGCTACTTACCTAGTGGATATGTCGATTTCAATAGGCTTAAACTTTGATAGATTGGTTTCCTCTCCTTGATCCTCTGAAAGATTATTATTGACTGTTAACGACTCTGTCAACCTATCAAAGCTATTTGGCGTTGGTTATGCTTGATGTGGATTTTCTTTTAATGGAAAACATTTTCTTAGTACATTTTTGGAATGAATGTTCTGCTAACTTGAGAAAAAAGTTAGCAGAATATAATTAAATGCTCCGTTGTTCAATGGTAGAAAAAAATTTTCCTGTGAGAGTTTTTGAGAAATTGGCTGTTCTGCTAACTTTAGGAAAATATTAGCAGAGCAATGCAAAATATGCAAAATCAATAGCTAATTGTAGAAGTAGAATGCTTCCATAATCAGATGTTAATTGAATGCTTTGTTGTTCAATAATAGAAAAAAATTTTTGTAAGAAAAACTTTTTCCTATTCTTGAACGTCACGAAAAAAATTACTTTTCCGAATTTTCTCAGCAGAAGATCATCATTGGTAAAGATTTATAGATTCGTGTGGCCTTGTTAGGGCCTTTATAATTAAATGCTCTATGAATGCTAATGAAATTCTGGCGGATGACACAAAAAGTAGGAATTTGCCCCGCAAAAGAAGCAAGTTTTGTTGTTAGGTATCATTCTAAACTAATGTTAGGGTTCTGTCAAGTAAACTCGGAAAAATTAATTTTTTCCGCAGCATTTAACATTCCATTCATAGAGCATTTAATTATACAAGCCCTAACGATGCCACACGAGTCTATAATTCTTCACCAATTAGAGTGTTCTGCTGAAAAAACACAGAAAAGTAATTTTTTTCGTGACGTTCAAGAATAGGAAAAAGTTTTTTTTACAAAAATTTTTTTCTATTATTGAATAACAAAGCATTCTATTAACATCTGATTATGGAAGCATTCTACTTCTACAATTAGCTATTGATTTTGCATATTTTGCATTGCTCTGCTAATATTTTCCTAAAGTTAGCAGAACAGCCAATTTCTCAAAAACTCTCACAGGGGAAAATTTCATAATATAGCAATTCACTAGCACTTAATTTTCCTTTTATTGTTTTTTCTGTCTGCTCATATTGCTCTGCTAAATTTAATGACATTATTTTTATGTTAATTTTTCAGGTACAGTTTATTTGGGCCTCTGAAGAAACTGGCTTCCGGCATCTGTATTTGATCTCAGCACAAATATTGCCATATACTAATGGGATAGTGGAAACCACAGAAACAATGGATTATGTCTTTCTTCAACCAAAAATTTTATCTAAAGTGGCATTAACTCTTGGTGATTGGGAGGTATTGGGTGAAAATCTTTGGGTTGATAATGAAAGACAGTTAGTATATTTTATGGGTTTAAAAGAAACTCCTTTGGAAAAACATTTGTATGTAGTTTCGTTGAGAAGGCCCGGTGAAATTAGATTATTAACGAGGCCTGGATATTCTTATTCCGTGGATTTTAATAAAGTAAGTTGTGTAGACTATCTATTAGAAGAATGAAAGAGTTGTTACAATTTTTGAATATTTATAACAATTTAATGGAAACTTCTTTCACTTATAAAAAATAGAAAGAAACACTTTTAAAAATGAGTATACATAACAAAACACTTGTGTATAAAAAGTGGATATAGCAGCGTATAAAAATAAATATATTCGCAGCTGGATAAAGTGGTGTATGAATCCATATTTTTGAAACCATGTTTCTATAAAATTGTTTCTGAAAAATTTCATGAAAATTAACCTCTCCTTAATTGATTTTCCTTAAAAATCTGAAATCTCTGTTGTTAATTATGCTAGCCCAAACGTTTACTGTAATAGGATATTGCGTGTGTGACATGCCTACCTCCAGTGCAGTATAAATTTTGTATATAGGGTAAACGTTGCATCTTTTTAGGAAAGAATATTTTTAGGATATATCAGATTCTGTTGGTAACTATTCATAAGCATTACAAAAAATTCTAATCTACAACCAAAATCATCATCATTACAAATGCTTTACTTGTAGTACTATCAACAGTTATTTCTCTTGTAGGTTTCCTTCAATTTTCTTAACTCATCATATAGTAGGAAATGTGATATTTGGAATACATAAATTTTCTCTAAATACCCCAATTCATTGAGCCTGTAAAGGCATAATGTAAAGATTACAAGGTGTGCTATTGTGCACCAGCTGGGAAGCAGCCAAAGAGAATTCGCTCCCAAAACGACGCGCCAATTTGGGAGCGAATTCTCATTGGCTCTTGAGAGATGCGCAGAACGAGTCGAAAATTATCCCTCGGGAAGAACACACCTTTTAGTCTTTACATTATGTATAAAGGGCTCGTTTAAAAGAAAACGATTGTTGCTTAATAACTCTCAAATTAACAATTGATAAGTAAAACGACTTTTCGTAATAAATTTGAAATATGTTAAAGGTCACAAAAATTTATTAAATTTGCAAAATATGCACTTTTAATCCTTATAATATAATATAATATTTCCTCAACTCACTTTTTTTCTCTAGCATATCAGTTCAATTGACGATAGCTGACTAGTTCAAAACTTAGTTAGGTTTTGTAACATTTCATTAATTAGTTTCTCATTGTAATGTAATATTTTTCTTATTTATTTCAACTATTTTTTACCAATATTATGATTAACTTATCACTACTCATATAATTAAATATTCACTACTTTTAAAGTTATTTAAATTCGCAGGTTGCTTTTTAGTATTTCATTTTGTTCACTATGAATTATAAACTGACTCTCGCTGCTAAACAAGCACGAATTTGTACTAGAAGTAGACTAGAATTCTAGGAAGTAAAAAAAACAGATAAATAAAAAGGCCTTTCTAGAAATTGATTCTACACGAGTTCGTAACAATAAAAATTAATTAATGAATATTTTAGGATTGCTCAATGATAGTAACAGTGTACAGCAATATACAGAGGCCACCGGACTGCCAAGTATTTAAAATAGTTCATACAGACTGGACTGTGGAAGGTGTTACTTTAACCCCTTTAGGCTATCTTATGGAGACCCCACCATTACTCAGTGAATGTTATTCTCCTGAATTATTTACTCATGAAATTAGTTCGGGGCATGTTTTATATGCCATGGTATTCAAACCCCATGATTTTGAAATTGGGAAGAAATATCCAACTGTTTTAAATGTATATGGGGGACCTGAGGTGCAATTAGTATCAAATACTTTCAAGGTAAGTTGTTTTTGTAGTAAGATAATAAGTAAACTGAACTTTTTTCAATTTCTTATTTCTTAGACCTTTTGATATGTTTATGCTTCTATATGCTCTTGATTTTAAGTCTCTTCTGATTCAAAATTAGTGAAATTTTCATCTGTCTTTTAAAAACTATGAAAGAGACTAATTTTAAATCCAAAGAGACCTAAAATTAAGAACATTTAGAAGTATAAACTAAAATTTTGTGAGACGTTTGTGGAGGAGGAATTTTTTGACCATCTCACACTCGATGTGTGATATTTCTTGAATCTAAAGTGACATTGAAAACCATGGAGATAATCCGTGGATAATCCAATAATGATATTCGTACAAATTTTAGTTTATATTAGATACTAAACAATGTTAACGGATTTTCAATTTTTTTTATCATAGGGCATGAGGCAATTAAGGATGCACATGTTGGCTGCTAGGGGTTACTGTGTAGTAGCCATAGATTCTCGAGGATCTCAGCACCGAGGATTACAGTTTGAGAGTTATATAAAAAGACGGATGGGTACTGTAGAATTGAAAGATCAAGTAGAAGTTTTAAAATGGTTGTCCGAAAGTCTTAACTATATAGATTTAAATAGAGTCGCTATTCATGGTTGGTCTTATGGTAAGCCTGTTAAAAATTTCTTCTTATTTCAATAGTATTAATATCCACTATCAATATCAAAAACTATTGTGCTACTCCAAAATATTTTTTCCTTTTCCTCAATGATGTCCATCTCTATCAGCCTTTGGAATAAAATGTTTTCTCCTGTGTTAAAATTTTTCAGTATGTCTTTTCTTATAAAAAAATTATGGAAATAATTGGAATTTTTCCAAATAAACTAATTTAGTTTCCATGCAAGTGTGTCTCTTTACCATAGGCATGTTGTTGGTCTCATCTATGAACCATGTGAACTCACGCTCGCAGAACCAATACACAAGCTTCGGAAACTGGACGTATATCAAGGCACAAACAAGGAAAAAACGAGTATGAAGGGCAAATATGCTGCGACTAGCGTTCTGGAATACTAGCTTTTGAAACGAAAAAGACCAGGTGATAATATTGGAGCTGTATCCAAGAACGACTGACCTTTGCACACTTTCTGAAACTAAAAAATACCAAAGAGCTAGTTCTGGAGTTTATCCCAACGTTGGAATTAGAGAAGGGTAATTTAGATATAGTGAGAATGTATGCACTCACCAAACATAAGTAAGCCGAAACAAGAAATGAACGATCTCAACGCGAAGTTACAGGCATTACTAAACAAAATACCAGCAAGGAACAAACTTATTCTGGTGGGAGGTTTCAACGCAAGAATTGGGCAATCTAGCTATAGATAGTGTGAAACATCGATTCATCGAAGAAATAATAAATGCGAGGCGAGGCTCTTGTGGATCTATGCAGCCATACTCAGAATAAATAATACCTTTTCCTATCAAAATCTATAATACAAGATAACAGAATCAAACTCCAGAGGCTACTAATTCGTCATTGATTACATTATTAATAACAAAAACATACACAGATCCCAAATCCTGTATGTGCGATCTCTTGCATCATCAGAGATGGGCGAGGGCCATCAGTTGGTCCTTTGTAAAATAAGATTGGGCATTCTCGAAAGAAAGAGCTGGTAAGCAAAGAAAAATTCAATATAAAGTCACTAATGTGCGTGAGTTCCAGGAAACTATATGATACATGTCTATCACACAAAATCTAGAATAACCGGATACCACCACAAGATACTGTAGAACTAGCAATGCAAAAGGTGAAAACTAACGTGAAGATGTTATTGTTGAAATTATTGTCCTTCCAAGTATGTAACTTCGAATGGTCTTGTGGTTGAGGACTCAAAACAGAAGTGTCCAAGAGTTTTTTAACATGTCTACATCTCGATATTTTATTTAATCTTTATCAAGGCTAAAAATACATGGTACATAATAACTCAATCGTTGACGAAGATATACAAGTTAACATAAAATTGGGAAATTAGATGTAAAACAATAATTAGTGTAACAATATAAATATCTATACATGTATATATAAATGAATAGGATACACTGCATCTAAGACAAATTATATAACATAAACAAATAAGAAAATTGTTGTATAGAGAGAGATAAATGCTTTATTGTCAAAGAATTGTTACAATTTGTAGACAAAAGCTTGTAAAAACATAAAAATAACTAAATAAAGATACAAATAAAATTCCAATATACAGAAGAAAACCACAATGAGTAACAAAATTATAGGTAATAGTAATAGGTAATAATTAGTATATAAATCCATACCAAATTAAAACCAGTATGAAGCATGTCCTCAATTAAAATATTATTAGAATAGAAGTCGTTTACAGAGTGGAAGGCACTTTCCAGTAAATATGCCCTCAAATTATTATGAAATGAGGGAAAAGATGATTTTGATTTCAATTGGCAAGTGATTGTGCATTTTTCTTGCATTGTAAAATATTGAGCACTCAACTAATTCTGAAGTTGGAGTAGGTAGGTAAAGGTCGTGCAACGATCTTTCTGAAATTGGAGAAGTTTGCTTACAAATTGGGCAAACGGATTCAAAAATGCATAAAGAAGGAGGAATCTTTTAAAGAAGTTCCTGCAGTGAGCCCTCCTGTTTATATCGAGTAAACATCTAACAGCTCTCTTTTGTAGTTTGGAGATTCGCTCAAATTGAGTCGCACCACACGTATCCCTGAAGGAAAGGGCATAACGGAGATGCGACTCATTAAGGGCATAATAAACTGTTAAGGAGGTGGATAAGTTCAGTACAGATGAGATTCAGTACAGTTAGGTATAGAATCAACCACGTCAATGGTGGTGTTATTTAATAAAAAAGGCTGCAATGTATTTTTACATGATAAAACAGAAGGACATTGAAAAAGCTATTTGAAGAAACCAATACATACACATATAAGTAAAAACCTGTGCAAACAACATACCTTTTTAAATTATTAGACTTCAGTCAAAAGATAAAATACATATTCCACGCGAAGAGATAATTCTCTTACACTTATCAGTGAAGGAATACTTCCAAACTTTTCAAATATTAACAAAATCATGAACGGTAAAAACTGTTGGAATTATTCTAATTATTACTATCCAGTACTAGTCCGGTTAGTGTGTGTTGACTTAAAAACATTCAAAAGATGGTTATATTGGACCCCAAAATTGTTCACATCCCTGCGGTTATTAACTGTATCATTCAGTTTTATGTATATCATTTCGCTGATTGTTATTTTCGCATATTTATGTTCTTTATCTAGAATTTTCACATCATCAAAATTAAAGTTGTGACCCTCAGTGAAATGATGTTGGGCCAGAGCTGTTTTATGTTTTATGTTCATATGTTCTCGACAATCATAGTCATGCTGGTATATTCTGAATTTCAAGTACTGATTACATACCAATGTAATTCTTATTGCTGTCTAAACAATTTATTTTATAAATCACATTGGAATGCTGGAGTTGAGCTGTTTGTTTATTGGGTAGAATGCCAGCTTACAATTATTAGACGAGTGCGTTTTCAAACAGTCTCCAAGTTTCTCCGATAGTCCTCTAATGTACGGAAATTTACAATACATTTTATTTTCGTATCGAGGTACCTGTATTACGTTATAATTGTTCTCATTTATAATTTTATTAACCAGCTTTCTTGGATAATCATTAACTTTGAGAATTTGTCTGATTTTATTATTATTAGTAGAGAATTCAGGGCTACTTAGATGTTGAACCCTGTATGTCCTTTAGTCCTTTATCGTCCCTAATTTTGTGTCCAAGGATGGTTCAAATAAAAGTTGAGAAGTCGGCCTGAAGCTGAAGGTTTGGAAAATCAAATTAATAAAAATTAACCATTCGATCGCCTAATTACCACTGTGTCCAAGAAAGGTATAGCACCATCTAATTTTTCCTCATAGATAAACTTGAGATTGGGATGATAGGAGTTAAAGGTACATATTACTTTCTCCATTTGTTGCTTTGGAAGGGCTAAAATGGGATAAATTTTAACAAAACTGGGCTAGCAGGATTTCCCATGGCTGTGCCTCCCAGTTGTTTGGGAAATCTGTCATTGAAAGAGAAGTAACTAGATCCAAATAAGTAATCAATTAATTCTATAATCAAATTATACTGTATATCAGTGTATGCCGATAGGTATCTCCAGTGATTCTCAATGATGTTATTTACTAAAATTCTAGGTATATTGGTAAAAAGTGAAATTACGTATAAAGATATCAAAATATAACCATTTTTCGGTGTTATATCTGTTATATCAAATCCATAAAAGTTTTTTACATTATGTACAAACGTGGTGATTATTGGCGATATTAACTTGTTAACAAAAACTGTTATTTTATATGATGGGGAATCAATACAATTCACTACTGGCCTCATGATTAGGGTTGGTTTATGAGTTTCTTCATAAGCCATACATTTTCGGTACAACTACATTATTTGTTATCATCGTTTTGCCTTCAGCTTTTGAGACTATTCCAGTTTCCCTTAATTTGTTGACTAATTCATTCGCTCTACGTTGGTATACGTTTGTTGGATCCTTATTCAATAATTCATAAGTATTAACGTCAGATATAATTTCATTAATGCATTCAAAATAGTCCTTTTTATTCATGATTACCGTTAAATTTCCCTTGTCTGAACCAGATACAATGATATTATTGTTAACACAAACGAATTGTTTTGTTATATAGAAGTCTCTCCTGACTTATTCATTTCGTTTATCATTTGTCAAAAGGAAATAGAAATAGAAAGATTTATCGTCTTCATTGGAACTTACACAAGAGATACAATATTGTAGGTCTTTAATGAGTATTGTTAACGGAAATTCTTGGTAACTAAAAATTTGGACCTGCACACAGAAGTCTTTTTACTTCCACAGGTATATATAAGTTAGTGTAATTTTTAATGAATTCTTCAGGAGTTGTGAATTTTCTTAATATTCTTAGTTTTTACATTGTTAAAACATACATTACATCTAAAAGTGGCTCTATTTTCGAAATTATGCACTATTTCCAGTGGTAAAATTGACCTTACCTCATATTTAATTATATCCCAATTCTTTTTCTAATTCATCTAATTTCCAAAGAGTTACTTGATAAATCTACGTTGTATTTTAGTCACTTCATTTTGGAATGGATGATCCTCAGTATTAAGACTGAGTAAGCACTTCATATTATTCTATTCCTGCACTGTAATTCAACTTCAGCCACTTTCTTTTTTATAATGTTCCACATATTTTTAGCCTTGATAAAGATCAAATAAAATATCAAAACGTTGGTATTTCAAAAAACTTTTGGACAGCAGACTAACATTCTGGCAGCAGCAAAGGAAACACTTGGCAAAAGAAAAGTCAATATGTCGTCTACAAAAAACAAAAATCTCTGGTTTACCAATGAAGTAAAACTCCTTGCTGCAGAAAAAAGGAAAGTCTATAAGAAATATCAAAGTTTAAAAACAGAAGAATAACACCAATGATATATTATAGTATGAAACAGGGTAAACGTGAAAATACGGAGATAAAACGAGAGTATTGGGATAAGTTCTCAATCGAAATGTAGCATTATCTTTATGGAGGTTGAAGAAGAATATTGTGGTTATGATTCAGAAAAATACCAACTAGAGAATATATTTCGGCTAAGACCTCACCGAGCGAATTGTCAAACCACTTTAAGACCCTATACTCAGATGATCAAGATGATACCCCTAGCACACTGGAACAAGAGACTGATACTTTCGAAATCAGCGAGGGGTAGGTTGAAACGGCGATATCAAGGTTGAAAAATAGGAAGCATCCGGGACCGGACAATATCAGCAACGAAATGATTAAGTATGGTGGCAACTCACTATTTAAAGAGCAACAAGGCTGCAGACACAATAGACGAAGAATTCATACTGAGACAAATTATAGAAAAAACTATAGAGTATAATAAGCCAGCCTCACTAGGCTTGCTTAATTAAGCCTTTCAACAGGGTAAAACTCAAATATGTTATACAGGAAGAACGAGTAAAGTGATACAAATAATCAAAGAACTTAACTCGCTAAACCACAATAATACAGCACGACAACACACTCACAGATGATATTCCAGTAATAATAGTGACAATCTAAGTCCAATGCATTTCAATCTTGTCCTAGAGTGCATAACAAACGGAGCCAAAACTGCAGGAAGAGAATACACGATGGGAAGAAGCGAGTCTCCAAATTGTATGCTATGCAGATGATACTGTTCCCATAGCAGAAGACGAAGATAATCTGCATTGAATGCTTTTCAGATTCAACCGAATGGTAGAACAGTTCGATATGAAGATTTCTATCCATAAGACAAAGTGTATGACATTAAGTAAAGATCTAGTACACTGAAAGTAAGAGATACACGATAAAATAAAAGAAAAAGTTATGAACTTCAACAATCTAGGAACTATAACATCAAGCAACAGAAACATCTACTAGAAAGCACGCATATAAGCCAAGAAGGCCTCAATAAATTCATGACTACCTCAAGCAAGGTGCGTATATACAAAACTACTGGACGTCTCATATTAACCTTTTGAATTTTTCTGAACAACAGAGATGGAAAATCTTATATCAATAGCTGGAACAGATAACGCAGCTCCGACATTAGATAGGCCTGCGACCAAATTAAAAGTTATAGTTTGATGGGTACGGAGGAGGAAACGAGAGTGGAAGGCACACGTCCACAAAATAGGGGAGGATCGGATGGCGAAAAAAGCATTCAACCACCAGAAGACTAGCAGGCAGACCTCTAAAGAGGTGGGCCAAATCATGGATATAGACATCTCAAGATCGAGACTGAAGAAATTGGAGAATATAGGGAAAGTGGAAGAAGAAAAGAAAAAGTTTCCATGTATAGAGCACGCAAATTAAATTTTTTGAGATATTATTTTCCAATTTAATTTTTTTTCATGGAACATCTAAATAGAAATTTAATTTGCGCTGAATGTACCCAAGTACCCCGGAATAGGTTTCAATTTTGCAATAATCATTCTATGGTTTGTATGTACAGATCGTGTCAGTAGAGCAGCACAGGGAACATATTAAGTCAAAACACTCATCATCATACCTAGTGCTGAAATTATTCCATTTTGCTTAAAGGAATTTAATTTGAGACCTACCTGATGTCCTATATTAACCATACATCGCCGAAGAAAAAAATTTTGGTCGGAGAACAGGAAAATCGAGTTCAGATTGAGGGGGGATTTTTGCTCTTCACAAGCCATCTATACTATTGTATGTAAAATTATTTAATAGATAACAAACATTATTGGAAGGATAATTTATTATGGTTTGGGTAGGCATTTCTTTGATAGTATGCACAAATCCGATAGTCACAAATAATAGAACTATGACAGCTTGCATGTACATACAAGACATTTTACATCAGTAACAGTGCTCCATATAAAGAAGGAAAGATAACGTCAGGCCGCAACGATTGTTGAAAATAGAAGTTGGAATTTATACTTTGTAATAGCCATCATGTTATCCATACTTCAAACCAATAGAAAACTTGTGGCATATCATTAACTGGTGATTAAGATCAATAATCTAGAAAACATAAGGACGAATCTAAATCTAGGAACATTTCTAATTTTAAAAAGCCAATAAATGTTGCGTTAATGTTTTTTACAAATGTGGTATCAAAAAATATACATGTGTTTTTAGGCGGTTATTTAAGTTTAATGGGTCTAATTAATTATCCAGACGTGTTCAAAATAGCTATAGCAGGAGCTCCTGTAACAAATTGGAATTTGTATGATACAGGGTATACAGAAAGATATATGGATTTACCTGAATATAATCCTGAAGGGTATCATGATGGAAACGTTTTGAATTATATCAGCAAATTTCCTGAAGAGTAAGTATATAGGCAAATGTCATTAATATTTATATTTATCAACAATCTACTTTGAATACAGTTTCATTTACAATCTCAAAAGTTTTAAAACAATTTACTTAGTAATCATAACAA
This sequence comes from Diorhabda elongata, assembly GCA_026230145.1. NCBI lineage: Eukaryota > Metazoa > Arthropoda > Insecta > Coleoptera > Chrysomelidae > Diorhabda > Diorhabda elongata. The sequence goes on from CM047935.1 coordinate 9,460,118, forward strand.
CTATTGAAATATTTTTGTGAGGATTGTTAATCTTATCGAAAATCTGAACTGTAAGGTGGGGATCGTTGAAAAAACTTGGAAGACCTTTTCATTTAATATATATTTTAATAATAGTCAATTCTTTCTCTACTAGCTTATAGTACGTCGGTATTAATTCCAGCAAATATGCTTACGTTTTATGAAATAAAATAATGTACTTTAAATTAATTGGGAAAATAATAAACATATGAATGAACTGAATCATCCGAATCTAAAAGGTTAATGTAACAATGTTAACAAATGTGTCTGCTATTTGTTATATTTAATAGATTAATGAACTTAAACTATTGTATGTATGGATTTGAATCTACTGTGTCCCCCTTTCTTGTTGAGATACTGGAGAACCCAGTGTTTACAGCTGATCCATCAATCCCACTCCTTTTAAAAAGTCTAGAATGTGGGATGGCTTTAATTGCCAGAGTCTCCTATTTCATACGCTCCCAGGTATATTGCTCTGGAGTTCCTTAGTGTTTTACACTTCGAGAGAATGTGGATAGAGGTTTCGTTCTCTGTGCAACAAAACTTGCACGTCCCATTATCTGTTAGGCCTAGCGTCTTCAGGTGTTTGTTGAGGCGACAGTGCCCCGATAAAACTCCTGTTAGTATTCGTAGATTGTTCTTACTTAGTTTGATACATTCTGCAGATTTACTCTGGTTATAGTTTCCCAGAAGAGTCTTTGCCTGTCTCAGCCATTGTAGGTTGTCCCAATAATTACAGACCTACGGGATACAGTACTTAACATTTTTATCTGGCCATCTGGTATATATTCCAAAACAAATTTTAAATATTTACATGAGTTTAACTCATTTGTATACATTTGTTTGGTGAATCTCGTTGTTAATATTCTTTGCAGTATAATTGAACTTGAAACTTCACTCCTGTGAACATGTACGTTAGGAAACTTTCAGACAATTGTTGTTTGGTTGACGAGAACCTAAACATTCACTTTCATTTATATATCAGTTCTCATATCACTTACTGAACAGTAGTTGACATATTTAAGTAATTTTTCTCAACAGTTTGAGTGCTGTCAGTGATTGATTGTATAAAAATGCCAGAAGATTGAAAATTTGAGTGCCAACGACAAATGATAATTATGATAGGCCACAAAGTACTTTCCAAAAATAACTACACTGAGCATGAGGGATATAGTTTTCATACTCACCAGTTGGAGAGTGAGGTCTTCAAGTATAGCTTGAAATTGACATTACTCATATGAAAACAGTAATGTAAAATAAAAACTGAAAAAAATATAGATTCTGAATTGTTGTGCTATTCAAAAAGGAGGACACAGTTTTCTGAATTACCTAATTCTCGTTCAACAGTCATTAGTAATTATTTAAATGGACAAAACTTTCAAAACATTCTTGTATTTTAAAAAATTCATTTCAGAGACTTCACTTTCCACTTGTGCCTATAGTAGAAAATTCAAAAGCAGTAGCCCTCATTGAAATTCAATATGAAATTATATATAATAAATTTTTTAATTTTTTAACAGGGAAAACCGTTTGCTGATCATCCACGGTTTAATAGATGAAAATGTACACTTCTACCATACTAGCCAGCTGATTAATAGCCTTATAAAAGGTGGAAAACCGTATCAATTGCAAATTTATCCCAACGAAAGGCATTCTCTGCGCCACCTTGATGCTAGCAAACATTATGAAACTACTTTATTATCATTTTTACAAAACAATTTGTAGAAATAATATAAGGATTAACTTTGATCATATTTAATAACAGGGTGTATGTCATCAATTTGAAAGTGTCAAAAAAGTTCAGTTGCCATCAAGGTTTTGTTAATGGTGATGGTGGTCCCAGTGAAAGATTTTGCAGTTGAATCAAATCATTTCTTCTATATTTTCTTTTATAATAAATTTTTCTATTACATAATAACAATGTTTTCACATTTTGCTAATTTTGTCGTAGCAAAGCTTAATCTATTAATTGGATTTATACCTAAGTTGGAATTTTTCAAATCATTGGGGATATTCATACTGAATACACTATTAATTGCCACTACTGTAACACTCTCAATTAACTATCTGACTCTTTTTAGTTTATCTATTGCTCTCTCAGGACGATAACTTGGGTGTAGAAACTTGTGTCTGTTTAATTGTAAGTACTAATACAATAGCAGTAAACTGTGAGTTCAGTATGAATATAATGTATTGAAAAAAAGTTGCAATACAGTCAAACACCCGATTGTGTTAAGTAAGTTTTAGTGGAAAAACTGCCATTACCCATATAGTTTTCCAAAGGACAGCACCATATTTCACAATCTTTAAATAAAGTGAAGAATCAAAAACTATGCTGGCAATAGTTTTCAGATATTAGGTGCCATTTTTTGTCGAAATGTGTATCAAAAGTAGTTTTTTATTTTTTTTTTTTTTTTCATACACGTAGGTTATGAACAAATAAACAAGATAAATATGTTGAAAATAAATAAGGCTGATCTATATTCAAACTGCGGTCTACCACTACAGATTTTCTTACATTAATGGCTTAAAATTCTGAATTTTCATTAGAGTCACATTTGAATTATATAAAATGGGCCTTTCTAACTTTATCCAGCGTATTTTAAACTAATTTACTGCATGTCCTGTAACGGTTACTTTTCTGTTAATAATTGATTGTTCTAAAGGTTTGGTTGACAAAAAATTTTGGTAGGTCATTCGGATTAGATGAAATGGCGCTTTTTCTTTACATGTTTTGATTATATTTTACCAATCATCTAGTGAAAAAATGTTTTGATTTTTTTTCGCACGTGACTCAATGATGGCAAAATCTGGGTGTGTCCACAAAATTTCATTTCAATTGATTCAGCTCTGATTTCCGTACTTTGAACAAGTTTCAAAGCATATATATATATATATATATATATATATATATATATATATATATATATATATATATATTGTGTTAATTATTTTTTCAAAATTTGTAGGGCAAATCTTTATGTTCTTTATTCTTTATATCAAATTACTTGAGACCCTCGAGATCTTTCATATTCTGGCCAAACAATCATGTAGCTTATATTTTTACTGAATTCATTATATCCTAAATTATAAACATATTCGCTTATAATAAGCTACCGATGTGGTCAACTTGGGAAAGGCTAAAGCTTTTTCCAGGTCAACAGAAAATATGAACATTTTTTTTCTGATGTTGCCATTCGATTGCGAGTCCGTTCAGCCTCTTCTAAATGAGTTTTCTTTTCATTTTTTTCCATCTCAATTCCCTCATCTTTTGAGAATTTAATTTTTATTTGACACGTATCCTTTCATGGTTGTTTAAAATGTAAATTAAATTGTGTAGAAAACACATTATAATAATATTTTTCTTCCACTGGTGCTATATTTTTCTTTTCACATTCTGTGACGTATAGTTCATACATCTGCTCAATATTAAAGTCAGGATTTAAATATTGTCGTCTTGGATTGTGAGCTATGGTGACTACTGTAGGCTGGAAGTAACATTTGTATCATCTATTTTATTGCTTGCAACAATCATATATCTGGCCGTAACCTACCTGATAAGTGTCTCTAAAATATTTTTTGCAAAAGGGAATATGAAGTCTCTCTTTTCGAAAGTGATATGTAAACGAACGTGATCTTTGTTCTTAAGTTTATTTCGTGGGGCACCTTATTTTTATTCCTTTAACTTTGATACAACCTCTCAAGAAAATATTTTGTTTAAGTTGACGATGCAAACTATAAAATGCCTTCATGGGAGTCTTTCTCATCTGAAATAATTTTTTGGTTGCACTTTTAACGGTATCTGCATTGTATATCGACAAATGTTTGTGGAGGTATTAAATTTCCTCCCCTATTCCTGTATGCCAAACCTTTTGTTCTGTTATACTTTTGTAAATTTTGTATTTATTTATCAGGATTACAATCTTATAAATCCGAGGAAAACGATAGACCTCTTCCTGAACCAGACTTTCTGTTGATAAATTTTTGTTTTCTTCACCCACTTTGTTATTACTCTCACTCATCTTGATTATAACGGTATAATATTTATTTTTTAAAAAAACAGTCTAAGAGTAATGTTGAAAAGACCAAGAAAATATGTAATTCGATTAATATTGGTGAAGTATACTGTAGGGGAGGGTTGGATAATACCGCGCCCTTAAGAACATATGGCTATAATTTTCAACTAGTGAATATCAGATCAACTAAAGCTAAAATTTTATTATAAGAGGTTACCTAACAATCAATTTTAAATACAATATTTATTTTGTACAACAACTATATAAAAATAAAGGAAGAAAAATAAAATTTATGAGAGCGCGGCATTATCAAACTGGTTTGAGAATAGCGTGCCCGGTTTGATAATACCGTGCATTCAACATAATAGGCGATACATAGGTCAATCAACATTTATTTAGGCATAATTCACAGGCATTGTACATAACTAGGTATAGTGCTTATCTTAACATTAATCTTATCAGAAGTCGCAAATATAATTTTCTGCCGTTTCTTTTTCATTGCATTCTTTGTGGATCCAGGTTGAACAAGAGGAGCAATGAAACCAGACTTCATTATTACGTCCGAATTCACCACATAATTAACATATGTCATTAGTATTCTCATTTTCTTTGTCTGAGCTTATCTCATCTTCACCGTCGTCATTACATAATTGTGCAAGGGCAATATCCTCGCTGCTTTCTTCACTGCTAGAAATTAACACTCTTCTCTTCGCAGATTTTCCTTTAACATGTATTCCATTACCTTTTTTTCTTCTTTTTATCTTCTCTTTCTCTCCTTATTTTCTAGCTGTCCTTTTAGTGGCATGGCGGTCAAAATTTGAGAATGTTGTTTCTTTGAACGTCTTTTAATTTTCTGAATTTTTCGAGGCACTGGGCTCAATATCTCTAAAATGTTACTACGCGAAGTACTGTCAACAGGTTCGATTTCATTTGTAACATGTGTAAAAAGTGCTTCCGTTGCTATGTCATTGTTGAATGAATATTCGTTTCGAGTAGTTAAGTCTTCAACAATTGGGTCTGATATAAAATCATCATCATCAAACACGTCGGGGTTTATGGGATGAATGCCAGTCACTTCGAAACCTTTTACTGCCTTGTCCATCGAAGCTACTCTCAAATAAGCTTTGTTAAATATTAAAGCCAAAACATCATGAGTAATTTTTTTATATGGATGGTTTTTCATATATAAGTCACACTCTTTATGATAAGCTGTCTTCAATGGACCGTAGAAAGTGACATCCAGCGACTGCATCCTCTAGGAAGTGTGCAAAGATAGCATATGGATCCCGTTTTCCCGGCAAAAATGATAAGCCTTCAGTGACAAGTGACAAGCATGATTGTCAAGAATGAGTAGAGTGGGGTTTTCAGCTGTTGAAGTAATATATTTGGCAAAGTGACGAAGTCATTTCTCAAAAAGTTCTTCGGTGATCCACCCAGATTTTCAACACTCATATTCTGCTCCAATAGACCCTCCAATCTTGAGACTTGGTTTGATTCTTTGGCGTGGATATATAAACATGGGTGGGATGATTGAAGTTCCCGATGCATTCATGGCATAGACAACTGTGACATTTTGTCCACGTTCCCCGCTTGTAATTTTGCCAACTTGCTTAATTCCTTTAGATGCATTTTGCCTGCAACCATGTGGGCCAACTATACACCATTGATCACATAACTTTTCTGCCTTGTATACCACATAAGGTGGCAGTACTATCACTGGGGCAGTAAAAGCGAACATGATTGATATTGAGCTCTTGGTTGAAATTATTATCCTCTCTGAATATTTTGTCCCTCGGTGACATTTGTTTCAAGATAGTTTAGTATTTGTTCAGGTGAAATATCTAGAATGTGTGGCTATAAATTGTCAAAGTAGTTGTTTATTTCGTCTTTTGTTTTTTCGGCCCGACTTCTCTTAATATTCTGACAAGTCCTGTTTGCAAACCACTGTTTGTGCGTTTTAATAAAAGCCAGACACCAATCCGCACAAGAAGTATTTTCTTTTTAAATTTATCTATAGATATTCCTTTCAAGTCCAAATAAGATTTTACAACTATGCGTAGGCCCCACATTGTCAATTGGCTGCCGTATTCTGCTGCAGCAATTGATACAACATCCAATGTTCTCTCCATCACTTGATATAGACTTGTTTGACTACCATCATATTTAGGCCTGTAGTCCACGTAGCATCGAGAGCCCAATTTTTTTTTTATATTCCTTTGACATGGCTGAAATAAAAAAAATACCTAGTACCAAAATACCAAACAACATATTTGTCGGCTTAGTTTTTGAGGGAAATATTAATATTATGTAGATACATACCTAAAAAGCACCGTATTATTACATTTATTGAAATATATATTGAAAATGTGGGGTGAATTTACCATCAACGATTATTTAAAATATTTTAAACATGTCAAACATGGTAATGGCTTCAGAATACAAAATTACCTTATAACCTTATAAAAATACAGCTTGTGATTATAACGCATGTTACCGCTATAAACCTTACTAATTATTATTAATACATACTATTTTATGGTAGCTTATAAACTTGCACAGTGTTTAGACACAATCCAGTTACCGTTCGCTCCAAATCTCCCGACAATATTTCTGCCAATTCTATAAAAATCTAAACATCTATAAAAATGTAAACATGTAAAAAATGGCAAACTTAACCACTTAAGCAAAGTGATTCCATTTTACGGTATGTAAGTTCGAATATAATTTTCTATTTATCTATTTTCCTAGCTAAGTTACGAGAACATAGACTAGACGTTCATATTTTATAAATTATGGCTCAAATATAAAAGTAAGTTTTAGGAAACATTTCTGCATATCCATAAGTAAGTAAAAGTCATAGATATTCATCTACAGGGTCGAATTAAGTATTTAGTTTTTTCGATAAAATCTGTAACCAGATCCAGAGCTGTTCTATTCACTTTTCTCCCGGGGAGTCAGTTATGATGCTTTGTATTCAGCTTGTATGTAGATAGATGTTTCCTCTCTTAATCTAGTCTTTTTCCTCCTCTTGTTTGGGTTTTATGGGGTATCTATTCAGTCTTTAATAGCCTGATTGCTATTTTTTTACAAATGCAATTTTCGTTTATTGTTACATATTTATTATTATCTTGATTCAGAATACCTGTAATCTTGTAGCATTACCATTTCTTAAAACACTTTCTCGTCTCCTAACCCTCATAATATTGATTTAGATGATACCAGATACAAAATAACTCTCTGATTACAATTTCAATAGTGAAATTATTAAACATCAATGTTTGAATTACATTATTGGGGTTTACATGTCATGCATGGGCGTCTTAAACAAACCAAGATGAGCATAGCACCATATATCTATCTGTCAATTATTTTTTTATAATTACTGAAAGATGCTGAACTGCGCTGTAGTGAGCTGTATTCATAGGACAGATACATATCTTGTCAGACTAAAAAAAGTCGTGGGGCGCGTGAAATTTCTATCAATAAACCGACCGTTCATATATATTAACTGTTATTTAACATGCCAAATTTTGTTTTTCAATTTTTTCAAAAGCCTAGATTGATGGAAATAAGTGTTAAGGATAGTACCAAGGACTAATTACCCATATTGCTTTTTTACATCAATCTATATTCCCGATGAAAATGCTCTACATAAATATAATAGAGTTTTGGATTATTCGCATAGGAAATAATGAGACTGAACTCCGTAAAAGACTGGAAATATCAAAATGTCAAAGATGATCTGATCCTGAATTTATTAATTTGATATCTAAATATCTGAAAAAAATCTCAATTACTCTTAGGAACGCAAGACATAAATTTTTGGGAAAGAAACACTATTCAGTTGTATATTGAATCGTCGAATGGAAAGATGAAGGAACAAATAAATGATTTAGGAGAATTTTTTTCCCACGAAAGTAGGAAAAAAATGTTATTCGGACATTAAGAAAAAATGTAATAAAAGTTCAATCCTCATTCCAGACGAACAAGGGAGAATTATAGTGCCGCATGCACAAAAAGTTGAATACAAACCTTGCCAAGCACTATCACACGTTCCCCTGACAGCGTTTTCCCACAAGGAGGAAATACAAGGTAGAGTTGAGGAAATAGTGAACTTCTAAACTCTTATAATTTTTCGTAGCTCCTTTTATATTAAAGTTCGTCCAGAAAACTAGGTACTCCAGTCTGACTAATTCGGTCATTCGTGGTCAGTGGTCCTTACCTTCCTCCATATCTTCGTACCGCACTCCTGAACTTTCTGCTGATGGCGCTCACAGTGATGATAAGTCAATGTCATATTTTATCCCCTCAAAAAAGTCATACTTTATCAAACAATAATCACTAGCAATGGCCCGGTATGTTCTCTCTCCTCGAAATGCATCAATAACATAACCGACCCCTTGTTGTCATGACTGCTCAATAGATGGTGCTCGCTTCGCTCACCCTGCCGGGGCTTCACGCAACCCCAAGGATAGTTCTTATACTTTGGATTTTATTTCCTTATTGACTCACTAAAAATCATAAAAATTTATAAATCTCTTTATATATAACATTTTATTGTGATCACTATGCATTCATCATACAAAAAATTTGTGTTTTTATGATCTACTCCCTCTAGCTGTATTTCTGAAAATAATTTCCAGTAGTTCCTCTTATGAGGCGTTTGTGTTCACATTTTCCCACTATTGTTTGGAAACAATAGTTCAAATTTTTATTCATCGATCTGGAGTATTTTTGCCAGTTTGCTGTCGTCTACTTTTGTGACCCTAACTCATCTAATGCCCTTTTTGAGTATGAATGTACTGGCAAGTTTATTACATTAGCTTGTAACAGCTTTGTTCAACCGTTCACCTGATTGTATCTGTGGTACTATTATTGTAATTTGTTTCTTCAATCCCAAAGGTCTTGACAGTTTCACCCACAGATATTTTGAATTTGCTTTTCATGGGATTCACTTGAGAATATTATTTATAAATAGCTTTAGTTTAAGCTAGGCCACTTCCTGTCACTCTCTCGCCACGCTGCCATCACGATTCATACATTTGTCGGCGTTGATTGTATGTTCAAACTGCTTCGTCTTTCCCAATATCAATCACTGAAGTTCGCTCCGTTTTTGCTTTTTAAATGCAAAAAAGTTTGTCTTGCTGAAATTCACTGTCGATTTGTGTTGGAGATTATGACTGTGCGTAAATAGTGTACGCTTCTCATAAAGGAAAGACAAATATTCATGATAAAGAACAATCTGAACAACCTAGTGTCATGAATAAAAATTTTACACAAAAAATTGACTAGAAAATTCTTATAGAGTCCCGACTTACCACCTTCAGACTTTCGTGTATTTCAAAACTTAAACTGATGACAAGTGAAAATAAACTAATTGGTTTAACTGTTAGGCGGAAAAGTTTTTGATGATGGGATCTAAAAGTTGGTGCCAAGATATGACAAATGTTTGAATGTTAATAGTCGAAAAAAGAAAAAATGTTCATATTTTAGTTTGTAATAAAATTCATAACTAAATTTTTTTCTATTACATTAAAAACATTTATCATATAAAAAGTGGTTCTCGTATATTTATTCAATAAGATAAGCAGGGGTAGAACATTTGAAATGTTTTGAGTCAACAGACATAAAAAATGTAATATATTTTGAAACAACAATTCTAAATATTTATTATCCGATCAGTAAATACGTATTTGCAATGAAATATAATGTTTTCACTTTTGTTAATTTTTTTGAGTGGCGTGTATATTTCATATGTTCTTAGGCAGACATGGATTTTGATAGGTACAAATATTTATTTATATTGTCCTGTGTAAAATTATATTTCTGCAAGTTTTGTATTAGTACTTATTGTTTAAAATGCTATTTTTATAAAAATTCGTTAGTTTTGAAGTGATTCTTTTTGTGTATTTAAAAATTGTTTCATAAACCTAACCAAAAGAGGCGTTTTTCCCAAAAAGTCAGTCCCAATATGTACTTTAAAAGAAACTTGGAAAATCTCAAAATGTTCAATAACATGGAATATTTTTGAACAAAATTAGTTAATAAAGACCCCCAATAAAACTTCCATTCTACATTAAATACTGACTAATAATATTGTGACAAATATCCTTGTCTTCATCACCACTATCGTTATGACTACTACTAATTTCGACCTCAGTGAAATCAATACTTGCTTCTTGAATTAATTGCAGGTTATGTTAGTATTGAACATTTTCAGTATGTTCCAAAGCGTTTCTTAGAATTATTCCTCCTTATAAAAGGGACAGTCTTAAGTGCTGGCACATATTCGTTTTGATAGCTGTGAAAAAGTCAAACTGAAACATCTATAGTTAATAATAAGACGAATTGTGTATTTGAACTTATCCACAATTTGAACTGTTTTGTGAAGCAGATACTTGATATTTTACATGCTTCTCTATCTACAACAGATCTCATAGTGAATGTTTAAACAATCCCTATTTTTGTACAAAAAAATTCCATTTGAACATGGCTTTTTAAAATATTTTTTTTTATTAACGCTAGAAGTACTTGAACTTGGAAGTAATACGGAAGCATGATATATTTAATTAGATGATCTGCCGTCTATATTTTTATTATTTTCCAATTTCAGTGTATTGAAAAATGCATTGTTTTTATCAAATAATCTATATTTCAAATTCTGCCATCATTTGAGTTGTCATGTTAGGAATTTTTGTACACTAGGGCCTCGGTAATTCGGAGAGACCCTTTCCGTATTATCCGGGCGTCCGAATTATGGTATGCCATATTTAGTGGTAATAAAACACATGTTTAACCTTAGCTTCTTTAATCAATTTTTCACATTGAAGCATAAAGACAAAAATGTGCATGTACATTACAAAAAAACATTAGTTAATTCTTCTTGACTAAGTCTGTAATATTTCAAATCCTGGTGTCTAAGTCGAAGCAGAAACAACTTCGTGGCTATCAAATTCATTATCTTCAATCCATTTCAAAGCAATGTTTAAAGCTCCTACTGCTTTGAATTACCAACTATTTGGAGAGGAGAATAAGTTTGAGAATCGCGAATAACTCGAAAACTACGTAGAATTCGAAAAACAGTGCCGAAGCCAAAACTGTAGAGTACAAAAGTCTGTGAATATTGAAATAATAATCAACCGAGAACGAAGATAGTGTTCTTGACGCGTTTTTTAAAAGTTAATTAATTTGAAACCAAGAAGTAGTTCATGTTTGTTATATACATGAAAATATTGATAATAACTCGAACGACCAATTTCTCGTTGGATTTGCTTGTTTATATGGAGAGTGATGAAATATATCTATTGAAACTTCAAGTGCTTATGTGATCTTCATCTCGCATCTGGAAAATTATTCCAGCTTACCCGAGTAGAAAATAGAGATCTTAAGAACCATGATGCATTTTGATTTTGTGAAAACGAAGTAGTTTTCCAACAGTTAGAGCAGTTTCCATGTGCACCTGGAACGTAAATTGTCTTGAATTTGCACTAGCGGTAATTTGCGAGCGGATGTTCCAGCTTTCGGCGTTGAGGGAGATTGCGTGGCTCCAACGGAAAAATGAGCTGAGACCTTCTTTGTAGAAAATTTTGTGTTCTACATTTTTTTTGAGTTACAAGTTTCAAAATTATGAGAATCCGTGCCCGTAATTTTGTAAAGAATTGCTAGGCTTATTCAGTACCCGAAAATCTCTGATAATCTAGAAAATCAGAAGCGCTCAATTCAATTTCGGGCTCAATCCATTTTATCTGTACTAAAATGGTTATCGGATTACCGAGGGTCCACTATCACTTTTCTGATTCAATTCTAAAATGTCCCACATTCTTCCAAGTTCAAGGTAACTTTTGATAAAATATACTATCTTGTTTTCATTTGGTGTGAGATTACGTGAAAACTCTTAATTTTTGCAAATTATTTGGAAATATACTTGTAATTTCTCGCGAAAATTTAAGAAATTTCACAACTGTTTTATTACATTTGTAATTTCGACCAAGACAATTTGTACATAAATTTTATATACTATAGAAATAAATTTGTATAAAATCTACAGATGGAAATTCTCAAACTATTAAAAAATAGAATAAAAGTCATTCAACACAACCAATTTTTTATATGGTGATTATATTACCTCATGTCATCCCCAAATTCTATTTTCTCTGCATATTTCAAATTATTATAAAAATTCTTATTTTATAATCGACTTAATGGTTTATTGTAGTTGACATACTAGGGACTAGGGGCAGAAGGCCACAATTCCCCATAAAAGGTTAATGGGTCATATAAAAATATATTGGAAACTCAATCAATAACAACGAAACAAGGTACGTTATCGAATACAGAACTTGACATTGCCGTAGAAATGCAGTCAGTTGTGCCTGAAATGCAACCATAATTTCAGGGGAATCCATGTTGAGTTAAATTTTTTTCCAGTTTATACTGATTCCAAACTGCTCGTTTGTAACAAGTCTACAGTACTTAAGATGTGCCTTCTTCCTGTAATTTTACCTTTGAACATCTACGGCCTTTTTACCTTAACGGAAAGGGAATTTCAGCAATCGCAAACGTGGACATTTTGGGTGGTACTTACCCATAACCTTTGAGACAAAATAATCCTCCAAATACCCCCCAAAACATCACGGATCTGCCATGATAGGGAACAACATCTCCGGAACAATTGAGTCGTTCCTGTCTACCTGGGCCTCTCCAGACCCTTTCCCGCCGATTATCACTGTGGGACTCGTCGAAAAAAAAAAAAACGTAACACCATTATTGTAAAACCTAATCCCTGTGCTCTTGAGCCCATAAAAGACGGGCAGCTATGTGTCGTCATGAAAGTCTAGGCAACCTTAAAGGTCTTCTTACCTTTAGATTCGATGAATGTAATCTTCTGATGGTACTTCTGGAAACTGTCCTTCGGTATGTTAGCAAAAAGTGGCTTCGAACGACCGTTACCGTTACAAAACGATTTCTTCGGATGAAATTAGATATGTAACGGTCTTCCCTCTCTGATGTAACTCTGGGGTGACCCGTGACCAGTCTTCGCGCAACGCTACCAGTTTCCTGAGAAAGGGCCACTACCCGCCTCACCGAAGTCCGTGATATATTCAGGCGAAGGGCAATGTGGTGATTAGATAAAACTTCTTGATGTAAGACCACTATTCTTGTTCGATCAAACTCAGATATCTCATTACCCGGTATTTTCAACAAAATTTTAACGAACTCGCTGTCAACTTGAAAGTTTACAAGGGGGGCCAAGACTTTTGGAGAATCAGGATACTGACTATATGAATCGAATTTAAAGACACAACAAATGAACTTAAGTGAACAAAATATTAGAAATTAAAATGTTCAACCCCAATACAGTTAAGTTGGAATTTCTGGAATCTTTGGCGATGTTCATACTGAATAAACTGTTTACACCAACACTCATAATTACACTGAAGGTAAACGGTTTACCTTCAGTCTCTGAAGACGATAACTTGGTTAGCGAAACGCGCGTCAGACAGTGTAATTGTGAGTGTTGGTGTAAACAGTGTATACAGTATTCCAATACACTGTTCAGTTAAAATGACAAGCGATATAAATGTGAGACAATTGACCTAAATATTCAAATTTTAATTCAGTTTTCGAATATTGGCACTAGAGAGGAAGAAAGGTTTACTAAAGTCAATTACTAAAGACCGGTGCAATCGTTAATGGGTGCAAATGATATTGTAATAAACCAGAAGGCTTATGTTTTTTCCCAACACAAATTGAAAATAAACAGAAATCAAGGCTTATAACTTTTTATTTAAAATTTTGACTTTTTTTTTAAATTTCCTTCCACCACAAAATATTTGCTAATTGTGTAATCTTATAGGCAAAGGCTCATAGACCACTTAAATTCAGTAGATTCACAACAACAATATTTCTTCTGACCAAAGTGACTCCATCTAGGTATCTTAACATCAGTTTTAGTAACCGCGCGAAATTTGAATGCTATTTTATGGTAGTTCATACTACTAACTGGATAATTTTAAATTTCGACAATATCATACAATTTATCAGTCGAATTCAGTGGTTCTGAACACCGAGACCTTTTGCCTTGGTATTACAACCGTTCAATTGCCTAGTGGGAATGTTCGAATCTGTGCAATACGTTCCAAGAAGAAAGCTCCAAACGACGAGGTCGTATCAAGAATAAAGGTAATTTATGCCGTCCTCGAGCTCTAGTTGTTTCCAAAGGGAACATTCATAAAAATGGGGAATTTAGAAGAATTTGAAACGAAAAAATACAAAAGATGGGAGCCATTGAATTGATAGAACGAAACGGTGCTGCTATACCCGATACAGGCTGCGGTGTTTTAGAATTATAACAATTTCAACGTTTCTTTAAAAACAAAATTGTTGTTTACGCATATGGATCCAAGGGTCGCGATGTAATTTTTGGAGAAGAGGGCTATAAACCTACTTTGAATCTTCTTTGTAAAGATGGACATTATGTAGTTAACCGAGGCGTTCGCTTGCTTATATTTTTGCCTATTCGTTTTGAACACATAGAAAAAAATTCGTGTGAAGGAACCTGTCCTAGATGTCAACCAGCTTATAAAGTGATGGTCACAAAACAAAGAAATTTTGAGTACTAAATACAAAATAAAATTAGCTAATTTTTATTCCTATTCTCATAATTATATTAAAATATTGTTGAATTGACCGGTTTTTCATAGTTTGATGATGATTTTTTGATTAATTTTAATAATAAACACAACAAAACATTCATTAATGTGTGAAATGGAAAGTTAAAAGAAGAAAATATATTTCCAAATAAAATATTGTGAATAACAATTGTGAATTCAAATATTACATATAAAATGTTGGGACCCTAATTTAGTATTTTTCATATTTGGGAATGCAATCCCGTCTCGAGATCGTAAATTTCTCCCTTTGTTCCTCCACACTCACACTTTTAGACGCCCGCAAAGTTTTTTCTACTTTTTCTTGTAGTGATGCTGATGATGTATTAGCTTGTGTAGCGGTAGCTGCAATCATAGAAAGAGGCTAGTTATCTTCGTTAAATAGTACTGTCTTATTAATCTCTGCTTGGTCTGGTTCTTTACGATACAATCGTGTGATTATATTTTTAATTACCAAGATATTTCCTCGGTAATTTCGTTTTCTTTCCATTGCTCCAAGTCATCTTGATAATTTTTTGAAAGAGGAGTTTTCGAGTCATGAAACGTAATGTATGTTCTGCAGTTACTAAACCAGTATCTTGACGGCATAATACCTCAACAGACAATTTCACTGAATGAAATGTATTTTTCAAATCGATAAGGACAGCGTGTTCTTCATTCGTAAAAAAATAGTCTGAATTAGAACTGAGCAAGAGGTCAACTAGGTCCTTATCTACACACTGTTTTACCCTATTGTGTGTACTTGTCTATTTGCATAGGCTTGACCAACGTGTCTTGCAGTCAAGAACCAGCTGAATTGTTCAGCCAAACTTTTGCTGAATGTAATTCTGAAGTATATCATTCTTGGTAAGAGAATACCTAAAAAATTTGACGCATTTCCGGATTGTCGTTGTTCAGTTCTTCTTTCTCCTCCACGCCTCGATTTCTGTTCAGACAGGGTCTTCAAATTCTTCCATTAAGTGGGCTGACTCTTAATGACAGTGTGTACATTAACATTTAAAAGGCTCCGATTTATTCCAAATGTCCATTCATCTAAAGTGACTGCAATCCTATAGTCTTCATTCTTTAACTTTAGAAGATCTTCCGTCACTTTAATTTTGAGCGTCGTTCCATAATTCATCACAATTAGTTTAATTGTGTTTGGTGAAGAAGGCAATTTGTAATTGTTATCTTTCGCAGCATATCCTCGGAAGTACAGACTACTCGGAATGGCACACCATCTTTGGCTACCATTCGGGAAATCATTAACTCTTTTGTTAAGTTGGAATCGGATGGAAAATAATCACTGATTTTTTTTTCTTATTTGGTGTTTGATAATTTTCATGATCATCTGGTGTAAATTGAGCCTCAACATTAACAGCTTACCGCTCAACTGACGGCGACGTTCTGGTAGACGCTAACGAATTTGAAGGTAGATTCCCGCATTCGGTTTTGCGTCAATTTTATGGATTGACATCATATAGACATGTAAACCTTTTGTAGACCTGGATGAGGTTTTAACAACAGTTTTACATAACTTGTATTGAGCAGTCAAATTATTAACTGCTTTCTTGAAATATCTCCATACTGCTACACGAATGCTAAACTCCACGAGCACTTGATCCGAATTATTCTTCGACATTTCAAAGTTTTCACAACTTGTGAGAGTACATTTATGTTTATTTAACTCACATACACAATAAACAACGTTTTATTTAAGAAAAAATAATAACTAGGGCTGCACAGTCAAAACAAACAATGGCGCCTGCCCTCACACATGTCACTCTTACTCGTCATAGTTCTGTATTATGTATCTCGCTCGTCACCTAGCGCTAATATTCGTGAATAGTTTTCTAACGCTTTTTGGCACTCCCCCGGCGACCGGCCGCCAGTCAGCACATTGTTCGCGCCCCGAGTGGATGTGTGTAGCGTCGTTAACTGCTGCCGCCCAAACCCGTCAATCTTGAACGAGATCTCGTCATATTATGCTTCGGGATTGATCCCGAAAAACAACACGGAATCCTGCGAGATCGGGATTGCATTCCCTAGTTCATATCCAGTAGTCACTGGTGAAACCTTTCAAATTTATATAATGATATGGGAATAAATGCATTTTCAAAGCGTAATAAAAAATACTTATTTTTATAATTACTAAAAATACTCAAAACTGTTGTATTTGTATGGGGAACTATAGACGGGGTAAATAGTTGCCAACTATTCGGCAACGTGTTCCTAACCGATTTAAATAAACTCGACCTGTTGATTCGTAGACAACTTGAATCACTCACCTTTCAAAGGTTCCAATGGACGAGGTTATTTTGTTTTAAATCTGATCACAACGTGAGTTTGTCACTTCAACAGGTAGTAAAATTACTGTCTTCATCTTATTTACTTTTTGTTTCTTGGAATTAGATTTGTCATTTTTTATGTAAAAAGTAAGCACAAGAGGGTTATTACACTCGAGTAGTTCTAGTGGGGCCGGCCATGGAAAGATGCCTGTGGATATTGGTCTTGATGTGGTATTCGGAAAAGACGTGTCTTGGTAACTTATTCCAGTCTTGCACTTCTCTAAAGTCACGATAAATTAATATTCTGGGCGTCTGCAGGCGAACTCGGTGTTCATGAACCACGTCTGCTGGCAGTCAAATAGTGAGGTCTGCGATATTTCTTCTTTCTGCTCTAAGCTATCTAAGTCAACTCTCGATGCAGAGTTGATCAGAAATTTGGACAGCTTAGAGCATGGTAGAAAGGTTTCTGAACTGACATATGCTCTTCCGAGCTATCTAACATAATTCCACCTATTTGCAAGACCTATTTGACAGGCAGACGTCTGTAGAATCAGCTACCAAGGCACTTATTATCTCCAGAAGACAGGCACCATTCGAACCACTCGAGTGTAATAGGGTTTACCCTTTTGTATTTGCTTTTTACATAAAAAACATAGATTAGATTATTGTTAACCACGTAGAGGAAGAAATGACGACTTCGAAAAAGGTTTGTTTCATGTAATTGAATATACTAAACTCTGGGCATAAATAGAAGATTAGTAACCAAATGCTAATCATTTCCGAATTTTAACTATTATTTTGACGCTTTTTCTCGTAGATTTTGGTGTGTTTATCTAGTTAACTATTTTTCTTCAGTTTTTGTTTTTCCCTCCAGTTCCATTTAGATTTCGATCTACCATTTGGTTATTATCTCATCTTCCTCAGTATTTTTCTTCTCCAACGGCGATCTTGTAAAACGTTTCAAATCTATATGGAGATATGAGAATAAATGCATTGTACTAGCATAATAAAGAATATTTATTCTCAAAACTTCACCAAAAAAATTCTTCTGTAATCGGTTATAGGTAGAATTATAGAATTATAAAACTAAAACCCAAACACAGCAGAATGCGTAGATAAGTTTTACATGCACAATGATAATGAATTAACAATAAGAACGGGAATCAAAATTGCGCTACCACTAGATGTCTGTTTTTGCTCCCACCTAATGCTTTATGCTTATAATACAAAATTAACTTCACCTTGCGTCGTTTGTTTAAACCGTCTATAAAATGGTGATTTAAACTCGTGTCAATCCGATAAATGTTAATTATTACATTTTTTTTATGGAGTATTTGAACATACTGAACGTGGGGCATGAAAAGAAGGTTAGTATCCAAATGCTGTACTTTCTTGAATGGACTGTAGCTGTTTTCAATTTCAAATTTTAATTATTTATATTCCTGCTTTTTATCGTAGATTTTGATGTGTTTTCATCTTGTTGCGTATTATTTTCCAATTGTAACTTTTCACTTTGTTCACATTGTTTAATTTTTTGTTTCAAATTCTTGATAGTCGGTATTGCTTCCATGGGCACGTATACTTGCTTGATACGCACTTTGTCACATCTTTATTAAAATCTTTCCCACTTTTCTGGTTCATTTTGAATAATAGGAGAGATCATTTCGCTTTTTTTATGTGAGTGTTAAGAATATTCTAGATATGCTCTATTATATTGATATCTAATTCGCTGGCCACCAATATTGCTATACCATCTTCTTTGCAAAAATGATACTGTTTGATGTAGCATTGCATCTGGAAATAAAAATCCCACAGATTCCAAAGCTTTGATGTAGATAGTATTTTTCACAAAAAAACTAAACGGTAAACATTTTTTGTAAAAATATCAGTGTTTTGCGAAACATATGATGACTGAAATAACTAATCAGTGTGTGTGAATTCAAATTATAATACAATATGGTCATTGCATACTTTTTTTTATACCTTAACTACGTTTAGTAATTTTTATTTTTTATACAGTATATTATTTTATAAAAAAAAAATAAATTTAAATACCTAAATGATGCGCCAAAACTCATTTGTTGTCACATGACTGAGTGTGACGTAGAAAGTAAGTAAACAGACTTAATATTATTACACCAAAAATGGTATGTACATTAAATAATATTTTCTGTAGACATGCTCAACATGAATAATGATAATTTTCTTATTAATTCGAATAAAGGAATCAGGAACACACAATAAACCCCGTTTCGTATTAAATAAATGCATTTGCAGATGTATTTGTGCTTTACACTTATTTGGAATTAACCCAACTTTTATATATAAATTATATGTTTTTGCACTTGAGGGACATTTTATTTCCACTACATATTGATCATTAATAGCATCTGGAGATGCTCCTAAGTAAGTATACAGGGGTGATAGTAGTAATTCTACAGTAATTTAATTTTCATTTGTGCTTCTATGATCGGCAATATTTTTCCTCTTTTCATTGCTACAGTTTCCTTTATTTTTAAACTGCTTCACTAATGTGCTCAATGGTGTTTTACATCTACATCTTGCAACTTCATAAATGCAGGATGCCGTAATACCTCCATAACGAAGTTGATGCTACAACTTGTTATAACTTTGGTTGCTTGTGACATTACAAGCTTCTCGACAGATTTCTTCACTCATGTGGCTTTTCGCATATTCCAGGAAAGCAACTGTAGTGCTGCTTCCTTCTGATATAAAGCCCATCAGAAGCTGGTGTACACCTAATTTACTATAGGATGTATGCTTTATAAAATCTTTTAATATAATGCAACTTAAATTTTTGTTCTTGGTAGTAGAAACAAAATATTGCAGAAAGTTACCAGAGGTTGGAACTAGCAACATGCTTGGTTTTATTTTGCCAAGCTCCTTCAATGTTACATGTTTAATTTGGTTGCTTACTCCCAATAATTTTGGTTTAGTCCAATAACAGGCCACTTCAATAATTGTAGCTTCCTCAATACATCTATGCACTCACATAATAAACGCAACAACATGCTTGCAACTACCTAAAAAAATTGACATTAGTAAAATAAAGATTTATAAAAGTAATTTTCTCTTGTATACCTAAAGACGCTGCACAATCATCACATGCTGATTCAATAATGCTCTTATCTTTCTTATTATTAATCTCGAGAGAAACAATATAATCTCGGTTGCGTACTTTGTGCTCAGGACTTATTCTGAGTTTTACAATACAGAAAGCACTTTCGTTTTAATTGGACGTATCCAATGGCAGCATCCTCAGAAGTGCTTCGACCAGGAACTGAAAGATAATAAAAATGTTTCAACATCGAAAGCTTTAACGAAAACATAACCTTCAAAGCTATCATCTTTATGACTACATTTTAATAAAGTTCAAGCAAACAATGACAATGACGTTACTATAAGAAAGTCTAATTAGTAGTACTTACGTATCTGCTTTTGCTCCACGTATTTCAGTCGAAGTAAATAATTGATTATTGGCAAGGAACGTAGCAACCATGAATGCATCTACCTTAGGTAGATTGTCCTATCTTGCTTCGATAAATCTTATTCCGGCCATCCTTGCAATTAGAATAGTATTATAAGTAAGAATAGTAATATAATCGCACTAAACAACCAATTACCTCCACTCACAATAACAGAATGGCGTTTGAAAGGCGACACGCGGCGGCCACGTTACAGTATTTACTTACTTTTTACGTCACATTTATATTTCCGATTTACAATATTTCAAGTTATAATATACACTTCAACCTAAATTCATGCATAAGAAATGTCTAAAACACTTATGCATCTTCATAAATTTAGGATTAGAAAAAAATTTTGAATTAGAAGAAGACGGAGATTTTATGTAAAAATAAAACTGGAATAAATCAAAACTACATCATAATAGCTTAGCAGAAACAGATAGTTTGGTGTATAGTGCGAAAAAAATACATTATTTCTTTTAAACTGAGTGGTAAAATTACAACACTGCATAGTAAATTTACTGAGTATCCTTATGATAAATATTTGATTCAAAATTACAAAATTATGTAGTAAAACAGCTAATCAAATTTTCTACTACCTCTTAGTAAATTTTATAAAATGTTTTATGATGTTTTCAAACTGAATAGAATTATTTTGCTTAGTGAATTTACTAAATTGTTTTGCGCTAAAAGCAGAGATGTGCAAAATTGGTTATAAAATGTATTTAAATGTAAAATGGAAATACTTTTTGTATTTTGTTATTTCAAATACAAAATAGTTTTTCATTTTATATTTGAAATACTAAATGCAAAAAAGTAATATCATTATATTGTCTATGTCAAGACTAAGATTATGTAACAAAAAATATCAAATTTGATTATGAAATAAAATTAACAAGCTACTCACTTTTATATAATTTAAAAAATTTGTAGTTGAAATTAGACTTCCTTTTAATGTTTTAGAACATTTCTTGCAAACAGCCGATATATTATTACTCTCACTTCCAGCATCATTTTTTATATCTTTAAAACAATGCTTCAATGGTAAAGAATTTTATATTTTGCAGGTATATCTATCTATAAACATAGGTAATTGTTTATAAATTGGATTTGGTGGGTAGAGGATAGCTAATGAAAAATAACATAATCAAATGAGATATAATCATTCATTTTATGTAGGGGAAGGGTGTACAAAATGACATACATATTATAAAACTAGAAAAATTTAATCAAAAAATTGCATTTTTCAAACGAATATTAAACAAAATATATAATAACCCTTTCGCAACATCTTAGACGAGTCTTTACCTCGATAAAATAAAACACAAATTTTTAGTAAAAAAAAATCAAAATGAACAAGAAAAATTCATTTTACCCCACCTGGAGGGCGAAATGACACATCAATATTTTTTAATATATTTTTAGTCTGTACAAAGTTCACAAACAAAACTTTTTGTTTTTTTGTCTACCCCGGCACAGTCGGCATGTGCCCACTTTTGACAGGAACAGCAACGTAGCCACAGTTCACCTTGTTTGGAAAATGTATACACTTCTGTGCAATAAATGCAAGCACAATCGTCTTCATCTTCGTCGGCAGAAAAAGCCTCTTTTTCTGTGTCTGACTCGTCAGGCTCTGCAAGGACTTTTCTTGATACCACCCTTTTTCTTTTTTCTCGAATTATCAGTTTTGGTTTGCTTTTTTCTTTGGCCTCTTCCAAATTTGGGGTAGAGTTTAAGACAGAAGTTCCCTGACGTTTCCTTGGCTTTCGCTTTCCCTGGCCTGAAACAAATGATCCGATCGGAACTGGACTTAAATCAGCCGGTGTAACCAAAATTGAAACCCCACGTGTTGAATTTTGCAAGTTTTCCTGAGTGGCTGTAGGAATGATGAGGGGAGGTTTTATGGCGGAAGTATTTTTTGAACTAGGTCCAGGTTGACCATTATCATCAGTCAGAATATTAGCAGCTTTTTGGACGGGAGGATCTATGGCGGAAGCATTTTTATTATTATCGGTAAGGCCATTTGTAGCCTGTTGGACAGAACCATCGACTACAATATTTGTAGTTTCAGATGCTTGAAACATATAGTCAGGGAATACATCAGGGTTTATTGGGTAGATGCCTGTTTTAGCAAATCCATGAGTGGCATTCTGGACTGTAGCCGCTTTTCCATACGCTTCATTTAGCAGACCACCAATTTGAAACTGTGTCACAACTCGTCTAGGATGAGCTTTGAGCCATCTGGTTATTGCTTGGTCATAATACGTCTTGAGTGGCCCAAAAAATGCCACATCGAGAGGTTGCATTCGATGTGTGCAATGAGGTGGCAGACACAAAAGCACAATGCTATTTTCTTTGGCGTACACAAGGGCATCGAGATATTTATGACTTGCATGTCCATCCACGATTAACAAAACCTTTTCAGTGGGAGATGCCTTGACATATTTTTGGAAATGTGGCAGCCCCTGCAAAAACACTGGGCCAGTCATCCAGCCGAACTCCTGGGCAATGCATAAAGTTCCTGCAGGTGCATGGTCAGCCAATTCTTTTTTCATATTTTTCCGGGGAAAAATTAGGGCAAGCGGAATAAAGTTTCCAGCGGTGCACATGCAGCAAACATCTGTTACATGAGAACCTCTTTCAGCGCTGGTGATTGCTCATACTTGCTTCCGACCGGCTGTAGCAAATATTTTCTGCGGGCGCTGCACTGTATATAGAGCAGATTCATCTGCATTGTATATCCTCATGGGGTCGATATTTTCTTTTTGCATGATCTGGTCGAAGACCTTAAAAAACTGAGCCACTTGAGGCTTATTAAATGCCTGCGCTCTCGCTGCGGATGTAGCTTCGGGTTTACGCAGTGTTATATCTCGATTTCTTTTCCGAAATCCTCTTAGCCAGTCTTTTCCTGCAGCCTTTTTCTGAATATTAAACTGGTGCTCAAACCCATTTTTTACTGCTAAATTGTAGGCTAACTCCAGTACGTCTTGTCTTGTGAGTCCAAAGAACCTTGATTCTAGCAGTTTTAAATGCTCCACCAACTGCCGTTCTACTTCTACAGGAAATGTGGTTTTAAACCTGCCCAGTCGTTTTTCGCCTTTTTTTAAAGTCTTATTTTTTTGCAAGGCATGTCTCCTTAGAGTTGCTTGAGGTATGTGGTAAGTTTTTGATGCCTTGAGCCACCCCATTTCACCATTATTAACAGCTTCTATTGCCTTTAACATAGAAACAGGATCCCATGATTGCCTACTAGATTTTCTTACGTAATTTGCCCTCCCATATTTTATGTCATTTTACCCCATATGAACCTTATGTAAACAAATGCAATTTTTGCCAAAACAAGAACCCGCTTAACAAATCTGAATAATTCAATTCTAAAAGCAACAATCACATAACTCAACATAAATATTCCAACTCAACAGTTTATCGCATTAAAAAGTTATAGCAGTTTTTAATGTTTCACGACAAAAAATTTTGGCGGTTAAAAATACTATAATCGGACGTGCACTTACTCTGAGTGACGAAGCGGTACTAAATGTAAAGGAGCATACCTGCTACCCATTCCGCAATAGCATATTCGTTTCCGAGCGCTTCCGAACGAAAATTTGTGTGTATTCGAGCGCTGTGTCATTTTACCCCACTATGTCATTTTGTACACCCTTCCCTTACTTATATATTTTCAAGTTTAATTCACTAAGAAGGTGGTTACCAAGTAATTTAATTAGTAGGTTAGGTTAGGTCACCGGTTAACCGAATTTATGATCAACTTGCAAACTAGGAACAGTTTAACAATTATTTGGTTCTTTTTTTGGTTTTGTTATCATTTTATCGGAAAACATGAAAACTTTATCAAAAGTGTAAAAACAGATCATTCGTTCGTTTGATTCGACGCATTCGGCCTGACAAGAAAGCAGTTCAATTCAGTATTGCCAAAATGAGAAAAAAAATACCATTTTTCATCACATTAATTATTAATTCTTTGATGTTTACAAAAGTTAGTTAAAAGTATTTTGCATTTTGCAAATACAAAATATGTCCTAAAAGGTACTTCAAATAAAAAATAAAATGCTTTGTTAAAAAAAAGTATTTAAACACAAAATAGCAATGGGTATTTTGTATTTTGCATTTTAAATACTGTTATTTTTAAAATGTTACATCTCTGGTTAAAACTTTCTACACATTGTTGGTTAGGTTACCGAAGAAATATTTAACAAATATATAACGTTGCCTCCTTGAAATGAAATACCTGGTTGAGATTCATTATATCGGCTTTGTCGTTCTGAAGCCCTCCAAACAAGTGTACTGCGTGATTCAGAAACCAGCCCAATTTCGGTTTCATAGTACTTCCAATAAAAAAACCCGATTCACCATTTTTCTTATGCCCAACATACTTAGTACGAGAGTCCTGCACTGCTTATTGCAGTACATCTTTTTCATCGATATGTTGCTTTTTAAAGTCATTGGTCTCTTGAAACTTTCTATTGATTTACGAAACAGAAGTTTGAGTCACTTTTAATTAAATGAATCCTTTATAATAACAAAATAATAATCCCAGAATAGATCTGTTGAAATATGATATTACACTCTTGGGCATTTTGAAACTGCTTTAATTAATAATTTAATAAAGCATTATTCACATTTCGGTAACATTGATAAAACATTGTGCCAAAATCTAATTTGTTATTATTTCAACAAAATAATATTTTTTGTATATTAAAAAAGGGTGTACAATATATTTAGTCATGTGATTTGATATCTATTTTAAATATTCCAAGTTTGTGGCCAAATTTGTATATGTATCTTCAAAATCGGCTACATTTGATAGAAAAATATTTGGTTAGCGCTTTTCATCATGATAACTTTGATTATTATACACAGTGTTTTCCATTTGTAACACATTTCATAATATCTAATGCCAAAATCTAATTGCTAACATTTCACTATAACTGCTTAATTTCACATCGTGAGGTCACTTTATTTATGGCTTTATGAATGTCTCTTTATTGAGTAGATATGTCGAAATGTGTTTTCTTTGAAATACTGTATATATTCAATAAACGCTATTAATTGTATATACGTTTTTTTTATCAATTTTTATTCAACTGTATAAATATAATTAAGTTATTTATATGAAATTTCTAATAAAGTGATTGTTTTTACTTTTTCATTTATTTCCCTTTTCAATTTAAGGTCCTATCCAAGGCCCTTACCAGAAGTATAACAAAAATACCTTATAAAACCTTTTCCCCAGTTTTAATCCATGAGTATTTCTGACTTATGATTGTGATTTGAAGTTCTAATCATCATGGCCGTAAATTCAGATTTTTGATTGGGGGGCGGGGTAAATTTAAAATATGGCAATAATATGTAATTATAAAATAAAATATCTTAATATCATAGTTTCAAATCAATAAGCAGCATCGAAAAAAAATGTAGCATGAAAGGAAGCAAAAATAATTTGTTGATTGTGACAATATAACTCATAAATAAAAATATTTAATGCAAAGAGGCATTAGAAGTATGACATGTTGTGTCATCTTGTTGAAACCATGTCATACGAATATAGGCTTCAAATTGTTGCAGTTGCGGAAAGAAAAAATCCCTTGACATAGCTATGTACCGTTAAAAATTTTCACTGACAGATTGCCCCTGTTGGTTTTGACAGGGCCGCCCACAGGGGGGGGGCAGATGGGGCACTTTCCCCCGGGCCCCCCATGCTGAGGGGCCAACGAATCAAAGGAAAAATTATTATTATTTTTTTTAATCAATTTATTGGATGTTTATAATATAAATTTGAATTCTCTATTGTTTAAAAGCTGATGATGCAAATTTGAAGTTAATATTTAAAATATTACAATACTTTATATGTGGAGTGATAGAAAACTAATATTTTGTTGAATAACATTATATTATGTTCTGTTATAACGTATTTGTTGCTTTCACTCATCGTGACAAACTAGAGAAAATAAAAAGGCTTAGGAGGTAATCATAACTCGGAAAATGAATGAAAACATTCTAGGAAAAATGCGAATTATAGGGAAGCGGTCTAGTTCGATTTATTGAAGGTTCTCTCCCCCTCTAATTACGATAAGCATATGAAGTTATTGAAAGTATCAAACACGGCATTTTTTCGATTTACCAAAGCTACCAGATGAAGACATTGATTTATCAAAAATTTCAAATTATCGAAGTTCGAGTTATTGAGAGTCGGCTTTAACATAAAGAGCCTTTGGCTTCGGATTTCCACGGAACTTAGTTTCCGGTTTTCTGCATCCAGGTATCGAGCTCTCAGAATTTTTTTGTGTAGTGTGCAGTGTTTAATCCTCAGCTGACGGGAATTTATTGTGCGAGTACTTACCTATACGTATTATAATTTCAGGTAAGTGAATTTCTCTTTCAATTTCAATTAGATTTAATATTTTGTGCATAGTTACCGGAACGTATTTTACTTGCGAAAAGATGGTTTGAGACTAATATTATAAATTATAATATATATATTAGATCCAGTCAAATTGTCACAGTTTATTCATTTTGCGAAATGATTTTTTTTCTTTCAACCGTTTAGTTTTTTGTTTTTTTAAGCCTACAAAAGGTACAGCTTAGTTTCTAAATGTTTGCCCTACAAAGAAAAGTGAATATTGCGTCTTTAAACCGTCTTCTCAACTTGTTTTTTCTAGAATCAAATTTTTCAAGGAAAACAAATTTTAATCTAAATTAATTGAATGTTATGTAAATTTAAATGAAAATGTTTAATTCCATTTATTTATAATTGATGTCCTTGTTGATTAATAGGTCTCTGCATAATGCCGTCCAATTTATCGATTCCTGGATTTTGCGTATTTGTTTTCCATACTATCATAGATTATTTGGATTTTTTTCAATGTCACACTAGCTTTTTCGTCTCAATCATTTAGAATAAGCGATGTTTTACTGTATTCTGGTTTTGACTAAATTTATTAGAATCGGTATTACTTTCGAAAGGTAATTGATTGAAACTCTGCCTTTTGTTTCCTCACTTTTTTTATTATTATTTTTTTTAATTATTTATAGACTTCTTTAGTAGAGCCTGGCTACCTGGCTTTCAGTTATATCTTTTATATCCTATTATCAGCACTCACGTATTACTTGGCCACAAGTTGCTCACAAACTGGTGTTATTCATTTTTAGGTGCTAATCTTTAAAATGGAGCGAAATTACCCTTCTGGTGCTGAAAAGAGGAAAAAAATTATTGCGAAGAAAGCTGCAGAAGAACGAGGGAAAAGAACGCTTGACTGTTTTTTACTACCGAATGCAAATCTGGTGACTGACCGACTAGGGGACCCATCTCCATCCACTTCTCAATGTTTAGTGCCGGATCTGTATAATCGTGGAGAAGCTGAG
Organism: Diorhabda elongata; assembly: GCA_026230145.1. Classification (NCBI taxonomy): domain Eukaryota; kingdom Metazoa; phylum Arthropoda; class Insecta; order Coleoptera; family Chrysomelidae; genus Diorhabda; species Diorhabda elongata. The sequence goes on from CM047935.1 coordinate 9,487,957, forward strand.
ACGATTCTAGTACCTAAACAACAAGAAATTTCATCTGTGGAAGACAATAACAAAACTGATGAAGACAGTTTCGATGTTTTAACGACAACCAACCTGGATTCAGAGAAAACTATCGATGAATCAGAACAAATCAACGTGAATAAAGACCCTGGCACCTGGGGTCGTCTTGACATCAAAACTAGAGATCTTTTGGTTTTAGCGGGACTCCCTGGTAAACCGCAGGGCATTCCAAGGGATAATTCTGGCAGAACGTTTCCCACGTCCATTTTGTCAAAAAAACTAAGTAATGGGGAATCTGCGGATAAGGATTGGATTTCCTGGAGTATTGAAAAATCTGCCTTTTTTTGCTACCCTTGTTGTCTGTTTGAAGACAGAAGTATTGAGAACAAGCAATTATCAAATTTTGTAAAATGTGGCGTTAGTGACAATTGGAAAAAAATCTACGATCGAGTTGAAGACCACGAGTCGAATGTAAATCATGTAAATAATTATGTTAAATGGAAAGAGTTAGTGATCACTCTTAAAGGAAAAAAACCTGGTATTGACGATTCTTAAAATGCATCAGAGAAGAGGAAGAAAAGTGGAGAAGAATTTTGACAGCCGTCATTGACGTAATATTATTTTTGGCAGAACGAAACCTACCATTTCGAGGGACTAGTTCGACTGTCGATGAAGACGATTGTGCCATATTTTTATCAACACTCAAACTGTTGTGAAGATACAACTCTGACATTAAAGATCACTTGGATTCGCTAGCAAGAGCTAAAGAGTCTGGGAAAAAATTGCAAGATCATTATCTGTCGTGGAGATAAAATGTCTGCGGGGATAAAATGAAATCAAGTATCATCCGGGAAGTTCAAGAATCACTATACTTTACTATAATTGTTGATGGAACACCCGATATTTCCCACAAAGAACAACTAGTTTTCGTGATAAGATACATCAGTCGAAACGACGGTTTATGGGGTGTTTATGAAAGATTTCTCCTGCTGTCTAACTTTGATCAAAAAACAGGAGAGGCCATAGCGAACAAGATCAAGATTGTTTTGAAAGATTCTCATTTAGATCTTCAGTTATGCAGAGGCCAAGCCTACGACAATGCCTCGAACATGTCAGGAAAGTTTAAGGGGGTCAAAACGAGAATCCTTGATGATAACCCTCAAGCCTACTTTTCTCCATGTGGCGCACACTCCTTAAATCTCTGTGGCGTTCACGCTATGGAAGTGAACACAGAAGTTGAGTCATATTTCGGCAACGTTCAAAAGTTGTACAAAACTTTTTCAATGAGTCCTAGTAGATGGAAGATTTTGCAAACAACTACCGGAGTGTCCCTCCATTCAGTTTCAACCACAAGGTGGAGTGCTAGAGTTGATGCGATTCGTCCCCTCACTAAAAGGTATCAAGACATTATTCATGCTTTGGTCAGCATATCAGATGAAACGAACTTACCACCAGAAACGCAGGCTGACGTTGATGCCTTGATTACATGGATGAACTCGTTTGAATTTGTTTTATTTACCACAATTTGGTATAAAACTTTGAAAGTGATCGATGAAAGGAATAAAGTCTTACAAAATTCGAAGATTACTGTAAAGGACTCTGCAAAAATAATGGAAGGCTCAATTTCGGACATTACAACTATAAGGAGTAGTTGGGATAAGTTTTTGGAAGAGTCCAAGTCAATTGCGTCGACCTTCCTAATATCGCCTGAATTTAAGCCGACAAGAGGGAGAAAAAAGAAAACGTTTTTTGATGATTCGGAGGTACCTGACCATAGCTTCAACGTGACAGATCGGTTCAAAGTGGAAGTTTTTTTGCCGTCCATAGATTTGCTCCCTTTGGAAATAAAATCAATAACTGAGAAGATGAAAGAATTGTCTGATGTATTCACACCGATCATATCTCCTACCGAAAATACGTTACAACTTAATCAACTCTATGTTGATGGTGTAGCAGAAGATCTGGTCAACGGATACCCACGAGATCTTACAAAGGATGAGTTAGCAAATGAATTGACCATTTACTTTAAGCTACTTAAAGATGGCGTGATCAACTCAGGAGAAGGAAACTTGAACTGTGCAGTTGATATTTTGAACAACATTTACCAAAAAGGCCTTGAACACATATTACCGCAAATTTGCAATTGCTTACGGTTACTAGCTATAATACCAGTTTCAGTTTCAACTGGTGAGAGAGCCTTCAGCAAAATGGCGCTCATAAAAAACAGGCTGAGATCTGCAATGGGAGAAGATAGACTTAACCACTTAATGATATTAAGTATTGAACATGACATAGTAAGAAAAATAAGTTTTGATGAAGTGATAGAGGATTTTGCCAGATTAAAGGCAAGAAAAGTCAAATTATAGATAAATGCAGTGTATATTAATTTGAATTTGTTTTGCTTCTTTTATCATTATTTTTGCTGTAAATAAAATTCTACTTTAAACTTATATGTATTATGTTATTCACCCTTTGAATTTTTAATCAAATCTAAAAATTTATATTTTAATTAAAATATATTTAAATATTATATATTATATTTAAATTCGGCAATTCCCGGTTCTGGCACTAACTTTTCCACTAATTTTTTCAATTCATTAATATATTTGTATAGATTTAATCTAGAATAAGAAATAACACCAATAACTAAAAATTTATGTTTTGGTCTGTATATGTTTCTTTGAAAATAAGCAGCTTTTAAATATTTACATACCTTAAAATTTTGTGGTTGTTCTTTTCTAAGTTGTACTTTGCAATCTTTTTTAATAATTAAATTAAACATTGTTTTCCGTATATATTTCGAACGCTGACTGTGGGATGTTTTCGATTTCTCATTTAGAAAATATATATATATATATATATATATATATATATATATATATATATATATATATCAATAGAGTTGCTTTCTCAATGAAATGAAATAATCCTAGTCAGCGCTCGAGGTATGTAGAGACAAAAATGTAAATTTCAATAAAAACCTAGTAACTAATAAGGTACAAAAAAATAGGTGCTTATTAATAGCAACCTTAAAGTTAAAGCATTATTTGAAATATGCTCGATTTTGATTATGATTCATTGGAGTAATGAAATTTCGATAATTATGCGACTAAAAAAATAAAAAATCAATTGGCAAAAAAATTTCTTTTTCGCAGAATGATCCTCACCCCCTCCCCAGCACCATCAGACCCAAATGTAAACAGGGCCCACCGAGAGTCTCGGAGAGCCCGGAGCAAAAGCTGTCTCGGTCCGAGACAGCTTTTGTCCCGAGCCCCAGAAATCCTCCGGGCGGGCCTGGGTTTTGAAAGAAATAGGAACGGATAATTCCGTGCGCTGATATGGCCGCTCAAACGGTTACTTTCGGCAAATACTAACAATTATTTCGTTCCTCCGTATTTTAAAAAAGGGTATTCATTATTTAATAATTAATAAGATAATGGAAAAAATGGTTTTATTAATATAATATACTTATTTTAAATTAAATCTAATTAGTCTATTTGTACATGTATGAATATAATCCAGTCAATTACACATATATAATTATTAACAATAAATACGAAGCAAACGAATATTCCGGCCTTAAAATAATGGATAAAGAGGTAGAGATACGTGGTAGAACTTGATTCTGCTCAGCTTGATCAATTGATTTATGTTTGTGTACTGTCGCAGTAGTCAAATTGAACACATCGGGTATATCGATATAAGCTGGATCTTCTGCAAAAGAACAATACATGAAAATGTGAGAACAAAATATAGAATGATAGTCTGAGTTGATTGTGCTTATTGAGTACAAATATTCATTTTCAGAATAAAACAGAATAATTATAAAAATAATTTGATATTTGCTCCAATCGAATCCCTAGCATACATTATACAGTACATCAAAAAAATTGAGTGTTTCCTCGAAGTCTCAATTCTCTGTAATTGTTTTTTATTTTTCTCACTGTATATTGAATCTACGTGCATTGTATAGAATCATGTTCAAACGTCTTGTCGAGTTCTATCATCAGCTCTAAATATAATCTTAATTTTGATAATATGGAATTGCTCTGAGATATTTATGATAGTTTTTAATCTGAACAAAGAATGAGAAGGCAAACATTCAAACGTTTTCTGTTTTCTTTTGAGCGAAAAAGATTACATTTGAAAGAGGATAGACACAAGGTTGAATTAAGAATAGTAAGTATTAACTTGTGATACATTTTTGGTCTCAGCCCAATCGCAAAAAAATTCATAATATCCCAAAGGTTGGAAGATATTTCATTTAAAAAATTATCAATTTCTCAACTAGACGATTATCCATCTTGTATGGATAATTTTTGTAAAAAATGTCAGAAAATAATTAAAAACGATCCGTTCCGAGATTTTTCTTCCTTTCGCTTATTTGGATAATAAGTTACGGGCGCGTACATATAGCAAACTGTGTGTCATAGAATAAACAAGAGAGTGACCGATCAAATTGGAAAAGAATAAAGATAACTAGGGATGTCGAAACACAATACATGGTTGCTCGTAATAATTTGAAGTAAAATATCCCTAGAAAAATTAAAATGTTTCCACATATTATATTCTTATATAACGAGGATGGTCATAGAAGTACCTGGCCTGACCTAGAAATAGCGGTAGTTGCTTGAAAAATAGCACTGTATTAGAAAGTACACAATCTATACATTATACTCGTATGTTTCAAGTTTGAAGACGCCACGTTATTTAGTATTTGTTTGGCAACCATCAATAGTGAACGTTTTCAATAAATTTGTAAACATGGAAAAATTGATCATCGTTACGTGATACAATACTTTTATTTGAAAAGTCTGGGCCCAATCAATATAAAAGCTGAACTATATTCTACTCTGGTTGAGAGTGCTACTTCGTTATCAAAAGTAAAATATTGGGTAGCAGAGTTTAAACGAAGCCTTATGACCTGCAAAGGCCGGCATCCCAATGGTCGACCAAATGAAGTGAAGACTCCAGAAATGTTAAGAAAATCCACAAAACGGTACTGGATGATCGTCGACTGAAAGTGCGCGAGCTAGCAGGCATAGTAGGTATTTCAAAATGTGGGATACATCGTGTTTTAACTGAAAATTTGGACATAAGAAAGCTGTGAGCAAGATGGTTACCGAGTTTGCTCATCGTGAAGATGTTTCCGTCCGAATTTTTGCGCCATAGATAAACCGAAACAAAAGAACAATCAAAACAATGGACTGAAAAGGGAGAACCGGCTCTAAAATAGGCAAAGACCGTTCTATTTGTAGGTTATGGCGTCGGTTTTCTGGGATACGCGTAGGATAATTTTGAACATTGACTATCTTGAAGAAGGAAACAATATCAACGGTAAGTTGCTAATTTATTGCAACGTTTGAGAAAAGAAATCAAGCAAAAACGGTCGCATTTGGCTAAGAAGATGGTGTTGTTACATTAAGACAATGCACCAAGCACGTATCCGGTATGGCAATGGCCAAAATTAATGAATTAAAGTTTGAATGGTTATCTCATGCACACTATTAGCCAGATTTAACGAGAAAAAATGGCTTGTTTGTCAAATATTTTCTAATAATGAAGAGATGATATCGGTAGTTGATGGCTATTTTTAGGAGCTTGATGATTCTTATTGTAAAAGGAGTATCGAACTTATTGATCATCACTGAAGAAAGTGTATGGAGCTAAAAGGAGATGACGTTGAAAAATAAATATATTTTTTTTCCTAAATTGTTTTGCTTCCTTTATTAACCCAGCTACTTTGTGGACTGTCCTTGTATAACAATATGGATTGATAGTCATCATTTAAATTTTGCACATTGGTGAAGCAATTTCAAGGTAATACGTGAAAATAATGTTCCATGAAATTTACGGGAATGGAGTAATTTCGAGCATATTATATATATATTATATCAAGACATAAATATAAAGAAAAAGAGGTAGTACAGAGTTCACAATTATTTACTAAGAGTCATGAATACAAAGAATAAATTATTTCTTAATTGCAACGTAATCTTCTGTTAACTTTACAGGTTTCGTTTGCTCCTCAAATACTTAAATTTTTAATGAGTCTCACGCTTAATAGTTGTAATTATTGTGCATGTGGCTGGGAAATTTTTCACTACATAAAATAGATTCTTCAATAAAACTTATACTTGTTTGAAAAATATCCGACCGCCTGAGTAAAGATGCGGATGACAATAAAACAGATGACTTGTTAAATCGATGGCTTCAGCTTTCAGGCGTAAATTCAGCGAAAGTATTATATTAATTTTTATAATGTATAATATATATCATCGTCCATATTGTTGAAGAATCCCGACTCTACGGTTATTTTTATAACGGCTGTCGCTCGTGTTTTGTAATTGTTTCAAACGCTAAGCTCGATTTCGTCTAGATAACGGGAAAAAAATCGAATCACTGAAAGGTGCAGAAGATTGTTGGTTGGTTGTATGGTGCGGTCGGAATCGTTGAAAGTACCAGGGAAAAGAGTGAGTTTTTTTCTAAAATGCCAAGGAAAATAGAAAAGGCAGAACTCGAAGAGTATAACAAGTCTGCACAAGCATACATAATTTCTCAGTGCGTCAGCGACGATCTTCTCCAGCGAATTGCAGGTAGGCTGTCGGCTAAGGAAGCATGGGACATTCAGTATAGAATGAGATGATAACGAAGATGCCCCATAATTTTTATTTTGTTTGAAAAATCAACATCTATGTCATCTTATTAACACTCGATAACACCATAAAACGTTATCTGTCTGGTTTTGTTTGGATTTGAACATGAAAATCACATCATATATATATATCACTGTTAACTATGGATTTCAGTAAAAGTTTGGTTTCTGTTTTTCATTTCTATAATTACATTTCCCAGCAAAATTTGTATTTTCTCTTTTTCCACTTTTTCCGGCGTGGTTAGCAGACAAAGTAACATTCCACTAAATCATGTCGACCACTTATTTTTCTTTATAATTCAATTAACGAGACAGACAGTTAGTCCTATTTAGATTTTTAGCTTAATTTGCTGATAATAAACACTATCACTACACCAACATCACAATTACACTGTCTATCGCGCGTTTCGACGATCAAATTATCGTCTTCAGAGAATAAAGGTGAACTGCTAATAATATATATATACAAAATTTTTCATTCATACGCAAAATACAAGCTGGAACAACAAAGAATATATAGGACTCTTAGAAGGAAGTTTCATTCCGGGTGTTCAGGTTTGTAACTATGTAAATTTTGGAAAATATGTTAAAGAATAAGTTTATCTACAGCTGGCCATTTTTTGTTGGCCAATGCATCTTATCAAAACAGACTTGTTGAAAAAATAACTACATCCAGGACCAAAAAGACGGAACCTTTTATGTAACTCGATAAAATTGTAATTCGAGTTATAGGTTCAACTATCACATAATCTTTAAATTACTATGAGAGTATTGATAAATAATGACAGTTCTTACTTCTGTTAATTGAATATGATTAACAATTTGACGAAATCCTATTATTTAGTCATGTCAAAAGTTACGTCAAAATTAAATCATTGCATTGCTTTATTTGGGCGCAAGTAGGTGATGGGAAGCTGCTAAAACGACATTTGTTTGTACTAACATTAATTTTGTCATTTCATGTACAAGATGATTACTACAACTATTACAAGTGCTTCTGATAAAGTAAATGTGCGTAGCAGTGTTCCTCATAACTTATAAATTGAAGAGGAATTTAAATGCCGCATAAAAGAATTTTATGAATTGTCAGTCAACAAAAAAAATCACTTATTGTTATTAGTACTATTCGATACTCACATAAACTACAGGGTAATTTATTTGAAAAAAACTGATAAAATATTGTATAAGCATTTTTATTCACTCTGTATCAGATTCAATGAATATTAACAAAATTAATTTTCGCTACTAATCGAATGCTTTGGATGCAGCTGATCTCCATTCTTGAATTTCTCTTAAATAGTACATATAACTTTTTGAATACCACGTAAAACACATCACAATCGTATATTATTGTAATGGGGATATCTGATTCAAAATATGCAATAAAAAATATAGTGTTTCATTTAAAAAATGTAACTATGATTTGGCACAGCATTCTAGAACACGAGAAACTGAACGGCTGCCATATACAATAGCTTGTATCGTGAAAAGAAGAAGAATAGAGAGGAAGCCACCAAAGGATCGTCAACAACCAAGTTTCCACCTGTCATCAAAATGGTATGCCATATTCCTCTCTATGTCACATATGTTATAAGAAAGAATCCGAGAGTGACAATGAAAGTATAGAAGAAGAAGAATAAGAGAAGGAAAAGCATATCAAAATGCAATTAATGGAAATGGAAGGAGTTAACTAATCGAAGGATGATGTTGATAGAATAATAGAAATTGAGCAAGTAGTTAAATAGAAGAAGTGGAATAAGGGGTCAAACAATCGAATAGTGATGTAGGTAGAAGAGAACTTGAACAAGGGGACATACAATCTCGAAGGACAAAGGAGGCACTGAACTTTATCACACTAATTAATCACCATGTAGAAGATTACAACGGAGTGCTTATAGTCAATATAGCTGTCACCAAAACTGACTGTTATTGTGAACGATTAAAATGCGCTGGTGTCAGAAAAGGTGAGAACTAGGTTAAAAAAACTAAATAATTGATAGGTATATGTAAGTTGGTCGAGAATGAAATATTTGATGTCTAGCCAAATTGAGTATCTGGGTAGTGTTAGGAGAGTGGTAAGGGATGGGCAATAAATAAGTGACTTACTGAAATTCCAGACGGTGGCCCAGTGTGTAAGTGATATGGATTAACAGATTAACATAAAAATTCAAATTTAAAGTTCGATTGTTAAAGTCAAAATAATAAATGAATAATTCATTGATTCCAACAAGATTTGAAGAATTTGAAATATGAAATAATTATAAATAAAACTTTTATGTGTCGATCGAAATGATTGTTAGATATAATAGAAATAAAAGACCGGTCAGTTGGCGACTACTACTATATGAGATACAGAGAGTAAAGTTAATAATATTGGAAAGCATAAGAAGTCCAGTACATATACTATTATGAATTTGAAAGGAACCATCAAAATAATCAAAATTTGAATGAATCTTACCCATGCATCTTCTGATCTTATATGGTTTGTGACCTGGTTTACAGGTGCAACTTTTGTGAATACAAGCAATTTTTGCTTGGCATTCTGCCCCACAATAACATTGATGATCATGTTCGCATTGGTCGTGTAAATCTCGATTTTTTACACACTGTCCTTGGTGCAAGTGGTGGAATGGTTTACAAGCACATTGATTCTTCTTTGTACACATACTGCGTGGACCTAATAGCTCATGGCACTCTTGTTTTTTGGAACAGCGTATTGCTGGAGACGGTACTGAAAAAAAAAATGTAAAAGTTAGAATACAAAGGAGAGGAAGGAGTACTTTTAAAAAATATTGTAATCACTTCCAAAATCGATTAAGTTTATTTTATTACGCTATCCTAGTGAGTGACCCTGAGCTACCAGATAGTATTAAAAAACTAATTGTACAGGGTATTCAAAGTGTAACGGATTCACAAGCGATATACATTATAAATAAATAATTATTTCTTTTGAAGACCCTGTTATTATTTAGTGTAAGCTGTAGATACGTATTCTAACGGGTCCTTTGTGGAAATATTACAGGGATTGAGTTATAAGCTACTGTTTCCTTGTTAGAATATTTTGCATGTAGAAGAATCTCATCATTAATGGAATTTTACATTATTATAACGAAATCGCACATTTTGAATATATTCTCGATAAATTTATTCATAAGCAACATCAAACACATAGTATATTCTGCCTTTTACACTATAAGTAAAATCTAAAATTCTATTATTGCTATGTCTTTAAAAAATTCTATTACTGATAGGATTGTTTGGAATTATGTCTTCATAGACGTGACAATCACCGTAGAGGACGCTCAAGATTCTACACTGGGGCCAGATCTTTGGAATGGTCTATATGATAGTCTGTTTTTGGCGCGCTACTCGTTGCTTACGCCGATAATGTGATAGTTGTGACTACGCGCAGTTAAAATTGAACCAGACAATGAGACGGGTATGGGGATGGTTAGGTTAGGTTGGGTTAGGATGACAAACCACAGACTTCTACTCGTTAAGGAAAAAACTTAATTGATAATTCTCACAAGGAAACGAATAGAGACAAGACTGCCAACTGAGATCGGGACAGAAGAAATCGAGTCCAGATGAGAAGTAAATACAGTAAATACTTGAATCCGAAGATTTCTTTCTAGAAAAACGCTCGTAGACAGGGAACGTAGTGACGACATAAGGCAAAAATGCAGAGTGGAAAATATTAACGAATGGGTACTGAGTAGAAAGCGCGAATGGGACGAACACATAAGTAGAATGAGCGAGGAAAGAATAGTAAGAATAGCACGAGATGTATGGGAAGGCCACGAAAAAGATGGAGTGATAATCTTACCATCAATTGAGGCAATAGGCATGCTGCGAAGAATGAACAGGCTATCTGCCTCAAATGGAGTAGGAAGAAGAAGAAGATCATAGATGTAAAAAGGCGTTTATCCAATTCTAAATGTGTGTTAGTATCAGTTCGAGGTTAGGTAGGAGAAAAAGAACTAATTCAACTATAGAAAACAGTTGCGATTTCTTTTTGTACAATACTTATCACAGTGAAGGTTTTAGAATGTAATCTTACTGGTTTTTTCGAATGTTGTTCGACAAATAACAAAAGCGTATTCAAGTTGAAATGACTTCTCTCTAAAATTGTTGATGTTCAGCAAAATAGATATAGGATATACGTTGAGTTGAATGATCTGTTTGCTTTTGATAAAGTAAAGGTAGGCGCTGTAAAACAAGTAATAATAGTTGAAATGATTCCAAAATCATCTTAATAGCGTTAACAAGAATTGTGATATGAAGTGATATTCGGCCTCAGTTAAAGTATATAAATAACTGGTACTCAGATGGGGTGAACAATAACAATATATAATATTAAATTGGATGCCACCAGCTTTTGAATGAATGACGTTAAAAATGTATAAGTAAAAGTTGTAAAAGTTGGAAAAGCTGGAAACACCTTTTCAAATAAATTAATGATAAGAATCAAACAAACTAAAATTATCACCGGACACGTTTATCCAAAGAAACGGAAACTCAGATGGAAATCATTGAAGAAGGGACAGGTAGAAAGAACAGATTTGATTAGAAAGCAGCTTATGCTTTTGTTCTGTTTGTTCTCTAATAAATATAAAATACGAATTTACATGAAAACTATTACATTTGCTTAAAACAAGAAAATTAATAAAAATAATTGGAATTTTTGTGAGCACTATGATAAAATATTAAATAAATTTATTGATACTTTGATATGAATACTGGAGTGTAGATAGGTAGAGGACGATTTAGAATACATTCCGAGGTTTTATTGAATCTTTTGATTGAAGTGGTAGATCGATAACAAATTAATTTCTTCAAAAGCTCCAATGTTTAGAAGTAATAAATCCGAAGTGACTTTTGTGCCACAATACGTGAAACAAGGAATATCAAAAATGATTGAAGAAAAACATAACAAGCCGATTGGCATGTCACAACATGAAAACACTCGACGAAACAAATAGCGGAGAGTATAACAGATTTTTTTATTCAAGGAAACGGTTACTCATGCAGTTTGGAAGTCAAGTTATATTATATTTGCAGCGAAGTACTTTTGAATATAAATTTCTCCAGTCACTGTTCATTGAATATAAGGTATAATGCGACTATTTGAAAACGAATTTCAGATGATTTCGCATTATTTTTTTATTATTGTTCTTTAGTGGCATCAACCTCAATAGTTTAATTAAAAGTTATTATCTGATAGTTGACTTTGTAATGTTTATGTATTTAAGTCGAGTGATTACAGAATTACATAGTTACAGTGTTTATCAAGACTGAAGTCGTATTTATTATTAATTTATTTTGTAATTTTGTCATCTTGGTACTTTAAGCAGTCAACCACGCAATTTTTGTTTGTTATTAAATGTTGGAGATGCTGATATAATCTGTATTTGTTTATCCAAGAGTTCATTGTCGGTTTATTTTGTGTGATTGGTGTAGAGAAATGCATTTTGTTTTAAAACAGGCCTTCTTATTTCTTAGTTGCTATATAATATATTTTTTTTCGCATTTTCTTGTTGGACAAAATTTAAAAAACCCAAGTGGAAAATATAGAATGCAACGTTGAATCTTCATACTGAACTGTTTACAATAACACTCAAAATTACACTGACCCGCATTACCAGTCCCTATCCTTGTTAAATTATTCTTTATGTATATAAAAAATCAATATCGATGGCTCTCTACTTTATTTATATTCTATAATGTGTTTAGCATTTTAATAAACAAAAAAAAACAGATGTTCGGGTAAAATTATGATTTACCAATTCTGACGATAAATGAAACAGTTGTATTCATGTAATAAACAAGACTTTGATTCAACTTATATGAAGAGCACCCTCCTGCCAATAAAACGATTAGGAGGACTGTTTACGTTTCGCCCCTGATCAAATTACTGCGGCAGTGGAAAGCCTTTTAATAATTCAATTGGTGAGTAGATTAAAGAGATCATAACATAGTTTATCGTCACATCAATTACGTTAATTACGGTTCGCTGTTCTAAACAAGTGTCTTGCAGATTAATAATAGTGAGTTCCCTCGATAGTCTAGATAATCTATTATATCTAGCATTCCGTAAGGGTTTGTTCAGTTATAATGCATTGAATGGAAGGATATTTGTTGAAAACTATTGTATTGAAACATTTAAGACTTGTAGAAGATTCAGAAGAACTCAACCTGAGCATGGAAATTTTCAAATATGAATCGATAAAATACTAGTTGGGCTATTTTATTATGAATCAACTGAGAAGAAATCATCTATTTATCTTTTAGTTTCCACAGTTTATTCATTGAGGGCAATTATGTATATTTTGAGAAACCACGAAACTAGAGTTAGAGCTGAAAATTTGGCAATGCTACTAGCCTTAAGTAGCAAGCTTTGACTGCATTCAAGTCGCTGCTATCACAGAGAAAATAGTGATACATATGATTTACCATCGACATATGAATTTATCGATAGAACAACAAGTTCAGTTCAAGTGAACAACGTCTTGAACGGTTGCAAAGCGTATTTGGTGATGAAAATAATAACGTTTCGCTAGTATAGGAAACTTAAGATGACGCAGATATAGTTTAGTGATGAGGCACGTGATTCAGTTACTGTTGGAAGCGCTGAGAGAGTGAAACGAATTATCAGAAAAGATCTAAGCGATTGAGGCAACTTGGTATTGAAACCGCAGCAATCTTCTGTAACAATTTTCACTTGTTGCGTGCAATGTTTAATTCTAGCGAACGTTATGTTATTTTCAAAATAGTAACAGGTATCCAAGCATACTAGTAGATTGACCAACTACAACATTAACGAAAATGCTTTCTTTTCGGTGTATAGAATTAGTTGTAGCAAATAGAGCTCTAAGATCAACGTATAATTACATTTACATGTACAACACAAGATTTTCTTAAGACAGTCAATATTCACGGGTTGTATTGCGATAAAATATCGTAACACATTGCATAACAGACATTTGAATTTTTTCATGAAAATAATAGTATTTACAAATCCACTCTATTTGTCTGACTCGGCCCTTTGCTTCTGTCTTTTTTTACTTGAACAAACATTTACGTTGTTAACGTTCCAAGACAGAAACTATTTGAGAGTATTTGAAAAGATGACTAGCCTCAATATTTTAAGATGAGGAGGTTTCGCATTGATGTAGGTGATGTTTACTTTAAAGATAAATAAAATAATTTGTATCTCAATCTCTTTATATAGCGTCACCCTGGTATATATACAAATCATATGGAAGCTTATAAAAGAATAACATACGAGATGTGTTCATTTTTAAACTTTTCTCGCATAACATGTAGTTTCTAATGAATCGAAGATACAAAGTTTTATTTTAGAGATGGACATTTTAAGTGAATACTTTGAAAGTAAAAATTCTCTTTTCAAAACTACATGATTTTCAAAGAAGCATTCTAAGCAAAGTAATTTGTGAAATGAACTAACTTTTCATACATTAACGGCTAACTAACAAAAATTTTCTACAAGCAGGTCGATGTATACAAGAAAAAACATGTTCAAACCATGTATAACAGCGTAAACACATGGCGTACAAAATAAAATTTTGATTTATACGCCACGTGTATTTTGAAATAACACGGCCCTAATTTAAAAAAACAATTAAAATTACTGAGTTCAATATAGGTGGTTATACTAGCATATATCAGTAATCATTGTAATATAAAAAAAGTTTTTGGCTCTGATGGTCAATTCCGAAGTTAACTAATCATAAGTGAAATTTGTTCTTTCAATATCTTTGAAAAAGTGTCGCTTGCCATATGACTCAACTTCAACTTTTGGTCATTATCTTGTGACGATGTCTTTGACGAATACGTTATCGATGATAAGTAATTGTGGACAGTCAGCAGCTTATGCCGACTGCCCACGATGCAACTGTGTTGAAACAAAGGCTACAAACTAGTTGATCTTGCAACGGGCTGGCAACTTCGGAAGCGTATAACAGCGTGAAACCACACACGAGGTGTCGTGAATGAAACTAGTTTGCAATCGGTTGTACGTGACCATGATTCCGCAGTCGCAGTTGCGTTGCCGGTGTTGTTTCATTTGATTATTACATGTTTATTTTATTATTTTCAATATGAATATTCAAGATCTAATCCCACATTTTTGGGAGAAGTGAGAAATAGTTTTTTATTGACATGCGATAAACAGTTATAAACGTTCTTTCTGTCTGAGAGAGTTCTTGTGCTGCTACGAATATTTTGACTCTCTATGGATGGATCCAATATTCTCTTTGCCCCCTGCGTTTCTGCGGTATTGATAATAATTAATGATGTCTTCCTTATCTGACTCTAAATACATTGAAAAATTACGTTTCACGTATGCGCTCCAAAGTTTTATTTTGATTGCAAAACTGTTTGCAAGCTTTGTTTCAAAACAGCTGCAACGTGGGCCGTCGACCTAAAAGTTCACGTTTATATATAATGATTTCAAAAATAAGAAATCAGAGGGAAAGTTTTGAATTGCATCGTATAAATCCTCGTATTAAAAATGTTAGAAAGGCGCGTTAATACTTCTGTTTCTTGTATATAAACATGTTTTGGAGATCTTAAAACTGGATAAAAATGTGAAATGAATATGCTTAATTTTATAGAGATCTGTTTACTAGTGCCATATTGAATGCTTCACGCAGACATGGTATTTACGTTGGATTGCATACGGAAGTAAGCTTTACATACTTATAAATAGACATACACATCTAATATTATTTGTTCTATTCTACCTTGGTACGAGAGTTTATTTGGAAATTCCTGGCATATTATATGAACATTTCCAAAAGTTATTTTCATTTGTGTAAAATTTTTGGAAGAAGATATCTTGAAAAATTTATTCTACTTATAGTGACTGAAAAAATATGAACCAGTGAATCCGTTTTTCAAAAATGGTTTTTGTTCAATTTGAGATAGTGCTATGATACATTTTAAAACTTTACATATCGTACAGTCAAAAATCTGTCTTCAAAGGTGCAAGATCAAAACAAATTCAATATTCACTAAGAATTGATACAAGCATATAAATAATCTTCAATATGAACAGTATCAAGATGGGGGTTGCTACAGAAGTGGTCAGACAAGTGTCTTATACGCTGCGTGTTAAGTATATGCATCAACGCCATAACATATATAGCACAAATATTTCTCCAGCATGTCCGATTAAGCAACAGATATTTAGTAGAGTTTTTATGCATCTTAATATACAGGAAGTTATGGGACTTGATGCAAAAAATTCGGGACTGAGTAGATGAAGTGAGAATAATGCTGTTATAGGCAAAAAAACTCTTATGCGAGTTATCAACGTTCAAAGTTGCAAAATCAGAACTTATAATTCTACACTACTATCTGAAGGCCAGATGTGGCTCATTCCCAATGGTTAAGAATACGCCCAGGGACAAACTGTACAATCCAAAGATAGCAGAAATGATTTTCAATCCAAATCAGTGGAATTGTCAACTGAACTTTTACGAACAAGGTATACTATGGAAAGTCATTAAATCTGACTTTTAATGAAATAAATAAGTGGTTAGTGGAAATGAAAAATAAACAAATTTTTCTAGATCTTAACATTGCCCAATCTTAACGAATAAATCATTTACTATACAGAAAATGGAGGAAAGGAATATTTTCAAATTAGCAACTTCGTTGCTTGTGTTCATATAATACAAAGAGGTCTGTATGTATGTAAAGAAAAGTACCACCCTTACAAAGTTCAGTTAGTTCAGGAGATAAATAAAGATGATCCTGATAAAATTCAAAAATTCTGTGAATTGATTATGGACATACTGAACGCAGATTCAGATTTCATAAACAAAATAGTTTTTTCTAATAATGCGACGTTTCATTTAAATGGAACGATTAAAAAATCCTCACTGGATATGTGAGACTCACTCTCAATATCCTAAAAAGTGAAAGTTTGGGCTGGTATCATTAACAATAAAATCATTGGCCCTTATTTTTTGAGGGCACAGTTTATGTGTACGTACATTACAAAGACACACATTTAAGATTATCAGTGATACCTCGTAATTATTATAAGGTATATTTTTAACATTAAATACTTAAGTACACAGTATAAAATGGCATCCACGCTGCTATCCGCAGGAATCTCGTTGCGAGCCCGCAACGATTTCGCTACGCGTGCGCGGCGTGATCGTTGCGCGCCCGTCCTGTTTTGAAGAAGCTCGCAATCCGCTAGTATGATACGGCCCTAACGGCAACCTCATGTAAGCGCTAGCTCAGCGGCTGCAGAGAAAAGGAATATCATGTCCGAAGAATTTTATGCTGTCTGCTGCTTTTAAGAGCGTATTTGAAAGAAATTAAAAGAAACTTTGTTATGAACAAAATAAAAGGAAGCGAACGGCTGTATTTGTACAATGGAATAGGAATGGAAATATTACAGTAATCTTTCAATTTCATTTCCTTTAGAAAACTTTCTATTAACAAATTTTAAATAATTCTATAAAACTAATCGGGATATTTGATTGATTTTACAAGATTGTTAAGGGCACTATAAGTTCCGTTATGTTGTAAACTTTTTACTTAATCATTGGGTATTACATGAATATATATTAATATATTCAACAGGTGATACATGCGCTACCAAATAAATGACTTTTGAAGAAAATGACACGATAGTGAACTTACCTGAAGTCCAAGAGGTGGATGTACCTGGTTTATGGATATACTAAATTACGGTTTTGTTAAATATTTTTATCTACTTATTACAACTGATGAGAAATACATTTAGTAGCAAGGCCAAAATAGTGTATAAAATTTGTATATTTACTTTTCTTATGGTACGTGGACTGTATTAACTTGAAACTTAGAGGGTTAGAAACTTTTGTGTGCAAGTTAAATCTTATGTCGACCACATTGAATTAGTTTATTATCATATCAATTTCGAACATAAATAAATTAGAAAAATACTTACGTTCAATACAACTGTCGTACCACACCGAAAAATTCTCTCTGCATACACATGTTTGGTTTCTACAATAAGTATCTATAGTTCCACAATCTTCAGTTGATAAACAAGCTCCATGAAGTGGAGAACCTTAAAAAATGGTAAAGTATATGAATCTATTCTGTATATTCCAGAACTAATTTATATCGCTACAATTTATTATAGTGACAGGTGATCACCAAAATACGATGGGAATAGAAATTAAAAATAATCTATATGAGAGAATCGATAGAGAATACAAACCCTCTAGCTCTATGAAATCTTTGCAGTAATCATAGTTAAACATGTCGGATTCTAATGGGAAATAAGACAAGCACTCATAGCACGAGTCATTGAATGTTAGCTCAACCACTTTCTGATAATATTAACATAAATTTATAAGCACGGAGTTGCAAAAAAAGACTTTTAACATCATTAAATCACAAAATTAAGAAACTTAAATAACAATATACGACGGCGGTTTGAGCGATTTTTCAATAAAACGGTGAGTTCACCATAAAAAATATGTTTTCTTTCAACATTATGTCTGCACACTTCAGCAAGTCTTCATGTTCTTCAAATCAGTCATAAAATTATCTTTTGGTAGTTTCGCAACATAGGAAATTATTTCTGCTAGCATCTTCTCATTCGTCTGAATTCGCTTTCCACAATGTCATTTTTTCAAGTATTCGAACAAAAAGTAAACGTTAATGAAGATGGCGGGAGAGGCAATAAATTATCATATGGTTCAGCTATTTTTTCTGTAACAATGCCGGAAAAACAGGCAAGTGCAGTGTCGCGGTGGTGCAAACATCTAATTAACTGTGGTAGTTGTTTTTAAGTTCGTCATCAAATGTATCAGCAATTACCTTTCTCATAAATAATCGATAAGGATTATATCCTGGAAATCACAAAATAATATAGACGTTACCTTATTTTTCAACCCTATTTTCATTTTTGGGGTATAAATGTGTAGTGAAGTCTTATCTACCGTGATACTTAGTCGATAAAATAGATTCAGATTAGGTTTGAAATTATTCCATCATTTGAACTATTAATGTGATTGAGCTGTTGATCAGCAATAAGCAATCGCAGCAACAACCTCACAGAAAAATTTTTCATATATACTTTTATTTTGATATATTGCATAAACCTCAAATGAAATATTTCCGAAACTTTTCCTCGATTTCTAATTAATTTGTTATGTAATAAAAAGTTAAATTAAGAGTTAAAACTAAATTTTCCCCATAATATAATTTTCTTCGGTGGTTTTTGAGACCAAATGAGTTAAGGAAGAAGTCATGTAATGATGGCCTCTTGAGCATATCGAGATAGAGATAAACTTGAACGAAATGATGCCGTTAAGAATCTTATTTTATTCTGGGAGCTAGATAGTAAAGCCAACCAACCCAAGTTATCATAATTTTTTGAAATAAATTTCTTAAGGAAGAGACTCCTAGAAAAAGATTACTTGAAATTGATTCAACGTTGGCATGTGATAAAGCTCTTAGATAGTTTTATTTTGAGTCCTCAGCCCTCAACATCATTCGAAATTACATACAACTTAATATTTTACAAACAGAGGGCCTAGTGGAGAGATGGAGAGATTTTGGATAAATAAATTTATAAATTAATAGTGCTTTTATATGGAGGTACAGGAAAACCAGCAATAGAGCTTAGAAAAACGTAGTTAGCCTCTGGAAGATGAACTAATGGAAGCCGTTTTTGTATAATCACACAAAGATGAAGAAAATGAGAAAATAATAATAGGCATGGATTATGAGGGTTGCTACTTAAGTTTTGAGATATTGTGACACGATAAAATATCGCTGCTGTGCGTAAACCAATATTGCAAGATAGTCATGTGACATACCGTGAGATTGAGGCATACTTAGGCATTAGTTCTACTCTCTTACATTCAATATTGCATGAACATTTGGCTATAAAAACAATTGTACGCGTTGGATAGCGCATAATTTGACATTCACTCAAAAAAAGTTCGTGTCGATTCGAAAAAAGAAATGCTGAGAAAATTCAATCGCGGTGCTTCAAAAGACAGGTGATGATTGATGGATCTATGCATATGAATCCGAAACTAAACAACAATCGACTGTAAGGGTCTTTCAAGACGAGCCAAATTCAAAAAAAGTTGTTCGCGCACGAAGCACTTCGAATTAAATGGCCACTTGTTTTACGGAATAATACGATTACCGTTCCATTAGAGCAGGGTAGGAAAGTTAATTCTGAATGGTACACAAGCATTTGTTTTCCAGAATTGTTCGAAGAAATCAAAGGAAACAATCACAGGAGACGAATCATTTTCCAGCACGACAATGCGATCTCTCACATACCAGTTCAAACAAAAACGTTTTTAAACAGTCAAAACAACTAATTGATGAGTCATGTGCCGCACAGTTCTTGTTTGGCACCCAATGAATTCTTATTTTTCGACACCTGAAGAAGCAGTTGATGCGTTCAAATGACATGTTATGGAGGTAGCTCACTCGGAATGGAAAAAATGCTTCGACAATAAGTTACAACGCATGTAAAAGTGTATTGATTTCAATCGAGAGTATCTTGAGCCACATCCAATTATAAATATTTGTTTTCATTTGCCTATCTCAAAACTCAAGTAGCATCCCTCGAATGGTATAATATAAATATTTCAAAATAAATATATACAGTGCGATCGAATTGATAGGTATATCATGAAATAAATACAATAGTTCAGTAAGCAAAATCAACTACTTACTTGTATTGACATAATCAATCATCTCTAAAACTTTTTTGATTAATTTTTCTTATGTCTAGATCATTGATTGAATATTCAATATTTTTGATACACCTTATCTCTTCCCATTTCTTTTCAATATCTTATTTTCCATTCCAATTCCACAATGTCCACATAGAAATAGCGAAAGATTGGAATTTCTTATAGGTATGCTATTTCTCGATCATGCCCCAGAGTGTTTTTTGAATGGTCTAGATCAGGTTAGTTAAAACTGATATTCACTTACTACGTTTATTTACTAAACTGTCTAAGACAGAATTTAAAGAATTTACTTGAAGCACTGAGAGTTATAAAAGATTTAAATAAGAAATTCGATGTTAAAGTCTATTGGCAAAAGAGTGGAGAATAGAAAACCCTTCACGTCTGTAAAACGAAAGCAATGGTAGCACATATTTTTGAAAAATAATTGTTTTAAGAGGGTTTGCTAAATGTCATCACCACACTGATATTGATTACTTTTTGCCATACATACTTATATTTATCAAAAACGTCTGATTTAAGGACATTCACCATTTCATTGATGTTCCTCTGATACCCTTGCTTACAGTTTACAGGGCATATTATCTATCTGGTAACAAATATTTTTTTCCTACAGAAAAAGATCAGGAAGAATCAACGGCAACTTTAGTTAACTGATTTAAAAATGACAGCAACGTAGTACAAAATGTATTAACTAAAAATACACAACAACCAGAACTATTTCTAGAGCAAAATTTTGATTGATTTATTTACAAAATATCAAAAGTATTAAATCTATACAGTTGCAAAAACACAGGATAAAAATAAACAATTAAATTCGATCACATCATTCAAAAAAAATTATTAGAGCAGAAAGAAATATATACTTTTAATGAACTTGAAGTGGCATCTGATTCTTGAAATAGATCACGAGTTTATTGATCGTTTTGTATTGAAGGTTATTGACATCTCTATCAATTCGATCGTAAAATTATCACACAATTACCAGTTACCTGCATTTTTCTGAACCAATATACAAGTGAAAAAAATCGATAGCCGTAGAAACATTCTCTCTTTCGCAAGAAGTTGATAAATCGCCTTAATGAACGATCATATCCTGTAGTTTTTGTGCTGCAGTAACTGAAAAGAAAATAAATTGTATACTAAAAATTGCGATGATAATAATTAGATAATAGTCCAAAATTCTATTATGCAAAATAATTTCTAAAAAATTGAAATTATGCTATACATATTGAAAAACCTCAATAATCTCAGCAGATTATGCCTTTAGGATATGACTTATCACTTGAGATAATAGGTATATAAAAAAACTCGCGGTGGACGCTGTCGAGATTTTTCTGTATTTAAAATCCACAAACCAATTTTTTTATTAGTAGTCCAAGAGATGATTTATTGTGAAAAAATGAAGAAATAAATTCAAAAATAACAAGATTTTGCATTTTTATATTTTCCAATGTTCTTTATCCTTTCTGTGAAGTGCATTGTTATCAGCGCAATTCTACAAAACTTTTGGTCATTTTTTACACATTTACTTGGTAACTATAACAGCCTGGTGGATGGAAATCTATAATTTTCAGTATTCTATTCCTAATAAAATAAATAGAAGTTGTGGAAATAGTACTGCTGGACCAAAATCAAAACATTTCGCTGACACCTTCGACAGCAGGAATTAATACCAACAAATGTACAACTGTGCGGTTAATATTCATAATCTTAGAAAAATAGTTCGTGCTAGGTTGTATAAATATTAATCCCATCGCTTTCATTCGCAGTCTACGCTTTCAAGTCAAACTACATGGTTTTATAGTCATTCCGTGATCGATATCATTCTTCCGAGAGTAATGAATTTGATTTTTTTTTCTACCACTATTTCTTTGAATTGTTTTTGAGTTTTCACATACCATTAATAAATTGAACTCTGTATTGTGAACAGCTTAAGACTCTAAATGCACAAAGTTGTGAAAACCAAAATACGGGAAAAGATGGCATAATCAGCTGGTATCAGCCAGAGTACAGTAAAATATATTATCAACTTAACGTAGTAAGAAAATTTATTACTTTTCGTATATTGAAGCTTTCTTATTTACAATTGTTAACTGATATTTGAACGTTCTTCACTTTATAAAATTATTGGTATATATCAAACAGTATCTTCATTACGAACAAAGAAATTTAATATCGAAAAATAAATATATTCATATATACTCTTTCCAGAATAATGGAAATTTTTCCACGAAGTGTACATGAAATTCTACTATCATGCATGCCTCAATCAAAGTGGTATTAGATAAGGTATAAGTACCGTGGACAATCTTCATTTATGAAAATTGATAATTCTGTCAGCCGGACATGAATTATGTTCTCAAGATTCCTGAGATTAGGATCAGATCCATACTTTTCCTTTTTTCCTTCCTCGGTGAATATTTCAATTTTAGAGACCCATACCCATATTTTGGAACAAACACTCAGTTGCCAATTATACTCTGAAATTCAAGTCGGCTTTAGAGTTTAGATTTATCAGTACCTTCTCTGTATAATCATACTCCTCGCATTACGTCCTCTATACCTAACTGCACAAGCTCTTCATCTGCTGGTTAAATACGAAATTTTTAATTTTTATTAAGTGGGTCCAATAAATTCAATATTAACTTGTGTGAACTGTAAAAGATATGAAAAGAAATAGGTCTTCAACAAATTGGCAATTGACTTTACTACCAGTTGGAGTATTTTCATACGCGTACGATAGTTGATCTTATCAATATTGTACCCAATATTTACATTTAGAAATCATCAAATTAGAATTATGATTTTATTCTAGAAAAGAAGTGAGAAATTTTGAGAAAATTTAATAAATAATTATTGCCTCAAATCTATACAATCTCCTCTAAAGACTATATAAATATTTGGTAATTATCTAGAAATCATCCCCCACTCCCTATCGGCTTGGGGTTGTGGGAGGTGTTAGAGGGAGGTAATTACAATATATGGAAGGTTGAATTAGCTGCCGGTCATTGTCTTTGGGTTAGGTTAGGTTAGGTTACGTTAGGTTAGGTTAGGTTACGGTACGGTAGATTAGGTTAGGTGAGGTTCTTCTCAAGAACACTTGATCCCTTGATCCTTTTTTACCCTATCTCACCATAAATCAATAGTTATTGAATTTTCATTTTTTCCAAATGTATTTTTCTATGGTAAAATAATAATTACTTATGGTTACGTCAATTAACAATTATAATTGTTCATAATTCCACTGAATTAATCTCATATATTTTTCACATATTATTTTCATTATTTAGCTGTATTTTTTGTTCATATATTTTCAAATAAAATTTATAATTTGTAAACACATGTAATTCCGAAAATGTCAAATTTTAATTCTTTAACCCTCTCAATTTTTTTAACAAGAGATAACCGACGGCTGCAATATTTTTTTTGTGTTCAGTACACTTTTCTTCATTACCCCTCACAATCCCAAGTCGCTAGGGAGTAGGGGATGATTTTTAGATAATTACGAAATATTTTATTCACTTATACACACAACCTTCATGTCACTATAACTCTGGAAACGCATAAAGACATTTTTCCATGTATACGAACTCCTTCTACATATTTTTTCTCATATCTCCATAATTTAATTTGACCTCGGCGTTTATTTATCTCTAGTTGTCCAAGCAGGTGTTACAAATCTCGGTAATAAACATGTCTAATTCTACCAGTTTTTCCAATACTTTCAACTGATATTCGTATATATTATACACTAGACAATACATCGTATACAGATATGAGTATCGTCTTATTACATGGAATTCGCTTAACAATACGTCTCATTGCATTTTAATTTAAAACGTCTTTACCTAGGGTACATTGAATAAAATATTGTTACTTGTACATAATGAAGGCTCCACCCAGTCCCTACGGACACAAATGAACCATACGTATTCTGAATGATACTGGTTGTTGAGTCGTAATGGACGAGTAAAATAATGAACTGATAATAAATCAACTTGTGATGAACTGGAACAAAAACAATTTATTGTTTTGAATATGTTTCTTGTTCGAGATAATATGGCATATTCTATTTTCGGAATATTTCACTTACTTTTAAAGCGTTTATGCACTTCATAGATTGAGTAAATATAAAGAAAATGGGTTATTGGAAATTTATTTATACAGGGTATCTACTTAAGTTGGAACCACATGGAAAACTTTTTTGTTAGTAGTTTTATGAAAAGAAGTTATTCCAAAGCAGTTTACAAATACCTGAATACTAAATCAAGAAGAAAAAATAGAACTTGTGTTAATTGTTGGAGACAATTACAAAACACATAGAGGGGCCGCAAATATTTTTAATAATAGACATCCGTATAGAAATATTAGGCATTCAACAGTTACAAAAATTTTAAATAAATTTAAGAATAAACATCGAAAACAGGTTACGAATGAAGACACTGAATCTGAAGTGATGCTTTCTGTCGTAGAAGACCCAAAAATGTCATTAAGATAAAGGGCGTCGGCAACCCAAACTACTTCAGTAAGTAAAGATACAGTGGCAAATATTTTGAAAGGTAATAAATATCATGCATACAAACCGCAATTTATACACACGTTACTACCAAGGGATCACAATATTCGTTTTGAATTCTGCGCTCTGATCCAAGGAAAGTTGGACGAGTACCCGTTTATTACAAGAACAATAATATTTTCCGATGAGGCAACATTTTCTTCAAACGGAACTTTGTAATAAAAACTCGGAACTAATATTCTTTTAAAACGGACGTATGGTGTGGTGTGTACAGAAATAAATTAGTGGACATTTTTTTTCGACATTCCTTAAATACCGCACCATACTTACAATTATTAGAAAATCAAGCAATTGATTTCTTGCACGACCTTCCGTTACAAGAACGTATGAAAATTGGGTTCCAACAAGACAGTGCTTTTATCTATAGTACATTAAACGTTAGAGTACTCCTTGAAAATATGTTTAATGAGAAGGTGATTCACAGGTATTCAGATATTTTTTGGCCTCCTAGGTCTGCTGATTTGACTCCCTCGACTTTTTTTGGGGGTTACTTAAAGTAGGTTTATCAGCGAGGACCATTTGATGATATAGACCATTTAGAGAGGATTATTTCTGAAGCATGTCAAAAAATTACTCCAAATATGTACTGAAAGTAATACAAGAGTTTGACAAAAGAAGAATTAAATGTTTACTAAGAGAAACTGGATATGTCGAAGCTGTGAAATATACTAAGTATGTATTTTTCAATTGCTACAGAAACAGTGATAAATAGAAAGATTATCATATTTTTAACAGGTAAAAGAGATGAATTGTATGCAGCCATAATAATTAATTCGGAATGAATAGTAAATAATCCCAAAACCTCAATTGTCATAATAAATGGCTGTAATTGCTTATTTGAATATAACTTTTAATTCAAAACAACTTTACTTTATGACATTTTTCTGAATTGTAAAAAATAAAGATACTTTACTCTTGCACAAAATTCAAATTTGTTGACAAACCTCGGATAATGCTTTAAAAAATTGATATCTGATGGCTGTATTTTAACTTTTGGACTATGCATAACTTTTTATCGAGAATAACTTTTTTTCATAAAAACACTAATAAAAAAGTTTTCCATATGGTTCCAATTTAAGTAGACACACTGTATACGTTTATAAGATTTGAAATTGCATTCCTCCGAAATGGATCGACCCATTTTACTGAATATTTTTGTAAGTATGGAGAATAGGTCAGTCATCGACGATGCGGAGAAAGAAAGGGAAATCGGAAATAATAACAAGCAACACGAACCCAATTTGAATAGTACCAAACAATAACACAGAAATTTAAGAGGTGGAAAAAAGCATTGGAAATGCAAGCAAGGCGATAGTAACCATAAAAGCGATGTTAAATTTCAAAATATAAAGATCAGTGGAAACTAGAATTTTTAGTCAACCCAACTGGACTCTACTACTCCGATTCACTGATATGGAAAGGGGTCTAAAAAAGTTTGGAAAAGAAGAATGAAAGAGTAGGCAAGAGATAGGATTAAATGGCTACATCTAGTAAAAAATATTGAGCAAATAATATAAATCATAGCCTGAGATGGCTGGCGTCTTTCTGGAAACCTAATAAGATCTTTTTTATTTTTTTACCTGTTTAAATATATTGCAGCGCTGCTTCGACATTTTCGTTAGAAAAGTTTAAATATTTTATTACATCCTACTTTTAAAAATTTTGAATTACCCTATTTCCACCGTCAGCGCCACCATTATTGATTTGTATTGACTGTTTGTGATTTAGTTTCCATGTGTGCAATAAAAAAACATTTTTATGATAGACTATTATTAAATAAATAAACACGAATATGGATTTGTCTAATTTTTGAGGTTGAAATTTAATAAAAAATTATATTTTAAAAATGTTTTCTTCCCAATCTTAAAAACAGTGCTCTAAAAAAATTTTTAAACACTACGTAAAAATATCAATTCTGAGTTTTCATTTTATTTTAATATCTTATGGAAAACCTGAGAAATAATCCAATAATCCAAAAGTGAACATTTTTGATTTTGCCTTGTATTTCTATTATATCAACTAGAAATGTAGTTGATATATTTCTGTTTATGGCTTTAAAAAGTTTACAAAACAGTGATACAGAACATTCAAGTGTATGCTTTTTCAGAGCTGTAATAATAAGATTTGCCAGACCGGATACTGAAACATCGACCGTTGGAATGTACTCAAGGAACATCTCTTTGAGTCTATGGTGTTTATTATTTGTAAAATTAACATATCGAATACATAACGAGACATTCTACACGTCCGATGTCGGTAGTTCCGTTAGCCAGAAGCGCAAATAGTTTGGCTTTTTTTACTTCTTCAATTGTTTTATATTAAATTAATTCACCTCAAAAGTCAATTATTTGGTTTTAGATCTGAGGGTATCATCTCTATCTCCAGACTCATCCTCAAACCGCAACAGGGCTCTAAAATTACCATCAATCTTCAGTGGTTGTTCAGGTTCTGGTGTAATTTGTATGCTCCCCGAATTGTTTTTACCTCTCAAGGAAATGCCTTTATTGCTTTTACGATGGGTATTAGTTTCTTTCTATTCTCCTTTTGTTGTCTCTTTCTATCAGAAGACAGCTGTTGAGTGACCCAAAAAGCCTGCAAAGACATTACTTTTAGAAAGTTATCTGCCTGTTCTTAATTTCGCTTGTGGTATCCCGAAGTTCTTCAAATATTTCTAAGGCATTTTTCCATTTACAAAAAGTTTCGATTACCAGCTGTCCGATCCTTTGATGGCCACCTTTACCTTCATCAAGGGTACGTCCCATTATTACGCAAACTTTGTAGTATTTTCCACTTTTATATATATGAGAACTAGGGTAATGTCTCCATCCATTTCAATTGAAAGCACAAGTTTTGTGGAAATAGGAAACTTATAATCTCTCGATAGGTTCCATGTCGTTTTTAAAATTTGGACTTTAAAATATTCAATAAATTTTTTTTAATCCCGTAAAAACCAACATTGAACTAAGCTACTTTTGTAAAAGATGAGGTAACAGGCAAGTAAGCCTATTGCAGACTAGATGTAGATTCGGCAGTTGAAGATATCGAACAGGACCAGGACACCAGCGACATGGCATCGATTTCGATATTCAGTATTGTGATTGAGTTCGAGGGCCCGCTTGTCATCGCATCGCATCTTATTAGCATGCAAGGTAGCTGAAGCTTCTATAGCTAAATCCAAATTTGTTTCTTTACTAGAAACCCCTTGTCTACATTACTTTTTCCAGTAGTCTATGCCTTCAAGTTTATAACCCTTCCTTTTTTTCTCTTTAATTTTTCGACGGTAATGATCTATCCTTAACACTGTCACCGATTAACACTGCACTAAAATTCTTCACTTACACGACACACTCAATTCTCTTCATTATTAGTTCATAAATTTTCACTTTTATTCGCTTTGAATTCGCATAGAACAATACTGCCGTTAGCGCGGTCACGCGCCGATAATATAGCAGCCTAGCCGTCCAGAAACTTCCACAAAGCTCCACTCATTCCGACCGAGGGGCGTGGCGAATAATCGAGAAACAAGGCACTGTTTCCATAAAATACAAAATAGTTCAGCTACTCGATTAGAGATGGCGTTATTGTGCGCAATGTCCACTAGTTCGGCTGCAACTGCGTCTGCATCTCATCAAAAGATAGCGCCAGAAGCTACTTATATATTCAAATGTAATAATTTAACTCTCGTATTTTTTCTATATAATATTAGGTAATATTTTGCTTATTTCGGGGGTGTGTGGTTGGAACCGCAAAAACCCTCCCCTTGGCTACGCCCGTGCACCCTATATATCTACACATTTCCTTCTAGATGTTGTTATGATTTCATTATTTTCCTATAAACTGAAGTAGGTATTTCAATTATTCTAACGAGGTTTTGAGTACGAGATAAAATATATTCTTTAATCAACAGCAATATAATTAAAAATAATGTAATGAAAAGTTTATCAGTTTTAGAAGTTACTATTCGTTCTATAAACATTTTGATTCATTGAACTAATTTCAATATAAATTTTCATTCTATGATAACATTCGTATGAAGTGTAAAAAATTTTGATAAATATAATTACTTACTTCATAATAATAACAATATAACGATATCTTTTAAATTAAAAGTGGCCCAACAATTACGCTTCATATATTTTTTTTTCCTTTGTTGGACATTTCATAAATTGAGAATTCTGCTTAGGGTACTTTTGAATATTTCATATTATTCAACCGCATTTTTTGTTAAATAATATATGGAAGGCTCAGAAGACTTCTACATCCATTTTGGATTTTGTGGTATTATACTTTTAAATTTCTGAAATTGATTTATATCTACATTTGTATAAGCGTTTTTATAATTTATGAACATATGGGAAATATTGTAGAGTGCAATAATAGAGACTGTGAAACAATAAATTTTGGAGAAATATAGTCGAGCTGCACAACCCCAAAATATTCACTGATTAACGTGTTTGATTAATAGTTGATGGAAGAAAAATACCGTGTATTACAAAAAATGTGATTCTCAATATTATCGACACAAAAGGGTAAGATTTTGAAAAGTACATTTTATATATGGAATTGCCTTCTTACCAGCAGTTTGAGATTGGTTGGGAGACACCAAAATCTGGTAGTAGATAAAACGATATATTTCCTCTCACCAATAATTCATTCAAAAACTTCAACAATAGATATGAATAGATTATAAAAATCTTGTAATATCAATTTCAGAGCGTATCACCCTTTATATTTCGACTCCTATAGAAGATTGCTGCACGTATTTGCGAAGCCATATCCCTCTAATTTATAAGGGGCTAAATTTTTGACAAATAACATCAACTTTGTTATGAGGGTGGAGACAACCACTAAAATTTTGAATATAGTGGGTACTACAAAAATATTCAAAAGAAAGTAGGGTTAGTTATAAAAATAGCGTACGATAGGAGGGGAGTAAGTTGATGGATATTTAAAAAAGAACACGAAATTTGAAGTCAAACTTCATGAACCTTAATTATTGTTGAGAAATAAAGTCAAGCCGTAGTATGTTATAACTTGATCCAAGGGCAGCTAATTGAGAATCAATTTGAGCTATGGTTGACTAAAGATTGCAATTACAATTATTTTGGGCTTCTTAGGAGTCATACTAAATCAGCGGACAATTTGGCACACGTTGGGTGATTTACAGCAAATATATGCAACTACTTTGGAAAGAACTATTGGAATATGGCTAGGGCAAAAGTTTTTTACTATCCTATTCGACTCCCCAAAATAAATAAACGATACAAATGGTACAATGAGAAATAATGTTATTAAAAGGAAATTCCGAAAATACTAAAAGCATATCCAGTATACAATTAAACAAACTAATAAAGTATACGAGGTGCGGCTATTAAATAACGAGACTGGTTACGAAAAAGGGTTTTATTATAAAAATTATTCTACATTCGAATGTTCCCCTTCAGTATACTGCCCTACATTTTTTCCATCGCAGTGCTGGAAGTCTTCTTTGGTGAGGAAATTTAGGAACTCTGCAGTTTTTTACCGCTCCCATCAGCTCAAATCGGGTCAAATCTAAGCAGACCCGTTGACATAAAAGCTTTTGATCAGGAGTCAGATTTTTTGGCACCAACTTCGCACAGACTTTTGTCATGTGTAATTCCTCGTGTATTGGGTATTTTTCTAACCGTTTTATTTTTTGGCAATCACAGTCTGGGTAATCATCCGGATGTTCATTCGACGATCTGCACGCACAATTTGGTTGATTTTGGTCACTGTTTCCGGAGTTGAAACAGTCCTAGCGCGACTTAGGCACTGGTCATCTTCAGTGCTATCTCGGCACTTACTAAAGCGCTTACACCATTCAAAAACCCGAGCACGAGATAAAGAATTGTCCCCATATTTATAGCACTCAGTCGGTGTTTTTTCAATTTAACGAGAAATTTGAGATTGATACGTTGCTTCCGGTTTTCGTCACATGTGGTTTTCGGGACGAGAAAAAACACGTTCGTTTCAAACTGCTACTGCACAAATTCTATAACAGTGACGGAAACGTGTTTTGGGACGTGCATATACACGATATCTATATAACCAACCCACTACTAGTAGTGGAATGAAATATCGACTGAACCAGTTGAAGAGATGGAAATTAAAATAATTTAGTTTAGAAGCTGAATATTTGAGATCAACAATGATAATTTTGTGGGATAATTTCGAAATATAAGATCAGAGTTTTCAATAGTCATGAAAGCAAAAAGTTATAGTGACTTAGATACAAAGAATGTTGAGATCGTAACTATTAGATTCACACGTCTCTCTAAGACACTTCTTTGAAATAATCTCCTCTACAGCTAGTTTGTCTCTCAATTGGTATTTACAATCTATTGACATTTTCAAATGTCTGGTATTTTGAATTAGGTCCAATGTGTTGGAGCGTTCAGCAAGCATTTACGCAAAATGTACCACTAATTATCTCATCACTCCTGATGGAAACCATTACGTTAATTATATAGTTAAGTGATTCATAAGTCCCTTATTTTTTGTCTTAAGTTAATGTGACTGAAGAATCGCACATTTCGCTTGTCTTCCATTTCCAGTTATTATTGTATACGTTAAGATTTATTACTTGAGGCAAGTTGTACACTGACCACTCCTAATAGGAACCAATCTCATATTTAAGTGATTCCAAACGTACTTTAACGGTCATAAATATCCATTTCTATGATTAGTTATAGCTATTTTTTGCACTAGTATTTAGGATTTAAGACTACTTGTACACGGATACTGGGTTCTTAATAGTTTGACATTCGTCAAGTACAATAGAATTATTGGAACCAACTTTAATATTATTTTTTTTCTGCTTAATGAATAGTTTTTACAATGTTGTTAATTGAGTTATTCAACTCAGGTAGTAACAAGAGCGCAAACATCTGCCCGGTTGATTGATCCTCGACTAAACGTATTGTCTCGAGCTCTACGAAAGCAGGTATTGTATCTCACACATGTCGTCTAGAATTTGATCATGCGTGATTTAACTTGAGGAATTCCTTGGAATACTACTATTTGAATTAAAAAAGAAAACACACACACGCAAGAAAAAGTTGTAATTTTTGGTAAATCGTACCAAATGAAACTAATATAATTTGAGGAAAGCAACAAATTAATGATAAAGATAACATTACTTGCCGAATCAAGTTTCCTTTCTTTTAATTTCCTTTATTAGAAGCTGGGCAACTAGATACTGTCTATTCTGACAGAATTTATTTTATCTTTTATATAAGGCTGCACACGAAAGGCCTATCCATGGCGTTTTCGCACAGAAATTATCGAGAAAAATGTCTCAATTGTTCCGAGTTGTAGCATATTTCAGTTTCAATAAATATTTTTCGCTCATTTCTTCAGAGGAACCAAGTTCTCAGTGTGATTAAATAGGTTCAAAAATTGTTTGAATTCATCTTCAATAGACACTGTTGATACTATATTTCACTTATTTCCAATTTAAAACTATTAGATGCATTTAGAGAAAAATTCATGCAAGACTTCAAGACATTGTATACCACTTTTCCGTCGTGCCATTTTGAGCAATATTGTTAGAACTCCAGCTTGTTTCTTATACAGTTGCCTAATTTTTCATTTTCACACGGTCTTAAACCATCAGCGTCGTATAATATAACCGTCA
This sequence comes from Diorhabda elongata, assembly GCA_026230145.1. Taxonomy (NCBI): domain Eukaryota; kingdom Metazoa; phylum Arthropoda; class Insecta; order Coleoptera; family Chrysomelidae; genus Diorhabda; species Diorhabda elongata. The sequence continues at coordinate 9,520,599 of CM047935.1, forward strand.
ATTTCTTTATATTTTTTTTTTCAGGTATGATACAAAATAAGCTAGTAAAATTTCTTGAACACCTAATGTAGTATTATTCCTCTACTATGCAAACTTAACAAATGCGACAACATTGTAAATTTGCTACGACTAAGAACAATATCTTTGAAAATAGGAACACATACAAAAAATTATAGGTTTTATTTTCATGTATATTTTCATCCCAATCAGCTAGACACCATTCTTGGTTACGACTCCAATGCATTATATAACATCCATCCATTGCAGATAGTTTTTGTTCATCATGTTTACTAGTGCTTTTATGACTTTCTCTTCTGCTTTGGCATCATAGAAACAATTAACTGCTCCTTGATGTCTGCAAAATGAGCTTATCAATAAGTATATTGAAATTTTTTGTATTTGTATCTTTATTTAGTTATTTTTGTGTTTGTTTTTTCAAGGTTTTGTCTATAAATTGTAACACTATAAATTGTCACAATTTTTTGACAATAAAGAATTTCTCTCTTTCTATCTCATCCTTTCTGTCACATAACGATCTATATTGGCATCTAGTTCGAGCAGGCCACGTATATTATGAGGGTAATCTGTACCTACCCTATCCAGACAAAAAAAAGAATTCCAGTGAACAATTACCCTTTTTAGTGGAATTACTTAATAGGATCCTTTTAAAAACTGTCAAAACATGCTTTCTGTAGATGTACACAAATGAAAGCTTTATTTATGTGGAGGGTAACTCATCTTAAATTACGACGAGCTGAAAGGAACTATCCAATAAACCAATTTAGTTATTTACTCTTAGTTAATACCTCTTCATCTACAAACCGAACATTGCTTGTAAAACTCTCGACAGGTTTAAGGTAGTTAGAAAGAAAGCGATGAGGGACTTATGTATGGATAAGTATGTTTGGATTAGTATATCGTGAAGTTTTGGGTAAAATATGACAGCGGAGGAAACGATGGTGTTTTAATAAATTTTATTTTTGGATCTTTAAGATAGGAAATGTTACCATAAATCTGTTAGTGTCGAGTGAGATGTGAAATTTTATATCATTAGTTTGAATATGTGTGGATATTAGGTATCACGAAACCGATTATAAAATATAAAAGTTGTGAATAGAATTGAAAACAATTGTGAAAACACGAACGAAATTTCGTAATAAAATTGTAATATATGAGAAACTAGATAAGTAGGTAATTTAAATAATAAATTTTCAATGTTGAAGCTCAATTTTGGCTGAAGCTAGAGGTATTTTGTTAAACTCATTTGTATATGAAACAGCTGTACAAAGTTTATAAAATTGATAAATATCGGAATCAGTCGACTCTTACCATTTGCCAAACACTCATACATTTCAGTGATTGATGCTGTCATCTGTGCATACTTTTTACTCAACACTAGAATGACGATTTAATTTGTCATTCTTGTGAATGTTCTTTCACAAGTCATAGTAGTTAAGTGCAGTGGTATAGCGTGGACTAATATAGACGTGGGCAAAGTCGTATAAGTGATGCCCATTTTCTAATAAATTTAACTTAACAAACAAGGTTCGATACGACAAGCCTACTCATAGTGAAGAGAAGAATATTGAAAATCATGTAGATTAGAAAAATGGTTTTATTTTATAACTTGAGTGACTCAATTTTTTATAAAAGTAATATTATTCGGCTTTTTGCTTTACTGAAGTCCTCGAATAAGGATTTGTAATTAATTTTTGCTACTAAATCTGCTTTGATTGAGAGATAAACCAGATAATTGGTCCTGCTTCATATTGCTTTTCAAATAGTTTTCGATAATTTTTAACTTAGAAAAACTTCTTTCTGAGGAAGAACATAACTCTAATATCAATGTAAACATTGGAGTAAATATCTTACTTGCGTTTTTAATGGGATTTGGATGATTACGCACTAAAAGTTGCAGTTCTTCGTGAAGCTCATAAGATTCTATGTCTTTGCTTTATACATCTTGAAATGCTCCAAAAGCTCGATATTTAGTAAAGATTTTAAATTATTTATGTCGTAAACAAATACAAAATTGTTGTAATATTCAGTATGTGCAGTTAATCTTGTGTTAATGTGTTGTATGTATGCAGTCAAATAAGAGTGGTATATAGAATTGTATATAGAAGTTATGTATGTAGAATTGAGATTATTGCTGTACTCCTTCCTACAGTTACGCAAAGAACACTAGTTCTCTTTAGCAGCCTAAGCTGATAATAACAGGCGAGTAAGACGTAAATGGTAAAGGTTATCCAACTAAGACGACTGCGTGATGAAGACCATCTCCCGCTCATGCTCATTTAACGTATAAACCACATACTCGAATATTTTTACTATTAACCTCAGTTCTCTTATTCACATTGTGCATAAGTAAAGTATTTCCATTGTTTAAATTATATAATAAAGGTGTTTTCCTTCTAACCTGCGTTTTAAGAAGAAAAAAACCCTAGACAACCAATCTAGCTAAATCTTATTAATTTTTTTTATTTTTCATTTATTTCATTATGAAACGGCTTCTTTGCTCTGTCCTCTCTGACTTCTCTGGGGCGTTTTTATTAGGTACGATGATGATAAACGAAAGCGATTTTATAACCTGGGATGGACTTCTGCATAAGCTTCGTGTTTGTGTTGATTGTGATCAACTTTCTATCATCCATCGAAGATCTTTAATTTGCTTTTCAAGTCGGTTTTGAGACTTCGTTAACCAAACTCAGTTTTTGTTTATGTTGCGAAATTTTATTTCAATCACTTCAATAATATTTTGATATAGAATTTCCAGTGATATATTCGTTCAGAATTTGACAGATATATAAATTTTCTGTACTAAAACATTTACATTCCATTTTCATATTAGAGGCCGTACTTTGAAATGAAAGTTAGTAATTGAATTTTCGCTATAACTCTCTTGAATGTCGACTTGATTTAAACCAGAAATAAAAAGTATTACAGTGAAAATAGTGGCTATTGTTACATTACGATTGGTCTAACAACTTTGGTTTTACTCACGACGTAACTATGGATACGGACAGATGGAGAAGTTGCAGGTGGCTAGATAAGTCGAAAAGACATTAATCAAATTAGACACAATCTGCTATGGAATATGTGGAACGCAACTAAAAGATGTAGAATAATAGCAACAAAGAATTAGTATAAATTATACAATATTGCGCATTGAGAAACCGGTGAAAATCAAGAGCAGAGTGTGAAAACTGCTGCAAAATTAGTGCAAGACAAATATTTCGGTGAGTACCAGTAAAATATTGATCTTTCAAAGATATAATATTCAAAAACTGATTTCATATGGGCGCATTCGATCTAGTTTGATAACTAAGCTTTTTACATGTTACATTTTTTCAAAGAAGAATTACTTATCAAAAGCTGTTTCAGAGATACAATTGGATATTTCCTAAAATCGAGTAAAAACTTTGGAGGCACCAGTTGAAAATTTCGTGTGAGATTATTGCAATAACCGATATTGAAAAGGGGAGTTATTACCAACAACTCATTCTGACGGCGAATGGCATTGCCATTAATACAGTATCATTATGGACAATACAACTTGCAATATAGGTCTCTTATAGATCTTTTGTGATTTGGAATGATGTATCACACGAAAAGCTGTTTGATTTGAATAAAGCTAAAGCTTATTTGTCAGATGAGATGGATATCATTTCTGGACGCAAAAAGTCAGAACCTGTACTAACAGGACGCATCACTTGATTCAGCTTCAAGAGTATCCACCGATGGTGGAAGTGGGGCTTCTCAGGACAATGAAGATTCAACAGACCATTTAGATGAAACTCTAGGTGACCATATATCACCGATAAACAATTAGCTAGCAGAAGCTTTTGTTCGAAAACATATTTTAAATTATGTTGTTTTTGGTTCATTGTCTCCAAAGAAATAGGGAAAGGAACGAATGAACTCTGTAAAACCCAACTTTTCTTCAACATAATGTACTATATGATTTGTGGTGCAGCCTGCATGGAGATTGACTATTACATAATGCCACTACATAATTACTGCTAGGGAGCACGGGGTACAAAACCTCTGGAAAACTGTCATTAATTTGGGTTTTCATCTCTTTCACTGGACTGGATATATGACTTAAATTATTTTTCAAATTTCGCAAATCTTATTTTATCTCCTCGGATGAAGATTTGTGGATAGGATTTTTTTTGTTTCTTCGCAATCGTCGAAAAACATTGAAGATAAATTGAAAAGATTGTGTTTCATATCACGTACCAATTTAAGCAACAAATCTGGCTTAAAGACAGTAAACTTGTTGGCTATTTTGTTGATATCACCTATCTTCTTTGCAATAAAATTCCATTTAAATTCGTTTTCTGATAACATATCATATATCTCAGTAATTGTTGGTACGCTATTGGTTAACTGATTTATACGACCTGCTAGCGAATAGAAGATTTCTTAAGAATCTGATTTCTGATTAAATTAGAAAATTTATCATTGAGGTATCTCAAATTAGGAGACTCGCAGAGTATACAAAAAAATTGACTTCTGGGAAAGTGCAGTTTTTGCAACAGCTCTGTTAGGTTCTGTACATCCCATACAGAAAAAGTGTCGACATTCACCGCTGCATCGAAGTTTATTAAATTTATTGTTTTTTAAAAATTTCTTAAAGCAATTGCCACATTTGTACCCAGTCATATCCAGATTAAGGTCACTGCCAATATTTAATAAGAACGCGCTGCTAGTTAACAATAACGAAAATGAAAAATATCAAAACAAACCACAAACACACGTATTAAGTAGTTGAATGGTCGGATCGCGAAAAGGAAACAAAACAGACATAACCGAACGGTACGACAGTCAAACGAAACAACCTAATCGTAAGACTGTAGTGAGTCAGTGTTAGTGGACAGACCATCAAGCTATAATGACAACAATCTTTAATACCTGGCGTACTGTTAACATTTTTCACAATTTCACAATTTATATTGATTATGATTAGGCATTAATCATGTTCAACAAGCTGAGTATAATGAATTAAATATAGCAAACAATCAAATTATGGGGTAAATTCAATATTATTAAATCTTTGCACTTACTCAGTCGAATATAAAGTTTTTCACCTCATAAAATGTAACTAAATTTATCTGTCTAAGTTTTTATTTTGTGAATTGCTGATAAAACAAACTTGGTTTCGTCATGAACAATAAAACAATTACGATTGATGATAATCGGAGTACACAAAAACAAATTAAAGTAATAAGCATTCATACTTATAACTCTCAAATAATTTATCCTGACACTTTGTACTTACTCTCTAACTATCTCACGACAAATACTTGGAATTTTAGTGTAGAAATAATAAATATTGAAATATGAGTGGAAAATTTCACAGCTTTCTTTTACTAGCCACTGGGAATTAAAAAGTACTTGACATAGCTCAGTTAGTTATTTATTCACTCGCTTTTTTACGACCTAATAAAAATATTACAAAATGTGGATTCCAACTTTTAAAAAGTGAGAAACTTTGTTGAAAAATAAAGGCCTTGTTTATTATTTTAAGAATACAAAGGGTCGGTTATAATCAGATGGCATAAATGAATTTGAAAATGACTGTAAAATAAAAACGAATTTGAAACTAGTTTGTTTTTACTATAAAAATTACGTCGCTGTATACAAAGAACCTTTTGTCAATTATGATACTGTTAAATGTTACACATATATACTAAAATAAAAATATCCAGTTTCCCATTTCTATCTTTTAAGATTTTATGTGAAAAAATATTTCAAGAAATAAGAAACTTAGTTCTTAAGGCCGTTTGACATGATGCAAGACAACGTGCAAGAAATTGCATTCAATTTATTACCAATATATTGCGGTTTAAAAATGAAAATAACAAAATTATAGGTAAAGTAAACAAGAAGAATGTGATCAGTGCATCACTACCATTAATTATAACTTCTCTTCCCCAATTAGGCATAATTTTCTACGAATATCTCCCATTATGTATTGGACAGCTTGAAAATCAATTTTTCTTGTCGCTATTATATACTACCACTACTATACTACTACTATAGTCTAAACTATTATATAGTCTCCAACATGATGTTAGCGTATAAAATCAACTAATTTACTGAAGCAATTTCAGAATCTACAGCTCACTCCCTTACTGGACCTATATAAGGCCTGGATATATCTCTTGTCAAAATCGCACTCCGTACCAAAACTCTGTCAGTAAAGTTTTCTTTATCGTTATAATTTACATTGTTAGAGTACTCTTCTATAAAAACCATCGTTTCCTTAGATTTCCGGATTGGCAAGTGTGAAGTATTTTTCATTAATTTGCATAACACTAATTTGCAAAATGTAGCCGTCTCAGTTGTCGACAGCATCTGTGCTAATTGGTTTGAGGTATATTTAGGACTCTTGAATTTTTCTGTAGTTTGATCATCTGTTGCCAATGGACGCGATACGATTCTCTTTGAAGTATGGTATTCACACGCTAATTTTCTCACAGAAACTCTCCGACTCTGTTTTTTACCAGTCTTTCTGCTAATTTTGTCTTTTTGGCGAGTCGGGAGGTTCAGAAATCGTCACATCCAGCTTTAGCATGATGAATGCTTCTACTTGAAATATTTTGGTAATGAAACTAGTTAACTATGCCAGCTTAGGGATTATCTTATTTTCAACTTATAAGACATTTTTATGCAAATGATATAAAAAAAGTAACTAATGTACATAGACAAAAGTAACAGCTGTGCAGGCAGTCTTAGAAGAATATTAACATCGAAAGAGATATCCAGATCTACGAAAGTTCGAATTTATAAGACAATGTTGAGACCCACCCTGACATACGCTTGTGAAACTTGGATAATGATAAATAAAACCAAACAGAGATTGGATATCTGGGAGAGAAAAATATTAAGAAAAATTTATGGAGGAAAGAAGACAGAGTTAGGATTGGAGATAAGATCAAACCATGAAATTTTTACAGTTTTCAATGAGGCACCAATCAGGGCGTTTATAAAGACAAAAATATTACAATGACTAGGTCACTTAGAAAGAATGGACGAAGACAAGCTTTTGAAACAAGTTGCATGGAAGATACCGGACGGCAAGAGGAAAAGAGCTAGACCATAAAAACGGTGGAAGAAGACCTTAGAGAGAGAATTATGCAGAGCTGAAGAGAAAATGCAAGGGACCGAAGAGAGAAATCACAAGGCTATGGACCTAGGGACCTAAATGGTCTGCATGTAAGCCTAAATATAAACACTAATGTTAAGAAAATAAACAATTTTTTGTTTACAAAGCCATTTTGATATAGTATTATCAGAAAATATTTTTAAACTCCTAAACTTTGTGCAAAAATTATAGGGACATACATTATTTTTTTTTGTTCAAGTATATATTCATACTAGTTTCTAATTTTTAATTGAATGTATGTGTTCCAAATGTTCTAAAAACTAATACATTGAAAGATATATTTAACTCTAAGAAAACTAACGGAAACATTTCAGTTATTAATCATATATACAAATGATATATCTTCAAAAAACAAATCATCCTACACATGGTTACATGCTTGTAATTCAAGTGATACCAATTTCTTGTGATGTGATGTCATATAAATCGTTTTTCATTCAGAAACAATAAACAATAAGCAATCATGAACTTGGATAGTTTGGAACAATTGTACAATAAATTGTCGGGAGTTTTGATTTTTTCCTCATAATAACTGACATACGAGACAGCGTTTATTGATAGAAAACAATAGTTTTTATCTGCATCGCCCAAGAAGTTTGACACTTAATCAAAACATTAAATTAAATAGTGCTTTTTAAAGGTGCACGGATATCATTGGTAGGGTTTTATTATTGTCACGTAAAAAGTTTGAACGTAAACTACACAAAATAAAAAAGAATTCACTAAAAAACATGGTAAATCACATTTACAGCTTATTTGAAAATGATAGCACAGTTTTTATGGGCAAGCCTCATATGCAGGATCTTGAATCAGAAAAAAAGTAAGTGTATATATATAATATACCCAATTATCTGAATTTTTACTAGATTTCAGTACAACCACTTCAGGGAAGCTCAAATACTACCGTTGCTTGGAATGTTTTAGACCTAACAAAGAAACAATTTTTCCATAATCATTTTCATTTTTGAACAGTCTACTTTAAGTCTACACTTTTTCCAGCAATGCAAACTTTTTAAATCTTCCAAATAATAGTTAACTTCTTTCTCCTAAAAATAGGTAATGCAATAACGCCCTCGTCTGATGAAAATCTTGATCTCGAGAACGAAACTTGTAGGTTGAGATACAGGAAAATGATTTCGGGGGTCAGTTCTGGTGATTACAGTCGGGGTAAACTAATTCGAAATGCATATCGTGACGATCATCGAAATTTGGAAAGGTGAGTTGTCTTGATAAAAAAGCACTTTCTTTTTCTTCAAATGCGGTCGCTTAGTTGCAATTTCTTCCTGCACCACTTTTTGTTTAAGCTGTTAATAATCGATTAACACAATCCCATGATGATATTGATGATAATTTATTTTGTTATGGTTTTATTCTAGTCTACAATAAATAAGTTCAGTTTTTTGTTTATTTTCAGCACCAAACTACCACCTACCCACCAAAATGGCTTAAAGGATGCCAAAATCATTATTTGCACCAGTAGCCTTTATGGGGGACCTGGGTAGAGGGACATAGTTGTGCTGGTTTTTCCTGGAACGTGCTACCATGTGTCGGGGAGGATTAGATTAATCGCATGCCACAAGGAGATTAAGAAGGTTATAAAAGAAAAGTAATTTGGAATTCTCAAAAATGGTAACTTGGAATTCCTTGGTTCAGGCAAATAGCGAAGAAATATTGTTTTATTGAGGAAGGAAGGATGACAATATCTTGAATGAAAGTGTAGTTAAATTATGTGTTTTTAAATGCAACGGAAGGGATGCACATGGAGTGGTTGCTGTTGAATACTCTGTAATATTAAATTTTGATTAAGTACATCCAAGTGCTTAGTTTGTCGAAGTAAATGAATATTCATCATATAAAAACAATCAAATTAATTCCCAACAAAATTTTCCAAAATATTAGCTTAAGAAAACATCATTCTGTTTGTAGTTAAAAACATAAATGGTTTAGAATATATTTTTTTTATTCGTGTTTGTAGATGAGCGCCTCCATCATTCTGTAGAAAACGGCCGTAGAATTTTTCAATATAGAAGCCTGCTTGTTAACATTCACTTCATCTTTTGACTTTCAAATGAAAACACAATAACAGTCTGAGTCTAAGTAGGAAATTATTGTGTACTTTGAAAAGTATTCCCAGATTTTGTTTCATAACGTCGCAAATGAATTTTTTTGTCTTCTACTACATTTTCTGTTTACACCGAAACGTAAGCTTTTAAGATTCGGGTAGACGAACTAGCCGTGAACTTGGATCTTCCGATCTAAATCATTTTAGACAATCTTATAGACAAAATAAAAACTCATTAATGTACTAGTAAAATCATAGGATAGTTGCACTGTCTAGGATTGGAAGGCGTTTATTATAGGCTGGTTCCAACCCGTTAAAGAACCGTCCTTGGTATGGTGACGATTTTGCGCAGTAGTATTCCAACAGGACAGTTACCTTTATACGAACGATTCTGTTTTGGGTTCCAACCGACTTTGACATCGTTCGTGAACCGTTTCCGAACGGTCTCTTGGATACTTGGTTGATAGCAAATAATACCGAAAATGTGTATGGCCGGAGATTGCGCAGAAATGACATTTAAACTTTTCCAAAAATTGTTCCGAGAACGGTTCATATTAGAAGGTTGGAACAAAATTTATGTATGCTCAGATGTTTTACGCCGATGCGTTAGACGAGGCAATGTTATCTGATTGAAACTCAATATATAGAATTCATTTTAAAAGTACTGAAGAGTAAAGAACAAAATAGAAGCAATAGTTTGTGGAGTGAATTGAAACCATAATTTCTGAAAGTTTGACCATTTTGAGGAAACTATATGAACTCTCTATTTCAATTAATTTTTTAAATTTTCTCTGATTCGTTCTCCTTATTTAATACCACAATTACCATATTTAAATGTTCATTTTAAGGATGTTACTGATTGATAATAACATTATTAATGAAATATTCATACATAAAAGTGTAATTTATGTATGTATGAAATTTGCCCTTGTAAAATATCAATTGATTTCTTCAGTATCCGTGAGAGTGCGATTGCTTAAGAAAAAAATTACGGTAAACACTGTCTAAATTATACCTTCAAGGGGTGAATTCTCTGAATAATTCATTCCACCGCTAGTTTATATGGAAATTTAATAAGACACAGATATGATACACATTTATCCAGTGATTTTTTCTCATGAAAAATGTATTATTATGCGTATCAATCATTTAGTGCATCAAAATGGCTCTGAAAGTGTGATAAAAGTCAGATTAACTATTTATCCGACCGCATTTATCATTTCTTTCTCGTGGGCTATAAGCATACATATCATTTTTTATGATGGCAGACGTACATGTAATGCATCAGAATGTACCTTATAGTCCAGTAGTAAACAGCACAATTTGAGGAGAATAATTTTCAGAAGAATTAAATTAATTACTCATAATTTAGTCAGGAAGGGTTTTTGAATCACTGCTTGAAAAAAAGGATCTTATAGTCTAAAATACATTTAATTCCAACAGTTCGTGACGGAGGGATCTGAATTATCTAAATTAAAATAAGATATAATTTGAAATATTGGTTGTTGTTTTATAATTGACGAATGAAAAATTGTTATACTTAACAATTTTTCAAATGATTAAAACGAGTTCATCAGTAGACTTGTTAAATAGAATTTCTTCTCATAAACTAAAGATTCAGAAATATAATGTAAAAATATATCCAGAAGCAGTCATTTCGGGACACTCTGGAGTAGATGGAAATGAAACAGCTGACAGAGTTGCTAGGATAGAAGCTGGTTAACCTGAACCCTTCTGTAGTAACAGCTACAGAATAATAGAGAAATCACTGATAAAGAAAGTGGATAAGGGTAAAATCAGTTACTGTAAAAATCTACAGGAGTTGAGATAGGCAAGATACTCCTGAAAAACAATTAACCAGAAAAGATTTGTTGAATGTATCAACTATCAAAGAAATCTACAAATACTTGTAGTATTTCCGCCTCAATTGATAGATTGATAGCCAAAGATGCTAAGTATATCAGAGAGTGGAACGTGATTGTCCACAATATCTCGAGGTGTGAGAGACTGAGGAGCTCCAGAGCATTGCACCTGGGGGATTATGGAATAGACGTCGATCTATAGTACCTGGAACCAACCCACATCCTCAACTTTCTAAGAGTGAAATTAATAGATGCGCTGTAAACACTAAGGATAATTACTGCCATTGCAAGTAAAAAGGGAAACATTAGATCCTGTAGGTCGCAGTGTACATAATACCCTATTCACATACAAAAAATGAATTTAAAACTGAAAAGCTGAATCATGTTAAATAACCTTCCCATGATATGAAACAATTAGAGGGAGAGGATAGAAAAAATGAGGAAAATAACGAGGACTATTGGATAGGCCCTTGGAGAAAGACGGTGACATGGAAATGGACGGAAAGCGAAAGAACTAGAGAAAAATATGAATCCAACTTTAACCAGAAAATCCAACAGAATATACAAATACAAACATAGGAGACGACTAACGGAAGCACAGCACAGCACTAGACACAGAAAACAAAAAAGAATTATGGACAAGTATATGGAAAATACCCTCAAGATGCAGGGAGTATGACAAGATTGAATTTAAAATGCAACGATGGATTTCCTATCACACCTGATGATGTCAATTATGTTGTTATGGTTGGTAAGGAATGGATTACAACAGTGGATAAATTCTTATGGACTGGGAGATATCGACCATTACACAGACATTCAAATGATGTGATTCAAAGAAATGTGACCTAACCACAGAATTATCAGCCTTTTGAAAACTTTCACATAAGTGATACATAATATGATTTTAGGTCTTTTATAACTGAAGCTTCGTTTCAAAATAGATACAAATATTGACTTTTCAACCTATTGCGGTCTTTATCATAATAATGGGTACAGAAAAAAAAATATCTGTGTAAGTGATTTTTTCCAAAAATTATTTGCTTATGCTTAAAATTTATACTTGTAAGTATTTCAAACTTACTTGTTAGTTATGTGCCTGGTATTTGAAAAATGTCACCGTCATCAGGTCTACAAAATTAGGCTTCGCTAGCGGTAAAAGACCTATGAAGTAACAAAAGATTCGAACATTTTTACATTTCGTTTTCTTATTATTCCAGATAGAGCTTGTCCGTTGTAGGTCGAACTAGTAAATAAGACGGTCATGTTCAGGTTTTGCCACTATTTTCTTTAAGACTCTAATTTCAAATGGACATTTTTTTATATACCTATATTAAGTCTAAAAAAGACAATTCATAATAATGTTTTGTGACACACTCATTACGATGAGAGGCAATGGTTTGCAGCGAAAGTTTCTCATAACTTCTTCTGGGATCTCAAAGGAACTTCTCAAATTTCAAATTCCTATATTTTTGTCACAACCTTTTTTAGCGATTCCCTCGTGATAAGTATAAAATATCGACTGAACAGAATAAAGAGATAAATGTTAAAAGCATATATGGATAACTGCCGTTTATAATATACGTCATTTGGCAATTTTCAGGATGGAAATACGTTTTACAAAATAAAAAGAGATGGTTTCTTTTTTGTTAGTTTTTTTTGTAGCTCTTCTTGCTCCCCTCTTTCGACAATAAAACACCTCAGCCTTTCTCTTAAACAGATTATTCATTAAAGTTAATTTTCCAATCTCATCCGTATCCTTTTCAGCAGACATGCTTTTAATTTTAATTTGAAACTCGTCACATGTTACGCAAATATCAGTTCGGGAATATCCAAATGATATATTAAACTTATTAAAAATAGTTCTGTATGTTTCATACGAGACTCTAACAATATTTGAATGCTTTTGGCGAAAGTGTTTGAAAATTTTTTTAATTGTAAGCTCTTCGGAAAAATAGGTCTTTTTTGTATCTTTCAAACTATAATCGCTTCGTGTTTACATACCAAACGCCTCGTTAAGTTGTCTATGAATTGCACTATGCTTTCCCCGTTTATCTTTATGGGCGGCACCAGTGCATTATAGACTTTCTTTTATGTAAATCAGCTTAGTTTTTGTTATTCCATCAATCGAACAAAATACAGGAATGCACGATCTAGGACGCCCATTCCGTACGAATAACATCATGGAAAGTAGCCATGGATTCATTTTGACGGGGCCTTCTTTGTTTGACAGGTACCACCGTAATTAGTCCAGTTAGATATGAATTTTGTTCATTGTGAGAAAGCAGAGAATTGAAACGTTTTGATATGAAGTTTGTTTGCTCCTCGTCAATCCTTACAAAACACTTTAATATTACTGACAAGCGTCCGGTTCTCTTTCTTTTTTTTTGTCCATAATTTTGTGTTTAATGGACTCATTTGGCTCACTGCAAACACACACGCATTAAAACAACAACACGTTAAAAATAAGGCGTTATTTTATTTGATATCGCTGGTTTTTACCTGAATACTTGGACAAAGCTGTTTCTTTTCCTGTACGTTATCGATTGAATATCAATTATCTCAGGACTAAGCTAATTTATTTACTTATTGACTGATCTAAACTAAGCATCATTAATCGGAGAATTTAAGTGCGTCTATTCCTAAATATTGCCTTTCATTTAAAAGTGTCTTTAACTCGAAAGCGACAGTCTCTGTGAAAAACATATTTATTTTATTTGCTAAAAGTATGAGTACCCATTTGCTTTATAATAACCTCGGTTACTTAAATTCAAAACCATACTTATGTACGTATATTTTGCTTTAGAGATATAAATTTTCTTTGCCATTAATTCACTTCCAATTTATTATCGCATAAACGATATAACAGAGATGCATAAAAAATTCAATCCACATATTGATATCTCTCCTTGACCACAAAGCTATCTGCATAACCCCTTTTGTTTTTGTTGTATAAATTTAAAATGTGTAAATACAACATGATATGAATAAAGATCCACAAATTCACTAAAAACAAAAAGTGAAACGGGGGATGTATTATTAAACCTCATAATCAATTCAGGTACAAACAACAAATCAGGACAGGAATTTGAAGGTTATTTTAATACTCAGATCATGCTTCTATAACCGTCTACAATATGTCGAAGAAAGAAGATTGAGTTAACAGATTAAATTTTAGCAGGACACTGATAAGATATAGAGGAATATGAATAAGACAGAGATATAAGGTGAATAAGTATAATTATAATATAAATAAACAATATGAGCGTGTAAAAAGTATTAGTCAATCGATCAATGTGATTGGATGCTGTATCTAAATACCTTAGTCGGTAAATACTATCTGAAAATAAGGAATAAAGGGAGTACAAGATGGAAGGATGGAAAGGTAACAGATGTATATTAAAAATGTGTTTCATCATTCCTTTGAAATCTAATAAAGTCATTGTAGACTGTTGTTTGTGATCCACTATATATGGCAGAAAATTTATTGTTGAACAAGCAGGTTATAAAGTGAAATTTTGGTTGAATTTATTTCGAACAACCGAACAAAAATCTGTTCACTACCTACACCAACCCCCACAATTATCGTAGGCAGAGACTGAATGTTTCCTTACATTCTCTGAAGACGAAAACCTGGTTATCGAAACGCCCATCAGTCAGTGTAATTGTGAGTGTTGGTGTGGTGGTAGTGTGATCAGTGTATTTTTTATTTGATATACGATGGTCATAAACATAATTTTTTTTCGAAACAAAAACGATTTGCATGCTAATTGCAACTATGATTCAAACCTGTGATGTATTCCAAACGGATAATTTTGGAATACTTACTTATGCTAATTACTTATTTTGAACTATTTACCCTGATATTCTCAAGTGAACGAAAATAATTGACCATAGCGAATTAGAAACAAAGCAATAACAGCTAATACACCAAATACATAAAATTGGAAGAGATACAATCGTAGAGTAAGGCGCAAATTGGGACACGTATAGCACGTGTGCTGTAGCATGACACGAGAGATATGATTCGTACATGCTACACCTGCTGTGTGGTTATCCGCGTATTGAGACATGCGTTTTAAAATAGGAAACGGTGGGGTTTGGATTTAATTGGCATTTCGCGACTAGCCAGTATTAAAAAATGTCTGACATTTTTGACAATCGAACAAAACAATTGTTGTTATTGAACTTAAGTTCTGAATCAAAGCCCGATGATGCTGAGGAGGAAATGTTGTGTCATTACTTGTTAAGGAAGAAATTTGAATCACCCAATAAATTTCTTCCATAGCAGTAGAAAATTTACAATTCACAGTTTGATCTTTATATAATCACCATTTTTTTGTATCGTAAAGCTCTCTGTGCCCCCTTACCGCCCTATTAACTTTTCTTGTGTCATTTTTTCGTAAAAAAATATAAAAATACTTGCTAGTCACCCACACATGTGATACAACAAACTGTGACTGTACTACAGCGGGACACGTCTGTGAGCTCACGCGTGTCGCAACAGGTCGCGATGCGTGGTCAATTTGCCAATGTATTCAATCTTGAAGATTACAAAACTACATGCTGTACTGCGTCACCTCACACGTGCTATACGTGTCCCAATTTGGGCCTTGCTTTAAATGATGCTGAATGGTAGTAGAAGAGGACGGTTTGACCGAACACGTTCACTATGGTGATTATATTATTAGTTTCCGTCATGTTGATGTTATCTGTTGAAATTTTATATAAATCTGACTGATAAATAAATGTTGATGCTCATACGGGAACAACTATTCAACTATTTTGTTTGTTTAAAAAATGTGGATAAATATTAGTTTCAAGTGTTAATTAAACATTATTTGTTACGCGGGAAAACGATAAAAGGAAACCAAAAACATTATCCTGTACATCATTCATCCCATCAAATAATTTTTAAATAGACCTCTGCTTTTAAAAGTAGCTTTTGCATATTGAAATTTTATTTTATTTTTTTTTATCTCAATATAGTCAATTTTATGTTTGTTTTTTTGTTTTTACAAGCATTGTAAAATATTTGTTTTATTAAAAATTCACTCCGGAAAATCGCTCTCATATAACGTCGTATGGTTATGACTGTATTTTGTATATTTGTATCTAAAGTGAAAATTCCAGAAAAAACAGAAGCGAAATAGTTGTTTTCAAGGGACAAAACCCTCTATATTTTTAAGGTATGAATTGGTCTCTTTCTCGTCATAAATATACATTCTTTCTGCATGGTAGAGAATTTCGAATGCAACTTTAGATATCATTTTTCTACTGTGTGCATCCATTTAGAACGAAAATTTAGGGGTGGTGGTTATTTATTGATAATTTTCTCAATTATTATGGCTTGGTACAATTAAACCTAATCTAAGATACATTGACATTTTGTCAAAGAATGTCGGTGAGTTTGGTATTTATGAAATTACAATATTAATTGCAAATTGATTGAAACTTTAAAGAAATAGGAATTGTACAATGGTAATTCTGTATATTTTGAGATGACTTGAAACTAGAGCAGAATTGACAGTATGGCATTTTTAGATACTACCATCCTTAAGTAGTTAGCTCTGCCTGCTATTGCACAATCTAGAATGATTTCAAAGTGAATAGTCTTAAACGGCTGCAAGGCATTTGTTGTTGAAGGTGCTTCAGGATCAATAGTCCTCAGTTGGTATATCAAAGTTAAAATAGAACGGATATCGCTTGATGATAATGAACATGCTGTTACGCCTTGTTCTTCAGTTACTGTCGGAAACATTAAGAGAGTGAGACGTATGTATTTTTAAAAATAAGTAATAGATGATGCAAAATTCATACTATTTTCTGATATTCCTACACACTAGTAGAGATATGTTCAGAAAGTTATGTTCGCAGATTTCTTTCGTAAAACGTAATAGTTGAAGCAATTAAGCTTGGAGATTAACGTTTAGTTACAGCAAACTGATGATAATGCATTCACAAACCCTGTAGAGTAGATGATTGAGTTTTAACTTGAAAATAAAGAAACTGTAGTTGAACATTCACTCGATTCTTATGGCTTGGCGTAACTCTTTAACCTGAAGAAATATTTACGTCGACGTTTCATGATGGAGGATAGATGAAGAAATTTATCTATTTTTTGAGAGCATTCCAAAAAATGAATGGCTTCAAACTTTCAAGCTTCGGTTATAAAAGTGCATTAATGTAGGTTGTGATCACTTTGAGTATAAATAAACATATTTCCTTAAAAAGATTTATAGTTTTCTGTTGTATCTCAAAATATATAGCATCATCTTTGTTTCCATTATTGAAAGTATATGCACATTTGCTAAATATTATTCAATTTTTTTATGCCACACTTGATACAGATTTAGTATGCATTTCAGGAGTGAGTTTAGTCTATATCCATACTTCACGAACTTAGCATAGACCTCATAAAATTTGACATTTCAAGCTTTGAATTACGAATCTTTCAATATTTTTATCAATATCTTAATTAATTGATATTTTTTGGTGTTAAAATAAAATCGTTAACAATGAAGAAGAACAAGACAAAATGAATATTCATGATAGCTTTATTTAAATGATAACATATTTTTTCATCTAAAACTAATCCTTGATTATTGATTTTAAGTTGTATTTTGTATATTTATACTTTTATATAATATTATTCTTTTTATCCCAGTATCGTAGTAACGTCTTGTTTATCGAAATGTTTACTATCGTGACAGTCTGGAATTGAAATTAAAAAACTGAATTTAGACGATTCTAGTGATAGTGATATTTAGAATACATCAAGGACGAACTCTTCATCCTGGCGAGAGAAAAATAGTATACTAACATTTTGCAAACGTTACAGGAGAGCAGTTTTAATGTTAAATTTTCCTTTTTATTGTTGTTCACGGTTCTCAATGATAATTAGAGGTCATCAACTTGTAATGTTTCTTGCTATTATTATTCTAACTAAATAGTAGTGGATATCACCATATGGGTTCTCCGCCCAATTTGAGAGGGAGCAGTTACGACTTTTTACCTCTAACAATTTTATTATGTCGCAAATCAAATTTTAAATGTCGTAACTTATTAAATATTAGAAGAAAGTTATAAAAACTCATTTTATTATAAGAAAATTGTTTATTAAACTGTACGTACAAAAATATGAAAATTCCTTAGTGTTAGAAAAGAATAATAATGCATTAATAATAATCTTCATTAATTTCGGTAAACTACGGCAACTGCAGAGGAATTTATGTTTTTATAAAAGTGGTGAAAACAAGAACCCATGTTAGCGGTTTTTGTAAATCCTCAAATTTAGTTTTCATGATATGCCTAGTATTCATAACTGGTAGTTCTGTAGGCCGCCCTTGATGGGACTCCCTCCTCCGGCGATTAGTTTTTAGGTCCACAATTTTATATTCTTCTTGAAAGTTGGTTTTATACAAAAGCTTATATGGTTCATATGATCTACTGCTTTACTTCTTAAAAACTCTTCTCTGTTGGTGTTAGATTTCTGGTTTTCATAAGGTGCTTTGTTTTGTTCATAAAGTGACTTGAATTTTTTAAAGTCTTTGGGGGTAATGTCATACACCTTTATCAAATCTTTGAATCGCCACTGGCGAACGAATTCCTGCCAGTCCAATGGCACCATCATTTGTGTCTGACCAACCAGTTTTTTGGCCCTCTTAATCACGGAATGAACCCCACCGACACTGCATATGGGTATGCCCTTTTAATAAATATTTGTGAGTAATCACTTTTAACGTAGGCATTGTTCTCAAAATCCACACGTAAGCTGGTACTATCATAAAATTTCGATTTTGACATGCGCAATTATCTGACCAAACTGTCAGCTCCACTATTTCAGCACCTACATTTTCTTGTGCTCATTTAAAAATGTACGTTATTTCACAACCACCACGAGCACACACTCTTTCATCCCACATTTCGCAGTGGCTTTTCATTCATTTTGGAAACAACAACTTAGCTGTTTTGTTACATATATCAATCAAATCATAAATAAAAGATTAAATAATGGAGAATAATTATTAATATTTAAAGTTATTTGTAAAACAAAACGGAAATATCATAAAACATGTGAACAAGAAAAGTGGTAGCAATTCCATCTATAACTGTTACCTTCTGGACACATGTCGGCTTTTGACACTGTGGTCTCTTTTTCCAGGGGGTAAACTGTCTTAAAACACTTGCATCTCCTTCAAAATCAGTATTTAATAGGGGTATACAGTTGTAACTCAAGTTAATTGAGTTTACCTGTATTATATCATGACAGATACATTAGATTCACATTGGCTATGACGCCATTCAATAGCTGTGTAGATACAACAACTATCAATTCAAAAATATACACCTCGATAATGCAGTTACATCAATAACCCCAAAATCGAGAATTTTTCAGTCACGACAGTTTACCCCTCAGGTATAGAATTATTACATGAAAAATCAAACTACAAAGGTACGAAATTATTTATAATTAATCCATGAAATGGATCGATCTAAAGAAATGCGAAGAATTATTACGGAGGACATTTTGGCTTATTTGTCACAAAAATGATGTAAACATAGCCACATTTGCGAAAAGTATCAAATTTCTTAAATGGAAGAACATTGGATATAAAGCAAAGACATCAGAAAACAAATCAACAGATTTATTGGGGAATGCCACAATGAAAAATATTTAATGCTAAACGTAATTTAATAAAAAATCACCATCGTAGGGAAAAAGTTTCCACATAACTTGTTTTTACTTCCACCTAGCATTAATTATTGGCTAAATGTGTAGATTGAAAGAACTAACATAGATAGATGACAATTGATCGTATAAACGATAAGAAAGACATGCTGCTAATAGAAATATCATATTCGAAAATACACATTTCTGTGATTGGACAAGATTGATATATTATACAAACAAATTCGTCATTACGGCCATCCATACTCTACACAACAGATTATTTATAAGAAAGGAAAATGTTCAATTTAGCCTGTTGGTATTCACAGTTTTGGTAATTTGGGGTTAAAGATTGCAGAAATTTTAAACTACCATATCCTAAAAATTATACTGATCATTGTTTGTCGAACTTCAGCGACGTCCTTTGATGATAATGGTGAAAATATCACAAATATAAAGAAACCCTGTTTATTATTGTTCAAATTTTATTATAAATATTAATATAAAAAAGAATTAGAATATAAGGATTAGAATGTTACTAATTTTGTTCTATAAATAAATATATGTTTTTAAGTGTTCTTGATTTTTGGTCTCTTCTGTTTAAAATTAGTTTTTTTCAATAAGTTTTGAAAGATTGATTAAAAACTGAAGTTTCGACTTAGAGCTAACTCACTAACTAATTCTTTAATTTTTCATGGTTCGTTAATGCAGTTCTATTTTTTTATCGTTTTGATGACCTCTTAGTCTATTTTCTAAATACTGAGATGTCTGCCCTATGTAGACAGCGTCACAATTAGTACAAGGCACTTGATATATAATATTACTTCTTTTGTTTTTTGATGTTTTAGATTTCAATTTAGTGAAATATTTGGATTAAGTCTTATGTCCTTTATACTAATATCATATTTATTGAAATAATTCGATAATTGTTGGGAAAGTCCTTGTACGTATGATAAAGAAAAATTACTATTTCGGCAATACGACTGAACATTGACAAGTGGATGAATTCATAATAATTTCCTCGAATAACCAAAGGTAAAGGTAATTATCCGGAAAATTAAATGATAATGTGATGGGAAAAATATAATTAATTCGGATAGTAGAAAAATAAGGTAACTCATGAAAAGCCAATAAAAATAGTTGAGATATTATTGACATAAAACTAAATAAATTTACTGAATGCCATCGAAACAACACAATTGTGATTCCAATCTCAAATTAGATTTCGATCAGAAGGTGATATTATATTTATGTATACGAGTATATTTATGTTTAATACAATAATATGTTCTGTCATCGTCCGAGTGAATTCTTTGAAATCTATAATAATATATTTCTCTTTAATTTTCTGAGAGATCCAGAAAATTGTTAAATGATGGAACGAGCATTTATTCTGAATACACTCACTATAAGTCTTCTTGTAGAATTCAGATCAGTGTTTTTATCTATTTTTCATATTTATGCCTTCACTATCAATGAGGTAAATAGCAATTATAATGTCGATTCCGTATTTTTCCTTGAGATCTTTTACCAATTCTTCTCTGTCGCAAATATTCCAAACATCTCTAAAATGATTGCCAAAATAGGCAAGATAAGCACGTTTCAAATGTCAGAAATATTTTTTTTTTCTTATTTATAAGCCACATATGTCTGCTTGCACTTGAGAATACTTACTAAACCGAGTAGCACAAGAAGGGATCGCAAAATAGTTGAAAGAAGGACGAGAACTGAAACTCCAAAACTCTGACGTTTGAAAAGGCATGAAGATTTCTATACACGAAGAAGAGAATACTTTATGATAAACTAACTAGAATACCTAATTACGATTTTTTTTATTTTAAAAATTAATTGTTTTTGAGTAGTTTTAGGGGGAAAGATCATAAATAGTTCTAAAAATATGGGTTTGAAAAGGATTTGTCTTGTACGGGGTTCTGGATTTTAAGCACCGTTTACTTCAAATAGAAAGAACCAATGAAATTTCTGTGACAACCAGTTCCTATCGTTTTAAGTAATTAATTAATTAAATAATTAATCTAACCACTACAACGCATAATCAGAAAAGAATATCGTTCCGAATGAATTTATATGTTTCCAAAATTCTTCTTCTTCATTTTAAAGTACAAGTTTCTAGATGATAGGAAGAAACAGAGTATATTCTTGATAACGTGTGAGATATCAAATAATTTTTTATTTTATCATACAATTCCAGTACATTTACGAATATTTTAAATCTTTGACAACATAATATTGACTAATTTAGTAATATTTTGCCAATGTGATCAATTTTACAAATTAAATATAGTTGGTTACATTTTATTTCACTCTCAACTACGATAAATGACTTCTAAATAGCAGTTAATTAAATACAACAACACAACGTCCAAGTTGTAATGCGATATTTCAAAGTTAACATTTTAACGAAGTGTGAAAATGTCATAAAGTCATCGTTAACTGCATATTAGCGCCCAAAACGTGTTAAAACTAATCTGAAACACCCTATATTTATTGCCACAACTGCCGTTTTGAAATGTTTTATGATTGAAAAAAGTTAAAACAACAAATATAATTGATATGCATTAACACGTCTGACCCATTTTAAAATTCTGAGTTGACGTATTACTTAAGATTTATATCAGAACTTAGGACAGGTACCTAATCAATTTTCTTATTCTTTGAATTCTTTGTTGTGTATTAATTTTTCATTCTAGTTTAGTTGGATAAAACTAAAATAAATTGAATCAAATACAGTTAAACCTTTCAAGTTGTACAACTCCCTATGTTGTACGCATTTTGATAGAACCAAATGAAATACTTTGACTCTTATGGGAGAATTTTTCTCTATTCGTTTGACGTCTCAAGTTGTACAAACCACCATAAAAAATGACAAAATCCGTAATTACGCTCAGCGTAGCCAAATTATATATCACTATTTTGTTGCCAGTATGTCAGTATTTCCCTGTCTATAATGGATCGTCGTTGATCCACGTAAGAATTGAATTTTTTTTCGACATGGTTCATATAATAATAGGAAAGTGTGGGCGATTATGAGGCTTAAATAATCTGTATATCTTTTACAGGTAGTTACCTGTCGTGAAGTATATCGAACCAGTAGTCACGAAGGTTTGTTTACACTTCACGGTCTGTGATCGTGGATAATCATTTGCCATACACTATTACGAAGATTTATCAAAGTACTTATTGATTATATTATTTCGCGTCAACTATACAGCAACTGCAATATGAGTGAAGAGCGTAAAGCCGAGGCCGATTTGAGCAGCAAGCACATTAAAGACTCCGAATGAATTTACCGTCGACAAGAAAAAACAGGTTATCGATTTTGTTGACCGGGGTATGAGTTATAGGAAAATTTTAGGAATTTTAGCATTGCACCTGCTACTGTAACCAATATTGTAAAAAATCGAGCTAGCGTTATAAAGTTATAGTTAGATAATTGTTCAGATGATCGTAAAAGAAAGATGCGTCAAAATGAGAACGACGAGATAAATAAAAAGAATTTTCCACGAAAAACCGGGCAGCTGATTTTATTGTAACATGACCTATATTATAAAGGCAAATCAAAAGAAATAGTTTCTAGATTGAATAACACAAAATTTTAAGTAAGTAATGGATGGTGGCATCGTTTTCTAGATAGAAATAATATTACATTTCGAATTCTTTGTGAAGAGGCTGCAGTTATTGACTATTTCAATGCTGGTAATACAACTTTAATATATCGGCAGTATCTGCGGAAGACTTACGTAAAGAAGAAAGACTGATGCAAAGGAAGCAAGTTATAGAAAGAACGATTGAGCGTCCTATTTTGCTGCAGTTCGACAGGCGAGAAGTTGAAACCACTTGTGATTGGAAACCAAACGTATTTAAAAAATAAGGTATCACAACCTTGAAGAGCCTTCCTTTTTATTGGAAATCCAATAAGAAGACTTAGATGACTTCTCAGATCTTTGATGAATGGTTTACCTCGGTCAATAACGATATAAGAAAAGCTAACCGCAAGATAATACTCATTGTTGACAATGCTTTATCTTATAAAACTGTATACAGCAATCTAACAGTATTGATTTTACCTCCTAAGTCCACATCGGAGCTTCAGCCTCATTAGGAGTGTAAAAGTAAATTACCACCGGAAAATGTTTTAGCATATGATTTTTCACGCAGAAATCGAGTCAACCCGGCGAGTTTTTGTCTCGATGGGTGAACGCTGTTTGGGAACAAGTTCCCGCAACAACGATTGTAAAATGTTTCATAC
This sequence comes from Diorhabda elongata, assembly GCA_026230145.1. NCBI lineage: Eukaryota > Metazoa > Arthropoda > Insecta > Coleoptera > Chrysomelidae > Diorhabda > Diorhabda elongata. Next base: position 9,544,635 of record CM047935.1, read on the forward strand.
ATGTAGTATTTGACAAACTTGATGATCATTTGATCAAACCACATAGTCTACACCTCGGTCTTCATGAAAACTCCAATGACATTGAACAATATTTACCGGTTGATGTCCGACAAGATTTATTTTCCCTCGATTATGTTGTGAGAGCTGAAATGAACTTTGCTGTGCATGAAAGTCAATAGGCGTCTATTGACGATAATATGTCGTCAATTATACAAAACGATGAGAATGATATCAGAAGTGCCTGCCTCTGTAAAATTCGAAAAGGCACTTTCTCTCATTAGAGAGAACTTGTTTCTGATATACAGCCTTCTTGGATGCCGTATATTTATAAAAGGAGCAGTGAATATGAGGATGGTATATTTAGAAAGAATATGATACAAGTAACATTTAATGCTTTAAAACTGTTAATTAATTATTCATCTCTTGGAGAATTATTTTTTTTGTGACTATAAATGGGTTTTTTGTAGCATTGACATTTTAATTATTTTTATAAATATGAGCAAGTAATCATTTAATAAATAACTATTGAAGATAAAAACATGTTGAAATAACTTTAATGATTGCATAACTCCCACCCTTATCCCTCTAAATTGTACACAAATGTTTGGTGCACAAGATAGAGAGGTTTCACTGTATGTGACTGCTATTGATTAAAATGATAGGCAAATTATATTACTTTGTTGACATATCGCGTAAGTTTCTAGGAATAATAACCAGCTGTTTTTGAAATCAGTATGGTTTATCAAATTTTTTCGGTTTGCCAATAATTTCTGACAAATATTCATATTATCAATTTATTGAATAACTATTGTAAATCATTTCAATATCCAATTAATTCCAGTTATATTATTACTTCAAGTTTAATGAAGTGAAAATAAATAATATTAGTCAACTACATTATCATTGCATTAAAACGTTCATTCAACCGCTTGATGACCATAGAGAGAAGTATTTCTTTATTTACGATTCATAGATATTGATATATATTTTGCAGTCAAACAGTTGAAGTTTGAGTACTGGAGGGTGATAATAAGAAATTCATTTTGTCATAGGGAAAAAGGAGAAGGTGAATACTTAGAATAACAACGTGATTGGAATACTTAATACGAATCTTTGGCAGAGCGTATCAAATGAAGATGAAGTTAAGAGTTATCGCAAACCATCAAAACTTCAATCAATCAATCAATAAGAGCTATTAGTGCTATTTGGTGAAATATATAATATGACAATGTCAAAGCTTCCTAAATTAATGTAAATTGTAGATTCCCTCCTTCTACCAGTCGCCTACCCATCCCTACTTCTCCCGCCAGGTCTCTTAAAGGCCTCTTGATATCATCGTATTGGCACAAGCTCTTGGCCTCCATTGATCAAAGAAATGGGATCATACAAAGAAAAATAATTTCATTAAACACAGAAACTCAACTGATTGTTAACTGAGTTGTAGACCCTAAGAGATTCATGGGAAACCATCCTTAACGAAGAAAAGCAGTTGGCATTATACCAATTCTCGCTTAAAAGAAAATCTAATGCCGAAAATATGCCCCAGCAACTTCAATAACAAGTTTCACGGGATTTCAAACTTTTTGTTGTCTTTCCTGTTTTGGATTTCATTATAGCTGATTTGAAAACAAGACTTGTAAGCTGTAAAGGAATTTGTAACCTGTTTGCTCCAGTTCTAGTGCTCATGGATCTAGATAACGAGGAACTGAAGCTTAAAACTGCCAATCTCGTTGCATATTACCCCTCATATTTTACTGATCTAGACGCGCTAGTTGAAGAACTCTTCATATGAAGAATGTATTGAAACAGCTTTCTAGTCAGTAAAGGACCCGCTAAAGCTTCTTAACTCAATATAGGAGAAAAGCCTCCAGCCCATTATCTTGAATCTATGCACAGCTATAAGACTTTTCTGTACTATCCCAGTTACAGTTTCAACGGCTGAGAAGTCTTAGTAGATTGTCGATTTCACTGAAAACTTAACGAAGCACAACTGGCCGTCTAGAAATTTTGGGAATTGAAAGTAAATTGGTCAAAACTGTTGATTTTTCTAACGTCATGAATGATTTTAGTGTAATGAAAGCTTGTAACTTTGTCATAATTTTATTATTTTGTCAACTTGAAATTTAATCTTCGTCAGTAATGGAAATCTATCTCAAAATGGAAATTTACTTTCAGTAGACTAAAAATGAATGATTTATTTTATGTTTGCAACAATTTTCTCAATGAAGTTTGATTTTTTGATTGAACTGATAGTATTAATTGTTCCTTACTATCAGTTATTATCAGTTTGAAAAAAAATTGTGATGGGTTAAGAAATTACCATCTGATTATTGAAACATACCATATCGGTAGCATGCTAACATAAAGGAGCTTGATCTCCTAATCTTAGCCGTGAAATCTTGCGCGAACAACTGCACAAACTTTAAATTTGCTTTTTCTGCTAAGTGTGGCTACCAAGCCACACACACACTGGAAAATACATTATATAGATTATACCTCCATACATACATTCACATTTCTAATCTTTCAACTGTTTTCCTGAACAACTACCTCAATAAAATAATTTTTCTCCATCACCCGACTGACCAAATTCTAAATTGTCTTTTTTTGGTTTCACTAATAACATTTTTTCTATAAGCTCCCAACTGCATGCAATTGAGCTAATCCTCTAAAATATATCTTGTACCAAGTGTCAGAGTAAACTCACATTGATGCCATAACATCTTGAATCGACACTTATTCGTGTCTAGCCGCACTATGCTGCTGATAGAAGTTAGGCACGCGTGGGGGCATCGACTAAACTAAATTTGTATTGACTTAAGTTTTATGGCGGCCTTCGCCTTATTCTGACATCGAAGTATTTCTTGAATATATGAATTTTATGGATTTGATCAAACTTTGCTTATTTTAGAAGTGGCATAAATGGTCAGATGACAATGAAAGTTACTACTGATAGAATACTGTAGGTATACGCGAAAGTGTGTTAGTATCTGAAGAACCACTCTCTATCATCAAGCATCAAACTGTGGTTTCAGTTTTTTTTGTAAAGTGTTGAAGATCAGTCTGTTTTTCTACTTATAATGATCGAAAATCTGAAATTCAATAATCGCTGTGTGATAGTATATAATGATACTGCAACTGAAAAGGAGGAGAAGGCTACTACTATGAAGACTGTGGTATCAGAATTCATCTGGTGATTGTGATTTTGAGAAAAAATGTTTTTTTTTTTTCTAATAATCACGTAACTACAAACCCTACACGATTGATCTCCACTTTTGTGACGTCTTATTAGAAGAGCAATTTTGTAATTGTATAGCGCTCACGGCTATTGCACATGAATAAAAAAATTTCAAATTAAGTGCTGGAGAAGTATTTCCTAAAGATAATTCTCATCAAGCAAATTTTCATAAAGGAATTATAAATGCGAATTCTGACAACATACCTTCTTATATTGACGTATTTATATTAAATTCTTTCTCAAAAAACAACTCAATTCAATTGTCAAATGCTGGATGACGAGACAATAGTTTCCAAAAAAAATATGGAAATAGAAAAAGTGAAAAACTTTTTTGCCAGGCTGGAAATGCTTAAAAACTATGATGGGCCTCAGGTCTTCGAGGTTGCCCGTACTGGCCTAACTCAATCTAGCCTACATATTAATTACAATATTATTAAATATATTAGTTTGATCCTTAGAAAGGTGAAAATTCGATTTTTTTTGGAAAGTTTCTGTATTATGCATTTATGTTGACTCGAAATAAGAGTTATAACTTCTGCGGTTCGACATTTTCGACATATTTTTTAACATTCTACGATAACACAAAAAATACACACACCAAAAGTAAATGAGTGACAACTAAAATTGAAGGACTTTTTGGAAACTATAACCCGGGTTCAACTAGATCACTTATCAGCTGATTGCAAATCGTAACCCATAACAAGATTAAGGTCACATTTTTCGAACATCGCGTTTAATTGTCGGTGAAAATTTAAAATAGAGACTTGTGCCATTAGGTATTAATTTATTCTGTGAGACTCTTGCGTGTTTCCACAGATTTTAGATTCAAAACAACAAACCATGCGATTTTTAAAACTTTGCAAAATCCTGGACTGCTCAATTCTTCGTACCTCTGTGGTAATCCTATCTTTTAATTCCTGAATATTGGCAGGTTTTGTTATATAAATGATGTTTTTTAAGAACCCTCACAGTAAATAGTATAAAGGATTTATGTCGGGATAAAACCACGCCTTCCAATCTTCTGGGGAACATTATTTAGGTATAGCTTCACCACACACGCATAGTGAGGTGGGGCACAATCTTGTTGCAGACATTGTTATTGTCTGAAAATTTCTAATAATTAAGTTTTTTTTAATGTAATTGAAAATACATACTTGGATTTGGAAATATCCAAGTCAACCCAGGTATAATACTATTTTCCAATAAATCTAAATACGCCGGGCGATTTAAAAAAAGGGACCAATTATTTTGTTGCCTATTATTTCAGCCCATACATTCAGTTTTTCGGGATATTTGGTGTGGGATTCAAGTTGTTACGAGACCAGTATCTACAATTATGCCGAGTTACGTTTCCATTAATACAAAAAGTGGCCACAACGCAAAACATAACATTACTTGAAAAATTTGGAGCATCTAAATATTTGTTTTCAGTTGATGCAGTTTTTCTGCGCCCTGGCTTAGATGAATCTTTTACTGAGCCAGTTATGTTCAATGATAGTAGATCTTGTTATGAGATTTAGGTTAGGATATAAATTATTAAATATATCACACATTTCTTGTTGAGTTCTACGCCTATCAGCATATCCTAATATCATTCAAATATTATTTCGTTCTTTTCCAGATAAACCATCCATTGTGACTTTCAATAAACTATCATTCAAATATTATTTCGTTCTTTTCCAGATAAACCATCCATTGTGACTTTCAATAAACTTTAAAAATAATAATTTATTGAAAGGTCAAATTTGTTATTGCAACAGCCACCTAAATGTATTTTTTTTAATTCGTCGGAGTAGCTATAACTCCAAAATTATGGCATTTAGGTTTCAGGGAACGTTAGATAAAAAATAATAAGTATTTCTTAAGGATTTCGAAGGTAAGGCAACAATCTAAATAACAGCATAATACCGGCCGTATTACAAGACCCTTACGCAGAAAAATTTATAAAAATCTTATATGTATGTTTAGTTATATGTACAATTTGTTCCGTATCCTTTACCTCCCTCATTTTTGTCCGTCTCTTATTTTTCAATCCGTAATTGTTCTCTCTACCCACTTTGCCTTGAATTCTTCCACGCTAATCTGTGTTTCATCTTCACATAAAACCGTTCTATCATATTTTCTGAGAATTTTAGTACATACTTCTAACTTAATTTGCTAAAAATACTTAAATTAACCCCGCCATGACATAATCGAATTGTCGGTATTCCCCATATTTTTCCAGCGTAAGAAAAAGAACAAAGAAGTAAGTTTTATGAAAAAAACGGAAAAAAAATTAGCATCGGTAAAAATGTAAGCCCAGTGCATATCCAACTCTGAGTAGACAGACTGAGTGTTCTCAACATTGCACTAGTTTTTTGGACACGTATACAAGAGAAACGAGGAAAATATATTCAAGATATGCTATAAAAAGAGTTGTGAATGTATAGGAAGCATATATCGTGACAGTAATATCGTATTTTTTAATGAACATCATGAAAGCGAGAAACAACTTACATAAGTAAATACATCGATCTGTTTTTTATCAAATATATGTAAGGTGGTATTTATTTTCTAATGTAGCTATAAATTTTAGGCGGCAAGTCAGATGTGAAGCTTGTAAATATTTGGACAGTGTAGTGATTGGCATTTTTATTTCCACATGCTTTTAGTTTTTTTAATTTATTCATAAAACACGATGTATATATGACACGATGCTATAAGTAATAAAAAACGGTACAATTTGTATTTGGATTTGGATAAAAAAATGTTTATGCACATCAACATATTTTAGTAATGTATTCGAGAAATTAAAATCATAGTTAGATTGAGTTAACGACTAGTTATTGGGCAACATACTGCCCGTGAATGTTTTGTCAGCAGTAATTTTTAATTGGTTTCAATCAAAAGCTGATTGAATTTTGTCGATTCATCAATAACCGTAAATGTATAGAATTTCATTAATCTTTGGGCACCTGATTAAATTTTTTTTTAATATATTCTATGGTGAAACTGATGAAGCTTATGTATTAACAGGTTGACTGTATTTCTGAAATATATAAGCATACAAGTATAAGTTAGCCATTGATTATTGTAGTTTGGAAAAGACAATTTGTAGAAATTTTATTAAAATTTAAAGAGTAGAATAATGAGATAATAAGAAAGCTACTAGTATTTTCTTGTATTCTCGCTTTTAAGGTAATAGAACTTGGGAAATAAGAATTTATGCAAAAATTTATTTCTGAAACATTTTCTCAATATTCAATGATAATTTTTTCAATTGATCAAACTATTTGTCAATTACATCCATATGGCAAAGTTAAGATGCTAAGTTCTAAAAAACTATGAAAATTCTCATTTGAAACACATAAATAGTGATCATGTAATTGCTTCTTGTACTTTTTTAATATTGTTTTTATGTACTTCTAATAATTTCAAAAGTGCCGTGCATCTTTAGTACCACTATAATTTGATGACCACTATTAAACTGTCAATTTATTTTGTTTATGTTGAGTAATTGGGGCATCCGATGTTATTTATTATGTAGTTAAAATTTCAAAATACTTTGAGTTTATCTGCAGTTATAGTTATTCGGAAGAAAGAACATATTATAAAAAAGGTCTCATTAGATAGTATATTTTCGATAGTTATGTTTCAACTATTAAGATAAAGTTCATTTACAGCGTTTTCAGTTGATATGAAAATCTGAATTTAATGAGTAAAAGGATCACCTAAAGATATTTCATTCACAATTTCAGGACTTTTCAGAAGTAACACTCGATAAAGGTTTGAAAGTGCACTAAAAATTACAAAATATGGTCAGGATAGAGGTTCATATGACGTCGGAAGTTGGTAATAATAGAGATTATTCTATAACAATACCAAAAGTATGGTCGCTAAAATTTTACATATATATATTTAATAAGTATCAGAGATCATTACAATAGAAATTAATGCATATGATGACTATATTTTATCGTTTTGCTAAGATTATTATTAATTTTTAAAAATTACTACATACAATGAAGTTTCAAAACTTAAAATATACTTTATTGAAATAAAAAAAAACGTTAAAATATATTCATCGGTGAAAAAATAAATGATTTTGAATTGTAACAATTTAAAAAGATATAATAGATAATTAATCTAGGATATTTTTGTAGGCTATATTATAGTTTTTCTATCAGGTGCAAATATGTGTAAATTCCGGGCATTATACACTAGGGCTGGGCAATTATTAAAAAATATAATCGATTATCGATTATATAAAATAATCGATAAATCAAATATAATCGATTTATCGAAAATAATCGATCAATCAAAAATAATTGCTCAACCGAAAATAATTGATCAATCCAAAATAATCGATAAATCGAAAATCGGAAATAAAGCTTCAAAAGAACGATTGTGGTTTGATTCCTACAAAATACAAGATAAAGAGCGAGTATACCACTAGGAACAAACAGAAGACATTATGGTTTGATTCCCAATAAAAACAAACCAAATAATGAACCTACAGAAGATATTTGGAAGTAAGATTCTGATATTGAATTATGTTGAAATAATTATTCAGAAAATAAATTTTTTTATCGTTAAATTGATTATTATATTATTTGATAATTTCAACGATTGTACGAAAAATAGTGTGTATGCCATAGTTGCGAAACTTTTTAACGACCTTGCTTCGGCCGCAAACGGACTCGGCGATAACTGGTCTTTCGGTACGTTAAAAAGGTATTTCGCAGCCTAAGCAAACAAATAACTATTTCAGTCTTTTATTTTGTAATAAAGCCACTTAAAAACTCTCTTTTAAATTCAATTAAACTGCACCAAAACCATTATGCATTTTTGAGAATGAATATAGGCAAGAAACATTGTATTTTATAAAACCAAATTCTCACAACAGTTGTCCACATCCATTAATCGATATTTTCCGATTAATCGATAATTTTACGATTAATCGATTATTTTGCTCACCCCTATTAGATACACGCGAACAGACTACGTATATTTGATCATGAGAGAAGCATGGCTTGTCTAAATGTACTCCCGTTACCAGTAATGTCTGCCCTTGTGCTCTTTTTGTAATAACAGCAAAGCGAAGCTTGACGGGAAACTGAATCCTTTGGATTGGATTTGAAAATTGAAATCATAATGAATAGCATCTAACCACAAAAATAACTTCAAAAATTCAGATGACACCTACCCTCAAAAATTCAAATAGTTATATATAATAACAGAGGGAAATAACAATAAATATTACAAAATTCCTGTTGACACTGTAGTGAATTGGATTGGATATTGAGACGACCGTCGGTAATATAGTGTAACGCGGTATTGCAATACTCTGGGTTGGAGCTTCATCACTGGAATGCGTTGAAGAACGTAGATTTTTAGAATTTTTGACAATTTATGGTGAAAAATTTTTTTTTCCATAAAAAGTACCCTATGACATTTCAACCTTGTCCGCCATGACTACTACTCTGTCTTTTTTCTTTAATTTCCAGTACACTTTTAAGAATTTATAAATTTAAAGAGTTTCGAAAGAGTTTTTTTATAATGAATTATTTGCATAAATTGTTATTTGGCAGAATTCTCATTTGAATAATAACAATTAGTCTCACACGTGCTTAATAGTTAATTCCAAGATTTTTTTTTAAATAGTTATGTCCAATAATCAATTATGATTACTTATATCAAAAGTAATTGTTGAAAATATTGTAATAGAAATTTGTTTATTAATAGTGCCTACTATTTCCGGAAGGTGTATTTGTTACTATCTATAGGTGAAATCATCAAAAAATTTATGGAAGTTTAATTAATTGCCACTAATTAGTCAATTAATTCGTAGATTTCTCAATTGATTCATATATTGTCATTGGGAGTGAGTAAGCAAGCAAAATTTTAAGTTGATTGTTTAAAGAAAGTTAGTTAGATATTGATTACAAAATTCATACCAGACAAAAAATGTGAATAGAAAAAGGTGTGGTAAAAACGACATAAATTAAGCTTGGACGTAGACGCATTAGTTTTTGAATATTTCATTCAAAACTGAGAAAAATATGTCATAAGAGAGGTAGATTGCAGTGTTTTTTTTGGACCATTCGTGATGCTTACAGTGTGGAGCTGAAGGTTTTTTCATCTATCTCCACAGAGTTGTTTTGCAAGCAGACCACTGAGATATAGTTAAGTAATCCAAAACAACCCTTTTCATAGCAATTAATTATTTATTATTATGAACTCTAGCTTCATTAAGTTATCGTTGCTATAAATTTGTCTGTGTTTATTCTTTCTATAATAATATAATTTCATAATTATTATCGTAGAAGATAAGAACTAAAATATAAAGAAGCCTGTAAAACTAATACTTCGTTCATTCAATTTGATATTCGTCTAGTAGATATGCCAGTTAGATTGGTGTACCTCTTGTAACTTTAAATTATTAAATCGTCAGTTTGCTAAATAAATTGTTTTTGAAAAGCAAGTTGGAGAATTTAGTTATTTAATTAAATGTTATCCTTCCGTTTTACTTGTTCCAAATCTGGTGAGCACATCAGCCTCGTCGATACCCGAACGAACTGGAAATACTAGTAATCATTCGCCAAATCTTGTAGGACCTTCTTACAACGTTTCAGTTGATTTAGCTCAACTTTCTTAGCAGAGAAAGTCATTTTTGCATTTGTCATTTTAGAAATTTTTACAATTTTCTATTATTACGTTATTTCGAAAATATATGGCTCCAGAAGGTTGTTCAGCGCATTTAATCCCTTCCTTTAATATTGAGCAAACCGCTTCATCGTCGTTAATCAAAAGTTATAAGACTACTTGAAAATCACTTAATTTATGAGCAAAAATTAACTGAACCAAGTTATTAATGGAAACAAAATGGAAATTAATGAGGCTATTAGAAATTTTGGGGTACCGCTCACTACCCCTCGAAGAAGAAAATAAATAAAAAGTAAGAAGCTAGGTCCTCTTGAACCCTACTCTATATTAGGTAAAACTGCCTAAGGAAAGTTGGTCAAATACATCTTAAAAGAATAAAATCGGATTTACTCCTACTCGATTGGATGTACAGAAACAGGACGAACGGGATCGTTTTCGTGAAGATTCAAGATTGGCTGGTTTTATGTGACCCCAGCTATTTTTGTAGAGAAATCCAAAGAGAAGCAAGAGGAGCTTCCACGAATGGATTAAAGGAGACGTTAATTAAATAAAACTGTTTGGAAAATATTAAAAGTAAACTAAAAAAATCTAATAAAATTTCAGATCATCTTCGGATGAGGATTTGGAAAGACCAATATTGGATGATCTTAAGATGATATGGGGTTTTTTCATGAACAAAACAAAGTGACTTGTTGGAGATGATACCTTTTTTCTAGTTGTGTCAATTCACCTCAGCAGTGTAGGGTAGAGGCGATGGCGAACTATTTTTTTTATAAATTGTAAGTTTTATTTACTTTGGGTCCTGAATAAATGTATTCATCACTAAGTTTAGTCTTGAAAATTAAAAATCGATACATAAAAATATTCCTCTTCGATACCTGAAAACGTAAAAGTAGAAAGGAAGGTTTTTATATATATATTTTACTAAAGAATGAAATTTTTATATAAGGTAGCTATCCAACCTTGACACCTTTAGAAATAGCCATCACAATTACAGTTTTCGCTTTCAGTAAAATCAATAATGATGTATATGAAGAAAAAAAAATATATAATGTTACGATATTATATCATTAGTATACTGTACCGTAGTATGAATGGATTCAATAATTCCTTGTTACCTCCACGCCTGTATTATTATGAAACGAATGCATTTAATTCAAATGGTAATTGATACAAAAAATCTTGATTGCAATAATATACATTATAAAATCAATTATACATGTGGTTTTCTAGAAAACCGATAATTACTCCTTATTTCTTGGTAAGATATACATATTTATACATATTTTTGTAATTTTATACCAATTAAGAATATTTCGTTCAAACTATTCCATATATTTAACATAAAAATTGAGTTTAGTTGCACAATATAAACTTTGATGAACGCTTTTTTCTAGTTTCCTGTACTTAGAATTTGTTTTACCATATTACTTTGACTCTTTATTATCACTTCCTGATTATAGTTTTAAAAATCCATCATGTTATTTATATGATGGATATATTCCTTTTAATTGATCGAAGAAAGATCAACCTTAGAATGAAAGATAAACTTATATCTACCACAATTTCGTTGTTCTGCAGTTGTCTCAAAATATATCGTTTCTGTATTTTAATACAATAATTAATAATTATCCGGAAAAAATGATAAATTAAATATTCAAGAAAAGGATAAACACTACAATCAATTTAAAAACAAAACATCAGAACATTTTTCCTTACCATTTGTACAAGGACTTTCCCAACAATTATCGAATTATTTCAATAAATATGATATTAGTATAAGTCATAAAGGACATAATACATTATCCAAATATTTCACTAAATTAAAATCTAAAACACCAAAACATAAAAGAAGTAATATTATATATCAAGTTTCTTGTACTAATTGTCACGCTGTCAACATAACGCAAACATCTCAGTATTTAGAAAATAGACTAAGAGGTCATCAATACGATAAAAAATAGAACTGCCTTAACGAACCATGAAATATCGAGAATACATAAATTCAATTATAAAGATTCAAAAACTCTTGAAACGGAATCTAATACGCGAAAAAGAGAATTTTTAGAAATGGTCCGCATTCATAAGAACGAAAAGCTATAAATGATAAAAAAGATCTAAATAATTTAAGTAAAATTTATAGCTCTATTTTGAAAATTTTAATAAATTTAATATATTTGAGATGTGGAAACCAAGGAAAAATTAATTTTTCTTATTGGAACAAGTTGATTTTATCCTTATCTTGATATTCATGATGAAGGTGATCTATAGATCAATATAAATAAACAGTGTCAATATCAAATTTTGATAAAGACTTAAAGAAAAGTCGAAACGTCAAAATTTATCATTCTTTTAAAAATTATAATTTTGAAATAGAAGAAACCTAAAATCAAGAACATTTAGATGCATTAATAATTAATAATAAGGCCAAAAAAATTGTACTTTTCTGCAAATATCCCGTGTAGTCATGGCCTTCGTTTGTATGGGTGCTATTTTTCTTTTGCTGTAAAAATGATCTACATAAAAATAGATTAACGGATTGTTGAGAAATTTCAAATGAAACTTAAAAAATCTGAAAATATCAAAATAAATTATTTTATAACACCAATGTCTTTATTCAATAGCTACACTACATAAGTTATGATAAACAGAGTCTCTATTTTTAGTTATTATTGATAAAAAACTAACTTTGTTCGTGGGTCACAACTATAACCGATTCTGAAGCAATTTGAAATCCACTCAGTATCGAACTAATACGTATACTTTGTTATGAATCGGTTCCGAAATTTATGAGAAAACTTCTTTGTACATTTATCACATGAAAATTGGAAGGGTTTCTTTTGTATACATATAACGGTTCATAATTATGGATAATCCCCGTACACAATGCGTCAAATTGACAAACAAACAAATAAATGTATGAATTTTTTGCCTAATTCTCGCAAAGTGACTCCCAGTTTTGCGTAAGCCTCTTCAACCAAAGTTTCTCTACTCTTCTTTTTTGGCATTTCTTTTCTGTCCGAGCCTGACTTTCTTTCAATCGAAATATTTGTCTTAACATGCCCCAATTGTTCGTCTGGCTATTTCTATTAATACAAAGTGATCAACCATGAACGATTTCTCCAGATCTCGATTTTGTTTATAAAACTTTGGAATTACTTTATGTCGTTAGCATAGATTTTTTATACTTGAAACTAAACTTATAACATAGACGTGATGTTTATACTAACATTTGACAACTGTCAAATTACGAGAAATAATTATTAATTTGTTGTCCCTTTACATTTACTAAGGCCACGTAGGATCAAGTCCCCAGGCATCATTAATTTTAAATAAAAAACAATACAACACCGACATATTTCCAACAAAGCTCGAAATAATTATAAGAAATAACGTACAGTTGTATTAAATTGATTTGCTTTGTGTTATTTCAGATGAAAATGTTGGTGATATGTGGAATATATTTTTATTGGAAATTGGAGTTTAGGAAAGTTTACAGGGCATAAATAGGTGTATAAATTTGCGTAGATACAAAATGATTGCAAAATACTGAAATGAGTGAACGAACTAGTGTACATCCATTTTCAATACAATAAACGTATCAAAAAGCAACAAGTGAATCAATTCAATCAAAACTTGTTTTTAATATCATCTTCGATAGTGATATCAGTAATTGTACAAGCTGTACGTTCGATCTTTGCCTTCTAGATTGATTCAATAGCACTATTAGGAAAAGAGTACAATTCAAATCGAAAGTTATTTGTTTTTTCAAAATTATGATTATGTCTGCACTTGGAAGAGTAGGATGTAACCGAGGACAACAAACAGTTGAATATCTACAAATAAAAATATAAAGAGATCGACAAAAGATGTAATATCCATCTCGTAGACAAACCTGGTTGTATATCTCGGCTGCACCTCCACCTATCAATTTTCAGGCTCAACTGTACCTAATTAATTGTTTTTCGTCCAGGTTATATAAATAACTATTATTTTATGTCAAAGTATGAGCTTAACTGAATCCATATAAAATCGACAAAAAATTTCAATTAAGTGATACAATTCATACAGGACAATTATTCAACCTGATGTATGATTTTGAAGAGGATTTATTTCATTATCACTGCACTTGCATTTATCTCCTTTTATACCACCTAATCTAAGATAAACTTTGTAATAATCAGTATTCTAGATCAAGCGGAAGAGGAATATATATTATAAAAATCAAAGAATTTGATCAAGAGTTAATTTGCATATGATTAGATATATATAGTCCTTTAGGCTCATAGATTCGATCAGAAACAATTTACATATTAAATCAAGATTCAACAGAATATCCTCGATGTGTTTTTATTCCATGATAATTATATAATATATAATATTCGTGAATATATAGGAAGACTAAAAAGTATTCTCGTTACTGCACATGTCAATATTTGATTGTCCTTTGTCAACTCATTGTGTACTTGTGACAACAATATCTAATATTATTGTGACTTCTAGCAGCAGACTGCCAAGAGCTTTGGAAAAACTGAGTTGAATATGAAGAAGAAGATGAGTATGTGGTATCACCCTCTTTACAACCCATCGTGATTCCGTGATTCAATCAAATGATAACTCTACCTCAGACGATTCTGACTACCATGATTATTTACTTTGGAATTGAAATGTTTTTCTTTTCTTTTGTTCTATTTGCCAATAATTCATTTTTCTATATGGTTTTTGCTTTGAAATTTCTTTTTCCATAAAAAAATCTAATGGGGTACAAAAGGGCTCAGTCTGGTATCCTGTTTAAACGAAACGCCTTTACAGGCAGGTACATTTTACTCGTCTATTTACGTTTTATAATTTAATATTCAGTTGTAGCAAGTTAACGACGCATAATAATGATTCCAAGTAGGACTAAAATTAAGTGCATCTGTTCAAATAATGGATATTGGAAAAACTGTACAACAGATTTGACTTCACATTTTTTTCGGCTTTGTAGCAGGTTTTAGAAGACAAGAAGATACAAATATAAAAATAAATTTAATATTTCTTTTCGAATGCATTTTAAATGCTATAACTGCTATTTTGTGAATATTGAAAAATTATAATGACATTTTGCAAATTTTTTATTGTAAGGCGGTTAGGATCGTGCGTAGGACCTCATGTTATCTCTGAGGTTAGGCATTTTGGAAATGTTATCAATATAATGAATCAACTATTCATATAATCTCGAATTATCGCTAGATCCTTTACAAGAAACTTATTTTCCCAAATCCCAATAACTTAATATTATCTATATGGAACATAATAAATAGCTTAAAATTCTGTAATATCCACCATCATGAATGATTATAAAATTTATATTATTATAAACTCATATTATTCATAAATTGTGACTTGGGAATTAATATTTGTTCACAAAATGGCATCCTAGCTTTCTCATTAGATTTAATTAAATATTTGACTATTAACATATTTGAAGAAATCGTTTAACATTGAAGAAAAACATGGTTAATATTCCGTTTCATAAAAACATGCAAATTTGAGAAACATCACTTAACCAGTCGTTGACAAAATATAAAAGTAGAATGAGATAAGTAGTAATCTTCACTCTTTACTTTTTATTACACTCCCTAGCAAAATTAACGGAAACTTTTTATTCGGCTCAAATTTTTAATGCATTTTCATTAGCTATCTTTTTTCGGCTTCTTAGAACATGTCAGTACGTAAATTATGGGTGTCCCAAAGTTATCTCAAGATTCCAATTAAATAGAAACATTTTTTTTTATTCAATCATAAGGTAGATAGGATAGTGTTATTCATGGAATACCACATCCGACAAATGCTTTTCATGACTTTTTTGCATACACATACACACTCGTTTATCCACGACCATTCTGGTTGTCGGCTTGTTGACGTAGACCTGTGATTTTAAATAATCCCATAAAAAAAAAATCTAATGGTTTTAAATCACACAATCTTGAAGGCCAATTATGATCACCGAAACGACAGAGCACACGACCTGAAAATGTCTCATGCAGTAATTGATGTATTTCATGTGGCACCGTCTTGATACCACATATTGGCTACATAAATACCATCGAATTTCGGCAAAAAGAACTGTGTTATCATGTTGTGGCTAGGGGTGGGCAAAATAATCGATTAATAGATATATATTTTTAAAAATAATCCTTAAGCGATTAATCGAAAATAATCAAATAATTGAAAAATATCGATTAATCGGAAAATATCGATTAATGGATGTGGGAATACAATGTTTCTTGCCTATTTTCATTCTTTATTACAAAGTAAAAGACTGAAATAATTATTTGTATGCTTAGGCTGCGAAATACCTTTTTAACGTATCGAAAGGACAGTTATCTCCAAGACTGCTTGCGGCCGAGTCAAGATAATCTTGAGGTCGTTAAAAAGTTTCGCGGCTATGGCTTACACACTATTTTTCGTACAATCATTAAAATAATAAAATAATATAATAATCAATTTAACGATTAAAAAATTTATTTTCTGAATAATTATTTCAACATAATTCAATATCAGAATCTTACTTCCAAATATTTTCTGTAGGTTCATACTCGCTCTTTATCTTGTTTTTTGTAGTAATCAAACCACAATTGTTCTTTGGAAGCTCTATTTCCGATCTTTGAATAATCGAAAATTGATTATTTTCCACTAATTGATTATTTCCGATTCATCGATTATTTTGGATTTATGGATTAATTATTGATCGATTATTTTCGATAAATCGATTATTTTCAATTGATCGATTATTTTCGATAAAACGATTATTTTTGATTATTTTCGGTGAATCGATTAATCAAAAATAATTAATATTTTATATAATCGATGATCGATTATATTTTTTGATAATTGCGCAGCCCTAGTTGTGGTACCTATCTCTAGTAACAGTTACTGTTTGACCAGCCTCATTTTCAAAAAAGTATTGAATCAATCAAGCATCGAATTATCGTCGAATTGCACTCCTCCCAGGTTATCTGAGATTATAGAAAAATTGGTTAAAAAGAGGCTTCTATAATTTCTGTTTGAATATAAAACACAACCCATGAATTTGGGGTTTTAAGTAACAAATCCACAAATGATTCTCCCTCTCCCTCCTAAATAATGTCTACTCTAGCCCAAACAGCCATCACTCCACTGCAACAAGTTTTTGTGATTTTTCTAACTTTCGATTGTGTTAATCATAATATTTTAATTAACAAATTGCAGTACTACGGTTTCAGGGGAACACCTCTCGCAAGGTTTAAGTCATACTTTACCAACAAAAGTCAGCTTGTAAGGGTTAATACAACGAAGTCTTCTTGCAAGCAAATAGAATGTGTGTCTCAACGTTTCTAAAACTAAAGTTTTATCATACAAAAATACATTGCTGCACTTTTTATTAAATAACACAACCATTGACGACGTTGAATCTATAAAATTCTTTGGACTTGTTGTGGAAAATTCCTTGAGATGGGAGTTACATATTGCCGTCTCATCTAAAAAATCAAGTTCCACCTGTTTTAGTGGCACGTCGCTACAGGATGAATTTATATATCTAATTAATTATATATTTTTTTGTCTACCTTGAATGATGCCTCTTAGATAG
Source organism: Diorhabda elongata (assembly GCA_026230145.1). Lineage (NCBI taxonomy): Eukaryota > Metazoa > Arthropoda > Insecta > Coleoptera > Chrysomelidae > Diorhabda > Diorhabda elongata. The sequence goes on from CM047935.1 coordinate 9,562,130, forward strand.
AATAGAAATTGTTGGAGTGTCTTGACATCATTATTAAGCTGAACTATAATTTCTGAAGGGTTGTTGGAAGCTTCTTTGGCGTTCCTATTTGCATATTTCTTTCCAGCGACTCTAGTGTGCTATAGAAGCCAGATATGATAGACTATTATATCATGAGAAATGAGAGCTAATTAGATGTGTGATATGCTTTGAACTTTGGGTGATCGAAAATGATTCTAACTGACCGTGTGGACGGAAGAGAATCAATAAATATACCGAATTGTTTGTATGAACATAAATTAGCTTCAACATAGACGCTGGCGGTAGTTTTCAGTATGTCTCTATAATGAGTAGTCCAAGGAACCAATCAAGAATCAATCAAATCCAGGAGAAACCACAGAGACAAATACTTACTCCACCAGTCAAATGGCAGATAATAGGGAATAATACAGTCGAAGCCAGCCGCTAATCCCCATTCTGGAAAGAACCGTTTGTTTGTCGGCTGTTGCGTTATTTTTCACTCTTCTTTTGTCTTTCTAGAACATTGCAGTACAGACCACTGTAATATACTACCCACCACAACTTCAGTTCTGCAGAGAAGTATTTTCTATATTAGGGCAGCAAAGTTGTGCAACTCACTCAAAGCTAATTTGCTCGATTGATATCAATAGTGAAAATTGTTATTGTTTTTTCTTCAATTAGATAAGACAGATATTTAGAACTACTCAGAATATATTTCCCTCTTTGACATTTCACTAATAACAAAGTGAATAAATTTTATTACATTTTTTGAAAGACAATAACAATAAAAAGCTTTTCAAATAAATTGATAATCATCTGGTATGATTATGTGTAATACGAGGGCTGCTACTTAAGTTTTGACATAAAAAGATAAAAACAAATATTTATGATTGGATATGGCTCTATTGTTTTTCAAAATGTTCTCCATTAATATGAATACAGTTTTCCATGCGTATGAACTAAGTGTCCATTTTTTCCCTTCCGATTGAGATACCGCCAAAGCATATGATTTGAATGTATCAACCGCTTCTACAGGTGTAGAGAAACGTTGACTTCGCAATTTATTTTTGATCAGGCAAAATAATATGAAATCATTGGGTCCCAAACAAGGCCTGTACAATCGATGTTTTTTCTGTTCAAAAACGTTTTTATTAGATGTGTGAGAGCTCGCATTTTGTAGTGGAGAATGATTTGACTTCTGCAACTGTATTTTTCGAACACTTTGATGGAATGGTAGTGACATGTCCAGTTATTCTCGTAAAACAGGTGACCATTTGCTTGAAAATGCTTCGTGTTCGAACAACTTTTGTCGGATTTGGCTCATACTTAAAGATCCATTTAGTGGATTGTTGTTTAATTTCAGATTCATATGCGTAGATCCATGATTCGTCGCCTGTGATGATCTTACTCGTAAAGACGACTTTTAAAGCACCGCGATTATATTTTTTCTGTATTCCTTTGCACCAATCGACACGAGCTTTCATCGAGCGAATGATCGGCACACTGCTAATCGTTTAATAGAGGTGCAAGTATCTGTGAATAACTCAAGTAGCACTCATATTGCAACAGGTTCTGAGTATATTCATCATTAAAAATACCAAACTTTATAATAGCAATGCTAGATTTGACATATTCACATTAGTGTTGTCAAATCTCAGAACTTAAGTAGCAACCCTCGTCAATTCAAATTGAGAGATCAATAGATATGTAAAATTTTAATTGTACTGTTAAAGTTCAGAGTTTCTATAATCCAGTACTATCAATGTAAATTAATTCCAAAATATGGATTACTAACCACATTCCTCGAATGATATACATAAAGAACACAATACATTTTCGTGCCTGCACGATTCTTTTGAAGGAAATACTTTAGATATAGATATCAAATAATCCATCAAATCCATTCAAAAACTTCATTTGTTTCTTAGATTATTGTCTAAACAGCTCTTAAACATTTACTCTACCCTTTAAAAATGCGTCTAATTTTAGATTAAGATAGATACAAACGAAGAAAGGGTACTTCAAAAAGTAATATTGGGTGTAGGTAGATATTATGTTGATTCTCATTCTGAAATCTTTTATTAAAATGATATCTGAAAGTATAGAATTGATACGAAACATGTACCTTAAGCTATTGTTATAATGGATGCAAATTCTGACAAAAAGGGGTTCAGTCGCCAGTATAAGGCGTTAATAATAAAAATAATTAAGTTAGTTGGCGGGAAAATAGTTGTTGTTGTTGATTTCTTCACACAACGAAAAATGTCTCTATTGTGATAATTTGTGCTACTGTTCATGCTTCATAAATATAACATAAGATTGAGAAGTCTGATGAGTTTTCCAGGTGATAGTTAAAATTGTATGAAAAAATAGACGAAACACAGACACATGTACGGAGCAATAAAAGAGTTTGAATGCGCGTCTTGCACTTTCAACGAAAATACAATGAATGAAAATGCCAGCCGGTTTTCCCGAACGAAAAAATTGCCTAAAAACCTCATAACGTGCGCACGTGAAACTTTTTTATTAGGTTTTTGGAGTCTCCACTAAAAGCGGTGTGAATCAAAAAGTATAACCAGAATTTTTAAAAAGAATTTGATCAAAATCAATTGATAATCAGCGCAGCAAATGAAGTAAAGTATTTTGCGTTATTGGCGGCGGCTCGAGTAGGTGGAAAATGAGTAAGCGCTATAAAATTACGCGCGCGATAAAAAATGATTATATTTCAGCGAGTTTTCATCGTATCCTGATGATTTATTTAAATTTCGGTTAGCTTAAACAGATATTTTGAATAGAGGCATCAAAAGTAATTGTCCATTAAGCCGAATAGGAACAGTTTCCATTTCAAATATACCCCGATTTTCTTCAATTTTTCTTAGGTATTTTTCGGCCTGCAGCTTCTAGCGCTAGTACACCGCTATTATTTGAGGTTTAAACCCCATATTACAGAAGGTTTCATGCGCGCACGTTACGAGGTTTTCTAGCCAATTTTTCCGTTAGAGAAAACGTGGTACACGCGTCAAACTCTTTTACTTTACTTTTGGAGTCGTAACTAAGAGTGGCGTAATAACGCCAGAAATTTTACAGGTCGGAGAACCTCCGAAATAAATAAGGAAAATCGGCGTACTTGTGAAATTGAAAACCATTGTTGTTGGCTTCATTGAAACTATCAGTTAGCGCTAAACAAAATTAAAAAAAAATTATTAGGAAACGATGAAAACTCCCTGAAATACAATCCTTTTTTCATGCCGCTTACTCATTTTTGGCTGTTTCGTGCCGCCACCGCCAACTTTGCCGAAGCGAAAATGGACTTCTAACTTTTTTTTGGAAACTCATTTACATCGCTAATTATTAACCGATTTTCATGAACTTTTTTTGAAATATCTGGGAACAGTTTTATCTTTGCCAAAAGTCCTTCAGTAATGTTTATCGGCTCATGGCGCCCCAAGAAACTTTGAAGAACGTTGGGGTAAGATGATGCTCGTTTATCAGAATTTCATTTCATTACGATTCCTTTTTTGCACGCAATATAATAATAAAATTTGAGCGGAAAGCTTGAAGTTTTCATTTTCACAAGTACGTCGATTTTCCTAATTTTTTTCAGAGGTTTTCCGACCTGTAAAACTTCTGACGTTATTACATCACTCTTTGGTAAGACCCTAAAAGTCAAGTAAAAAAGTTTGACGCGTGTACCACGTGAGGTTTTTCGGTTGAATTTTCCGGAACTTTCGGTCGCTTTTGGCGAGGGTTTCTCGACCTGCATAGCTTCTGAAGCTGTTACACCGCTACTAGTTGAGAGTCCGGCCTCATGTTCCGTAAGGTTTCACTCGTGTACCATATCGGGTTTTTCGGACGAGTTTCCCGGCACTTTCGGTCACTTCTGGCGTTATTACAGCATTCTTATTTGAGGTTCGGACCACTCAATCCAAAAGTTTTCACTCGTGTACTATATGAGGTCTTCCAGCCCATTTTTTCGCCCGGGAAAACCGGCTGGCATTTTCATATCCGACCTGTACAGAGTGCCAGAAATGAGTTTGGTGATGTACTAAGTACGGGCCCCCCATTTCCAAGATCAAATGTCGTGTACCTTATCGATGCTGTTTTATGTAGGCAGCTCCCCGTCTAGTAGCCTTATATTTGAAGCATATTAAAAATCCAAATAATCAAATATTTTGAAATTATCTCTAGGTAGACATAATGATTTTGCGTTGTTACATACAATTCCTTGAATAATGGCAAATTCGGATTGTCACATTTTTGTGGACCTTTTGATATGAACTGTTGTTACTTTTCTTTTCATGTATACGGGGTGAAGGGAATATTTAACATTTCATTTTCATTCTTTCTCTAGCATAGCACAATTAGAATCTTGGTAATGCAACTACAGAATGTTAATTTGCCCACGATTTTCGCAAGAACGTGTTTATATCTCTCAAAGGACCATGAATAACATAAAAAACGTTGTTATAAAAAACTTCAAAAATGTTACCACCCCGAATGCGATTTAATACGAGGGCTCTCATTTAAAAAAATCATGTTTGTGCTTTATAACGCAGTTATAAATATTCCGTATAATTCCTGATAATTTTTAAATATGGACTTCAAAAGCATATATCATATTTTCATTAAAAATTTTTTGTTGTGGGATTCATTGTCGCAAATATTGAGATTAATATTCAATTTTGGAAATAGTTTTAATTCGTTGAATCGAATCATCACATTTTATTGGTAAATCAGAGGAATAGTCTGAAAGATAAGTATTAGTTATTCTCATTATTCGGTTCACTGAAAATGTTTTATTAAACCAATCGAAGCATTATGTGCGGGGGAGATCTGGAAAATAAGAGGATAATTTGGAAACAAAAATTGAATTTCACAAGAAAATGTTAGTCACACAAAATACCCTCTCTATAAATAATAAATTTGTCCCACCGTGGATCTCACTATTCGAAACCTTTTTATGTACTCATCTGTATAAATAGTTAATAGATTCTTTCTTGTTTTTCATTTGACCTCTTCATTAATTGTTGTGGAATCGGTATCTCTGTGTGGAAATAATAAAAGATCACACGGGGCCAGGTCAGACGAGTAAGGTGCGTAGCGCAGTATAATCATGCCATTTTTAGACAAAAACTGTTAGATGACATTTTTGCAGGTGTATTGTCATGCTGAAAGAACAAATCTCTTGTCCGCCACGAATCGGATCTTTTTTGACGAACTTCCTGTGAAAATAAGATCTTGAATTTTTTCAATATTTTTGTCGATTCCAATCAGTTCAATCAATCTCATATTTTGTCATATTTCTAAATTGCAACCCTTTGTATATATTATACATTCTTTATAAAAAGTTGAAAAGTTGCGATTGGAAATACTAATCGATAGATTTGAGTATTTGCAAACATTATTTGGTATATAGGATTCATTTTAAATTATATACTCGTATTTGAGAATTTGTAGATTTCACCTCGGTGGCAAGAAGACTTGACAAATTGTTTCACAGGGACTTCCTTAAGCCCCATTAATTTTTTTCAGGAAACATAATTCAGCGACAAAACTATCAGTTCATTTATCAATTTGACAATCACATTTGTCAATCCCTACTTTCGTACAGAAAGTTTCAACTTTTGATTTGAACAAAACTTTGAAATTCCATCTGTCTCCATAATGGAAAAATGTTTATCATTTGTCAGACTTATTTTCTTTTTCTCTCATAACAAACACAATAAGTATGTCTCAAATTTAAGATGTATTTCTTGTGACAACGACGAATCAGAAGGTTTTAAATGAAAACAATCTCGTCGCTTTTAAAATAATATTGATTCACTAGAGACGAGAGATTGATATTAGATCCAATTTTCATCCTCGCTTTATTTGTTGTGTTTGTTTTTCTTTTACAGATCCATTTTACTATTTTAAAGGCGTTAATCAATAGGTAACGAGATCCATTGAGTTGGAAACTGATTAGGAAAGAATATTTCCTAACGATTCCAGTATAATTCATTATGAAAAGTTTAACGATTCAATTAATGAGGATTTTGTTTTTCAGATATATTGGATTAATATTTGGGTGGAAAGTTTTAATAGCTACGTCAAGGGATGAAATTTAATAAGTCGTTGAGAGGTGAATGATAAATTTGATTTTATTATAGTTATGTTAATATTTTTGTAAGTAGTATAATTATATTTCACAATGATTATTCATTAATTATGCAGGTGACAATAATAACTTAGGATAATCTAATATACAATTTTAACTTTGTTTATTTCTACATTATTTTTTTCATACCTCAGTCGAAAGTACGTACTTTCGTCCCTAATAGTAGAGATCATGACGCGTAGGGCCGAAAATTCAACTATCGGTCCTTTTAGTGTAATGTACTTCTCACAGAAGTACACAAAGCACGTACTTTCCACCGAGGTATGAAGAAAAATCTGCCAAAAGCTGAATTCTCGGTCCTGTGCGTCATGATGCCGTCGGCTAGGGCCGAAAATTCAACTTTAGACTCTTGTTGCGAAATGTACTATTTTAAATAGTTTATTATTCCTAAATTTTCTAACTTTCTAACTTACTAGAACAGGTCAGCTCAAGTCTATCACTGAAGATCTTTTATTTAAAACAGGAAAATACTAAAAAGCCTAATTCTCAGATCAAACACATGACTCGCCTTTATTATTTCCGTTCTTAACCATATAATGAAATAAAGTTTGAAATAAATTTGGTGACTTATGCACAAACCATGGAAACTTTTTTCATATTATATCTAACTGGTAGCTCGGAACAATGCATGACATAATCGCTTAATGCGGGATGCAGACAGTTTACAAAGCGGGACGTACAGAAAATATCCAGGAATTTGCCGTTTAATCTGGAACTTACCTATGCCGTATCGTACTCAACAATATAAAATTTTTAGACTGGAACTTTTGAAACTTTACGAATTTTGCCAAATATCAGTTTAAATTTATCACTCAACCTAGCTTTTGCTTTTTTGCTTCTGGTAAAATTAGTAAACTTTATTTTAAAAAATTTGCACGCTGAAAAATCAGACGGAATAGAACAATTTAAATTCCACAATAGTTTAGGCAAAAATTATTCTTTAGCAAGTTTGTTGCACACTCTTATATTCATCAAGACCATGTTTTCTAAAAACTGTTCTTTAGGTAGGAGATAAATGAAAAACGTGACAAACATTTTCAACTAAACAGGTCTTGAATATTTTGGTATTATGATTTCAGAGGATGTCGAGGATAAAATCATATATTTTTCACAATACTTTTATCAAAACATAACGTGGAATGAATAATAATATTAATGGATGTTTTTCAATTTCCATAAAAATAAATTAAAATATTTCTAAACATGCATGTGATAATTTTTCAGATTAAATATTCCAATTTCTATGTGAACTAACAATTTCTATCAAAAAATTCAGTTCCAGCTTGTTAGCATTCAATATTTCTTTGAAAAATAATTTTTCGATGTTTTTTTATCTGAATTTTCCATATTTCATTTCCCCATAAATTTATTCAGTGACGTAATAAGATGGATTGTTGCATCTTTCTAAATCAAATTTCAATTTCTTCTGCGAATATATGTTATAAGTATAGTTTATTCATAAATCTAACGAACCAATAAATCAATCACTTGACCAAATTCCATGGGTGTACTTGATACGAAATGAAAAATCTAAATCGTAAATTTTTCTGTTGCTTTTCAATAATTATTATTATATCGATCCTGGTTGCCTGGGTGATTCCTTCGCAGTCTTTGTAATCGCACTTGCGAAAGCCCGAGAGGCCCACCAGAATTGGAGGATTCTCTGGGCGCTGCTTACTTGGTTTTTGCATTAGATCAATTCCTATAATTCTCCACCATATGTTAATAAGAGGTACAGACGATTAGTATATTGGTTTCATTGTCTATTTAATAGAACCAGTGTTTCGGATCAGCCGCTCTGTCTCTGTACTATCTGTTATAACAACTTCGTTTGGATCTACCAGAATATTTGCTTCCTCTTTATTTAGCTGTAGTATTTGTGCCTCCCAGTTTGTTTTATTCACGGAGGTTTAGGCATGGCTGTAGCTATAGGACTAGATCCATGCCATTTTGGTCATTTGCCGCTCCTCACAGCTTAAAGTATTCCTCAAATTAGGAGATTTCCCTGAGTACTCTATGTCTAGGAAACCAAAGTAACTTTATCGTCTTTTCTCCAGCCAGCCATAGATTTCGCATATCTATTGTATTTATAAAATAAATGGCTCAAATAATTAAGAGTTCTTTATCATATTAGAGAGAGCTTCCAGGATAAAAACAAGTCCATCATGGTCGTTATCGATATCCAACATGCCTTTGACTCCATATGGATCGAGGGTTTAATTTATCAATTGATAAATTTAAAATTCACAAATTATTTAATTAAAAAATTTTGCAATCCTATTTAACGAACAAAACAATTTTACGTTAAAAATAATGAAAGCATGGCGCTAAAATACCCCATAAATGCTGAAGTTCCGCAAGGGTCAGTTTTATCACCTATGTTGTATTCCCTTTTTACATATAACCTACCCACTTCCAACAAATCTTAACAACCATGTATGCTGACGACACTTGTTTTTTAGCATCGGCGAAACATCAAGCAGTCAAAATTATCCAAACACATTTAAGCAACAAAATTTCACCATATTTTCAAAACAATAAACTAGCTATAAATGCCCCAAAAACAGAGTACTTGTTACTCAGACGTATAGCTAGGAAAAACAGCTCATTGCAATCGTAGCTAAACATTAACGGACAAACTATCCTGCAAAGCAGTACCCTAAAATACCTAGGGTGCATGTGCACTCTCTCATTTGTAAAAACAGCAAACTCATCACAAAAAACAAACTTTTATTATATAAACAAATCATAAGACTGATTTTAACATATGCAGCCCCAGTCTACTACACAGGTACCAAACAAAATTTCCGCACCTTGTAGGTGGTACAAAACAATTGCCTCCATATGGTTATTAAATATTCATGCTACCCAAAACTTTCTAGAACCTCGTGATTACATAACATTGATGACATATCCACTGTTAAAGACTTCGTCCAAAAATTTCAACAAACTCTTACAATTTTTGTCTGCCAAAAGATCTTCAAGAAAAACTCCAAACTGCAAATCGCGCAGAAGATATCCATGACAGTGGGTGTAGGCTTCTGCATGGTTCACTAATCACATAGTTTGGTTGAACAATCCTTCCAAATTCAATTAATATCAAAATCATCGTAAATTAAAACCACATATCAATACGAATGATAATCAAAGTCAGCAATCATCATAATCATTTTGCCTTTTCGGAAACTAGAACCCCAATCCATATTTCAAACCTTGTTTTTTAGCTGCTTTTCAGGGATACTTCATCCGAAAGATGCTGGGAGTCGTAACTATATACCAGTGACAAAGTAATTGTACTTACAAAACTTGTAGATAATGCCCCGTTGCAAAGAACCACAGCATTGCATCCAGACGTACCCATGTCATCTACAGATCGCCAAAGCATCGGCCAACGTATATATTTGTGATTAGGGAATTGAAACAGAAAATAAAGACATGTTTTAATAATAAATAAATAAACCATATTAGAAACAATCCACAAATTCACAGAATTCAGTTTTATTCAATACGTTCAAATAATATTAAGAAGCTATCTTCTTGAAACAAAAATCTAATTTTCGTAACAATATTAATTGGATTTATCATCCTGCGAGAATTTACCAGCTGTCGCGAATTTTCATTACCTCACCGTTTATATATGGGTGAAAGGTAGATTGATTTGAGGAAATAGTACTTGATAATAGTTTTTGAAAATGTTGAAACTTATGTACCATTCTGCTTTTATTTTTCAGAATAAAAGAACATATTGGTATACTCTAAGAAAATGATATATGTCCGACAAAATCCACTCTAACCGGTCGATCGTCGGGCTAGAGCTCTTGGACTTGTCTATACTGATAAGGATGTAGCTGTTGTTCTTTAAGTAACCTCCAAGTATACGAAGAAGACGTATTTGTTGGTCTTGCCACATTCCTTACGCTAAATGTTGGATTTTGATCAACTAAATTTAAATTCATATTTTCTTTATTAATGTCTTGTTATTCTTGACCTACCAGAATTTATTTTTTTGGTTTGACATTCACAGCTGCCTAAAGTTAATAACATGTCAGTGCATTCAAAATTTGAGTAAATTTTGATCAACAATATCTAATTTAACAAATGACAAGGTTTCAGATATGTGATTTTTATTGACCCAACGTCATAACTATCAATTAATGATAGTTTTCCATGGTAAACTCAGAGAAAATGCTATTTCCGTGTTAAATTCGAAGTTGAATAATTATGGTACTCTGTTATTGTTGATAATCAAATTGTTGTTAGTTTCATACTAATGCCTCCAATAGCTCAGTGCCCATACTTATTGAAGTTTGAAATATGAGATCCTATACTGAGTAGACTGGATTTTGGTGAAACGTTACAAGAAACGAAAGTCCTTAGTTTTTTATATGTATCCGTTTTATTGATGAGATCTCAATTACGCGAAAAAAATTTTCAATTCACATAATTTTTACTAATTGATAATAATAATAATTAATAACTTTTATCAATATTTTATACCAACATCGGTTATTTCTCCATAATTTTCAAACCAAAATATTCCAAAATTGGTACACAGTATCGAATTTTATCAAGAGTACCTGTTTGGTGTAAAATCAAATTATGTTCGAGATCACTTAAAATTTTGCTAAATAAATCTAATATTGGAAAAGTTATGCTCAATAATACTTGATACGAACCGTGTAACTAGCGTCATAAAAACAAATTCATTGGATGTATCAGCTTCCAAAATCGCAAAAATTGCAAACACCCTCTATTAAATATGAATTATTATTACAGAAAATTGTCCGACTTTAGCTAAATTATAAATCGAATTTTTCGAAAGGTGATCAAAATTTCCAAACACGCGGAAAGTACCTGAGAATTGTTGATAACTAAACTGTGGAAACAATTAAAAATATATCAAATTAATGCTAAAAATATATATTTTTAATAGCATGTATTTGGTGTCATCTGAATGTCAACAGAAGATAAGTTTACTTTAATATCAGATTGAAATATTTCTTATGGATATTTTTCTAAAACAAAATTATTTTACTGATCGAAATTATATTATTCATAATTTTAAAAACACTCAAAAAATATATTGCATTTAGAATCTTGGTATTTAATATTATAATTATCTTATTATATCAGTCGACAGATATCTATAAAATGACATTTTTATACTGTTTATAGAAAAGTACGTTAACCTAACGAAGATTATTCCAAGCTAAGAAAACTGTGCAAAATTAGTACAATTTTAATATATATATTAATAGATGAACACTTACCGGTTGGATATATTTCACATATAAAACTTTTAAATTGGTTCCCGGCAAAAATAATTTTCGAAGTCGTGCGCTCTACGTCAACTAATAGTCAGCCCCGCTCCACTGTTACAAGTTCAAGATACAAAATACGACTGATTGGCTCTAGCCGTAGTCACATTCATTCATAAATAATATAAACTATACTGGCTTTAACTGGGGATAGAATAGAGTAACTTACTGTGTATCTATCTATTGAGGGTTAGTACTAATTAAATAATTTTCGATAATTCTATTCAATCTTGGGACTCAGATTTTAGCAATAAATGATAAATAAATTCACTTTTTTATGACCGAATACTGAAACTGGTTAAAAATTTCATATTGTATTTTCAGAGAACTAGAGAAAATTAAAAAGAAGTAGAAATGATTCAAATTTTGGATATAATTCGTTACAATATTTGAAATTTACTATCTGTGAATCGACAATATATTGCAAATAGTAAGGGGCAGTACACATCGTAGTTTGACGTATTTGCAATTATATTGCTCGTGAAATTCGATATTCTGATTGATTGTTGGTATAGTACTACTTCTATTCAAGTTTTTATTGTGTTTACAATTATATTGTACATGAAATTCAATATTCTATTTGGTTGTTGAAAAAGTAATTATTTGGCTTGATGACCAAGAAGTTAACAGGAAAATTAATTAGACAATTAATTCATTGAGACTATTGGAAATGGATACATTCAAAACTAGAAATAAAACTGTGGAGGCAGTACTTTCAACAAATTCAAGATAAACAAATGTCTGGGACAAGGGAACGGGACAAGGAAAAGGAAATATTTCGTGATGTAAATTGAGATGCTGGAACAGATAAATTTTCGAATTAGAAATTACACTTTTTAAATCAAATTATATCCTGCTCCTAGATCTCTTATGGATAATAATTCGATGTAAATTGGAATCAGAAGCGCATGGATAAATCAGATGGGGAAATACGTGTATCAATCAAAAACTCATAAATTAAAAACGACTTGTAATTAAGAAGGAAACCTTTATTGTCAGGTCTCTTCCTTCGCAAATTTTTCAGTACTCCAATCGCCAAATCGCAAAAAATATTAACTATTTTCTCATTTACATCTCAAAGTAGAATGTCTTCCTGATTGTTCCTCGTCCTCAACTGACTTTTTAAATTGCTTATACAATTTCGAAATCACATTATTAAAATAATCACTTTTTGAGTTCATTTAGTCCTATGAAGTGCTGTGATATCAAGAGTGCTCCACTTCACTCCAAATTCTATTGGCTTGCAAGAAGACATCGTTGTATAAACCCTTACAAGCTGACCTCTGTTGGTGAGGTATGACTTGAACCGTGCTAAAGCTGTTACCCTGAAACCGTAGTACTGGGATTTGTTAATTAGAATATTATGATATATAAAATCGAAAGTCTTAAAAATATCACAAAAAGTTACAGTGGAGTGATGACTGTTTAGGTTAGAGTAGACATTATTTAGGAGGTGAGGGAGAATCATTTGTAGATTTGTTACTTAAAACCCCAAATTCATGGGTAGTACGTATTTTATATTTAAACAGAAATGCTGAAAGCCTCTTTTTTACCCATCATCCAATGATCTTACATAATGTGGGAAAGTGCAATTGGGCGATAACGTCTTAAAGCAATTGGGAAAAGTGCAATTTTGTAATGAAACGGTTATAATTCTTTAGTACCAGATGAGTATTTATTTTTGGTGTTATTAATTGTACTGCGAAACACTGCGAAACTACGGGCATAAAGTGAAACTGCGTAAGTTAACATTAGCACCAGGGAGATATGAAAGCGGATCATGAGAAGGAGTGATGATGCAGAAGCCTTATTTCTTAGATCATTCACAATGGACCATGTTTCTCTAGAGAGATTAGGAGAATTGGCGAGTATCTTATTATAATAAATGTCTTTGGTAGCTTTTATTGTCTTATGATAAATTTCACATAATTTTTAAGAAGACACTATGCGAGAATTTCCATAGAGGAAATAAAGTTCGCATGATTTTGCAGATATACGTAAACCTTTAGAGGACCAGTGTTTATTTAGCTTATTCTTAATACATCTGAGGTAAAAAGAATTGGACGCCAGACTAGTTAGTGATTTTATGAATCTAGAAAATTCATTCTAAAAAATTCATATCACCCGATAGCATGTTCCAGTTAGGTAATATGCAAAAAAATAACAAAACGACAGAAATATAATGTCAGTCAATTGAATTCACTTTATTTCACAATTTTTATGTACAACTAGCTGACCAGGCGAAATTCGTACAACTTAACAATCGATTCTTTAGTTTTTTAGTTTTCTTAATACTTATTCTGCTATTAGGATTGCTGGGTCTTCTAATAGGTTAAAAAAAGAAAAAAAATTGAGTCTAGTCAATAAAAAATTCAAATGAAAATTACAATTTCACATTTTCCATTATGATACCTACATTTTCGATTTCATGTTATATTTACTTATTATAAATTAAATTTTATTTTCCTTGTTATACTTCATGATACACTGTATATTTTGTTTGATTACCTGGCGCGTAAATAAACAGAGCAGGTTTATAGTCATGGGGAAAGTAAGCCGTGCTGAAAACTGCAGTTCGTAAACTCAAATCAAATCAAATCAAAGTATTAAATTTTGTCCGCCGCTTTGTAGGAGGGATGTCAAATATAAATGAGTCACAAACACACAACACTTTTCTAGTTTTATAGAAAGTTGTGGCTTTTAGATTTAGTAATTTTATAGATTCACATCAAACAGACGTTCACATTTTATCAGAGACAATTCGTCTTTGACTAATGTTGACATTGACATTGATACTAACTTCACTCAATTGTTTTGTCTTCATCGGTCATTCTTCATTTGTGTTCTTGTCAATCGGTTCAGCTTTTCTCGAGACTTGCGCTTATTAACTCATCCAGTAATTCATTTCCATATATGTGCAATGGTATAATGAGATCCAGATATTTTAATACCAATAATATTTAAATACCAACAAAGTAGAGCTAGTTATTGGAGTAATTCAACTGAGAAATTCTACATTCAATTTTTTTTCATTTGGCACGTCCTTGACACTTCAACCAGAACCTATTTGTTTGTTAATGGAAAAAGTAAACTGTTAATTTACTGTTTTAAGAGTTTTTTTAATTAGATATCTGATGATTAGACGAATAGTTTAACTATGACGGATAACGTTTATGTTTTAAGAATATACTGAAATGTCAATAAACTCATTAATTACAAAAGTAAACTACGTATTTATAAATAGTTCTTTTTTCTAAAAGTTTTGGTCCCGTATTTTTATTATCAAAAAATCTTCATTACTCTGATTCCCTTATTACAGTTCCAGACAATACAAGTATGATCCTTAGCTCTATCGTGTCTGTCATTCCTAGTACCTACTGCCCGTAGATTATTGCTACCCAAACTACCAATCTATCTACTTGGTTACTGATGAAAAACAGACAAATCACTGGATTTCAATAATCGAACAATGAAGATAACATATCCAACGTTGGTATATTGATTTGATTATCTCACATTTTGAGAGGGACTCAAATTCGTATCTAGGACGTATTAGGACGTATTGAATTTATGTGAATATGATCCTGGCAGAGATCTACAATCGCTATTGTGGACATATTCAGAATGATTTGAGGCATTGAATTTATTTCGAAAGTCTTTTCTGCAATCATAAAGGTTTGTCATAATTTAGATAATGAAGTTTTTGGTAGTGGCTTTTTTATGTTACCATGTTAAAGGTAATAGGAATGTTTGATTTCCACAAGTTGAGATGATTCTTTTACATATGATTTTGTTTTTTTGTTCTAGATTGCTATTTTTGCTAAACTGCACATCGCAATCTCAGTTTCTTATTCTTCTTTAAGTATATTTTCAATTTTCCACTAAAAAGCCTTTCAATTTAGGGTAGGTTAGGCTAGGATAGGTTAGGTTAGGAGATTATGAATATAATAGCATTAATGAGAAAGTGTTAACTCTTTGTTACTCTGTTGTTAACTCTTTTATAATTTTTACATTTCAAGCTAAATACAGGGACCGTCTTCGATGCGATGCACGCATTCAGACAAACGTTGATCTCGCAATTTATTTTTGATGTGTGGAAATACGAAGAAATCATTGTGTGCGTAACAATGATTGTACGGTGGATCACCCATCAAATCGATGTTTCAAAAACGTTTTTGTTCAAACTGATGTGTGCTGTGTTGTTCAGTTTCGGTTTCATATACATAAATCCATGTTTCTTTGCCTATCACGATCTTACAGACGTCTGTTAAAGCACAATTGACGCAA
This sequence comes from Diorhabda elongata, assembly GCA_026230145.1. Classification (NCBI taxonomy): domain Eukaryota; kingdom Metazoa; phylum Arthropoda; class Insecta; order Coleoptera; family Chrysomelidae; genus Diorhabda; species Diorhabda elongata. The sequence goes on from CM047935.1 coordinate 9,577,892, forward strand.
CCTTTTTTAATCGATTATTCCCAAGTATTCCTCAAACTCACTGTTTGTCTCATGATGATCTTGCAATATCAGTTTAAGCACAGCATCGATGTTTTCTGGTACAACAGCCGATTTTTGACGACATGAGTATCTTAGTTTACTGCTGGGAGTAATAATTTCTCCGTCTCTTTATAGCTGCGATGGTAATAAGCTAATTTTTTTGACGATTTTATTGAGTACTCTGATTTAGAGGCATGTATTGCTTGGCTATATTTGATAAAATTAAATCTGACTTTAACGTTGTTATGTTGTGTGAAGATATACAGTGCATTTTCAGAATTTGTCAATGCTAAGAAAGGACTAGTCATGAATCCAAACCAAAATTATCCGTGCAGTTTCCATACTCAATAAGCTCGTATTTTTAATGTTCCAAATCTTTGGAGCAAACATTTCCAAATTAGAGAATTATGAGAAGTTTTCACTATTTTTTTTTCCAAATCATAATTCCGATTTTTTGCAATGTTTAATAGGAGAAGTTGAACTAATTAACTTCAGATTGTCACGAAGTACATGTCATAAAGTAAACCCTAACAAGAACTAATTGGTACTTTTCATCATATTATGTTTATTTCCAATGTGCTCTCAGCAGGTATTCAATACTTTTCTCATTTCAATACACATTTACATTTTTGAATTTTATAATTTATTCATGTGTGAAGGCTCATTCCAATTTCAACTTTTATCGGCACGGGATCCTCAAACTTTTCTATTAATCGATTACGCGGTGGTTTGAAGGGAAAGTATTAACTGGGTTGAGAACTTTTGAAGAAAGTTGGATTTTCTTATGATTAAAGATATGTTAACACATGTTACAAAGAAATATACGTTATTGATTGTATAAAATTGATTGATTGGGTTATTCATTGTCACGGAAATGCTACCATTAATCAGAGTCCAAACGACACTGAAGAATGTAATTAAAGAAAAATTAGAGTAATTGAAGTTTTGTAAATGCATGAACTTACATTTATATTTTTTTTAATAAGTATGTCTTCATTTGTTGAGACAAGCGATGAAAAGTTTGACCAGTTACGAATTGTCGATCTGCTACTTCAAACATTAGTGAGTATCGGTTGCAAAACATGATTTGAGAATCTTAAAGAGTTCGTTTCAAGTGGAACACCAGGTGAACTTCGAATTTTACTAGTAGATACTGGAATTTCGGCGTGACGATGGGTGATGAAAGAGGAAGCTTTTTCTAAAAGGGATAACAGATTCTGCTAAAGAAAAACCTTCCTGACATTGAAAAAGCCACAAAATGAGAACATTTCTATGAAATTTTCCAAAAAGCTTCAATTTAATTCAACCATTGCAAACCAAGAGAGGTTCTTTGAAGAGCATCATTCAATGAATGTTTATGGTAGCCACCAGGTCATTTTATCGATATTGTGGATACTTGTCGAACCCATGCATTATATCTACTTTAATATCAACGTTAAATACGTTGATAACAGTTTTTCTTATATACCTTTTTGCTACCTTCTCACTTTGATTTCACTACAATAACTCACGCCTGGTATGACATATCGAATATGAATATGAATAAAAAATCCTCATATTTTTATGTAGCACTGCCAAAACGTACAAACACACTCAATAGGAATTACTATAAAAACTGCTGAGTAGGAAAGAGCATGTAAAACAATTATTTCATTAATAATGAAATCATTATTTTATTCGCATATTTGTGTTATTTGAGATTAAACAAAAAATACATTTTTTGTTAGTTAGAAAATACGTATACTATATGTAACTGTCGCTATGGTATAAGTGTCTCAGCTGCCTTGCTTTGCCATTATTTACAATACGCAATCATGCGTGTATCTTCTTTCTTGCGCGTGCACATACCTACAACAAGAATCGTTCATTCAAATCAAGGAAACCTCTGTTTGCGGCCATTTTCCAAATGGCAACCATGGATTTTCGTAATTAATATAGATATAGATAAAGTTTCAATTTTATATCATTTTTCATAACAGGTAAGTGTCAATAATTAACAATGATATACCTCTTTACACCTGGTAACCCTAACGTTGCGGCTGACAGAGAGTTGACAACCATTTAAATTTCAATTCGTGACATCATTTTATTTCAAATGGCATAAAATTAATTTGAAAAAACACGTAATTACAAGTTACTTTGGTGAATTAATTATACTAATATTAATTACAGGTAATTGCAGGTAATTATTTGTAGGCAGCCCATCGCTGATACGTGGTATACTTCCTAAATATCTATTTTAAAAAATCATCCCAAACACAGATACCTGAAAAATCGAGCTGTGAAATCTAAGACTCCAAATACAAGTGCTAAAAGCAATTCACAGTACAAGTGTTAAAAGCAATTCACAGTGGAGTGACACCAATGGGTTTTGGAAATCGCGTTTTGTATAATTTGAGATGACCAAATTGTTGGTTGATTGATTTTAGCCTTTAATACTTAAAGAAACAACAATAAATCATAGTGGACAGGTTTTTTAACTCTAATTGATATGCAATGAAAAGTTTATTTCCGAAAATGTTCAAATAGAATCCGTTCAAATTCTGACAAAAGTACACCTCATAATTCATTACACTCCTTAGTACCACTTTGCAATAGATTGATAACTCGTGATTGATAACAATCTCGAAATTGCAAATTTTCGTGAAATATCGCGTTAATAATAATTTTTCACACGATCCACAGCCTCCCACTCCCAGATGATCACGGAATTATATCAAATAAGACAGGTTTCCTTTTTTCTTCCTTTTTATATTATAAATTTTACGTCATCTTCCCGACTATACGCTCAATAGCGTTAACTCGCTTCATAAATCCACATTAAGGTTTTCCTCAGATTAATACCAAGTAATAAATTAGATGAATGGTTTCCTAGATATATATACGTTTATTAATAACTGTACAGCTGCTGATAGACGTGATATCTTTAACATTTTTTCAAATTTTAATCCAAAAATCTTGGAGCTGAACTCTGTTCTAATTTTTCTCATTGGAAAACACATTTTTGAATTGTATCACTCGTTACAATACATTAATAAATTTCAAATTTATAAATACAAAATGTTGTAAGCGGTTTTAATATAATTTTCTCAACTCTTATGGTAGTTCTTTAAGTAATTTCATTGGGGAAAATTATTATTATTTGTTTGTGTAAATCTTCATTACAGCCTGTACATTTCATTCCATTGCAAGTCGAACATTTCTATCATGTTAGCCATTATAATGGTTATATTCTTCTTAGACCTCCTAATTTTGCAATAGGGGAAATTCGTGCATGATGCTTTGAACATTTTCAATAAAAAATTATGAATAAATAATAAACTCTTTGGTAACAAAATATGTAATAGAACAAAAATTAGAAATAATAGTACTGCCAAATATTTGAGCCAAACATTCAGTTTTATTTAATTTCACAAAGTTTCTCTGTCGTTTTCATAAACTATATCGTATCTTTTAGAGATAATAAATATGTTGTGAACAGTAGATGAGTTCTTAAAAATTAATAGAGATAATACTAAATAAGAGTGACATTGAAGAGAGATTCCATGGCACAATATCAGGGAAGAGGCACACAAATAAAGGCGTCAAACAGGGAGACCCAAACAGACAAACCACAGATAACAGCATACGCAGATGATGTAACTATCATAGCAAATGGACTGAAAATTTTGAAACAGGATTTGAAACAGGATAAAGGAAAGGATAATAAAGGGTATCAAACCTATGAAAGAAATAAAAGCCTATTAAAAAACAAAACAAAATAAAAATGTACAAGACACGTAATCACATATGCGATGGAAAAAGTAATCAAGAGAAAAGAAAGAACTTAAAAGCACCGAGAGAAATATGATGAGAGATAACAGGTCCAAAGGTCCAAACTCTTATTTGTTTTTAATTTTTTTACATTTACATCCTCTTTCTTGGCTTTAGAAGACGAAACACTAACAGAACTTTTGCTATAACTCTGACTGTCGATGGATCTTGAATTATTATCTTCTCTGCCTATTATTTGGTAATGAAAATCAGTTGATACCGATTTAGAATTCGTATTTCCACTGTAGGACACTTGTAAATTGTTTTGATTAGTTTCACCATCAAATCCACGTTGTCTAAGTAATCTACAAGCTTTTTCTCTCAAATTAAGTCAAAATAAGTCTCTTTGGTGTTTTTAGGCTCTTACAAAACGCAAGATAATGAATGAGAGTTATTTATACTAGTTCTAATGTAATATTATATTACAACCTCACTCTTTTCTGTTATAGTTTGTCAGGTATTTCATAACTGCTACAATTTCTTCATCTAGAAGTAAATCATTGTTTCAAACTTCCATGATAACGTTATTTTTATCAGTTTAAATCCAATATTCCTTTTCCTCGAGAAAATAATAACATCTAAAAAGAATTAAAAATTCATTAAGGGACATGAAGAAACCAATTTTTAAGTAATTATTAGTGTTAATTATTAATAGTTTTATTTACAGTAAATCAATTTTGAAAAAATATAAGCTATTATATTTAATTTAGTGTCAAAATTTTTAATATTTAATGTAATTTTAATGATCACTGAGTTCAATACATTCCAAAACAGCAAAACGGAATCTAGACAACTTATATAAACGACACTAATAATTAAACATAAACATAGAACGTTTCCCGAAAACTAAAAAAGGATCTAGTTCGCTGAAGGGCGAGAAATAAGAGTGAACGTAGATATTCGTTACTTACCTTTCAACGGGTAAGTGGAAGTTTCGGAAGAATGTAAACCTACTACTATTGAACCATGGTGTTTCCCGCCTAGTTTTGACATACTCTGTATTAGCAGTTCAAAATAGGTTGGGTTACCTTAGTCGGGATAGGACTAAGGTAACCTATTTTCTCTTTTTCTAAATCACTGACATTTACTACGGGAGTTTTCCAAAAACAGAGAATTGATACAAAACAGAGGAATATTTATCTATAACAAGAAGTGCCGCCAAATTCTTAGATAAACACCCAACTAATCTAATGAGAATCTAAATAATTTATAATATTGTCTTTTGTTGTATGAATCACCGCTATGCTCGATACGTAATAAATAGAAAATTATATGGTATAGTAAATATTCGAAGAGTCTAATTAACACAGTAAATCCTCTTCTGTTTATATCAAAATGTCACTTTTGTTTCTACCATTATCGGTTTCAATATGAAAATCAGCTGATTCGTTAACAGGATTCGCTAGAAAATCTAATTTCCACTAGTGTTCCATTTCTTGGGCATATCTGGGGCGCGAGGCACGACCGAGCCACTCATATATTTTTTTTTGTAAAACCAAGCATAATAGTAATTTGAGTGGTGCCTGCCGTGTGGAGATGCCTGTGGATATTCCTCTTGAACGTATTGTAGTGTTCAGGAATAACGTGTCTTGGAGCTCGGTGTTCTTGAGCCACGTCTGCTTGATGAGTAGGTCTCGCAAAAACTGCTCTAGGCTGGATTATGCTAGACATCTCGGAAAAGCCGTGGTAGTTTCGGTAAAACAGTCAGGTCGGTGACCTTTCTTCTATGCTCTAAGAAGTCCTAGTTTCTGGTCAGCTCTGGAACGCTTATAAGTTCAATAGTTCCATTTTGTATTGCGTTGAGTGTGTTCAGGGTAATATTGGGAACCGAGCTCCAAATGTGAGAATAATTTTCCAAAGATGGATAAATCTGGACCTTGTAGAGGATTAGAAGCTGTTATGAAGTATATATATTTTTGTGTATGAGCTGCCTTGGCTAAATCGGTCACGTGACTATGCAAGGACATAATGTCTTCAAGATCGGTATTGATCTGCCTACAGATTTGGTTAGTAGCCGAGTTTATTGGAGCGGTTGATTTGAACAACGACACCAGTGTTCATGGAAGTCGTATTAATGGTCGCTGATGATGTTAGCAGACTCAGGATATCTCAAGATTTGCTAGTTAACAACCTTTTCTGACCTTGGCAATGGCTGGGACTAAAGCAATCTGACGGTATGGAGAACCGTCTTTTTTCCATTTTTTGGTATGGGCTATATAAAAAAGAGTTTGCACAGCGGACTTGTTAGTTCGGCTGCGCCTTTCTTGAATACGATTGGTGATATTCCATCTGGGCCGGTCGCTTTTTTGCAACATATCGGTGTCGAAATTCTATTTTAGCTATAGATATACCTACTCCAGACACGCTGGGTGATAGTTTCCCCGCGAATCAAGAGTTGAGTTAGAAGTTAACATGCGACCCAACAAGTCCGCCTTCACTTTTGCGGTCCCTGCGATTGTCCCATCTTCTCCACGGTGGAATTTTTGACTTAGCTGACTTCTTTTGTTACAGGACAAAATGACCTTCATCCATTTGGGCAATTGAGAAGTTTGTTTTTCACATTATTCATTGCAAGCATATATCTGCTTACAGATATTTCTCAAAACAACAAAGATTTTCGGCACTAGGAATTGAGTGCCATTTGCGATAAGCAGCATTTTTGTTATTGACCTCTCTAGTGCAGTTTTTATCAAACCATGAATTGTTGTCGGCAAAACCCTTGAAGGAGTAAGGAGTATAGGCTTCAATACCTGTCAATATTATTTCTGAAATCTCCTTTGCACACACTGAAGGGTCATTGGAATTGGAACAAACATCATTTCAAGGAAACATAAAAAGGAAAACTTTACGTGGCCTACTAGATCCTTATATTGGATTTCCAGTTCGCATGTTGCTGTAATTAGACTGTGATCTGATGTTCCGAGTAGTGCATGCACGGTCACGTTGTACAGATCAGGATCTGGTGCTAGAAACAAGTCTAAGAGGCTAGCGAAGTCATCATCTCGATCGGGGACTCTGGTTGGTTCATTGATAAGTAGGGTTAGTCCGTGATTGCTGGCGAAATCTTCAGCTTCCCGTCCCTCATCGTCCATATTACATCGAATTTTAAAGGCTTAAGATTGTCTTCCTTCTAGAAAAATATCAAGACGAACCTGGATGTTGTTAGTTCACCTTTGTTTCTGTTAAAGCCAGAATATGAGGTCTACACATACAAGAAACTACACATATTAGATATGTTTACGCTATTAGGCAGCCGTTTTGATTCGATCTTTCACATTAATGTCATTTTTACCTTAGTCATTGAAGAAATCGATTCGCTCTATACGTCATATTATTCGTCTTTCTGAATATATATTGACAATAGTCATTATTATCAAATTATGAAATTTCCAATTTTTTGATAAGCTTTGTCTTGATCCAATAATCTTTTTGGGACTTACATCATATATGACGTTTGTTTGATTTCATCTGTATGTAAAGAGATAATTGTTTTAGTGTGAATGTTTTTATTAGAGAGAGAGGCTCTACCTAGTGTTACAAATCTAGAAATTATATACTGATCAAAGAATCCGACAAAGTGATGGACATCTTCATTGGAATGCTGCAATAATTATATGTTAAATATATTTCTATTACATATTTTGGTAGTTTTCATATTTAAGTAATCATAAAAGTATATATTATTCTTCTTCTTGTGAGAAAAGTTATTATCATATTATTCAATCTGTTGAAAATCACATTTTCATAGACAAACCTGAAATGTGTATATATCTCAAAAATACAGATATGTTTTGAATAAATTTTGGTTGATACGAGAATATCCCTTCTGAAAGAGAAACATAACAGGAATTATATAAATTATAGATATTCTAGGACTAAGTTTTTACAATCGTATTTAATGTGCTCAACAAGATTATGAAGAAACATACTGCGTAGAGTTAATTCGGTAATAATTTGATATGGTAAAATAGTTCAAGATATGAAGCCGTAAACAATCAATATACTACGAACTGAAAATATTTTTCATGTGTCCGGATTTATATCTGGATCATAGGAAATATAATACTCGTAATAACTATTTCCTTTTCCTCACAATAAGAATCATAGATGTCTTGTTCACAATATTCCACGAAATATTGATATTCAGGTTTAATTTCTTCTAAAACAAATACCAATGATGTACCAGAATATGACAAATGAAAGTAGTAGATCTAAAGAAAGAAGTTTCTACAGTTCTCCCAACTAAAGTATAAGCATAAGTTCCTCCCTCGTCATCACTAGCAATAATTACTATTCTATTATCACTATTTGTACCTTTTCCTTCTCATGACTAAGTCTCAACGATTAACTAAATTTTTAAAGAAACAATTAATTATATAAGATATAAGATGACAAACACATTCACACATATTTCTATATGTCGCGTATCAATACACATCCCTAGCCGCCGAGGAGCGATACCAGGTGCGAAAAATAACAAAAATATCCAAATTTATTATTTATTACACCTGAGTTTGTGATACTTTCGCTGGAGCCGCTTATTGACAATGGTTAAAGAAGACGTTGATAGTATCATTAACAATTTAATGATACTCCAGAAAACAATTCTGAATAAATAAATCAAAACTTGTGGAGTTGTATATGAACTGACAAATTAGAAAATCCATTTTATTAAATTTTGAGTGAGTTCAATCACTGAGAATAGGTGTTCCAACGAAAATTATAGAATTAAGTATTTCAATATACAGAACAAAATGAAGATTGATTTTTACATAAAAAATTATGTCACTTCTACATAGGAATTCATTAAAAATGAATATTCGTAGAAAAAACTTCCATTTATTATATTAGAGCTAATTATATTGTGCAGGTAATTCTTAAAGAACTACTATATTGGATTTTTATAATACATTTTATAAAGTAATTAATAGTTTAATAATTGAGACAATCCCGTTGAGATATACAAAGTGAATAGAAAACATTTAAAAATTTTGTTATGCAATTTATTTAGTAAGTTATATTGAATTTACCGGTGAATAGATATTCCTGCGTATATAACCAGCATAAAATCCTCTGTAGTGAATCCTACCCTACTGAAGTACTTGATAATACGTCTTGGAAATCATGTTTTAATGTTCCCAGCCAAGGAAAAAATTACAAAACTTCTATTCTCCATTTGAAAGTATAGGAACAGATAAGGCTTACGTAATATTATCACCCTATTTGAAAACAAAATTAATATTCTGGAATAGTCGCTTGCAAATAACTACCAATAACGTATTACCCTACTAGAATCGGATTCCAAACACGACAGTCTATTAAATTCTAACACAGGAAATTGGAAATCTCCTAGCATGTTATATCAAATATAAAAATGTTAAAATGACTCATCAACAATAAATATCACTTAAGAGGATGTAATTTTAAAACGACGGACTGTCAAGTATTGTTAGAAGCTCGTTGACATTTTTTACTTGCGATTATAATATTAAGACCTAAAGTGCGGATGTTCGCCTCAATTTTGAATTCAAGTCGTGTGCCAGTTAACTTTGTACTCTTGTGTAATAACATTCTATTCACATAAAAACGACTGAGAAAGTGTTTAAAATATTATTGTTGATTATAATATCGCAAATGACAGTTTGTTTGATTTATCGTTGGCTACAAGTTGTCCGTTCATTCCAATTTTTTGGCATGGTATATTAGTATAATATATTCCATCGGCATAAGCTATGAATCAATATCATTCTTAGATACTATTGTGTAAAATATGCCAAAAATAGATTCACGGAGAGAAAAAATTTGCATGATTCATTTCAATACTTAGTTTGAATTATTGGATAAATTTTATTAAGATCTTGACAATAAGCTTGTATATACTAACAGCCTTCTTAGAAACAAAGTTTGTATTTCCAAGGCTACTGATAATCCCTTCAATAAGATATTTATTAAAATAGGAGACTCCCAAGAAACATGATCCACTGTGAATGATCTAAGAAATAAGGCTTCTTCATCGAGCATAATCTCTACTTCACCAAAAATTTAAAAAATTCTATAAATCCTTCTCATGATCTGCTTTCATATATCCCGGATCCTAATGCTACACAGTTTCTTCTTTATGTCCGTAGTTTTAGCAGAGCTTCGTGGTGCAATTTATGTCCTCTAAAATAAATACTCACCTGGAACTGATGGACTTACATTAAAAATGTTTTCTATTCTACCCGAATGCATATTAAATCACCTTACCACTTTAATTAACGCTTCATTTCAAAATGATACTTTTCTCAATTGCCTTAAGACGGCTATAATTATACCACTGCATAAAGAAGGAGATAAAAATCAAGCATCGAATTATCTCCCAATTCCACTCCTTCCCACATTGTCTAAGATCATAGAGAGATTGATTAAAAAGAGGCTTTTATCATTTCTGTTTAAATATAAAATACAACCCATCAAGTGGGGTTTTTAAGTAACAAATGCACATATGACGCTATATTATCCCTCCTAAATAATGTCTACTTTAGCCTAGACAGGCATCACTCCACAGCAACAACTTTTTGTGATTTTTCTAAGCGTTTCGATTGTGTTAATCATAATATTTTAATCAACAATTTGCAGTACTACGGTTTTCAAGGGAACAACTCTCGCATGGTTTATTTCATACCCTACCAACAGAAGTAAGCTTGTAAGGGTTGATACAAGGATTAGTACCAAGACATATTTTGTTTCTTCTGTTTATAAACGACAATCGCCTATCTAGACATCAGTGGTGAAATATGTCTATTTGCAGACGACACTACTTTCTCTTGGAGCAACCCTTATCTCACGGCACTTCATAGGACTATATCTAGTGACCTAATCACACTTAAATCATGATGCGATTATAATCTTCTCTGTCTCAAAGTTCCTAAAACTTAAGTTTTATCATATGAAAATACATAGCTGCCTTTTATTTAATAACACCACCATGACAACATTAAACGACTATAAGTATATACCATGAATACTGACCTCTGTCAACTTATCGGTGACCGTAGTACATGTATGGCGTAACCGTAATAATAACTGTATCTTCATTTATTCTACTAATTCAGTTATATATAGAAATAATGTCAACACTTAATCGAATGTTCAATTACAAGGTTTTGTTATTCACATTAATATTACGTTTCTAGTTAAAAGTGTTGTTTAATTGACTAAAATTACACGTTTTTGATTAATCATGACTTACAAGTAACCATATTAATTTTCTAACAACAGTAACAGCATTTTTGCTAAAGAGAAAGAGGAGGAGGATAAGTAGGAGGAAGAGAGAGTACTACTCAAATTATTTCGTCCAGAAACGATATTAAAAAGTGAATCCACTTGCTCAAACTGTCCCAACTCGGGATACTTTCGATCCTTGTATTGACAGGGCTTCTTTAATACCATTTTCTATTTTCTATGGGTCCAATTCTCGGTAGATCTGGGTTTCAGAAGTACCAAGGGGCCTTCACTGCTAGCCTCGTGTCGATAGTTTGCTAGACTTGGAGTTTTTTACGCTGCCTTATTGCAGTATATCACCCCACTGTTGATGCTCAAAGCATCAGGATGGTAAAGATGTCCCTGATGAAGTGTAGTTGGATCGTTGAGTTCTGGTAATTGTCCTTTTGCCTTTCTTGTCTTGTCCACTTCGTCGACGTGATACTCCAATGTCATTTCTTACAAAATACCACAAACTATTTATAATAATATTTGGTGTGGACAGTAATAAAAAACTGCTTAATAATGGGTTTGTGAAGTACTTACATGATATCTCTAGCTCTTTCTCATGAAATGTTTGATTTTAAACTATTTTATGTATAACCAAGAAAAATTTTTGGTTCAAATACGGATATCGTTGATAAGCATCAGGAATGTAACATGAAGGTGTCAGTAATATAGCTTTTATAATTCGTATTAATTTAATTTTTTCAAGTAGTTATACATTGTCATGCATGGTTGCGTTGAAGGATAACGCTTACGTATTATGCCGACTCCGTGCTTAATGTAAATACAGACTAACCCCAATCAGGAATACAGGGTAGGAAATGAACGGCATCTTCTAGATCACTTGTTTTAAATTACACTAAATACAATTTGTATCTACATCATTTCTATAAACAATTATACACAATATGTACAATTCAATATAATACTATTTACTACCATACACCACTGACATTAATAGTAAACAATTCACGTTTAATTAAACAGATTGTATGTTTACTTAAATTCCAAAGCTATCTTCAAATGTTTAACAACATTATGTAATTTTGATTTCTATCAACCTTTGGGGTTAATAACCATGACAACACCATGAAAACACTAAGCTAATTTGATGAAACACTACATTCTCTATGTTCATTATACGTAAACTTTATCTATTTGAAATAAATGTTACACTATTCTACAAAATCCAAGTTAAACATTCCTGTAGAACTCAAAGATCTAATGAAAAGTTCAAATTATAACTAGAAATCACACCAGTTAGATAAAATAACCGGACACCCAGCGCACATTATTATGCAGAAGACTTTTTTTATTTTCATTTCTCTTTAGATTTTAGCAGAATCCGATGACGAAAGTTGGGGTCTGACCTGCTCAGTGAAAATTAACATTTGAAGTGCTGAGGAACATTAACTGATTAAAAATATCAATTCAATAATGAATCAGTGATATTTTTATATTTATATTCATAGATAATTTGATTAACTTAACTTATTGTATGATGTAAATATTTTTGATATTAATGCAGAGTATTGTATTTCCAAATTTGCTAAGAAGAATGTGATCTGACATTTTAGATAAAATTTTGATTTTATCTCTTGAATTTGCTGCTACGCGTATGTGTTGAGTTCCAAATTCCAAAATTCAAAATGTATCAACCACAATATTATTTTCAGTCCAAGCATGATATGTTTACATCTCATGCAAGTTAAATTGCACAGTCTATTACAACATCATTTTATTTCCGGCATAAAATATAAACACTGAGTACGAAAATCGAAATTACAACACTTTTTGTATATTTCAATGTTTGTTTTCTATAGTTTCGCAGCATAATTGCCAGTCTAATAATGCCACATTCGTCAGCTATGTAAGAACATATGCTATCCAGTGGCATGGAAGCAAGTTTATTATAGGAAATATATATTTGAATATTATGTAAATGAATTTGTGAATTTAGATTAAAGTTTATCAATTATTTATGGAATTATGTTTCCTCTTTTGGATTAAAGCAACAAAAATAGATTCTATCCAATCGGAGCTGGTTTAATAAGATAACAAATATTTCGTAATATTTCTTTCAATAATATAATTTAGTCATATATAGAGTTCTAGAAATGGAAATTGGAACGAAAAATAATTATCCAAAATTGAATTTGGAATTCAGTGAAAAAATAAATATTCGAGGTAACTCTCGGAACTATTAGTCTTTAAGAATAACTCAAATAACAGAAGCTGATGATGATAAGGTTGAAAAAAAAGATAGATACAGAAATGTAAAAAAAAATTCAAATAGAAACTATTACTTTCTAGTAATTAGAAATTATCGAAATCCGCTATTAAGTGAAGAAAACATTCATTATCATGAATACCAACGTAGAATATGATTTTTAGTGGAAACTATTTAAAAATGATGGAACATGGTTATGAAATTTGTAAAAAAAGTTAAATTATAGTATTATAGAAATGGAACATATGCAAAATAGCACATTAAACAGTCAGACTTGAACCCACGACTATTTAACTACGAGGTGATTACCCAACCATGCTTCCGTCAACTCATTTTTGTTATGATATGGGAGAATCCGTGAAAATGAGTGGAACTACTTTATCTAGTGATGTGTTACATAGACATTATCAATTATCCTAAGTCGGAGTAAATTCCAGGCTGTTTTATTATAGTTCTAACGGAAACAAACATTTATTACCCTCCAACTACTTCTGATCTGTATTCATTTGGTCTTGATTGATATTTTACTTACACTTATCAGTAGATTTTCCGTAAAGAGTATCATTGCTCCAATGACCCAAATTTGAATTATAAATAGTCTTTTTTTTTCAGTCGGTGATTTTGACGGATATTGTTAACTCGCCTATAGGCGACTATGTAATTTTCTAATTATCTTTGAATACATTGTGTGAATTGAAGAAATTGTTTTTAATAGGTTCATGAATTGACTTATTTGAACGTGGGAAATTGTTGCGCTACTGCTGGTAGATTTGACCGTATGCATAGCTTAAATGCAAACTTGGTTGTTGAACCTGAATTTGTTAATTGTAATAATAGACTTTTCTATTTTTATATCCTTAGGTGTTTTGTGTGTCTCCTGTTTGTGTATAAAGATAGAAAATTCTGAAACATAAAAATAGTACGTGACATTGACAAAAAAATTATTGAGCTCTCAATTATTAGTGTTAGCTCTTTGTAAAAGTGAAGAGCTTAATATTAGCCATTTATGTACTTTTCAGTAATTCACAGTTATAATGAATCTATTGAGACATATAAGGCAAATTGTGTTTTATGAAATCAAACCAAATTTGGTTTGCTGGAATAATTTTGGACTTAGCATAGAACGTTTTTTCTCCAACATATACGAAACACATCAAAGCAGTAGTCAGTGAGGTACGTCAGCTATTTTAGAAACATTATTAAATTATATAGTTTGTCCGAATATTACTAATTTCAAAAATGTTTCCATTTTTCTAAGCCAGGTTTAGTGCCTGCTTTAAGGACAAGATATACAGGATCCGTTCTAAAAGTAATAGGACTCATTTTTTGTTTAATATTCATTCATGATAATAGTAACATCGATTAGGACTTTTCAAAATAGCACTGCTGCCAACGAGTTTCTCAGTTTTCATACGCCTCCAGGAACGCCTGGACCGAAATGCTGTTCAGCTCTTGCGTGACGACCTATTGGACCGGCTCTACCCTTGTGGATTTTATTCTTGGAAATAGAAAAAAGTCTAGTGGGACCCTGGCAGATACCTTTTCGGTTGGCCTATTGTTTCTCTAATAACACTAAAGACACCAACTTTGCACACATTTTAATCTTAGCTAAGTTTTTCGTGACGATCTCAAAAACTTGCGTTTGAAGAATGCTCAATTTATCAGCAATTATTCTGATACTAATCCTACGATCACTGTATAATAAATACATTTTCGTTTGGTCTAATTGGTCGAAGGGCATCAAGAGCGATCGTTGTCTTCCACTATTTCCATACTTTTGAACAGCCTGTGTCACTCAAAATCTAGCGATAGCGTTCGCCTTTTTAATAATTTTGGAGGTCTCTTCGCCCGTTTAGCCAAACTTTACACAAAAGTTCTTCCCATTTCGCTGTTCCGGTAAACGCTCCTCGTTTCTCCGTGACGAGCTGACTGCCCATTTTTTCTAGAGCAGACCCTATACATTTCGACTAGAAATATACCAAAAACTGAGAAGGATAGAAAAAATCCAATCACTAATAATTGTTGAAGCTGATTCTAGTGAATACTGATGAGTTGATTAGTAGTTTTATTTTGCATTTAACTGTACTTACCGATACAATGATATATAAAAATATTAGTTTAAACGTTCACTCTACTTACATAATTTCTTGTAATACTAGAATGTCACTGAAGTATCTGAGCCTTCGACAAACATACCATTTCTTTCAACTGAACCTCAGTCAATTATAAATAATTTTATAGGTGAGAAGTTTGAAAAAGAGAATATAGAGATCATAATAATAAATTAACAGTCAAATATAGTCATAACAACAGATTTTTATGATACTAATCTTCAGCAAGTGTACAAGAGATAAATATTGATAATAAAATTATACATTAGGTTTTAAATCAAATTTCACCAAAGCCTTCCAGCGTTCTCAAAAAACCACTAAACGAATATCAAAAACTCAGCATTCAGCTGAAAAAAGTAGAAAAACGACATAAATAATCACTAATAGCCTTCAAAAAATTATGCAAGAGACTGACCGAAAATAAAGTTGACAAAAAAAAGGGAGGCAGGGCAAGAACAAAATTAAAAACAAAATAGTAACATTGAGTCGACTTATAATAGCAGTGATTCTGGAAATATAACAGACAATAATCCTAATTGCATTTACTGAGCAGAAACATTCTTCTAATCTAAATCTAACGAAGTGTAGAGTATTGTTTGCATAAATTGTGAATAATTCATCTTAAATTACTTTTCTTTAATCAAGAAAAAAATTTACTTTAATTACAAAATTACTTAAAAATTTACTTTTTAATAAATATTTTGTTTTCAAATTAAATTTTTTTTAGATTGTATGAAATTTCATCGGAGCATATGAATCTAGTCCCCTGTGTCCCAAACACGGGTCGGAAAGGAATACATATATTTCAATAAATTTCATTTAAAAAATACAAATTTGTAGAGTTATGGAACTAAATATTTGTCTGTGCATAAAATAACTTTTAAGATAAATATGTTTGCCAAATTTGACCATTTTTTCTTTAAATATACTTTGTTATTTAATTTAAAACATTAAATAGTTCTATGTGCCCCCCTTCCCCTATATGAAAAAAATTTTTTATTGGCTAAATTTTAATCCTAAAATTTCTAGACTGTGTTTTGCATATAAGCTAATTCGGAGGTTATTGGAGAAATGAATGAAAAAATATAATCAGAGCTCAATTTTCTATTATTATCACTAATATTTGCATTAATTAAGTTCATGATTGAAAATCAATCACATATTCTATTTATAATGTTCTAGTGACAACTTAAACAAAGTTCAAAAGTATTTTAGGAAAATGCATTAGAGGTAATTAAAAAGACAATTTTATTTTGAGCATACATCCATTATCTCTGGACCGCATAAAGAGTTTTGGTTGAAAAAACAACACCTAAAGTATAAAAATGTTCCACGTCATTAGTTAGTTTACGTTACAGAGAAACAAGCATCTGTAGAATCGATCACGAGAACTGATTTATTGATATTGGTTTCAGTTAATTTATATTAATAATATGATAGTTCTTTTACTAGCATTTAGACAAAATACAAAAATTGTTCCTTTACTTATAGTATAGATTTAAATTATCCAAAAATATTTCAATTGTAGAAAATGTGATATGGTTTACGTTCCTTTGTACTTCTATGATGATCTCGAATTTAATACAACTATTTAAAACATGAATTGACATCTAATTTTTTCATGGCCTCGATTAATTCAACTTGAAACAATATTGTTGATCATGTGAACATGGTAAAGTCCTATTAGTGGAAACTGGGGAGGGTTTATACTCTGGAAGCCTTGATAAATTTTCAAATTTACCGTCTAAATGTTGTGATATAATAGAGTTGGCAACGTAGTATCTGATTTGTGGTACTTACATTTGAAGGGATGTGTTAATTACAATATTATCAGTGGTTTTGATAAAAAATAGTGAAACGGGGTTTTGAAAGAAAAATGTGTTTTTTAATGAGATGATAATGAGTCAAAAGTATTGTGTTTTTTATGCCTACAATTGAGACATATAATTTATTTTCAAGTAAGGTTAGGTATTCTATATTTCCGACAAAGATCGAGCACTTGCCATAAGGGAGAGATGATACAGGTATCATGCCTTTCTCCCATGCATAACATACAGGGTACTTCTAAATTCATGCGCGAAGATTCAGGAGGTGATTGCTCGTATGAAATTAAGATGGGTACTTTCCATAACAAAACTTCCTCAGTCCACACGTTTCTTAGATATCACCCTTAAAAGGTGGTAAGTAAATTAAGATTTATCTATTTTTTCTAAAATTTCGGAAACTCGAAATTCTGTAATGTAATGTAAACACAATAGATGCAGGGAAGAAAATGAACGCCATAATTCATAATATTTTTCCATAAATTGTACGGGAAATAGTAAAGATGTAAAATGTGATAAAATTCATGATAAATGCTGGAAATAACCACCTCTAGACAAAATACATCAACGAAGCCTACGTGTCATGGATTGCCGAACACCTTCAAAGATTTGAGTTGTGTTTCCAGCATTTATTAAGAATCGTATTACATATTACATCTTCATTGTTATTCCATCATTTGAAACAATTATAAATATGGTGTTTATTTTTTTACTCTGTAGATATTGTGTAACCTAAAAGGTCACATTTTGCTGTGTTTAATATGTACAGAAATTTTGTATGCTTTCAAGTTCCAAATGAGGCACCACTCAGTTTTTTAACCTATCTGAGAAAAGTATAGAAATAGGTTGAGGTATCTTTAGGAATACAGCTACTTGTTGAGAATAAAATACAATGATTTATATTTGAAATTATAAAAAAAACAGGTTAAAAAAGTTACCTGCAAAACTCATGAGTTTTGATTTACAGAAAATAATGAAATAAATTTTACAAAAAAAACTAATAAGAGTTGATTTGACCTTTAACAACACATGAGACTCCCTACTTGTCAGGAGAATACAAACAGGACCACATCCGTGGAATGCGGTCAGGAACCAAAGAAGTTCATTCAGTCGATCGTACCGGACTAGGTAGTTCCACGAGTAAAAGTTTGGCGCTAAATCCAAATTAAGGTCGTCTAAGTTTTAAGCCCCAATAAAGGTTCTATGTCCAAAACTAGGTCCCTTCCTTTTTAACGAAGGGAACTTACATCTACTTCTTCTTGGATGGCAATTAACAAATTGATATTCCAGAATTTTTGAAATCGGCTGAAGGCTCCTTTAGGCCAGCTAAATCCCGCTTTTCAAAAATATCTGGAAAAATTGATCTTTTCGCTACCACGGTCGCTGACCAAAACAACAAGGTAACTACCTCTCCAATCGTCAAATTCTCAGTCGGAAATATCACGACTACCGCAAATATAGAATTTGGAGCCAAATTTAAAAATTTATAATCAAATCCATAATGAAAAATTCCACATTGGTTGACAGTCTAAAGGAAAATATGAATGATGTTAGCAGCAGACTTCTTGAGCAAAATCGGGTAACACGTCATGACGACAGTCTAGCCAGGTGCAACAATAGCTCAATTTCAAAAACACCAGCTAACAATTCACTCCTCAAAACAACCTTTCAACGGACTGAACAACCAAAAATCAGTATCTACAAAATTTACAAAATACTGCACGAATAACTTAATTCGTGAACAGTTAACTAGATGTTGCTCGAACCTTCTAAGAGGAAGCAACTTTGCTCTTACAAGCAACATAATTCTGCAACCAGTTATACCATGTCTGGCAAATTTCGACTAATGCTTGCGTCCTGTAGGCCAAGACTTAACCTCAAAAGAAAATAAACCAAAAATTCAATTTGTTTATATAAAAATAGTTCAACAAAAGGACAAATTGAACTGTGCTAAATTACTTAAATTCCAGGAACCCATTACGTCACCAACAAGTACATACAAAACTACAAAAGAGGTAAGAATTATAATATGTAAGTATTTCTAGTCAAAGATAATATGACATAATACCTTATAAAGAAAATTATTTTAAAAAAGAAGTTTGTAGGTTTATATCGTATGATGTTTATAACAACAAAAGTAACGCAAAGTGTGAGCAGTGAAAACGTTACAATTGGTCTTAGGAAAAAATTAAGAACATAAATATTTTTAAATAAATCAAGTATTTCGAGTTATAATTTCATATCATTTAACTTCAATTTCAAAGTTTGGTGAGATTTATTTATTTCATAAATTTCTTTAAATAAATAGAAATTTGGCGTTCTTTAGACCATAGGCGAATGACAATGAAAGACAATGAAATTACACAGTCTAGTGAGGATAAAGACAGGTATGAATTTGATAATAAAGATTTGGATAAACAAACACTGCAAGATATTTGAAAATTGAAATCAGTTTACAAAACTATTTAAGATTTTATACGTAGGACAATTCATAGTTTATATAAGGAGAACAGGGTTGCGACAATAGAAGTTATACAAAAAAAAGTAGCAAATTATCCAGAATACAATTATGCAAGTGCGTGTACTTTTAAACACCAAAAACTGAATAAACGGATGGCAATAACCGAATCGTCAAGCATCGTTCGATGACGACAAGATCATTTAAGTCAGATAAAAGACTACCTACAGTCACGATGATGTAGTAAATTCCGGTTCGGTTGACAATAGTAAAAATTGCAGTTCGAATGGGCCATGTTATGGAGGGAAATACAATAGTACACGCTGGAAGCGAAGATTCGTACCTAATGCTTTATTAATATCTGCTAAAAAATTAGAAACTGTGCAGCTGATTATCATGAAGATATGACAGCAGAATTATTTGAAAAGTGGTTTAATGAAGAGCTTTTACCTAACATTCCACCACAGTCAGTAATCGTGATGGACAATGCATCCTACAACTCGTGGCAACTCAACTGTGTTGAACATGTTGTCAAAGAAGAAGATGAGTATGTGGTATCACTCCTATCATAATTCAATCAAATGATGACCCTAGTTCAGACGATTCCGACTACAATTATTATTTATAAAGATAATTTGTAAATAATTCATTTTCCACAATGAATTCTGTTATGAAATTTCGTTTTCCAGAGAAAAACAATGGGGTACAAAAAAAGACCGGTTCACTTCTAGTACCCTGTTTAAATCAAACGCCCTTACAGGCGTCTATTTACGTTTTATAATTTAATATTCTGTTGTAGCAAGTTAACAAAGCATACTAATGACTTGTTTCTAAATTCCAAGTATAACTACAACTAAGTGCAGCTGTCTAAATAACGGCGTACGAACTATACCAGTGCTTTTCGAAGGACTTTTGCACCTTTAAATATTACAAAACGATTTCTTTAAACTGACATATATCCTTTTAATGCTCATCTATTTCCTGATCAGAAATAATGGCTTAAAATTCATGGACAGACCAGCACCAAAAAATACCCTTAATAATGACCCCCAAGGTCACTCCAGAACATACATTTGTTGACGTTTATAAAAGACACCAGAATAAATAAAACCATTACCACAGGCGCTTCCTAGTAAAAAAAAAATTTGGGAGAAAAACAAATCAAAAATTTATGTGGATACGCCGGAATAGAAAAAATTTCAATATAAATTTACTAGAAACTGAATTTAACAAACAGTTTGAGTTAAATGAACAAAAAGAAGAAACTAAAAAGTAATGAAGATGACTTCAGCTCATAAAATCTTGCATCTGATGATGGCCAAACAGTTATTGAAGAACAATTTGACAATAAACGTAAAGAAGAGCAATAAACGTTAATGGATCTGTGGTAGTCAAGTTCACCACCAAAATAACCCTGACTCATTATATCGGAACATTTATAAGAATTATAGACTAAGGATATACGGTTGATGGTATTAGATGCAAAAAACTTACCTATCGCCTCGTTTTTCCTGATGTTGTCAACCAGTCAATGACTCCGACAAAAATATCAGATTACCATCACCAAGTTTTGAAGGTACAACCGCAAGAGCCATCAATTGTAGTAAGTAGCAAAATGCGAATTAGTGAGTTTTTAGGTATAACTAGAAATGTTTAAGTTTTTCATCAAGTTTTTGTCGAGTCTTAATTCTTTTAGTTTGAGTTAGTAGAGTTTGGATGTTTTTTAAATGATTAAAATGAGTTTTAAAATTCTTTGCGTGAATCGTTCAGGGTTTCCGAGTATTTTTGGGTTAATTGCAAACATACCAATCTTCCCCAATTTTGATTCTGCTCTCGTTAATTTTTAATTTTTTGTAAAATTACTTCTATTTTCGTTTTGAGTTGATGTATTCATCGAGTTACAGTTTATATTCCCGGTATCGAAAAAAGCTAGAATAAAATATTCTGACAGAGATACAAAATCCAAAAATGTCAAGCTCCTATGAAAACACGATGAAAAATCCAAGGATTTGACCTAGCGAACCAATCCAGCGATGTCCGAGGGATTCTTCAATTAAAAAGAGTCATATGAGCTATTTGCGCCATGCATCAGGATCATATGATTGTTTTGAAAATATTCATTTTGGTTTTCTAGTTGATACTTTGATTTTCCTCATTTTCTCGTTTGCATGATATTATTATTGATAACCAATATTTTCTCTTGTATTTCCGTTACAACTAATTTATTTAAAATCTTCCCATCTATAATAAAGCTCATTTATTCAAAGACTACACTTTATTTGTATCTAAATTATTTCTGTGTGAATATGTTTTATTTGAATACACTAGCATGCGTATTTCATTCAAGGTCTTTTTAGAAAGCATCTTTTCAAGTAATTAACTTAAAAAATATGCTAACAGATATAATAACAAAAATTTGTTTCAGTTCATATAATATATTACCAAATATCTGAGATATCAGGATCCATCAATTATTTCCTATCTAATTTAAAACAGCACTTGAGTCCTTATAATGACGTTAATTATGTGAAATATATCAGTTTAAGGTCGTAGTGAAGGGCAAATGAAATATTTAGAAGCTAAGTTTCAGATAAAAATGTGATTTAGAAGTTTATCCCGATAACTTCAATTATTATATATTACATCATATACATTATTTATTGTTGTGGTTTCATGATGAACTGAAAATATACATATCATAAGCTCCACACAAAATAGTTGATAGCATAGGAAGTTTGAAATAAAAATACTTGTCCTGAACCTCTTTAGAACATGCAGTTCTAGAGCTGCTAGGTTTCTTCTCAGGATTTTTACAAAGTCGGCTACTTAAGTTATAATATACACAAATAAAAACAAATATTTGTAATTGGATATTGTTATATTATTTTTCAAAATATTCTCCATTAATATCAATACACTTTTGCAGGCTATTAAATAAATTGTCAAAGCATTTTGTGATTTGAACGTGAAGAGAAACTTTGCAATTTATTTTTTATATGCGGGAAAAATAAGAAGATTATATTGGGTGCCAAACAAGGATTGCACAGCGGATAACTCATCAATTTGGTAATTTGACTTTTCAAAAATTTTTTCGTTGGAACTGATGTGTGGAGGCTCGCATTTTCTTGATAAAAAATGATTCGTCTACTGCGATTGGTTTCCCTGATTGTTTTCGAACACTACTGGCAATGGAATGCTGGTGAATCATTCAGAACTGACCGTTCAACGTTGCGCTAATGGAATGATGGCAATATGTCCAATTATTCCAAAAACACAGGCGGCCATTTGCATCGAAGTATTTCATGCGCGAATAAGTTTGGTTGGATTTGTTTCGTCTTGAAAGACCCATACAGCAATTTTGATTGTAATACTAATGTCAAAGTATGCCTCAATCTCACGGTTTGTCATCACGATGTTGCAATATCACAGCATCGATGCTTTCTGTTACAACAGTCAATTTTATACGATATTCAACGAAATTAATCCTGCAACAAAGTGCGACCACTATTGAATTCGAAAAACTATTTTGGGTTTAAACCACGCTGGAAGTGATAGAAAATCATCACACAAAAATTTCATTTCATTTTTTTACTAAGATGAATGTATCTCAACCACAACGCAATGTCAGATTTGAGATATTGTTGACATATCTCAAAACATCATCATCATATAGTCAGATTGTTAAAGCGTACATCAGAGATTTATTTAGTCCAATTTTGTTCGAATACAAATGAAAAATTAACAATAAATTCTTGAACAATAATCTTTCTTTCAATTCATTTCTAATGATTAAAGTATTTTTTATAGAGAGAAGTTATGACTTTCCTTCGGTCTATATTACTCACATTGTCAACTCAAGTCAAAATACAATCGGTTTCAAAAGGTTTTTCTACATTTTTTATGATACAAAATAAGTTTTTTGGAAAAGTACTCCACTTTTATTCAAAGTAACTCATGCTTCCAAAGCTCAGAAGCTTGAAGCCAGCCATCTTTTGAAATTCTCTCAAATTGATGAATTGCTCCATTATCTTATTTTCCGGTCGTCGACCGTGTTAATGTTTCATTAGGATAAGAAATAACATGAAAACACACATGGCCAAATCAGAGGAATAGAGTGGATATTAATGACTGTTATTTTCTCTTTAGAGTCCGACTGTTTACTATGAAATGTGTGACGAAGCATTATTGTAAAACTGAATTAAATCACCAATAATGACTGATTCAAGACTGCAGGTTAATATTTTATGATGTACTATTTTGCTATAATTGTACGTTGATCTTCATTCTGAATTGCTTCCAATAATCCTGTACTTCGAAAAAAATGTGCGTAAATAGCTTTCTGGACGAACCTTAGCTTTTTCGTCATTGACGTGTGGGAGTATGGCATAAGAGTATGTATGCTTCATCACCATCTACTATTTCAAAAAGAATACGATGTCCTCCATCATTTAACATTTCTATCCTTGTCTGTGCGATCCTCATATTTGCATTTGCTTTTGCAAATCTCTAGGGTTTGTTGTAACTACATATTTCTATCGAACTGATTAATTGAATGACTAGTTGATTCATCATCACACAGCCTGTAAATAGTTTTTTGTGCATTTAAACATCTTTAATTTATTAACCATAATAATGGTTCTTTTAATTGATGACATAGCCCGAGCTGATGTCTTGGCCAGAGAAGGCATCCGGTGTCTCCGGGAGACTATGGAGGGCAAGCAGTGGGCAACAAAGGCAAAATACGATCGATTTATTACGCTGTCGGTAACTTTTTTTCACATGAATACGATCATTCAAAATTGAATTTACTGTTGTGAATTAAATACCAAGCGATATCCATCCTCGTTGAAATTCGCTACACAGTTCTTCATGCACGGATTTTGTCACGAAATGCGAATTGCAGCTGTTTAAGAGGTGTTACTTTCGTGTCTGCTAATAAAATTCACGGAATTAGCTGACTTCGAATTACTTATAAATTTGTGTATTAGTTATTTAATATATATGATAACTAATCCTATAACTAAGACTATAATTTTTAGTGATTTAACTCAAAGCATAAACTATTTTCTCTAAAGTAAAATTAGGATACTAACTAATTTGTTGAGATTTTCAAATATAAATTGTTCAAGATCAACATCGTTAGCAGTGATCTATTACTCCCTGAATCAAAATTTACCAACAGCTGGAATCGAAAGTAAGTATCTGCATTTTATTTCAAAATAAAACTAAAGCCAGTCTAGTCGGGTATGTAACTCATAAATTTAAATGTTTTATATACATTTTCGCTTTCAATAAACATACCAATTAAATTTTATTGGGGAGTTCATTACGAAGCTGTAGTTAGTTCAAGAATATAAGCTTGAGAAATTGCTTCTTTCCTTTCATTTAATTATAGAGAAATATGCTTTTAAAATGACAGAATGTACCAGACCTAGTAAATAGTTTTTTAATATTTCTTGGATATGTGACAAAACCTGATTAAGATTACAATTATATCAATTTCGCATATTTATTGCTGTTTTTTTACTTTGATTGCGAAACGAATTTTGTTAACAGATAAAAAATTAGGAAAATCAAATTTGATTTTGTGAAGCTTAGCACTACTTGATAAAACTAATTTGTAGCATAATTGAAGTTTTGAAAAATCAAAGATGACTTGAAAATTTTTTTGAAAACCTATTTTTCTGTAAAGTATAACTATAAAATTTTTATTATTATAAAAAATTGACTATATTCACTTCAATTAGTGATAATCAAATGAAAATAAGTTGAAAATCTCAAATTAAATGCTATGCTGCACTAATGCTCCTATATTTCACTGTTATTCAGTTCTTGATAAACTATTTGTTCTATCTTGTTTCATTAAAAAATTCAGTATTGTAAATCTAGTGATCTAGCCCTCACACTAAATCTCTAACCAACGATAAATTCTGTTCAATTTATGAATTATCTGTAAAAATGTTTGTAATTATGATTGCATCCCATGGTGATATATTTATCTACATCTATTAAAATCAACGCAATGAAAGCATCAGTTTCATCGTAGTCTTTTGTATTTTTTGTAGCAAGTTAACAAAGCATACTAATGACTTGTTTCTAAATTCCAAGTATAACTACAACTAAGTGCAGCTGTCTAAATAACGGCGTACGAACTATACCAGTGCTTTTCGAAGGACTTTTGCACCTTTAAATATTACAAAACGATTTCTTTAAACTGACATATATCCTTTTAATGCTCATCTATTTCCTGATCAGAAATAATGGCTTAAAATTCATGGACAGACCAGCACCAAAAAATACCCTTAATAATGACCCCCAACGCAATGAAAGCATCAGTTTCATCGTAGTCTTTTGTATTTTTTCAGGTACCATGAACGCTTCCTATTGTAAGAATTCATTTGATACAACGGCAAGCAGTATTACTGATCACTGCAGTATTTAATACCTACAAGTAATCAAAGCAATAACCGTAAATATCGATCTTCTGCGGGTTACTCATAATTCCTCTAATGTTCACATTGTATTTAAAATAAGTTATGTCTAATGATTCGTATGACACACACACACACACACACACACACACACACACACACACTTGCGCGTGAGAAAGCCCGTCCCTCTAAGCATCCACCCCCGGATAAATCCGCGAGTGGGTGCGAAGAAGGATATTCCACCCCCCCCTGTCATTTCGACAGGTTCTCATCCTCTTTCGCGTCGCAGTTTCGCGCGTATACTCCTTCCTCTCCCCTTAGTTCTATGGGAGATTCTGGGATATCTATCTTTTTTTGTTAAGAGATTAGCCTGTTGGCTATACTCTCTTGGCTTCTTGGTCTGGACGTCTTAATGTGTTTGTGTGTGTTTCGCTGCCTCGGGTAAACCTCTTCCAACCTCCAACCGGTAGGAAAAGATCTAATCCGAGTGGTCCTTCGCCTTCTCTATAGCTGTCCCCGATGTATAACTCTACACTTGCTTATGAAATGCGGAGTTACCGTGTCGGGAGGTGTCCTCTTGTGGGTTGACTCTGAAAACCTAGGATTGTGGATAGAATTTTTTTTTCTATTTTTGTTTTTTGTATTTTTTTTGGTTTTTTTTATACTAACCTACTAACCTAACCTACTACTACTACCAACCTACCTTAACCTACATTACCTATCCATCCAATTGTTTTCTGGGCCACTTGTGTTTCTCGTAGTCTTCTTTATTGTATTTTATGATTTTCCTTAATTCTTCGTTGGGGTGCGTTGTTAACTCCTCGAATAGCTTTACTGCCCCTTGGTCCATAATGTCTAATACTTTTTCGGGTCCCGTTTCTCCGTATATTTCCTCGCTACTTGTTGTCCAGTCAACATTTAGAGCTTGTCTCAGCGTTATGTTTTGTTGAGCCTGTAGTTTCTTCCTATTTGTTTTGCACGTGTGTCCCCAGGCAACAGAGGCGTACGGTATAATCGGTATTATTATACTCCTGAAAAATCTGAGTTTTGTTTCCATCTTTAACTTGCTTTTTCTTCTTCTTCTTCTTCTTCTTGTAGTAGGACGAGGTCCTGTCAGGTCTGTCATCTGCCCTCTTGTGAAGCCGATGTCCAGCTATCGTACCAGCGTTTTGGGGGCCTACCGATTGGGCGTCTTGTGTCTGGTTTCTGTGTTTTGGCCCATTTGGCAATCCGTTCTGGAGCCATTCGTTCTACATGGTCTCTCCATTGTCGGCGTCTTGCTCTTACCCATCTAACGACATCTTGTACTCCCGGTTCTCTTTAGGTATCTGTGTTGGGTATTCTATCGTGGAGTGTGGTACCCTTTATTGTTCGTAATATCTTCATCTCTGCTGTTCTCATTTTTCTCTTTGTTTGTGTTGTGTCTGCCCTTGTTTCTGCGGCATAGGTTAGTATGGGTCTGATACAGGTCTTGTAGATTCACGTCTTACTTCCTACGCTCATATATTCATTTCTCCATATAATGTCCCGTAAATATCCCGATATTCTAGTTGCTTTCTTGATCTGCTTATCTACCTCGTCCGTTATGTTTCTGCTGCTCGTTGTTTCTACGCCCAAGTAGTTGAAATTCATTACTTGCTCTATAATGCGCTCATTTACTACCAACTTGCATCTTATTGGGTCTTTGGATATTACCATGCTTTGTGTTTTCTCGCATGAGATTTGCATGTTAAGTCTATGTGCCGTCAGGTTAAATTTATGAAGGAGGCGTTGTAGATCGTCTTCATTTTCAGCTATAAGTATAGCGTCATCTGCGTAGCAAAGGATTCTCAGGCGACGGTTATTCATTTCGAATCCTGCATTAACTTCGTTTACGCTCTCAATTATTTGGTCCATTATTACGTTGAAAAGGCATGGGCTGAGGCTATCTCCTTGTCTTATGCCGGATGAGACTTTGAGCTCTCTTGTTAGCCCACAGTCTGTTTTTATTCTTGTTTTGGTGTTGATGTTAAGTTGCCTTACTAGATTTGTATAATGCTTCTTGACGCCTTTTTGGTTTAGTCGGTGGATTACATCGTTAAGTTTTACTCTATCGAATGCTTGCTTTAGATCTACGAAACATGTGTACATGGGTTTATTGTATTCTATGGATTTCTCTATCAACTGGCATAATATAACTATTGCGTCTATAGTGGATCTGTTTGGGCGGAAGCCTTGTTGCTCTTCTGAGATGCCTACCTTAGCAGTTATCTTATTTGCAAGTATCTTGGTAAATAACTTTAACACACTACTAAGTAGCGTTATGCCTCTGTAATTCTTCGGATCTGATTTTAAACCTTTCTTGTATATAGGTATAGTTATACTAGTTCTCCATTCTTCGGGTATTACTCCAGTTCTTTCTATTTTATTGTACAGTTTTATTAATTCTTTTTCGATTTCTGGGCCCCCGTTCTTCAGTAGTTCATTTGGGATATTGTCTGTACCTGGTGATTTTCTATTCTTTAGTTTCTTTATGGTTGTTTGTACTTCTTCTAATGTGATGGTTTCTTCCTGTTCGTTTGGGGATGGCGGGTTTGCGACTTCTTCTTCGTCCCTGCTTCCGTTGTTATCATATAGGATCTCTTAATGTGCTGCCCATGTTTCCTGATTTATAACATTTATCACTACCTCCTCCTTGATTGGTTTCTTCCTTTTTCGTATCATGTTCCATATTTTTTTCTGGCCTCCGTACAAATCATGTTCCATTTCCACTGAGAAATTTTCCCAGTATGTTTTTTTCAGTTCTTTTATTGTGTTGGTTGTTCTATTTCTCACTCTTTTATAGACTTCGTATTCTTCCTGTGTTCTATTGGTAATGTATTTTATGTACGCTTTCTTTTTTCATTTGCCAGTTCCTTAATTTCTAGAGTGAACCAGGGTTTATTGTGTGTTCTATTCGTGTTTATTGTTCTTTCTCATAGGGATTCCTTTGCGCTGTTCTTTATGTTATTCTTTAGTTTATCCCAGGCGGCTTCTACGTTGTCGGTTTCTTTTATAGGGTTTTGGGCAATTTTTTCGCGGAGTCTGTTTTGATAGAGGTATTTAGTGCTTTCATCCTTAAGCGACTCTATATTAAATTTCGATACGTAGTTGGGTGTTTTTCTTTTCTTTATTATGTGGGATACGCGGTATTCACACAATACTAAACCGTGTTGTGTGCCGATATTTGCCGATGTTAATACCCGTACGTCAAGTATCTGGGAGGGGTGGACTTTCCTGTTTGTAATTATGTAGTCAATAGTTGATTTTTGGCCTCTCGTGTTAGCGAAGGTGTACTTTTGTTGTTCCTTATGATCAATATATGTGTTGTTGATACGTAATTCGTTGAGGGCGCATACATCTATCAATATATCTCCGTTATCATTCACTGCTTCTTCGTTGAAACTATGCATGATTCCTGGGATAACTGTGTTTCCAATTCTTGAGTTAAAGTCGCCCATAATAAACACTTTGTCTTTACTGGGTATTTTGTCTAACATAGCTTGCAAGGCATCAAAAAAAGCTTCCCTTTCTTCTTTCGGTTTGCTTACATCCGGTGCATATATACTTAGTAGGTATGTTCTTTCGTTAGCCAGCTCTACTGTTATCTGTATGATGCTATGACTTATAAACTGTACTTCCTTAATATCTTTTTCAAATTTTTTATTCACTAGTAACCCTACTTCTCCCCGTGCTCGCAAGTTCTTGTCGACTCCACTATAAAACAGTATGTAGTTTTGGTACCTTTGACTGCCATTGCCTTTCTTCTTGGTCTCTGAAAGTGCGCAGAAATCTATTTTGTTTTTCTCTATTTCTAAGACCACCTCATAGTCTTTGTTGCTCCATGATGTAATGTTCCAACTTCCGAGTCTTACTATGTTTTCTTTCCATACTCGTTTTTTCCGTTTTCGTGCCGTGTCGTCGTCAATACTCCGTTCAGTTTCCGAGGCTAATGTGACAGTTCTGTGAGCGTTTTTTCTTTTTACGAGGGGCAGGTTGCTGTCCTCACCCCTTAACCCTCCTCCTTTATCCGGGCTTGGGACCGGCAGTGATAGTCAATGGGCTACTCAATCCACCCATCAACCACCCTAGGCGGAGTTTAACTTTAACTTTTCTACCGATTAATCCGCATAGTCTTGCTCTCGCTTGTCTCACTTTGTCGACAGCGTTTTTCACGTGTTCGTTGTAAGTGTTACGCCTAGGTATTTGGCCTTTTTTGTCCACTGGATTTCTTCGTTGTTAATTTTTATTTTTCGGTCGGGTTGGTGGCTCCTTTTTTTCTTGAAGAGAACTGCTTGGCTTTTCTCGCAGTTTACTTGTATTTTCCATTGATTCGTATGACAATTCATTTCAACAAATTAATATTATTGAGGCGGCGTAAGGTGTGGACGGTGTTGGCCTCCACCCACGGCCTCGCGGTGCTAAGGGCGACAAGCCTCACAGCCGAAAGTAAATTTAAAAAAGTATGGAACATCCAAAAGTACAAGCTAAAAGGTTTTTCTCATTTTAGAATATCTGGTAGATACTCGGCGCCAAGCACACATTCGCCCCACCACCGCATGAGCACTACCTCATGTGTCCACCAGACTGCTATATACGCGAATAATCTTGTGTGACGTCATTAGAAATAGTAATTACTGTATATTATGCATTCATATTCTACAGGTAATCAATATCGAATCGAAAATAACCTATCGATTGGCCGTAAAAAAATTCAAGTTCCAGTTAACGCTGGAAAATATTCAAAGATAAATTGAAGCTTACTGTGAAGCCTTTATCAGACACAAGATGGGAAAGCAGAATCCAGCCGGTGAAGACTGTATTATTGCAATTTGATAATGTTGTTGAATGCTTAGAAATGCCAAACGCAACAGTCGGACGCACTCAGTGATTGTGATTCCGTTTTAAACGAAATGTATAGTTTGGAATTTATCATATCATTACATATAGGGTATGAGTTATTAATGCGTGTCAATACCATAAGCAAATTATGGCAATCTGCACAAGTCCGTTTAAGCCTTGAACATTTGCGTACATTTTGTGACTGGATCAAAGAATATCGACAAACTGGATTCATAAAATGCTTGTCTAACGCTCGTCAATTTCTTGAGAAAAGCATTTATGATTTGCCAAAAGATCTAAAAAATAAAAGAGTAGCTAAAAAGAAAAAGACATTTGATTATGAAGGCAGAGATCAACCTATAGAGAGACTGTTAAAAGCCTGAATGAATCAGTTTTTTAACACCATGATTGATTCTGTAATAAGTAACATGGAATCGAGATTTATGTCTTTGAATCAACATTTTGAAAATTATGGTTTTCTCTATGACTTGAACAAGTTGAAAAAATTTCAAAATAGCAAAACCTGAAAAACTGTCACGATTCCAAATTTACCCAACTCCATTAAAGACGTGAAATATCTGCTCCAATATATCAAAGAGTACGATTTGAAAGAAATTTACCCAAATATTACCATTGTCATTAGAATTTTATTAACAATAAGTACTGCTTCCGCTGAAAGGAGCTTTTCCAAATTAGAGAAAGACTTCCAGCTTTGGTAGTTTTATCTATTGAAGCAGATAATTACGAACCAATCATTAAGGAATCCAGTAAAATCAAAAGTAGAAAATTTCTTTAATAATTTCTTTTTTTTCATTTTCGTTTAATATTCTGAAGAAATATAAGTGAAAATTAGTTTTTTTTTCTTAATAAATAAAAAACTGTTTAATTTCAAGTGATATTTTATTTTATACTCCTTCCTTTTTGCACCATCAGAGAGCCCCGCAAAATGTGCCTTGCCCACATTAAGTTTAGGTCTTGCGCCGACAGTGATTGTTGTGGATAAAACTTTTTTTCCATAACAGTCTTTGTTACAAATACTGGTCATCGAGTTTTGAAATGAACATGGAAATATAAATCTATCTATTCTTCACTGTAGAAAAAATTAGGTTTTTTGAAAAATTTCCCAATACTCAATTTCTTAATACTAAAATTATGTTATAGTTTAACCTTCAACCAAGCAGGGCTGGACTCTGGAGAGTGGAAATTTATATAAGAGTTATATTATTTCTGAGACTCAACTTCTTAAATAAAATTTTTAATCCACATCTCCTACTTAGTTGAGATAGAAATTTTCTGATCTTAATTTCTAATTATGCATTGTCTCAATCAGTTAAATAACTGTTAAGTTAAAAAAAAATAATGACCTCTTCTATTCTATATGCTAAACTTATTCAGCTTCAATATGATTTCGCAAAAAAGTAGCACTTTTGGTCCTTTTACGGACTTTATCTGCATCTCTTGATGAAAACTATCTATCATTGCAGTATTTGTAGACCTGCGAGATGCCTTTGATCTCGTCTGCATTGGAGTTGTGAATGAATAAATGAGGTCTACTAACAAAAAAGAAATATATTGTAAATTTTCACAATTTGAATTACCTGAAGGTTCTGTATTAGCACCTCTTCTATATTTACTTTATATATTAGACCTCTGTGGTCGATATTATGCTTTTCTTGACGATACAGTTTTAGTGTATACAGAAGAAAATGTGGCATTCTTGAATTGATAAATATTCCGACTAGAATTTCTCCCTCACTTCCTTGAAACATCATAATGACCTTATTAGGGTAAAACAAGGTTAACCTTATTAGAGTAAACCCTATTTATGATAAATTAATTATCCATCAAGTTTCCCCGATCATGACAAAATAAGAACCTCTCAGGTTTAACTTATTTAAAAGAAAAGTATTTCTTATCAGGTTTCTTCAGGGTTTCCTAATTATGTCAATGCAAGAAATCTCTCAGGATCACCTCAGTAACATAAAGATTATTATTTATTAGGTTTTTCTGACGAGGCCCATTGGGTTGAAATTGTTTAAAATAGAATATTTTTTATCAGATCTTCCTGATTAGCCATAAAAGGAATCTCTCAGGTTTACCTTACAAGAATAATAATATTTTTTCAAGGAATTTCTATACCTAAATTCTTTCCGAATATTTCAATTATCAAATCATTCATTTTAATTGGAACCTTCTATGAATTTTAATGAAACAATACTCTAATTTTACTTTAAGATATTGCTTATTCATTTAGCTGTTGAATTGGATATCAAACTAAAGTGTGAACCTCTAAACGCTTCTACTATTTCATCAATGTTTATATTGGAAGCGTTCGAATCTAAGGAACGTTCACTTTCAGTGGTTTATATCCAGTTGTATTACATTACATTACTACTGTCATGTTATGCAAATATATCGGAGATGTAGAAAGTAATCTAGAGAAACATTGGAAAAAAGAAACGTGTGGTGAATGAAAAATAATACTTTTCCTTTTATCTCAAAAATGCAGCAGGAACTGGTATTCATCTTTCTTATTTCCTAATGGAGACCCCATTTAATATTTTGTCATGTTCAATTCGGAAATTCATTCTTCTCTTGTGTTCTTCAGGCGCTGAGTTTCTGTTCTCATACCATCTTTTTTGTATCTCATCTAGTGGTCTCCGTGTGGTTGGTGTCTGATTTTTTGCCCATTTTGCACAGCAGCTTTGTGGCATTCTTTGTTCCTTACTGCATCCTGATTTCTCATTCTCTCAGACCCACGCCCTCAATTTTCCAATTTAATTTCAGTTGTCTCCATAATTCTTTTTGATGTTGATGTTTCCGTTGCATAAGTCAGAATCTACAAAACATGCGTAAAATCTAACCCATTTTTTGGAAACTCTTATCTTGCTTTGTGTACTCATCACATCGATTTTTCATATTATTTCTCTCGAATATCCGATGACTCTTGATACTTCTATCACTTAAATTTTCTTTACATCTAATGGATCTTTGACTATTACCATTGATTGAGTCATCTCATGCTCATAATAGATTTATCTACCGTTATATTCATACCATATAGTAGGCGCTGTAGATCATCTTCATTATCTGCTACTAGTACATTAGTATTGGCGAGCGGATGCAACTATATTCATGTTCTCATTCACGCCCGAAAAACCGACACTGTGTTAGTGAAGACTAGCGTACCGACAACAATTTTGCGGTTGCGTTCCCCAGTGTAACCTCGTGGATAGTCTTGATGAGGCTTAACCTACGTAGACCTAATACATATTCTATGATTCTGTCCCTGATAATATTAAATGGTATAGAGCTAATGCTGTCTTCCCATTTAATCCCAGTCATAATATGTAGATCTTTGGACAATCCCATTCTGGATTCAATTCTTGTTATATTTCCGGCTTTCAATTCTTGAATAATATTTTGATATTTATGATCTCTAATGTTTTCTCTGTGAACCAAACAAACGAAAATGGTCCTAATAAATATGTTTAATATTTTGTCGATAATTTCTTTCTCACACGCCACTGAGCAATGTTTATGGTATTTGCTTTTTCATATAAAATTAAAAACTTGAACTATTGAATCGATTTCTCAAACTGGGCATTATTTTGCTTAGTATACCATCTAAAAATCAAAAAATGTTTCACGCAGTTGTGATTAAAGTTTTCATAATAATCTTGATGGTAGTTAATTTTGTGACACCATCCATATCATCAAAATTTGAATTCATGGGTGAGTGTTTTTTTATTATCTTGTAGATTATAAAAACACTGGATTGAAATTATAAATTTTAGATAGGGTTAAATTTTCCAATTTTTTGTATATTTTCGATCGTTCTTTTTGATAAAGGAAAATACAATTTCAAGTGAAATCCAACAAATATGTTTTTAATTATGATGTGTATCGAAAATCGCTGATCTATGTATTATTCATTTTTGATATACAATACCAATGAATGTAACTTTTACATTTTAACAGAGTTTTCTGATGAATTTTTGTATACAAATGGACGTGTACCATTTAGAATCAGACGTAGGTGAATATCCAAGCAACTGGTAATGTAGAAGAAACAGCAGAAGTAGCGTGTCCATTCCACGAACCAGTTTCACAGAGCATTTGGCTTGGAAGATTGTTTTCTTGTATATATTTTATACACAGATCTTTCGAGTTTTCAAGACGAGTATTCTTTTGAACGTTAGTCATTACTATACTCTATAGGCTATTATAGAGCCATCTGTTATTTTGCATACATACTATCCTTGTGGAACTTTCACATGATACATTTATGTTTTATAGGTTCATATAGCCAGAAAAATATAGTTTCCGAAACTTATATCCACATTCTTGTTTATAAAAATATGAAAACAAGGTCTAATCTTAGTAAAAACAGTTCAGTATAGGATTTATTCAATTCCAGCCATCTAGAGACAATGCTGTGTGCAAATTGGGAGCTTATAGATC
Organism: Diorhabda elongata; assembly: GCA_026230145.1. Taxonomy (NCBI): domain Eukaryota; kingdom Metazoa; phylum Arthropoda; class Insecta; order Coleoptera; family Chrysomelidae; genus Diorhabda; species Diorhabda elongata. Next base: position 9,613,369 of record CM047935.1, read on the forward strand.
ACGCTCTAAAGATGCTCACAATGTTATCTGATTACTTCAGTACAGAAAACATATTCACAACATTCCAATACATTTTGTTCAAATCCTGACTGCTGAATTTTTCTCTTCTTCCAATTCCTGAATATCAGAATAAATCAGAATGGTAAATTTTAAGAAACGAAGTTCATTATATGTCCAGAAACTCATCATAATATTTGCTAAACCCTAATTTATGAAAACCGAATCAGAATAAGAAAATTATGACGTTAAGAGTTCTTTTTAAAAATATGTTTGTTGTCCAAATGTTACCTTTAACTGTTTCAGGAATCATGCCGTGTACCACTGATGATGATTGTTCAATTTTTCAAAATTCTACATGTGAAAAACCCACATGCGTTTGTAATGGAAGAAAACTGTGCCAAATACAAATCAATAAAATTGTTACAAAAATTGGCGAGACTTGTGAAACTTCGAACGATTGCAATATAGATGCAGCTGAATGTCGCCAATACAGATGCGAATGCAAAGACGGATATGTTCAGTCTACTGATAGCAAAAAGTGTTTAATAGGTAATTTTTCATCTATTGTCTCTTACATTCTTAAATTATTTGAATACTTTACACTACACTTAACTAATTTATATAATTTACTTATCACCAACACTTAACTAACTTATATAATTTATTTAAATTCTTCAATACTTTTTATTTCGGTCTGTTCACTATTTACTATTACTTAACTAAACTGCGCTACACAAACTCTTTATATATCCCAAAAGAGATTTTCAAAATTTCTAGAAACTAAAGAAACGAAACAAATAAATAAATAGAAATTAGTTCGAAAGAAAGATAAAGATTGGTATGAACAAGAATGTGAGGAGGAAAGAGAACAAAAAACACAGCGAGAACAAAATGGCTTAACAAAAACGATGAACAAATTAGGGACGAATATGAACGGAAAAGGAATGAAGCAAATGCAATTTATAAAAGAAAAAAGAATGAGTGGCTCAATAGGATGAAAGAAGAAATAAATAAGGATGGAAATACACATAATTTAAAGTAATTAGATGAAATACCAAAACTTTAATAAACCAGTAATAAAAACAAGAGTGATAAAAGCGAAAAACGGCAAAATAGAACATTACCCACAAGAGATGGAAAATATATGGAAAGAATACTACAGAGAACGAATAAACAAGAAAAAATAAAGCAAATAATGAAATAATGTTAACAGGGGAAGAAGAGGACGAGGTAAAATGCCCCACAGAAAATGAGGTGCAAGACGAAATAACAAAACTCTGGAATGATAGAGCACCAGGAGAAGATGGAATAGAACAGGAATTTCTTAAATATGGTGGTGAGAAACTAAATGAACATATTCATCAACTAATAGAGCAGATATGCAAACAATACTAGATCCCAAACAAGTAGAGCAAAGAGTTAGGTGAGAATTATAGAGCCATAATCCTGCTAAATATTGTCCACAAAATATTGACAAATTTGATAAAAAAAGAAATTGAAAGAGGTCACAGAGAAAGAACTGGGAGGTTATCAAAACGGCTTTTGACCAGGAAGATCTATCGACGTAATTCACACTCAAAACCAAACACTAGAAAAGACAGTGGAATATGAAAGAGAAGTACTTATAGTTTTTATTGACTTCAGAAGAGCTTTCGACTCAATAAAAAGAGAGAAATCAACAGAAGAACGAGAAATTCAAGGAAACCAGAAAAATCAAGAAAATTAATAGTAAATGTGACATTAAAGTGAGATTTCAAGTCAGAAAAGACACATACTAATGAAAACGTCAAACATGGAGACCCAATATCACCAACGCTATTCAATATAATATTGGAAGTCATTGTGAGAAATTCAGGATTAGAGAACAAGAACATTATAACAAAAGACAGGGGGGAGAAATTAGAGCAAATAAAAAGGAAGAAAAAGAGAAAGAGCTGGGGAAGGAAAATATAGTAAGATACATAAAGGCCCAAAGCAACTGGTCTGGCTATATAATGAGAAGAAAACCAACTGAAATGATCAAAACAATAACGCAATGGACCCCATTGTGGCCAAGGAGAAGCAGCAGGTCGAGAAAGACTTGGAGAAATTAAATAGTGAAGGACATAAGAGCACTTAATATAGAGAGCTGGAGGGCAAAAGGAATGGAAAATAATAAAAAAGCAGCCAAGGCAAAAGATAAACTAAAAAGAAAACAAAAATTGAAAACGAGGAGTAATCTACCTCAAAAAAGGATTTTAAAGCGCTATAAGCGATTGCCATAATCCAATGGATTGAAAGGCTTGATGATGATGATGAAGTCAGCGTTGATCACTGAAAAATAGTTTTGAGAGAACTAGCGAAAAAATACCAGCCATAATAACAAACCAATAATATCTCCTATTATCCTCCCCTTGTGTAGCGAAAAACGTGGACGATTTGTTTTTATGGATAGTAATCTACGACTGGAGCACTAGCTAAAAGGATCTGGAATTATGTTCACAGCAGCTTGTAGGGGACATAATCCTTTAGCCAATGCGCAAAAAATTGTAATTGGAATTATTTAGATCTAATATTGATTATAGGGATGCATTGACAAGTAGATTCATGAATGAGTTATTCCCATCAAAAAATTTTTCCGTGATGATGCCAAAATTGGATTTGCTCCTAGCATTCTACTATTTTTATTTCTTTTGACAAATACACTTTTCCCTTAATTTTCATTGTAGACTATAATTCATAATGACAGCTAATTTTTCTAATTTAATAATCCATTGAAATTTGTTATCCTACTTAATTATGTTATGATGCTACTAACAGATTCCACTTCACATCTTTTTCAACCAACTCTTCATATGGAATATAGAAATTTCTCATAATGTACGTAATTAATATACAAACAAATTTTGAGACACATGGTACTTATTAATTTCTGGACTTTTCTCTACAGTGCTACCTCCAGCCATCAATCATTTGATATTAATGTATTGATGGAAACACATATGTTGATGTAATATGAGAATATAAAGAGCGCCTAATAGTCACATGCGTTTGTTTATTTTTCACAGTGTTAAACATGTCATAAACTAGGATTAAGTTGGAGACGTTGATATATGTCGAAAAATTAATCAGGTAACGATATTAGACAAATTAGAGATATAAAAGTCTAGGCGGTTGCTTCTTCAGTTATTTTTCATGGTAATTAACAGTTTCTATACAATTAGATAATAAGATTATAATTTTGATAAAGTAGTTCAATGAAAACTTTGAAAATAAATTATATAAGGAAGTTCATTTGATATATACAGGGTAACAACTCTATTTTTGTTAAATATATATATATATATATATATATATATATATATATATATTCCACTCCTCTCGCCCCATTATCGAATTATTCGTAAAAAAAAATTTATATCAAAGCAAATACGATATCAAAAACACATGGGATTTCAAAGAAAAAAATTAAAAATCTAAAAATTCCTAAAGAATATATATTTATTCCGTTAGATGTGGTTTCTTTATATACAAATATTCCTATTACCATTGTGAAAAATATATTTAAAAAAAATGGGACAAAATTAAAGAATATACAAAAAAACCTCAAAACGAAGTTATAAAAGCTATAGAACTCATATTAATAACAACATATTTCAGATATGAAAATGAAATATACAAACAAATTGATTATTGTGTGTGGGGCTTCCATTTCAATTGGTAAGGGAAGATCTTGAGGAAACTGTCCTAAGCAAACTTGATATAAATATTCTATTCTTTTTTTGATATGTAGATGATTGCATTACTGCTGAACTAAAGAATCAAATTGAAAACATAAATAAAAAATCAATTCTCATCTTAAAAAACTTCAATTCACAATCGAAGTTGAGCAAATTAATAAAATCAATTTTCTTGATGTTAGATAATATAAAATTAACAATAACATAAGAACAGAATAGTATACGAAACCAACTTGGTTCTCAAGATATTTAAACTTCAATTCGTGTCATCCTATGTCACAAAAAAGATCAGTGATAATAAGTTTGACTGATAGATCTGTCCAACTATCAGATCCTGAATTTAGATGTTTAGTTATCGAAAAGCAAAAACTGCATTGAAAGAAAATAATTATCAGGAAAAAATGATAAATAACATATTGAAGAAAAGGATAAACAGATACTACAATCAATTTAAAAACAAAACTGAAACGAAACATCAAAACATAAAACATTTTTCCTTACCATATGTACAAGGACATTCCCAACAATTATCGAATTATTTCAATAAATATGATATTAGTATAAGTCATAGAGGACATAAAACATTATCCAAATATTCCCCTAAATCAAAATCTAAAATACCAAAAAACAAAAGAAATAATATTATATATCAAGTGCCTTGTACTAATTTTGAAGCTATCTACATAGGGCAGTATTTAGAAAATAGACTAAGAGGTCATCAATACGATAAAAAAATAGAACTGCATCAACGAACCATGCAATATCAAAAAACATGAATTCAATTATAAAGATTTGAAAATTCTTGAAATGGAAACTAATACATGAAAAAGATAATTTTTAGAAATGGTTCACATTCATAAAAACGAAAAAGCTATAAATGATAAAAAAGATCTAAATAATTTAATTGAAATTTATAGCACTATTTTGTAAAATCTAAAAAAAATACAATTATATATACAAAAATAAATTTAATTGAGTACTGCTACATATTTGAGATATAGGGATTAAAGAAAAATTAATTTTTCTTATTAGAACAAAGTTCTAAGTTGATTTAATCCTTATTTTGATATTCATGATGATGGTGATCTATAAATCAATATAAGTAAGCAAATTGTCAGTGTCAATATCATATTCTGATAAAGACTTAAAGAAATGTCGAAACGTCAAAATTTATCTTTCTTTTAAAAATTATCAATAAAAAAATTAATTTTAAAACAGAGAGACCTAAAATCCAGAACATTTAGATGCATTAATATATCAAAAGGTCTGAGAAAATATATATATATATATATATATATATATATATATATATATATATATATATACTTCATAAGATCCTGCGATCTAGCTTCAGGAACAAAATAAAGCTGGCCAAAATTTGGTCATAACGAATTGTTGAGCTAATAGGACATGCAATAAAAGCCGTGCGGAGCCCTATATTCAACGTCAAATTAAAATTATGAACAATGGAAATAGAGTTTCGGAAGTTGGAATTTCTTCATCAGAGGTTTCCTCCTCTTTGACGAGCTATTCTCCAAATTGCTTAGTTATCAATATTTTTCGAGTTAGTAAAGAAAAACTAATTAACTACCATTTTTTTCTTAATAACAATTATACCTGAAACAAAATACTTCAATAACATTTTTGTAGTTGTGATTCCGTATCCAATGAACTATCCCTCATATGTTTTGTATCTTTATCTCTATTTTTTAAATATCTGAACTTGTTGACTAAACTACATAATGAATAATTAAAAAAAAAGTAGCATAATTTTCAGATTAAAAAGACTTTTATATTTGACCCACGATTTTTTTACATACACACCTTTCTTTCTCGAATTTCCGACCAATCTTATTGATTTTATTTTGACTGCGAAAATTCACATTAAACAATAATAGTATAGTATGCAATGAAATTTTCTCATGCCAGAATCAGTTTTTGCTTTTACATAAAATATTATCGGATTGTTATTAAATTTAAATTCATTTCAACTTTTTCTATACAACCAATATTGAAAATATTGTTCGAGGTTTCGCTAGAAGCTTAAGCAGACGTCAATAACGAAGCAGGCCGTTATTTTTTATATAAAAGGCACAATAAACTTGTATGTGATTGCATACTTATTACCTGATATTTTAGTTTGTATAGGATATCAATTCCCTGAACAGAAATTATATCTGTGATTGGAATTTTTTTTGTTATAATAATACAAAACAAACAATTATTTCAATTAACTGAAATAATATCTTCAAGTATTTTTGATACCTAGAACTACCAGTCAGCACCAAGGGATTCTAATGGTTGTTTCCAACCCCCGTTAAAATGTAAAAACAAACACTTGCTAGTTTTATTTATCTACGTTCTACGTTTGTGTGACAAATGTTATCAAAATTTCGTATCGCGAATGTGTTAATATGTAATAATCCACCCTTAACTTGGAACTATAAATTTCTACTATGCCATTAAAATAATGTACTTCAAAATGGAGTGTTTATACTTGAAGCAATGAAATTCAGGACTGTAAAACTCGGAATAAACTTTTGCCTTTAAAAACAACTTGTGAAAACATAAAATGTTATATATAGGATATAAACATATACTTACTTTGAAAATTTAACTCCTAGGTGTTCTATAAATACTTCCTGTAGAGCCTTTCACTTTACGAGTAGTTTAAGGACTCCCGGTACTAACAGAGTAGTTTATATAAAGGCATATACAGTTATATTTGTTAATTTTGGCAACTCTTTGATTATATTTTAATGGTCGTGATGAAATAGATAACAGTTTAAAAGGTAAAATATTAAATTAATTCAATATCGATTTGCAAATAAATTTGTATCACCAAATGTCTCATTATTTAGAAAAAAAATTTAGAAGCACGTAGTGTTGCATTTCTTGTTGAAACTATTGTACCTATATTGAACTTCAAACTATCTGTAAATATTCTTCAAACAAGTGATTAATATTGGGTCAGTCCCTAGTATGACATCCTAAATGATCGGATTGCATATTATTTGCATCTTTAAATTCCGATTCACCCTCTCCACGAAGATTCGCGAGGGAAAGTGAGTGCGAAAGTCTCGCCTCCCTGTTATTTCTCGGGTTCGAGCCAAACGACATTAGGAGGCTAGGCAAGACAATCAACACCCTAGATCTCACTATATTTTCTCTCAAATGCATATAACGAAGCGTCCGTTCGTCATGGTAGAGTAAAATATCGAAATAAAGTGAATAAGGCGTGGCCTGAAATGAGTAAATCATTATGGATAAATACTTTGTGCTGGTGTGGTATTTTGATGTCATCCACCAACTTCTTCGTTTTTAGTTTCTTTTTTTTAGTGAGGTGATATAACAGCAAGACACTTCCGCCTTCTTTACTTGCCAACGCTCGTGTCAAGAACATCGGCATCTCGCGCGTCTGGACTGGCAATAAAATCCATAAATGTACCTTCTTTACAAAAATATTTCCCCACGCATGTTGTTTTATTAATATAATTTAAATTAGGTCAATCGATAAAAGTACACCCTGCTCTGCCCATGAATTGTTTGGAACCAAATTTATCTATTCGAATAAACCTTAGCTTGATTAATCATCAATCAATATTTATCAAGTTATTGAATTATTTACGTCGCAGGTATAGTTGCGTCTGATTGGAAGGCCGTGTGTGCAAAATATTGGAATTTTCTGATCTTTAAAAGTGGGTATAATAAGTAGATTTAAAAGAATTCGCTACTTGCTATTCTAATGATTCTGGCAAGAAAAATGTTAATATATATCTGTACAAAATTTTCGTTTCAATTTTGCCAGATTCACTTAGATACATAGATACACCCATACCAAGCTAATAGACTTGTACTGAACACTACCTGGAGGACATGCGTTTCGATAACCAAGTTATAGTCTTCAAAGGCTGAAGGTAAACTGGGTGGTAAAGTGGATGGTGTAATGTAGATATGACGTTGTACGCTACCACATATGTAAAGAATAGTGAAGCAGCTTATTCTGTGAAATCCGATATTTACTCTAAACTCTCGTAACTCGTAATTATACAATAATAATCTTTTTCAGTATCGGAAGGCATTAATAGCGGCTGTGAAGATAGCTCACAATGTTATCACAAAGTACCTGATAGCGTGTGTAGAAACAATAAATGTATTTGTGAAGGAAAGCATGAGTTTCAAGGACTGTGTTACAAATCTGTAGGTAAGTTTTGAATATTCTCTCAAAGGGGTTGTTGAGATATTGGATTAGGTAACGGTGTATTTATGAAACAAAAAGCTAAAAAACGTTATCAATTGGAAATTACTTTATCTCTATTAGTTTCGAAAGTATATCCTTACAATGCTAAGGATCGGAGAGAGCTACCTAATTGTATGGCCTGTAACTCAAAAATCTTTTTTTTCCCTTTATTTTAGGATATTCCAAAATATATTCTTTAACAAGAGTAAAAATGTGTTTAACAGTTGTTTTAAGAAAGAAAAATTTTATTCAAGTTAATATTATAAAAGTATATCATCTTAAAAGAAAAAGATTTGTGCATTCAATATTCCCACAGGGATTGTTGGAAAAATCCAACCAAATTTCACTTTCTAGTAATACAAATTTCCAAGATACAAGTGTGTTTTTAAGTGAGAGATAGAAAGAGAAATGCTTTATTGTCAAAAACATTGTTACAATTTGTAGACAAAATTTTGTAAAAACTGACAAAACAAACAAACAAAAATATAACTAAATAAAGTTACGAATAAACTAGTATTTTAATATACAGAAGAATACCACAATGAGTAACAAACTTATAGGTGATATTAATAGGTGATAATTAGTATATAAGGCTATAGCAAAAATTAAACCAGTATGCAGCATACCCAGAATTAAATATTATAAGAATAGAAGTCGTTCACAGAGTAGAAGGCACTTTCCAGTAAATATACCCTCAAATTATTGCGTAGGGTGGTAAAAGGTGATATCGATTTGATTTCAATTGGCAAGTGTACTGTAGTATGGTTCTATAATGATAAGCATAGTTTTAAGCAATTCTTCATAGAAATTCCACTTTTTTATTTAGGTGATATGGAATGTTGCTAAGTTATTGGTTTTGAAAAAGTATATTTTCTATAAACGAGTACTCTCCTTTGAAAATGACACATTTTTAAATCAATATTTTTGCATTCTAATTTCTCTTAAAAGAAATATTGCTCAATCTCTACAATCTCTAATATATCGCAAATATGGATTCATTATCCGAAGAAATCGTTACCACGTAAGAGATGTCTTAGTTTACAAAAAAATTTATAACCACTGGAAGCCAAATCTGTAGTATATGGCTGATGTTCAAGTGATTAAATCCTTGTCAGATTGTGGATGTTGTAATAGTGGATTTCTTACTGTTTGCGAGAACACCTTAGCATAAGACTCCCCGGTATTTTTCTTTTATCGCCTTATGTAATATTGGAAGTAAATTAGTGTAATAAGAACCTGTGATTGTGGCTCCTTTCTGACTCATAAATTGGCCTAAAAAAACTAAATTGGGGCTCCTATTTGCAGGTAGTCTACTAAAATCACATCTTCAGCATAGTTAAAATGACCTTCCCTTCTGAAGGCTGCATTTTTAGCTGTGGTAACATAGTGATAGATCCATCGCACTTGAATTGTTATTATCTTGCACATAAATTCTCAGTGTTCTCAATATCAAATCCAAATTATTTATAATAGTTAGCCCTAACCTTCGATAGATAGGTGTATATATCAGAGAGCTGACGTACTATAAGAGCCAAGGCTTAGATGGATTAGAAAATATTATTTGAACTGTGCCCCATGATAAAGAACCGTTGAGAAGTCGTTTGCTGGAGACACTAAGGTCGATGCAAGCAGTGAACGCCTCAAGCAAGCTCTTATCAACAAAAACATTGAAAAGTGCACAAAATAATTTCAACAATGAATGAATCATATCATATTTCACATCGAACTCCAATCGATATCGACAGTCAGATGAGTGGACTTCACGTGATGAACCAACTCCAAAGCGTCGAAAGACGCAAAAGTTAGCTGGAAAAGTTATGACATCAGTATTTTGGAATTTCTAGCATTCATCGACTGTCTTAATAAGACAATGCACCGTGTCAAAAATCAATAGCAAAATTTCATGCATTGGGATTCGAATTGCTCCCATTTCCATTGTATTTTCCAAATCTGACACAAGCGACTTTTTTCTGTTATCAGAACTAAGTAGGGTACTTACTGGACAGAAATATTGCACTAGTGAAAGGTTATCGCCAAAAATAGAATCTATTCTAAGCTAATGACCAATCGTACTATTAAAATGCTATCTAAAAATGTATGACTGCCAAAATCGTTATATCTCTCTCGAAGGCAACTATGAAAAATATTTGTTTCTATGCTATACAACGAATATTCTGTTATATACTTTGTTGAATGACTTCTGAAAATGTCTTTTCGGGTTTTCTTATGTGCATCTGTACAATCAAGTTATCAGTTATCAGTTTGACTGTACATAAATAAACCTTCGGTTTCTGACGACGATGACTTATGCTTATTCATCGGAACGCGTGTCGGACAGTGTCATTGTGAGTATTTTTTGTAATGGTAACAATAAACAGTGCATTCAGTAGTAAATAAATGAACAACAATGGAAACCTCCGCAACAAATAAATACATATAAATAAAGAATTGGTGTTTCAACTTTCAAAAATAAAAACTCATTTCTGTGCTTCAAAAGAAAACAAGAATAGTATTTTTGATTGAAAATTCTTGTTAAAATTATCCCAAGAAACATCTGTGAGTATTATTTCAAAATTTGTTATCTTCAAAATAAATTATGCAGAGGAAAGTGACCAAATATGGAATATCATTTTGTTTTTGTGTAAATATGTAAATCAAATTCTATTATTCTTATTTATTATCAATCATAGAGTTAATCTTAAATTATGGACAGTTTTGTTTTACATCTAAAGTTTAAAATATAAAATTTTCACAAAAATAAATTCAACATAAAGATATCCAACATGAAATTGGTACCCAAAATAGACTACTATAAAACTATAAATAAATAAACGTATACTTTTATGAACAACTGCAATAACTTTGGTCAATTTTAGAACTGTGCACCTGCGCAATCACCATAGGCCCAGAACCCGCACATCAGACATTTGATCCATGTCTCTTCTCGAATATCTTGAGAAAACAGGTTGTTACAGAACATACATTCTGCATCCTCTGACTCAGGAGCTTGATGTCCTATGGCAACATCAGGCTCACTGCCTGTGTCAAAGTGTATTTTTTCTTTATCATTTGAATCAATGGGACTATTATTAGACTTGATTTTTTCTTTTTGCTGTTTTCCTCTAGATTTTTCTTCTTTGTGTTTCTTATTCTTTAGCATTGAAAACCAATTCTCTTTGTCATTCTTCTTTCTATTACTGTCAATGAGTTGATTGTTGTATGGAGATTTTATATTTCAGCAGCAGTTGCTCTTCTTTTTCTATAAGAAATATTTCTTTTTTATCTGGCACTGGGCTGATTTTATGGGGTGACACCAGATTTAGAGTACTGCGCGCAAGCCTGGAAGTTGAGGGTTATGGATAAAATTTTGTGTCTTGTCTTGATGTGAAAGAAGTTTCAGTTTAAAAAAAAAACTATTAGACGAAATAAATCATCGAGATTTCTTGATTTGGTAAGACATTAAGAAGTACATTGAAGGTTTATTCCTTTCTTTAACACGTTTGGCCCCAACCATAATTTATAAACTTTTCTTTGGGCCCAAAAAATTTGTATTTTTACACTCCATATGTGGTGTAGATCCAAGGAAAAGTAAATAAAAAACATATTTGAAATAAAAAGTACGAAAGCTTCTCCAAGTTCTAGTGGAAAATGTCAAAGTCAAAAGGGTACAGTGAAAAAAAAAATGATTGTAAAATTCAAAGTGAAAAAAGTGAAAAATTATTGCAGTGTTTGTTTTGGAAAACCACATTATTGTAATCAGTGTTTTGCGAAAAACATAAATAATTCAGATTGCAACAACAATTTTTCAATGTTATATTTATATTGTAATATATTTTTTATACCCTGAAAAACACAATTAACAAAAATAGGTACAGGTAATGTGAAGCCTAGCACAAGTAAAAAAATGTTATCAAATATTATTTAAATTATGTCGAAGAAAACAAAAAAATATGAAAACTAAAACAAAATCAAATGAACCAAGTGTAGGATAATGTTTCAAGGTCCTAGGACGGTCCAACCTAACTGTAAAATATATTGAATGCGGTCTCTTGGGCCGTGAAGGAGGTTTGAAATAAAATATGTGGTGCGGTTCAAAGGACCACTCTAGGTTAAATTTCCCGAGTTCAATTTCACTCAGCAGTGTTGGAAGGGTGCCAATACTTATGACATGAGTTATGGCCTTAATCGCTTTATATGAAAAATATATGATGCAGAATTTGTTCATTCAAAGACAATTACAAAGAATAGAATGGTAAGTCACGAGACCCTCATATTTTGCAATTAGACGAGATTAAGCAGTCACTCGTGTCATATGCTTTAAGAAAACACGCTTGAAGAGATCATTCGTAATTTGTTTGGGATTTGGGGAGAATCGCTTGAAAAATCAGTTATAACTTAGAATTAATCCTAGATTGAAAATATATTTATTACGTCTTAGAATCTAACAACCGATGAAGTTTTTCATCTAATACGATTGTGATTGGAAATGATCCCAACGAAATATATTTGATAATTTTTATTATGTTGCTCCTATCAACAATTTTGAGTCCCTTACCTTGATGAATACCTTTGTACATGAAATAGTTCTTTCTGGTTTGTGTATAATAACAGTTTTGTAAAACTGATTCTAAATAAAGAAGTAATCGCCGTTTTTTGAATGAAGCAGCATATATAAAAGTTTTATTCACCTTTACTAAACAACTCTTCACATCCCTTCGGAGTGTGGCATACTAACTACGAACGTATCACTTAACACTAAGATGATTTCGACAGAGGGATTGGATTTTTTAACAGTGACGATTTTTATCATTGAAAGCAGGTATATTGAGCACAATTACTATATTTTTCCTAAGACCACAATGATAGATTGCACACTCATATTTACCTAGTAGTAGCTTATTTCACACATGTACTAAAAAATAACAAAACATACATTTATTGAAATGCTTCTTTTTCTTATGTTATATATGGTCTTGAACGATAGAGGGAATACGCGAATACAATCTGAATCTCGCTGGGTGCCGAAAGGCAAAAGGCCAAAATTAAGAAGACTGAAGAAGTGGACGAATTATGATTTTTTTTAGTTATATTAGTGTTTGAAATGTTTGTTGTGATTTGTGTTCAAATAAGTACTAGTCATAATTTGAACGGTAAAAATAAGTGCTATTACTATTACTGGATAATATATGAAGTAGTTGAATGAAAATCTGAGGTGCCACACTCGAGTAGTATTTTATGGGATTTTCCACTTTTCAGCATACGTGTTTATATACTTTTCAGCACATGTGTTCAAATACTTCTTAACACATGTGTTGAAATACTTTTTAGCACATGTCTGATATTGTTCAATTGACTTTCTCATTTAAAAAATACGTTTTTTTGAAGAATTTTTACGTGGTCAAAGGAAAAATAGTGTACAAACTTCGTTGGTAAGTGTATTCCACACTCTTTACGTTTCAGCACTCGTGCAAAACCGTAACCATTGTGAAATGTTTCACTTTCCAAACTCGTTATGTAATATATTATTTCAATTAATATTCTACAATCAAAATTTTCACTGCTAGAGCAAGGAAAATCTATGACCTTTAAGAAGATTAAACTAAAATCTCTTGTACAAGATTTGCTTCGCTGATAGTATAGGTTGCTAACACACCAAAATTATCATTACTAGAACGTTGAAAATCCATGACCTTTAATAGGATCACATACAGTATCGAGAAAAAGTGAATATAAATTTCTTACAAAGCACACACTCAGTATTTGAACAGATTAATAACTTCTACGTTTAATGAGCTGCAAACAGCAGTTTTCTGAAATGTTGGTGAGGAGTTTGAGTACAGATTTTTTCACTGTTTTCAAAATTTCGAAAATTAGTTATTTTTCCATCAATTTTTATATTTTTTTACATGCTAAATATCGAAAAAATTGAGTCAATTTCTCCAAAAGTACTGAAAAGAAAGATCAACTATATGTTTTTTTTTGGAAAGGTTGTTAAACTACGTTCAAAATGAGGTGACCCACAACCCTTATTTCCAATTGAAATTTTAGTCTGTCCCAGCTAGAGGGTTGATGTTTGAAATTCACTCTTCAAGTTGCCCCCTAAAAAATATGTGAAACGTAGTATTAAAATTTTTTATAGAGGCCGCTATACATTTATGGTGATAAGTTTAAAAATTGTCAATCTGTATGATTTTCTATCCAGAGTGGAACAGAGGAAAGGAAGCAACAAATTGAATCCATGGAAACTGGAATGTAAATTTTCATGACAAAATAATGCAATTGCCTATTTTAAAGTAGATACTATTGAAAAATTGTAAATTTTGTAACCATCTACAACTTAATTCAAACTAAATCACTCTATAATGCAAAAACTTCATACAATACTCGAAAAGTCATTCACTTATGATAACATGTCCTACAATTCTTAAATTCAAAGACTAGCGTTACCAACTTCCTTTCTATTTTTTTCTTAAAATCCTTCTATTTTTAGTTTCAATATAATATTTATATATACTATATATTCCTTCAACTCTTTCAACGGAAGATCTCAATTATACTATTAGAAGCTCGTAGTTATCTAAATTTTAATCTCGATATATGAATCTGATGAAGATGTCCCACAGTAAATTAAACATAAATAATATACTAGAGACAGCAGCAGCCACTGTCGGAGAATAGTGACAGAGTTTAGATTAGCGGCTACTAATACTTTTAAATATCATTGAAGATACCGACGATAGGGACGAGCCTCAGTGGCGTGTATCTAGGAATGATTCGGCTATAACTTAACAAATATAAAAGTAAAACTTACTGCTACAATTTTTTTGTTGAAATTAATTATAGAGGTTGCATTTCAACTAAATATGAAAATGTATCTGTGAGAGTTAAAATTTCTTATACAATCTGTATTTGACGTTAATGCTAACGAATATAATGTGTTCATAAAGTAACGTAATAATTTCGCAAGAAGGTTGAAAGAAAGTTTTTCAAATAATTCAGTTCACCTGCTTAAGCTAGAAATATACAGCTACTTGAATATATTTTCAAATAGGACACTCCATTCTTCCAATTCCTTTGTCTTGGAAAACATATAGGTAATTTAGAACAGCAATATTAAAATGTGATTACGCACGAATCTACTAAAATCAAATGCCTTTTTCACTTTCACTAAATTTCAAACCGCAATTCGATTTCCACTTATTTTTCCACAATCTCTTCAACCATACGTGTAGTAATATTTCTTCTCCATTTGATTCTATCCTCTCATTCTGTTTCGTCCGTTTCCAGTTGCTTGATCTTTTTTCAGGTAATTGGTTATTTCCGTATACCATTCCCTTCTTGTCTTATTTTTGTTAGTTTCGGTTTCCCATATAACTTTAACTGTTCTGTCCCCCGTCATTCTCACTGTGTGCAAATCATCTCATCCGTTATTTGATTTTTTGCATCAGACTCACTACGATCAATTTACATCTAATTGTGCCTTCCGTATTTTACGTTGTGTCTTCACCGGTGCTATTTTTCGTAGTATCTTGATTTCTCACGTTATTTTCTGCTTAATTTTCTTGGTTAGTATCAAGGATTCGCAGCCATAGATCAGTAGTAGTAGCAGTATTGATTCATTCTCATTTCTATTTTGTTACTTTTTTTGTTTAAAAATACTCTGTAGAGTGCTATATAGGAATCTTTCTATACAAATTAACATAGTTTTCTCGATAATATCTACTTGAACAAGGGACGTTTACCGTACAGTTTAATAAACCTGGCTTCATCGGTATCGGATGGGAATATCGTATTTATACAATGATGCATTATGGTTTCAAATAATTCTGCTGTCCCGATCATCTGTTGCTAGACATAATTACATTTTGAAAGTATCTAATTACAATAAACACCTTCCATTAATGATAATGAGAAATAAATTATAACATTCAAACCCAATTAATAGAATAATAGAAAAATCTACTATCGACACAAACAATTCGTTAATAATTCAAACGACTGTATCTTTGGAAATATTCAGTGTAGAATCAAGTGGTCTGTATTCTAGTTCAACTATTATGAAACATTGGAAATATAGACAAGGTGTACAGTTTGAAAAATACGATTGTGGAGTAACGATGCACCCTATATAAGGAATCAACAATGGATAACTTGCTTTTCCCGCAACACTGATGAACCGTCTCGATATATTCTAGAATGTGTATCAATTTTATACATAAAAATTGAATACCCCGATTCGAATTATGAAATTGTATGACGTGAATTGAGAAATTATTGCTGCATAAAACATAAAACTGAAAAGAGTCCTTTACTTTCAAACTAGAACTTAAAGGTAAAATAATACAACAAAGAATTAAATTCAAGTACGTTGGAATTGACATAACCAGTGATGGAGACGTGGAAGACGAGGTGAGAAGACAAGTAAAGTAGCTAGAGCAAAATAAGGTCGTGGAATGCCTTCAGACCGTAGTATGACGAAACAACCGAAACAGCTCTTGGAGACCACAGAGATAAAAATTCTCAGACGAATCTTGGGAAAAACACTACCAGACCGAGAAATAAGTGGAAACAAGAGAAGTAAATGACATTTATGAATAGATATCACAGTGTAAAAACAATGGAACTCAAATATGTCGAATGACAGACGAAAGACTGGTAAAAATAGAAAGGGATAAATCTTCAATAATACGGAGTAGAGGTTAACCACAAAAGAGGCGAATAGACAACTTAGAGCGTGGATGAGAAAATATATTGAAGAACGAACATGCGATATCATAGAAAAAAGAAAAAGAATTTTGCTAGAACTTTATGTAAATGTTAGGTATTGACATTTTATTTTCAAATTATAGACTCGCTAAAATCTTGTACAATTTTTTAAAGCTTTTATCTCAAAATCTCCATCAATAATATAATTTATGGATATGTAAGTTATGATATTCGAAGATACTCATATACGACGATAATTGTTGTGGAAAAATCATGCTTGCCAATGTTGCTTGCTTATAGGGGTGTGCACAGTTACTACAAATTAGCAGTTCTCCTTGTATATAATATAAATACAGTAGTTTGAAATAGAAATTATTATCAAATTGTTTATTTCAATGTTAGGTTGTTATATCGATAGTTGTTTTTAAATATAATAATTCCTTTCTCACACTGACTAATGACATTTAGTGTAATTTGTTTATGTTTGCCGAACAAATAATCATTACCATAGAATGGCATTACGTGAAAAGTAGATGCTGGCCGTAATTTTATATCTAAATTATGTAGTATTTTCTGATAAAGTTACGTTAATGTTGACTTGATCACTACATTTTTAGATACTGAAACTAATCTTAAATGGATGCGGAAACAATGAAATGTCTATTGATAGTGAATTTCTGGGCAGATATTATAGGAACCAATTCTTTAAAACCATTATTTACAGAAGAAAATTTGGAGGAATTCCTTTACAGTGGAAATCAAATTGCAATAAGAACTCCCGTTGTTAATTGTGTTTGAATGACATTTAGATTAAGCAGGATCACTCAAATGTACTTTTCCAAGACAAATATCCAATTTATTTCCCTAGAACAATTTTTTCTGGAGATATCTGATGGATGAGTACAAGATAACATCTAATAATCGGCGTGAAACTATAATACTGATAACATCTTTTCAAGTATATGGAATACTCACAAATATAAAATGGCAGACAATTTGAACATCTAATTGAAGATTAAGATGAATACATTATTAGTTTCCGATTATTATTTTTGTTTGTGGTTATGGTCCAACCAATATGAATTATTCAAAAGATACTGAAAATTCCTCACAAATGATCGATGTAAACCTGGTTGATGTGACATATTATGGTTGTGATTGTGACAACAAAATCTGAGTCAAGAAACAGTAATAAAATGTTTCACCCAAAACTGTTAGTTAAGGTTCAGGAATGGGTTTTGAAAAAGTAATAGTATAAATATACCTATTGACGGAAAACTAGTATCGGTGATTCTAATCTAGTTAATAAAATTATATTGTCTTTTATATACTGAGTTAGAAAACTGATTGAACGATATCTTCTGGTATTTTCCTGCGCGCATGTGTTAACATCCATTTGAAACTTATTCATTATTTTCGAGTGGAATACTACCCCCGTTACACGCAATTCCCCCCACCCCTTTTAAATGCAAGTATTCAATCACCGCACGTTTGTTATAGATATTATTATGAGATTCAAGCTTCCACTGTAGGCAAGTATGTCTCTTCATAATAGGCTACAATGTGAAATAATGATAAAACTTTGTTATAGATATAAAAGAAGATGGGAGAGAGAGTCAATAGACATAGAACTCTCTAGAGTAAATGAATTTATACACTTTAGATAGTAAAAAAATAGCTTTAGCATAGAAAATGCGTTTGTAGAAATTTAGAAATAACTATAATACAACCATAATGTTACTTTACTATAAATGAATCAATAGAGTGAAATAATAGTTAAAAGTATATACTAGATAAAACGTTCTCTTCTGAATTAGAGTATTATAAGGGAACCGGATGATATAACAAATTCCAAATGCCAAAATTAGTTTATATATCATAAATTATTAGAAATTTGTGTACCGCTACTGTTAAACATATAAGAGTTCGATATTAATCACCTCACGAATAGTTGGATATTATGTAGATATACATTATATAGTCTATTATATGCCTTGTACGTTTGATTCCCGAAAAGGGTCTATTTGATACAAAAAAAAAATATTCTATTTTATCAGGTGAAACCTTTTGAATAGGGTTATGAATTTATTTTTTTTCACACTTTTTAATAGAATGCTATTCAAATTTACATCTTCAATATTATACTATATGTGGAACTTTTACAGTGGTGATCAAAATTTTTGAAAATTAATTGATTATCTTCGTCTTGAGATGCCATCTTCATTTTGTAGGTTGTGAATTTTGCTTATTGAAGCAATCACACCAAATTTTCAAAATACTCACTTTAAATTGTTTGTTGGAAATGCTTTGTTTTTGTTCCTAGTATTCAGTCTTTACTTTCACATTCACATTTCTAATAAACAACAATCAAAACAATTTGATATATTGAAAGCTTCGGCAGAAGTCAATAATAAAGCCGACTGATAATTTTTATAAAGAATGCGCGATTGAATTTTAGGTATTTGCATTGCCTGCTTATAACCGGATATTATATTTTATATAAGAAATCAATTTGTTGAAGAGTAATTTTATTTATCCTTTGACCAGAATTATTCTGCCCAATAATACGGTATCAACAAAAATCTTCTAACAAATTAAAATGAAAATTTAATCTTTATAACTGACGTATCGGAAAAAAAATCAAATATTCATTTTTTTTATGTTGTTATTATGTTAGTAATATTTCCTTCTGTTTTTTAATTATTGTTAATACTATATTTACATGTTTATTTCTTCTCTTTATAAAACTCGATAGTGTCAACCGTTTTCGGAATTTTTTATTTGAAAATTATGGACCGATGGTGGTAAAAACTATTGATAAAGTTATTAATTATTATTATTTATTAGTAAGAGTTATGTGAAATAAAAATTTTTTTGTCACGCACATGAGACCCCATCGATAAAACGAATAGGCTTTCGTTTTTGTACCGTTTCACAAAAATCCTGTCTAATCAGTATAGGATCTTATTTTTTAAAGTTAAATGAGTAAGGGCACTGAGCTATTGGAGGCCTTAGTATGAAACAAACAGCAATTTGATGATTGATGATGTATTGCGGCTCTGGGACTCAAACTGTTATTTGTTTCATACTAAGGCCCCCAATAGCCATAATTATTAAACTTTGGATTTTACACGGAAATAACATTTTCTCTGAGTTTATAAAACGTTGTTATTTGTTAAATTAGATATTGTTAATCAAAATGTACTCAATTTTGAACACACTTATTAACCTTAGGCGAGTTTTTAGGAAACTGTAGTGTACCTGTTACGAGTTTGCAGAAAAGTTTCCTCGAAGAAAGTTACCAAATAAAAATACATTCACAGCAATTGAACGACGTTATCAAGAAACTGGGAATGTGAGACCTAAGACAATAAGTTCGGGTAGGCCAAGAACAACAACAACCATTAATAAAGAAAATATGATTTTAAATTTAGTTGATGAAAATCCAACAGTTTGCGTAAGGAGTATGGCAAGAAAAAAACAAATACGTCTTCTTCATGTACTTGGAGGAAACTTAAAGAACAACAGCTACTTCCTTATCATTACAGACATGCCCAAGAGCTCTTTCCATACGATCTGCAGGTTAAAGTGAATTTTTGTCAAACATTAAAAGAAAGGACAGCCCTCAATCCAAATTTTTTTAAATGTATACGAGGACGAGGCCACTTTTACGCGACAATGCTTAACTCTCATAATGCACACTACTGATGTGTTGAGAATCCGCATGTCAAAAGGGTCTAACATTACCAAAACTCGTTTATAGTTAACGTTTGGGCAGCAACTTTAGGTAACTTAATGCACGGTAGATTTAGGGGACTGAATGTACAAATCAGATTTGGTCAAATACATTCAGGTAACCAACCTTTATGGTATCTTAGACTATTATTATCAGTACATACTTGGCACAAATATGTTCTAAGTATGGATACAGAGTAGCTGAAAAGCCAAAAACTCAAATCCCTATTTTTAATAAATGTATTTGTGCTTTCACCATGCATATTCCTGTTTCAACAGAGCTATAATTGTCTTCATTAATACATAACAATATACTCGTATATTTCGTCATCAGGTCAAGAATATAGAAATTTTTTATTCTAGAATTAACTCTCTTTTATTTCTGTTTCATGAAAGCTCATATTCTTCGCTACTTTGATAAATGATTGATGTTTAATAACAGAGCTAACTATCAATAGATAATATCTCATTTTCACGAGTGAATGACAATATCTCTTGCTAATTTTCAATAGATTATTCTGTACCTGTTCGGTACATATATTCAATAATCTCTTTTATAGATTAAAACAGGCGTGTATATAATTTTAGAATTCGTCTAAAGCATCTAATAAATATATATAAAATATTTAGGCTTACCGGAGTGACCTATGAATATCTGAATTATTGACTCTGAATACTCTAAGATAAAACTTTATACGAGTGCTGCAGCTGCAGCTGCAGCTTTGAGATATGGCAACAGTGATGTGAATATGTCAAATCTGACATTGCAATAATAAAGTTTGACATTATTAATCGTGAACGTACTCAGAACGTGTTGTCATATGAGTGCTATTCGAGTTGTTTACAAATACCAGTACTTGAAACATTCATCTTAGTTGAAAAATGGAATTAAATCGTAAATATTTTCGTGCGAAGATTTTCTACGACTTTCGATTTGGATTGAACCAAAAACAGTGTATCGATCAATTCGGTGCGAATTTTGGTGGTGAAGCACCATCTCTAAAGCCTTCGTGTTTCGCTAGTTTTCCCGAATTCAATCATGGTCGCACTTTGTTACAGGATCAATTTCCTAAATGTCGTCCAAAATCGGCTGTTGTGCCAGAAAACATCGATGTTGTGTGTAAGCTGATATTGCGCAAGATCCTCATGTAACATACCGTGACATTGAGGCATACTCATACTAGCATATATTCAATATTGCATGAACATTCGGCTTTCAAAAAAGATTTGTCGCATTGGATACCGCGTAATTTGACAATAGCTCAAAAGAAGCTCGTGTCGATTCGTGCAAAGAAAGGCTGAAAAAATTTGATCGCTGTGCTTCAAAAGGCGTGTAATAACATCATGACAAGCGACAAATCATGGATCTATGCATATGAACTCCAAACTATACAATAATCGACTGTAAGAGTCTTTGAAGACGAGTCAAATCAACTAAAGTGTTAATGCGAGCGAAGCCACGAGTAAAAGCTATAGTATAAAATATAACATTATATTGGAAAACAATTTGGAAACTTTTTTAATACGTAATTTAATGATCAACCCTTGAATGAAAAATTCTTTTTGAGTTTTCCCACTTGGTTCTCGAATATTTTTGTCGAAAATAAACAAGTGAACGAAATCTCATTCAATATATTAATTGGAAGTTGCTTAAATATTGATTAAAAGATAGCCTCTAGAAAAAGTATATAGGAATAATTTTGTAGACATTACTCTATTTTATTTACTATGAAACATTTTATTCACTACATGTCAAGAATGCCGTTGACAGAAAATAATAAATAATAAAAATTTTTCTCAAAGGGAGAACTTTTCGATTTTATTTCAGTCACCATATCACCCTTCGAAAAAGAAGTTGGTTACAAGTTCATAGTCAAAATTCATTTCTCTTTCTAGTTCTACTAATACATATCCAATAATTGAGAAGGAAATAGGAATGTATACGAGGTCTGACTATTAAATAACGGGACTGGTTACGAAAACGGGTTTTATTATAAAAATTGTTCTACATTCGAATGCTCCCCTTCAATATACTCCCCTTTCCTCGCCACACACCTTTCCATACGTTTTTTTTCCTTTGATCGAAGCAGTACTGGAAGTCATCTTTGGTGACGGCCATTAGGAGCTCTGCCGTTTTTTACTTTAGCGCTTCCATTGACTCAAATCGGGTCCCTTCCAAAGCATCTTCGGAAACAAAGAAAGTCGCACGGTGCCAAATCTGGTGAGTACGGCGAGTGCTGGAGTGCGCTTACTGGCCAAATACTGCTTCACAGATAGCGCGTTATGGGCAGGTGCGTTGCCCTGGTGCAAAATCGGGCCGTTTTTTACCAACTCGTTCTCGCAGTGTTGCCAAAATTGATAAATAGTAGTCTGATCCTCACGATCAACATTGCCTTGAATTTTGATTTGCTCTCTCGGCACCCCCCTCCCATCTAGGGCGCCCTCTAGGTGCGCAGTCTCGTTATTTAATAGCCAGACCTCGTATTGAAATAATGACCCGACCGTCTTGCGTAGTAAAGTATGGTGGTATCTCAAGAGTTGCATTTTTCTTCGGGAATTCGTAACCATGTTTCGAATTATTGGATGTAGGCTAACAATAAGTTGATGGTACTCTGAGCTCCGCAAGTAAAATATTTATTAGAAAAGTATGTGAATGAAAGCAACAAACTAGACGATACGTCAATGATCCTATTAAATGACGAAGTTGACGTTCGATTATTCTTTTCAAGCTTTCCAATAGAAATTAATGGGTATTTTCAATAGTGAAATTTATAAACGATTGAGGGTGGCTTCATCTATCAGTAGGTGGTTATGAAGTATCTTTTTAATATTTCTGGGAGAAGTTAACTGTAGATGGAAAGACATTTCTAACATATATGAGGCATGAGCTCACAATAGAAGAGTTATTTGAATATTGAAGCAATCCGGGAAGTGAAGAAATAATAGTTATAAAGTATGAAATTAATTTGTACCATTTAAGTAACCCGAGAAACATTACATAAAGAAATTCTATTGTCTTGCCGTACTTTTATTATGTAGTTCAAAAGCAACAGGTACCTACGATAAAATATCTACTTTTTATTATTTTTTTCAGGTCTTGGTGAAGCCTGCGAATCTGATCCAGAGTGTTCGATTATTCAATTCTCCAAATGTCTTGATTCAGTATGTACATGCGATGCTGGCTACGTCGCATCTAAAAACGAATCTCTCTGTTTAAAAGTAGTTGAGGGAAACAACAGTAGTTGTATAGATAATGCTCAGTGTACAGCCACTTTAGGAGAATATTCACACTGCATTGAAGGAGAATGTAGGTGTAAAGAATTATATCACTACAAGGATAGAATTAATAAATGCATAGAAGATCGCCGTAAGTACCCATTCTATGAATATAAAATACATATTGTTGCTGAGAAATCGATATCATGAATTTAGTCGTGACCAACAAGAAGTTTGAATCTGTTGCGGCTACTATGGAAGCTACTATGGAATGATATAGTTCTACTGGACAATTGTTCTTGTCCTTGTCTTTTGAGTTGAGGATGAGCAAGGAGGTTGATGAATAAATGGAGGCTTTTATTAGCGAATAAATTGATTATTTCTAATTGTTTCTAGTCCCTGATTAATTGGTCAAAATCTGATAACAGGTGGTTTGACTCAACTGATTATTCTCATCATCAACCGTCCATTTTGAGGCCTTCCTCTACGTCCATAGACCTTTGTCCTACTGAAACACCGGTTTCAGAAGTGTATTGCCGTATCTAAAGCTAATCTCATTACTCTCCACACCTTGTATGTCGTAAAACATGATTCTTGAATAACATTAACATTAAGGTCTTTCGAAGTTGTGAGTGAATAAAGGAGCTGACGGAATAAACAGTGGTATAACCCATCAATTGATAGCATTTTTATAGTTAGTCTCCCATTAATAGGTTAACGCAAAATTGGTAGTTTCTGATATGAAAGGAGTGGAAAAAACTACGCTGTCTTCGAAAGTGCTGCGATAATAGGATAATAATAAAAAATATATTTTCTTGGGATATCTTTGGAAAACTCAAGTCAATTGGAAATAAAGAGTTTGTAAAATTGCTATTTTGTCGTAGGTTTTTTCATAATAAGTACATGTATGTCAGTATTTAAAATAATTTTAGTATTATTCGACAAGGAGGTATAATCATAGAGGTATTACCTACTCATTATACAAATAATATTCAAACGTCTGTTACTACTACTTTAACATGTATATCTCCCAATATCATCTCATTCAAACTCTTATCTGCTATAGAAATCATTTTTTAAACTGGGTTACAGATTATTTCGAAATTTATTTCCGTTGGTACAAAATTCTCGTAACGTATATCGATAGAAGATAAATGGCTCGGCAAATCGAGATAATTTCGTATATAATTTTATTTTTTGAAAACTACATCAGCCAAATGTCTTGCGTTGACACCTATGCATTAATGGAATCGAGTCGGAAAGTTCTGCATAACTCTTCGCAGCATATCAATAGGTATTACTGCCTTGGGAACAAAGCATTCACCGCAACCATTGAAATTCTTGCAGTCTGGCTTGTTGCACCGTCTTGTTGGAAAAGTGTGTTTTCATTAACTGAAAAGCGGTGAAAATCAGGTCTGAGGAAGTTCTGAATCATCGCAACGTGTCTCTCAGAATTATAGGTAACGGAATTTTTAGCCTCATCCTCAAAAAAATACGGACCGATGATTCCATTTGCCGATATTGCACACCATATTGTCACTTTCTGAGAATGACGAGGTGTTTCATGAAGCAAACGAGTGCCCTCCTCCACCCAGTACGTGAAATTTTGTTTGTTTACAAAAACGGAGAGGTGAAAGTGTGCCTCCTCATGACTCATCCACAAGATGTTAATTTGGTCATCATTTTCTTCCAACCTGGGAAGCATAACCTCACAAAATCTGAGACGATGTTTATAATCACTCGGGTGAAAAGATTGAACAACCTGTATTATATCGAAGATTTGATGGAGTATCCTTCTCACCGATCTGTCACTTATTCGAAGGCGTGTGGCGTAATGGGCAGTCGATCGACGTGGACTTTTTAACACTGCTTGTCGAAAACGTTCGATATTTTCAAGAGTCCAAATCGTTCTGGCACTACCACCGTAGACATGTTGACACATTGGAAATTAAATGTTATAAACCTTGAAAATCTTCAGTTTCGGAGCATGAGCACGTCGTTTATACCAAATAACCCAGATATACCACAGTTCTTACAAACTCACCCAAATTCTCAGTACTCAGAGTAAAAAATTGTGTTTCATTGATTATCTTAAAATATTTTTAACTTTATGTGTTTTAAGTTTAGCTGATAATTTGAAATTTTTCAGTTCTTGGTGACGTGTGCACCGTTCATTCTGATTGCCACGATCCTTATCCAGAAAAACATGATCGCCTAGAGTGTGTTGCTGGAGTTTGTGCATGTAGATCGTTTTTAAGAGAACACGGTGGAATATGTATTGGTAAGAATGTTACATTGATAATAAGTACCGTCTACATAATAGTCTTTATGAACTAATATTTTCCGAAAAATATAAATTTCAGTTTATTTTGATTATTCCATAACTCCAAATTGAGCTTAATTTGGTTCTCCATGTTTCTGCGAATCTGTTTCCCAAAATCAAAGAATTTCTATTTCATCTTGATTAATTGGATTCATTTCTAGAAGTTTAGGAGTTGATACCTAATAAATAATAATACTAAACCTTTAATCAATACCAGTTACGAGTTTCTGATATGAAAGAGAAATAACCAACAACATATCGACATTTAGAATAGATTTATTTCTATTATTTAAGAATTTGAACGCAGCTACTTACTTTTCTATCCACTTCTCACTCACAAATGACTAGGTATAATTAATTCTGTCACTTTAGAACGCTATTTTTTAGTATTTTCTACCCTTCTAAGAAAGCAGAAAGTACCCTTGTCAAGAGAATCACTTCCGATTCAATATTCGTCCTGAGATTTTTCAAATAGTTCGTAGTTATCCTCTCTTTGAGATCTGCATTGCTAGTCGTGGGTATTAGATATAATTGGTTTATAAAATATTCCTATAGAAAAATCCATCAACACAATGTCTGGTTAACTAACTGGCCAATCAATATCGCCCCTACGTCGAATCCACTTGTTCAACAAGTCTTATGGAGTGTTGGCCTGTTCTGCTGAAACCAGTTACTTTCATTCGAGAGGTTCGGATGTATGAAGTGTATCAAGTTGACAGTTCTGGAACAATTTTATATAGATAATGTACAAATATTTTCTGGGTGCCAAATTCCAATTAATGAATATAGAGCCAATAATAGGCGCGTGAAACTTCAGTGGCAATTGTATATATATATATATATATATATATATATATATATATATATATATATATATATATATATATATATATATTTCACGCAAGGATTGCCTCCTGATAAATATTTATAATTTTGTTGGATATACATTACTACGGGCAACTTGATGGATTTCCTTTGACACTTAATATAATATATACTTTAGCATCATCTTCAACTGCTTTCCTTTTATCCACTATTCAAATTTAAACTGTCAACACATCCAAAACTGACAGTTAACAATCCATAATCGTGGATGTTTTCGCAAAGGTCATTATGTCCAATTACATAATAATATATTTATATCACTCTATTTAAAATTAGCTGATCTATAGACTGACAAAACTCACTAAATCCTACATATACTAATTTTTCAATAGTGGTAGTGCTAATAATTTACCTACAGCGCTGCCTAATTTACTCTACTAAATCTTTAAACTATTCTACTGCATAAGTGATATAGTCAGACCAAGTCTCATTCATTTTAGACATTTTCTCTTATATGTCGAGACACTAATTTTGGAAAAATAATTATTTTAAGCCAAAGTAAACAGTTGAATCGAATGAATGACATTATACATTCATATTCATGCCTAAAAACACTGTAGAAACTGTTGAGCTGACCCAATATTTTTTTTAAGATTTTTATAACATAAAAACACCAACAGTTTTATTTTTTATGTGATTTCCATCTGAAAATACTGAATACTAGGGTATTTCACATTATGAAGTTGAAGCTCTTGCACACAATATGCCGAAACAACAAACCAGAGAAGATTCTTTCTGCGTCGCCTTCAATTAATGTAATTTCCAGGCAATGGCTCTGTGAGATACACTCTGTTTAATGATGATACATTGTATAAAAAATCAAATCGAAAGTGATTAAAATAAAAAGCATGTTCTTGCTTCATACAGTTGTGTCAGTGTCATGATAACAGTAGAGTTTTCAGAATGAACAAACGATACAAGTTCACGCTTAAAAAAAGAATTTTCACCATAAATTTTCAAAACGGGCTCTGTGGCTGACGCGTAGTGTTCTAGATGACCGGTATTTGTAACACGTACGTAAATATTTCGATAGCAGATTGGAATTTTGCGAGTAAAACCTCGGATGCAGTCAGGATGATCCGCAGTTTCAGCATTCCATTTTGTGGTCGGATGAAGCAAACATTAAGCTGATTGGTACAGTTATTCGACATAACTGCATGTACTGAAAAGACCAGAATCCTCAAGAAGAAGAATTAAACCTGTCTGGGGTGTATGGATGCGAGAGGTCTCGTGGATCCATACTTTTTTGAGGGTCACGTATCGAGCCCAAGTTATCTTGAAATGCTCGAAGATTTACGTGGGCAAATGTACAACGATCCAACACTCTCTAATATCTCATGCAGGATGGAGCTTTGCCGCCCTACGCTTTATGTATACGGGAGTACCTTAATGTTAAGTGTGGGGACGCGTTATTGCAACAGAATCATTTCCTTTTTTGAATCGTTTTTGTAATTAAATAAAACTTAAATGACAGTTTCTGCCTAGTTGGTTACAACGACCATAGTAAAACGTTGCTATCGTTTCACATTATTTTGTTACTAGTACAATAATGAGCGTTCATTATTTTACTAGTAAAAGAATAGGTTATTTCTACGATCCATGTTGTCGAAAATAATATAGATATTATATGCTTGGAGAAAAATTCATTTTGACAACGCAGTTTTAGTTTTTTCTCTTAATTTGTTTCCTCACTTATGCCGACCTCTGTATGCTAAGTTATTTTTGAGTTACAGTGCACCTAGTATATATGTAATTTACGTTACATTACACATTCTAGAAGTTTGCATATCAACAAGAAATTTTCGCAGTCGCTTTTATGCATGTTGAAACATTCAATTTGTTCTCCATTTCCAACTTAATTATTTGTTGTTATAGTTTCTGAAATAATTATATTTATTTTTTTTTCAGATGATTCTGAAAATGGGAGTTCAAGAATATCGATAGTATTTTTTTATTTAGTAATGTGCCTAGTCAATTTTTTGTAGTGGATTATTGAATAATCAATATTTTATCAAAATACTATTTTATATTGTTAAATTATTCGAGATTTCTGTTAACTGGAATAGCCTTTGTGCTTGTCCTTTGAAATTTTAAATTAAATCATATACTCACTTATGAAAAAAAGTTTGAGATATTTATATAATTTTATGTATTGTATATAAATAACCAAATATAACTTATTATATAATCTTGTTCTCATTGTTGTTCATTCTCTTTTGGTACTACTTTGTTTATAGCAGACATGAGGTTATTGTATTTCAAAATTTATGGTCATAGTCTCGTTCACAGAAATAGAAACGATTTTCATGTTCACGGTTTCAAAAATTTTATTTTCATTAATTTTATTCGTACTAAGAAACTTTTTGATACCGGAACGAATTACTATTGTTCTAACAATATCTATGATAATAATATTAATATATTCTTATCTAACTATTGAAATAATAGTGAATATTTATAAATATGTGAACTATTATTATAACCAATCAATTATTACAATGCCCTAAAGTGAGTTTGTGGAGATAATGATTCTTATGTCTTATGTTCAGATGATCTGATCATACTATAAGTTTCAACGCCCAAATATAGATTACACAGAAAATACTTTCAAATTGTTGTCCAATTTCTGAGTTTTCAATGTGCATTGGTCATTCACTTCAACAACAGTAGAATCGGAATTCGTGAATAGACACATTCCCTGGAAAACTTGTTTATATGGAATTGAAATCGGTTGCTAGTCAAAACATTTTAAATGAACAATGTAGTGAAATAGTAAGAGAATGTATGATGTAATGGAACATTAATTCCTTTTGAGAAAATATATAGTTGTACAAGCAGTTAGTATTATGATGGGTATTCACAAAACACACGGAATGAATCAAACGCGCCGCGCTCTATAAAATTCGTCTACTCAGTAGTTGCACTGAATTGAACAGAAGGCTCAAAACATTTTCGGAGATTTGTCGGTGAACAGATCTTGCTAGAAGAGAATTTATATGTTTGCAGGTGTTCACTGAATACGGCAGTTTCAAACATTCGTTGCGTTTGTGGTGTTTTAACTGTGTCTAGCTATGGAATGGTAGAGGGAAGTGTTTAAAAATTGATTGATGAATTTGAAAGGCAGCCTATTTTATGGGATCCCACAAATAGGTCATATAACAATGCAATGAAGTATGATGCTTCGGTGTGCAATTACTAATAATATAAGGTGCACCGTATTGGGACGTGAAAAAAAATTGAAAAGTTTTCTATCGAGTAAGAGATAAAACCCATAGGAACAGGCACAGGTAAATTCATATGCTAAGCCCCAAACCCATACTTCAATTCACACCAACGTAGTTCCTTTACCTAGTCCTTTATTTTGTCCTTAAGCTCTTATATAAGTTTCCAAAGTTTCCAAATTTTAAATAAATAATTTAGACCACTGTTCAAGTCGCTAGTGTCTCAAAAGCCTTTGGAAATACCGTATCTTTCTTGATTATTATAGAACCTTTTCTATTACCTGCTTATGCTTCTATAATTACAAAAGGATCATCGGATATGGTATTATCAGATGCATACATTTCAACTACAAGAAGTTGTTGACAAGTCCGGGCTCAGTTCTTCAGCAGTTATTAATTTTAATATTGTGTATATGGTGCGAAAAAACAGATTTCGTCTCAGAGGCTTGAAAGGCCTGCAACATTTAACGTTCTTGGTGTTACATTGCCAAAGTTAAAATCATTTCTCCGCGTTCCAATGCTGTCGTTTTTGCAAAAATAAAGTATAGTTCTCTTAAATGGAACCTTAGCTACCAGAGTCTTATCAGCAAAATAAATAATATCAACAGAAAATTTGTTCAATTTATGTTATTCCTGCCAGGTAATATTTTTCAAGAAACACCTTAAAATATACAGTCACTAACAGGTTGGGATACAAATGAGTGCTCCCTGATAAAATTTGGGAAACCTCTTGACAATAAGGAACACAAGGACCACACGATAAGAGACAACAGAGAACTAACGTCAAAAACAAATAAGCTCCAATACCACAGCAATAGCGAATCCTTCGAAGGATTAGTAAGTGAGCATCGCAATTGTTAACTATATTTCTAGGACTATCCGATTGTACGGAAAATTCGGCAGGTCTTAGGAGTTAGCCCTAATGCATAAATCATTTTAAGCTGTTCAAATAAACCCCTTTCTCATCAAGCAGAGGACAAAGCTTACCCAAAGACTTACAGAAAAGTTTTATTTAGGCAAGTACATTTTAGTGGTATTTTTTTTTTACCTTCACAATGGTTGTGAAATTAATTGCTTCCATATCCTGAATTACGACAAATCGACATTTACTCGAGATTTGTAATAAAAGAATTAGTTCGTGCAACATCCTCATTGCATATCCAATACATGCTTTTGAACATGTCCACTGCATTTGGTTTTCTAGCAATATTGAAGTGATAGAGTGGTTCATCATTTAGCGAGGAAGAGCTATCAACATAAAGGGTCTGTTATAAAAGTAGTAGGACTGCTTTTTTGTGAGCGAATGTGTGAACAAAAGGCGCACGCGCACGATGGGAAGAAAGGGATTTTGGGAACGCGGGAAAAATCAGAAGTCAACTCCTAGCCTTTGAAGAGAGAAGATCCCTTGTACTATGAAGCTATCCCTATTCTACCTGCTTTTGAGTGGCTCAAGCTGTTCTGATAAAAAAGAGGAAGAATGGAAGAGGACGACCGCTCTGGACCAGCAAGACCAACTAAGATGGGTCGGGTCGCAAGTGAAAAATTTATTGAACAGTAACCGTAGGATGAGTATCAAAATGATTGCTGCCAAAATGAGCATTTCTGAAAACCAAATTTCAGACCGTGACAGAAAACGCACGAATTTAGTGTTGCTAGTGTTGTCAGAGAAGTAAATGACCAGCCAGAAAACGATCTGCTGGAATTTCCTTTGCTCTATTACACTTTTTTTTATTCTAGAGAATAAAATCGACGCTCAAAGGGATACATCACGGCTCGATAGAGGCAGTTTAACAGGCTGAAATGCAGGAGCTGAATAGTATTGCGGTTCAAGCGTTCCTAGAGGCGTATGAAAACTGGAAAGATCGTTGGGAGCAATGTGTAAATACGAAACGGAGCTACTTTGAAAACTTCTGATTGTTTGTACTATTTTCATAAATACATTTGAAAAAAATGAGTCCTACTACTTTCAGAAAAGAATACTATGTCAAAAGTACATCTTATTGGCCGGAGGCCAAAAAATTGGCCGAAAGATTGATCAAAGCTGTAATATCGAATAATATCAGTTCCTGAAATCACAACAATAATAAGATTTTTCATTAAAATTTGTTTTTTATATAAAAATATATAACTTGTTTGGACAATCAAATCCGCAAGGAGTATCGCTTCCTTTGAATGTACACGGGTAGTGAAAATTATTTTTTTTTCTGTTATTTTGCAAATAAGCATATAGTAACTTTTTGATTACTCAATTACTCAACAGTTTCTTCAATTGCAGATGGCAGAACGCTCATAATAGATTATTTGCTTTGGGTCCACAAATAATCATTTGTGGAATAAAACTACAAGGCAGATCATACATTTATTGATGAACATAAAATGATAAGAAAGGTAGAACTTTTAATCTTCATATAAATTGCGAGTCACTTGTCAGATATACCATACTTAATCATATGGATGAATCTGATAAGTTGATTATTGACATTATATATGGAGATTGAAGGTTCGTCCTAAATGAATTTGTATCCGTTATTTACTGTCCACAAATTGCTATTTGTGGAATAAAACGAAACAGCAGATCATATATTTATTATAACAATAGATCAGTTAAATTCATCAAGATTTACCTCTTTATATTCGTTGAAAATACGAGCTACTACTACTAATTCTCATGGATGAATCTCACACATAGGGTAGCTGATATTTCAACTGAATATAAAAAAGTTTAACTTGAATATGGATACACATTTTTTACAAATTTCTAATACTATCTAATTTTTGATCTTAAACTGGTCACCTTCCACATGTTGGCAAATTAACTTCCATGAAAACGTTAAGTTCGATCAAGCTTGCTACTACTACAAATATTAAATAAACAATCAAACAATACAATCCCACCCATTTGTCCAGTTTGAATTTATTCACCATTAAAGCCAAGTAAAAAGCCAATAATGTAATAATCAGTGTTATTGTTGTGAACTGAAGACCCGAAGAATTTATGTTGACCTGAAAAAAACCATATGATATTCTTACAATATGAAGAGAGTGGGTTACTTTTAGTAATTCAAAAAAGATTTACATTGTCTTTACTAATAGAAATTGACTTTTACCAGGAAATCTATCAGTTGTTGTACACCTTGAATGAAATTAAATAAAATGTTGGATTTAATGAATGGTATAATTATGATTGTATTTAGAAGAACAGGTCAAGAAATCAATATATGTATTCTTCATTTTCTTGCCTCTCAACTTATAGAGCAGCATTGCTCCTATTGAGGAATCCAACAAGTTGTCAAAATCAGGTGATGCCCATTTAAACACACCCTCCGTGGGGTAAACAAATGCTTTTGGCGTTAAGTCTTTGTGTGGTTTATGAACTTATTTGTTCGAATTTAGGCCTTATTTTTTCTAGTTTTAGTACCAAATTGCTTCTTAAATATCTGCAACTGAATGAAGTTGAAATTTACTCCCCGAAACGTGGCTTTCTCGTCCTTTTTCCACTATACATTATTTTGCTTAGTGTAAGAAAGCGGTAAATAAAGTATATTGAAAACTTGTGGAGAGTGAGCAGGATTCTGGCTAAAGTTCTTTTCATCTAATGCTTTGAGTTTGTCCTTTTACCTTTCAGCTGCCACTGGGTTATCACCACCTTAAGAAGTATTCGCACATGTTTGATAAACTTGAACGTAATAATCAAAACTGATGTCCAGAGAACTCCCGTAATTTAAGCACGATACAGATACCGTTGTCTTAAATTCTGTGAATTGCTTAAAAGCTTACTTGCAGACTGATTAAAAAAACTGAAAAAATACTCAGTTGCTGTATTACACTGAAATAGATCTAAAAAAGTACATCTACATACCAGTAACAACTTAAAGAACTGACAATACGGTAGATCGGAATAGGTAGGAATGAAAGTGAAAGAGATTTTGGAAACTTGTTTATCTGACATAGATCAGTGTTTCACTTTTGAATGATCACTTGGGAACGAGATAGCTCTACGCAAGATTAGTGCCGGTTCTGCACATAAACGTAAAAGTGTTGTTCTAAAGCACCCATGTACGATATTTAGCTTTGAGAAAAACTTCACCTTTATAATAAACTGTAAAGGCAAATGGGATCAAAACACCATACAAGTAATGAAACAAAATACCATTAAATGGTATACGGATGGATCTAAAACAGCAGACGGAACGGGAATAGAAGTGTACGGGGCCCAGAACCAAACACTCCGAAAGCCTGGGCAGCTCACCAAGCATTTTTCAAGAAGAAATTTATGCAATTGAAAAATGTGTTCAATTAGGAACTATCGCAAACAAGAGATCCTTATCCTGCCCGATAGTTAAACAGCCATTAGAGCTCTAAGCATTAATATCATAAAATCCAAACTTTTCGATTGTATTTGGGATTACGTAGAAACAAATTAATCGAGCTAGGCAAGAAAAATAAAATTACCCTAAAATGAATTCCGGGACACACTGGAGCGAAGTAAGAATAATCTACGAACACTAACAGGAGTTCTATCGGGGTATTTTCGGTAGACCTAGCAGATAATGCGGCGTGCAGATTTTGATGAACAGAGGACGAAACTTCTATCCACATTCTTTCGAAGTGTGACACACTAACGAGCTCCAGAGCACTGTACCTGGGAGCGCTTGAAATAAAAGACGAAGATCTCTGGCACTTAGAGCCATTCCGCATTCTGGACTTTTCAAAAGGATCAGCTGTAAACATTGGGTTCTCCAGTATCACAGCAAGAAAGGGGGTCACAATATATTCTTTGGTTCGCAGTACGAGACCCCAAATCCATACATACATACATATAAGTACGAAATTTTGCCATATTTCGTAATCGTGTACAGAACAAATTAAAACATACCATAGATAAACCGTCAAAGAAGACCAATGTGGATTGACAGTTAATAAATTCGTGGCAAACGTTGTTCGGACTGCACTTAATATCAGTCACAATGACTACTGACAGAGGGGTGAAATAGACAAAAACGAATTTTGTGTAGATTTAAAAAAAATGAATCATTTCACTAGGAATATTAGTTTTTCGTACCAACATAATCCAAGAGCCAAAAATGAGAATGAGGCTACGAGCGATTGAAATAATAATCAATAATATATAATAAAATAATTTTTGGCATTTGTACAGGTTGTTTCCGAATTATCAAGCTGAGTCATTCCTATAAAAAAAATTCCTCAGCTTACCCCTTTCCGAGATATCACCCTTATAAGGTTGTCACTAAGATTGTGATGTTCTTGATTTTAGGTCTCTTCTGTTTTAAAATTACTTTTTTTTGATAGTTTTTAAAAGAAAGATAAATTTTGACGCTTCGACTTTGAAAATTTGAAAATATCCTTTTCTTAACTTTATTCCAGAAAATGAGCGCAATAAGTAATGATTTTTTTAGTTAGTTGAGTGGAAAAGAGTAAAGATGTGAAATCTAATACGATTCATAATGAATGCTCTAACCAAAATACGAGTACATGAACGTAGCCAACGTGTCATGGATTGTTGTACAAGTTTAAAAAAAATAAAAATCCAATTTTAGTCAAGGGTAATCTCTCAGAAAGAGGTGGGCTCAGGAAATTTTTGTTATAGGAAATTCAAAACGAGCAATCACCTCCTGAATTTTGTCGCATGAATTTAGAATACCATGTATATTATCAACTATTATTTCACTAACAATGTATGGTGTCATCTCATTAACGCTATGAGTTAGAACAACAACTATTTAATACTTAGACTATCGCGATCATGGCCCCCCCACAAGGTGGGGCTTGTACAGCTTTGGTTACCGGGTTTTACTTTAATTTTTCAATTTATTGCATAATATTTTATAGTGGATCTCAAATTAAAATTTGATTATATAATCATGACAATGTCAAAGTTTCGTAAATTAATGTGAATTCCAGATTCTAGGTTAGTTACTATTTAATTATGTGCGCACGTGCTAGCTACTATTTGCAATGTTGGCATACAACGCCTGCCCGGACCCCACATACTGCCTCTTCCTTTCTCTCCTACCATTTAAGTTTTGAAACGTAGCATACCAGTAGCACGCGAACATGAAGGAAGGGAAGGGGCGAGCCTGATCCTGGTTACAGGGCCCGCAATCAAATGTGAGGGCCATGATCACGATAGTTCTGTCTAGAAATGTATGAAAAAGTGAATAAATTTACCCATTTGTTTGTAGATACTATGGTAGACTTCAGTAGCCAAGGAACTCCTAAACATAGAAGAATATCTAGAGTACTGGATCCGAGACAATTACTGATGCCCATCGCACCTTTACCTGAAAAATTACTTTCTTTAAGATTGTGCGGTTAATTTCATAGCATAAAAAAATTATTAAGCATTTCTTCTACCTTCTATATAAACTGTCTGACGCGCGTTTTGACAACCAAGTTAAGGTAAACTCAGTCTCTGAAGACGATAACTTGGTTACGAAACGCGAAACAGTGTAAATGTGAGTGTTGTGGTAGTGTAAACAGTGTGTTCAGTATGAATATCACCAAAGGTTCCAGAAATTCCAACTTAATTTCTTCTCCCTATTAATACTGGTTTTATCTTTGCCCTCTTCATTCTAATTGTGGCTGAACCATTTATTGAAATAAGATAAACTTCATAATTTAAAATTATCCCTCAGAAGGGAATTTTAGTTATTTATAATCATAATTTTTTAATCTTTGGCCACCTCCTACAGGATTTTTGACTATTTTCATTTGTTTTGTAATAAAAGTAGTGCTCAATGATGGTGAAGAGTTTCTGGTTCTCATTTGAATCTTTTCTATTATGTTTCAAATTGAAACAAATATATGAGGTGTCATTTTTGAATTAACAGTCTATATATTGCGGCACCTACAAAAAATTGAAGGATACGGAAATTTACGTTACGTTTATTTTAAGCCGGGTATATTTTGTATGCATAACATGAATTTTTATTAGGAATAGCATAACTATTAACATTTCGATTCATACATAATTTTGAGGGTCCTGTAACTACCATTTACGAGGTTGTATTGATATCTAGTTAGCCTAGACCAATTCCCTACAGACACAAAATATTGCGTTACCATAGCAACAAACAATAACTTATTAGAAGTGTCAGTGTAAAGTTTGACGTCAAAAAAGTAAACCAGAGCTACGCAATAAATTAAAAGAAAAAAAATGTCAATCGAAATTGTTAAAATCGAAAAATTGGAGTATCGATCCATCATCAAGTACCCGCATTTAAAAGGGTTAAAAGGTGAGCAGATTTACGAAGATATGCTTAATACCCTTGGTGATCAATGTCCTTCGTATGTGACCATAAAAAATTTGACTGCAAGCTTCAAAAGAGGTAAATTTTCCATTAAAGATGATGACCGATTGGAAAGGCCAGTTTCTGTGTCAGTCCCCGAAAATATCGATACAGTTCATGATGATGAATTGGGCTAGAACGGATATCTGAAGCACTGAATATTCCATACGAAAGCGTTCATCATATAGTTCACGTCAATTTGGACATAAGAAAAATTGCTGAAAAATGGATCCCCAAATGTTTGAATGTTGACCAAAAGCGTGTAAGGGTAGAATCATCGCGTTCGATCTGTGCTCAATTTGAAAACTATGTAGACCTCTTAAATCTTGTTACTATCGATAAGACTTGGGTACATCTGCTGGAAAAGTTCTTGCTCCAGTTTTTTGGGATTGCCATGGAGTAATCATTATTGATTTTTTAGATAAAGGTAGAACAATAACAGGAGATTACTATTCGAAATTACTGACCACTCTAAAAATTAAAGAGAAAAGATGCGGAAAGCTATCCAAAGGTGTTTTGTTTTTGCAGGACAACGCAAACTTCAAGTCTTGATTTAGGATTTAAATTACTGAACACCCCCCTTATTCGCAGGATTTGGCTCCGTCCGACTATCATCTCTTTTCTCAACTGAAAAAAAGTTTAAAAGGTCGTAAATTTTGTTCCAACGAGGAGGTAATAAATGCTGTGGAGGTCTGGTTTGCAGAGCAAGACGAAACATTTTTTTTAAAGTTCTAGAGACGTTGCAGGCTCGCTGTAATAAATGTATCCAATTAAGAGGAGAAT
Organism: Diorhabda elongata; assembly: GCA_026230145.1. Taxonomy (NCBI): domain Eukaryota; kingdom Metazoa; phylum Arthropoda; class Insecta; order Coleoptera; family Chrysomelidae; genus Diorhabda; species Diorhabda elongata. The sequence goes on from CM047935.1 coordinate 9,651,507, forward strand.
AAAATATTTTGACATTGAAATTTTGTTTGGTACTATAGTAGACTAAGAATTTTTCAATATATCCTCGTACACAATACCACAGATTTGAAGTTTTCAAGATACCGGCAGAAAACTGTATTCAAATTTTTGGGCGACAAATATAATCAAATCAAGTTATATTCTGATTATCATCAAATTATTATTATCTTGTCAAATGTTTACCACCATCACCCAATTATTGTGAATGGTGTTTAATTACAGTTAAATAATTACCTTCGTATAAAATTCAAATACTTTGTGTCGATGATATGTACCAGAATATTTTGCTTTATTAAAGACTGCACATAATATCCATGGAAAGTAAACATTTGAATCAATACTTTTAGGAGTACTATAATTGTATTTTCATTCATAGAGGAAAATATGACTGGTGAGCTCAGCTTAAGTTTATTTGAAGAAAAAATAGTCATTTTATTACAACTAATTCAATAATCAAATTGTTGTGACTAGTAACATAACTTTGCAAGACAATCTCATTCACTCCCAACTAAATAAAACTTCTGCCCATTCCCCATTCCAGTTAGATATGATAGATTTTCTGTCAGATGGATTTATCGGAGAGGGCAATAGAATAGCCTCTACGAACTTCTCATCTTATGAGTGTATTTACTATCTATTGTTTATAAAATCCAGATCTGAGATTTGGAATTAGCAGAGAAGAGTAACTGCTAGATAAAGAGAGCTTAAGGCAGTTTTCCGTAATCTCTCAGCGGAGTTTGAGATTAGAATCAATCACCCTTAGGAAAGGGTTGCACTACTTCCGCTATAGGGTTCATGTAATTCAATTGAAAACCAGCCTTCAAATGATCCCCATTGAAAATAAGTGTGACGTGTCATATTTTGGAGCAGTTGAAAAATAGGGTGTAGTAAAGTTTAAAATTAGATTCTATTTATTTCATCATTATTTGCTGCATCAACTGCATAATATTTTGCAGTCCAGTAAACATGTTGACAGTGGAAACGCACGTTCTCAATATTAAATTTTCAGAAACTTTTCAGCTTTGGCCTATGGATAGACAAAACTATTCAAAAAGCAAATGCTGTAACAATACAACTTGATGTATAAACGCTTCGTCTATTAATATATTATAATACAAAGCATTTCTCTTATTATGGAGTTTTATTTCTACCGCCTTTATTGTAAAACACCTCAATAGGATACAAACACGTGTAGTGTGTAAAACTTACCTTTTCTTACTACAACGAAGCTAGACGCTGCTTCAGGCACTCCAGCTCCAATAGCTAGAAATGATATACCCATTACAGAGTCCGGAATTTGAAAAGTATCACCTGAAATTTGAAAAAAAGCAAAACTTAACGAAAAGCAGGAAAGCAGCTGGAAATATATAATGAAATCGAACTCATTCATGTTTTCACTTTTTTTCATAAAATAGTCGTTTATGTAACAAGTACGTGATCATCTAAGTCGAAAAAATTGCCTTTACACACAGATTGTATACAATATTTTTTCTACAACCGAAAATTCCATCGAAACATAGAAGTTTAATGGAAATTTTCTTTACGCGTGCGTAAAGTATGTTTCTTTACGCACCAGTGCTTTCGCTATTTGTTCAAACCTATACATTAGCCTTTGTAAGTTATCTTTGCCTTCTGAGATGATCACTGCGTCATCAGCATAACGTACTATTTTTATTTCTTTGTTTGTCACAAATTGAAAATAAACTGAGCTGAAGAATACCTGAGACGAACGTTTTCAGACAAGGAGACAGCCTCAGCCCGATCTTGTTTGCTCAAAATTCATAGGGGTAGCTAGAAACCCAGTGGAGGTAAGGAATTGTACTCAGAAAATGTAGTTTTTCGTAAAACAATTTGTGAGTTTTCATATAAAATATAACACCTCCAGAATATACCTGAGTTTATTAGGACCTTTTCGAAAGTCTTGAAGTTAACTGCTGCAGTTACTCACCTATAACAGTTATCATCCAAGATAAAACATACGACAAAACTCCAATCCACACAATACACATAAAAAATGCTAACGGGATCCATTTATTCGATTTAATCTTTTCACAATTGGGAACTGTAATGGCGAATAAAAAATTTATTGGCCAGATTAATAACCATTTCGTCTAGAACAGAAAATAAATTTATAAACTATGATTATGATAAATGTTAATAGGGACATGAATGAACTTGATGCAAATGTAAATAACCTAATCCTGTTTTATCTATGTACCGCAACATATCTCGGTTATCTTAACTACTACGTAATTTCTTGTAAGAGCTTTTTGTATTAAAAATCTGATTTTTATTCAGCAGTCGATAGTTTCCATCATCTCTCGATGATTATCCCTCAGCTAACTTCCTCATTTGTTGGATACAAATTGTTGTGGATGTTGCAAATAAAAAACCAACTGCTTTTGGTTGTTTTTGGTTCTTTCTTTTTGAGGAAGAAGGAGAATTAGATATCTGGTAGTGTGATCTGTATTAATTATAATCAAAGTTCAGAAGTGTAGATATTACACTCTTTTTATTAATATGTAGAGATGCACTCTATTATTGACGTATTATTGATATTAGGAATGGAGAGGCTAGAGTTCCGAAAACAGGAGCTCTCAAAATCACCTGCAATTTTGTAAATACTCTGTCATAACTACTTTAGTGGGAAAAAAATACATTATACTTATTTTTATATGTATTTATTGGTATGAATTAAAAGATAAGAAGCAAAATTTTGCTTTTTAAGCCCGACATTGTGGATTATTCTCGTAGACCACCCTCTTAAGATAACCCCACAAGAAAAAATCTGGTGGAGTCTAGTCAGTACTCCGAGGTGGCCATTCAATATCACCTCTTAGTGAAATCACAGTTTCTGGGAACAACTCGTGTAATGCACCTAAAGAGTTGTTAGTGGTGTGCGTTGTGGCCCCATCCTGTTGGAGCAATGTCTGCTGGTTATAATGCTCACATTTTTGCAGTTGGAGCCCAAAAAAATTGTATTACATGTCAACATAGTGTGCAGAAGTTACAGTCCCTGCATGTCCTCTGTTATCTTCATAAAATTAGAGCCCAATAATGCAGTTCGCCGATATAGCGACCCACACGGTGACTTTTAGGCTAGGCAACGTGCATTTATGTGAGGTCTGTGGATTCTTTTCTTCTCAAAAATGACAAATTTGGCAATTTACATATCCATCCAAATGAAAATGTGTTGAAATTGTTAAATCTCTCTAACATTACATTCACAAAATTCAATCATCTTACTTAATCTTAATCATTTTCATGTAGATCTTACACAATCTGAATTTTATAATCGAGTGTGTAGTGTATAAAAAGTTCCTTGCCCAACCGACAGATGATCGTTTTATCATACGGATTATTACATACGATGAAAATGAATGTATGTAAACAACCCGAAAATGAGAAATTACTGTTTAGAAAAAGGACCATTACCAGAACCCGGGGCAAAGAGAGATCCTTTAAGCGGAAAGACTTGTTGTGTGTCTGGTAGAATTAAGAAGGTTTGGTGTACTTCGGAATCATTCCAAATGACCTAGCTATCAATGCCAAGGTATATAGTAAAAAACTTAAAAGAATTTATGAGGTTATCGGAGAAATATTTAGATTTCATGCACCGACAGCAGAATATGTTCAAAGAAATTAGCGGTATTATTAAGGCTTCTTTTTGTATGATTATTTATTAAATGATGTGAACATTGGAAACTGGTATTATTCATGAGACACCCTGTATAATTGGAAAAATCAATTACCTTTGTAAATCGATTATGGTCGCCGGGCCACTTCCATAACGACAAATCTTCTGATTCTTCACTAATGGCAGTTTCTTTTGAAGTATCTACAATTTTCTGTTTGCCATTTTCAATAGTTTCGAGTGAACTGGGAATTTTGATGTCTGAAGATTCTTTAGAGGTTTCCATGCTTTCTGAAGAGTTTGGTGATTTTATTGATAAATTTGACTCTTTTGGTGAGCATTTTGCTGAAAAAATATCTTGTATTGTTTATTACAATTATGTAGTCATTAAAGTAAAGCATAGATCAGTTACCTCTAATTTAACCCTGCGATGAAAATGAATGTTTTTATAAGAAAGACATCAAGAGATCTTCGCAATCCAATCTTTATAAAATAATGAAATATTGATAAAAAGACAGTATATTCTAGTCTCATCACTATATGTCCTTCTCTAACGATATTTTCAATATCTTAGTTTGTATTTCCCCATTATAGTATCCGACGTACAACTCTATACACACTCACATTCGCAGATGACCAGGTGGTCAAAAATGATTTGGACTTCCCGACCTGTCAACTAATATCAGAATATGAAAAATGGAAGTTTAAAAGTCAATGTGTTGGATCAGAACTTGAAGAGAGAAGACGAATATGGGCCACTGAAGAATACATGTATTTTGGAACAAAAATTATAAGCAGCGGAAGAACGGAAGCAGAAATAGAAGAACGAATATTAAGAGAAAAAAATCATGAACGCCATACTATAGTGTAGTAGAATATGTAAAGAGAAAAAACATCAAATACGATTTTCAAAAGGGTTATTTTTTATGGATGTGGAACGTGGTTGACGTCAAGAATGAATTTTTGGCGGCTAGCAGCGGGAATTTTGATGCTTTAACATATTCCAAATATCACAATATGAGAAATAATTAATGTGAAGAAAAGTATACTGGACAATATACAGGAAAAGCAGCTCAGCTGGTATGGCCACCATTTGCAGATGAGTGAGTATTGAATATCAAATAATGAATTGGAACCCACTGGAACGTCAGAAACAAGAATTACCTTAGATAATCTGAATAAAAGAAATAAGCAAGACAATTTCGAGGGGGGATCTCAGAGCAGGGGACTGTGAGGACCGAGAGAAAAGGAGATTGGGCACCGCAAGGCGTAGAATGCTATAGAGCGGATTTCTATTAGTTTTTTCTTAGGTTTCCACACTACCAGCAGTTGTTTAGTTATTTATTGTATTTTTCTCATTGAATATCCTAATTCACCGTTTCTTATTTATTAAATTGATTATTTTTGCTTGAAAATATATGTCTGATATTATTCGACACTCTCTATAGTTATTCTATAAGTAAAATGTGTATGAATGTGTCATAAATGAATATTCGAGTTTTAAATATTTTGCAATCATAGTTCCTTTCAGAATCAGTATGGATTCAATTGGTGCAAAGTCATGCAGGTTTTATTTTTGTATTTTTTTACTTTGATCCTATTACAAAAATTATTAGAAAATCTTACCTTTTACGAATCTATAGATATGCTGATCGAATATCAAGAACACTATGTATAAAGCATAAACCAGAATCAATGTAAGAGCTTCATACCATTCTATGCGTTCATTATTCAAAAATCCTATTAGAAGACACACTGAAATTCCATATATCAATGAATCTCGACTCAGAGCCCACCAATTTAAGTTAGATTTCATTCCAGTCTATAAAATTTTATTATGTAATAGAATAGAAAAGTTATAACTTCGTTCACGATTTCTCATAAAAATGAATAATTACAAAATTATTTGAAAACGATCAAGTAAAATTGTGGTGAAAATCATATTGTTCCATAGAAAATAGTCGATATTTAGCAGTATGCATCAGTTTTCAGATTTCAAATGCTGCCATCGTCCATAATTTATTTAAATATTTACACCGTCTGAACAAATAATTCTTATTTAATTTAAAGTATAACAACGAAATATCTATGGTTTGTCATTTTTTATATCACATCAAGAGTAAATTAAACAATATTGGGCGGACAATAATTTTATAGTAAGACATTTTGCAGATCGAGATTAGATCATCTACCATTTCCAAGAAGAGCAATTTCATGAAGACAAACAACTCTAACATATTAGAGCTGTTGAGAAAATGTAGTCAGGGTCAGTAGCTAATCACAAAAAGGGCTGTGAAAAACGTGTTAATGAGGTAAGGTCATATAAATTCAGAGTACAAGATAATTGGCCGCAGAATCTGATTTATCACACACTGTTTTTAGGGTTTTAAAAAATTTTTGTGACATTATGACAATAAATATTTATACAAATTTTTTTTAATACATATTCATCAGATAAATTTCTGTTAAAATTCTAGTGACCACATACCCAACATACTCTCATTAAATGGGTTATATTGTTGGTTATCGTATTTGTGTCATTTTGCCACAAAATTTTAACAGGAAAACTATTGACCGCGCTCTCATATATATAACCGGAAATGAGTATGCTTTGATGAGGCATCTTCAAAACATTGCCAGAAAATGAATAGACTGAGAGATTTCCACCTCTTTTTTGTATTCCCAAAACCGAACTAAGACTATGCTTCGAAACTTTCGACTTAATCCCAAACAGCGAATCTACAAAGGGATTGGAGAAATGGAAAGGGGGTTTATTAGATCTTGTCAAATATCGGGGGTGTTTTGAATAGTAGTTGGCTCAAAGACGTCAATGGTAATCTTTGTGTATGATTTCTTAATAAACGAAAAACTTCAGTGTTGCTTTTTGTTCGGTGGGTTGTCGAATTTTTTTCATCGAATTGAAAAAATGATTAATGGCATTTTTCATCACTCTTGACAACTTCCCGCAATTGCATTTTTAAAGGATATTTTTTTGAGTATGAGGCTTTTTGACATATAAGCGTCCTTTTTCCCATAAAAAGAACAATTCGATTGCCAACTAGTGCAAATCACCAAAACTAGAGATGTAGTATCCGCCGATGTTCCATACTTTTAGAAAAGCATGTTCGCAAGTCTTCTTGTCCCATAATTTCGTATGCGAGCAGCAAAACGTTGTAGTATTTGCTCAGTTTTAGTAGTGGTCATAAAATTTGAATCAATTATTCAGCGTTTCCGAGGAGAATAGTGATTAACGTTCTATTGACGTTTATTCATTGTCTGAAGCAGAGACATTTACCAAAATAATACAAATTTTTGATGAGGTGAAAATTCTGCGTTATCTAATAATTTCTAATATTGTTCCTAAGTTAATTCAAATATGATAGAAATCTTAATTTGAAAGTAATTGATATGTTGAATATTGGATTTTAAAATTTATCAAAAGATTTCAAACAACATTTAGGATATATTTAAATTGGGGACGAGACGAATACAGTTATAATAATTATCTGGACGTACCAATCCGAGGGTGAGTCCAGAAACAGCTGTAACTCCCAATATATTGAAAACAGCTGATCCTAAAATAGTACCAAGTCCAATGTCCCCTTCAGTTACAAAAGTCCCAACTATATTAACGAAGAGTTCTGGAGATGCGGTTGCAAAAGCCATAAAGGTTGCACCTCCAATATCCGAAGGAATTTTGAATACTACAAAGAGATTGAACTTCATGACATATATCTATAAAATACAATTCTTTTCTATGAAATTAGGTTTAAGCTAAGATAAATGCGTTGTGGGAATGTTTCATTCAAATATACAAAAGTACGAAAAAGAGTGCTTCAAAATAATGAACGCTTTTTGAAGTTTTATTTGATGTTTTAGATAAATTATTCCAGACTAGAAGCAGCTGCGGCAAGTTTTAGCGATTAACAATTAAAAAAGCACGTAATTGGAAAACGTAGTATCCTCTAAATATAATATGATTGACAACGTCATATTCATGCTAGGTTTTGAGAGGCAATTGATTAGCTTTTGAATAAATTACATCAATTATTTCTTTTTGTAAAAAGCAAGTACAATAGGGTAAACCCTATTACACTCAAGTAGTTCGAATGTTGCCTGCTGTGTGCAGATGCCTGTGGATATTGAGCTTCCGTAGGCTATAGTGTTTGGGAAAGACGTGCCTTGGTAGCTGATTCTACAGGCTATCAGTATTCCAAAGAAAGGAGTCTCGATAAATTGACGTTCTTGGCGTTTGCAGGCGAACTCGGTGCTCATGATCCACATCTGCCTGTATAGTACGTCTTGCAAATACTGCTCTAGGTGGGATTATATTGAATAGCTCAAAAGAGCACCTCTCGTGGTATTATCGGTAAATCATAGTCAGATCAGCGACCTGAATATGTTTTACCGATGATCTCCTGTTTGCGATAGTTCCTCTAGATTAACTGGACACATTTAATTGCATGTATTTGTGTTTAAAAAAGGCCTCGTGTGTTGCCCAATCTTCCAGAGTGTTCAGTTCTAGGCCCGTACACTCTTATTCCAATTCTGTCTGCTGTTTTAGATCAACCCTTATACCATTTAATGGTATTTCTGTTCATTTTTTGTACGTTGTTATGATCCCACACTAATTTCTACAACTTAGTATTGAGGTACATTTTTTCTCAAATCTAAGCTTTTTCGATGCATTATCTTGAAGCATGTCCCAGGTTTGGTCATTACTTTGCGTGATATCAGGCTTGTTATATTTGTTTCAACTCAGTCTTAGCTCTTCTCTTCTATGACTCATTTTATATTTTCACACCCTCCAGTGTTTTTCGGAGAACTTTTCTCTCCCAGATTTTCATTTTTTTATACTCCTTTTGGTTAGTAGTCAGGACTCACATCCATACAGTACAGTCAACATGATCATTGCTTCGTACAATATTATCTGTTGCTGTTGAATGATACCACTATGTATGTAAGCCATTTCTGAAAATTCTTTTTCTCTTCTCTTGATTCTGTTTCGAATTGTTATAAACGAATAAATGTTTTTGTAATATTTCATGTTTGTTAATACCGTTTTATTTTTTTATCATATTATTATGTATTAACAAACCATGAGATATCATGAAACATTCACTTCTAAAAGCTCAAAAATCCTTGTAATGGAATAAAATTATAGAAATGCATCACATACATAGAAACGAGCTATCAATGATAAAAAAGACCTAAACAATTTGAATAAAACTTATGAATTATCTATTAATATAATTATGTAGATAGGTATATATAAATTGGAGAGAAATTGTTGCCAACTAGTTTATAAAGTTTATTGTTGTGGGAGTGTGGCAATCAAACACCAAAGTGTACCTACTTTTTGATTATATTCCTTGAACTTTCGAATAACTACATATTCATCATCATTGACTGTAATTATGTTCTAAATAAATCAATGTATACACATGTATATATTACTTTTTTAGAACTTTTCACTTCTTAGAGCTTGTCATATATTTTTCGTGATAATTTATCTTGATTTTAGGTCTATTCTTATTTCTATGAATATCAGTTTAAAATAACATGTTAAAATGATTCGAACTACTTAGGTATTTATCAAAATATGATACGCCGCTGCCAGATTTGGAAGTCAGCCAACCAGATGTATTTTCATTTTTTGAGAAAAGGTGGGTGATTGACGGTAGATCGGTCATGGGTGATAGACGGTAGATAGTAGAATAATAATTTCATCATTCCAGAGACCTCACTCGATTTTACTCTTGACATTTTTTTCACAGACCACTTGTTCATTTCAAGTATCCTAATTATCAAATGATGCGAATAATAAATTAATTTCTATGAAACGAATTAAAAAAAGATCTGAATAGAAAGAAAATAATATTTTATACAAAACAAAATCTTAAAAAAAATGTTCAATTAAACTGAGATTTGCCGCTACTTCTTAATAGCGTATTAATTTTTCAGGACAGAAAACGGTGAAAAGTTGATAGGGTAAACAGAATAATTTTTACTATTTTTATAATCCTTAGCATTGAGGTCTACAAAAATATAATTCTGAAATCACTCTTATTTGGAATTTCAACCACGTTAGGGAATACTATATTTGGTCGGAACACAACTAATTCACTAGGTATCTAAAGGATTCCTTTTCCCACATATTACAACTAAAATTATATTGTATACTTATTACCAGTTATTTCAATCATTTTTCTAAAGTAATAAACAATTAATAATTGAGATACAATTATTATGTTTGAAATTGAATTCCTGGTATGCTAGGATGTCTTGGTTGAAATATTAGCATTTTATTTGTTAGAAAAAAATCTATTTGGACAACAATACTGATATGAATCAATCAGTCAATAAAATATGAACTTCCAAAGATAAAGTGCACTTTTGGAAAAGATCTCTCACATTAGTCGACCGTAAACGTCGACGTAGAAACCATTCGAAAATCTGGAACTGATGTAGTTGACTGGAATAGAACCAGACAGAAACCATTCGAAAAACTGGAACTGATATAGTTGACTTGAATAGAACCAGACAGAAACCACTCGGAAGTCTGGAACTAATCCGTCAAGTCACAGTAGTTGAAGTAAACTCACTTATATATATATATATATATATATATATATATATATATATATATATTATCTTCTTTTGAACTTTATCTTTTTTGTAATTAGAGAAAGAATTTTTGAACCAGTTATCGGTCATAAGGACTTGGTCCCTATGTTTATGGATTGAAAGGATGTATTATTTATTGCTTATTCGTAAAAAAGAAAAAGGACAACTGGTCAATATTATGTTGATTTTCTTACACGTTTAAAAACCGATAGAAAAAACCACCCAATTTTTTTATGAAGAGCGATTTATTTTATTACAATAATGTGCCCGGTCAGTGTTATACTATTACAACAAAAAATAGCGTTATTGCACTACGATTTATAGCCTCATGTTCAAATTCACTCTCCAATTTCTTTTTGTTCTTGAACTAACAAAATAGGTTTGGTGGAAGGTGATTTCGGACAAATGAACTGTTTTGCGGAACTTATCTAATTTTTGGTTGGTTTACAAAATTGGTCGCTGGACCATGAGTGTAGAGTTAGAGGGAATTATTTTTAAAGTGAAGTATTCTATAATAAAACAAAATAATGTTCGTTACTTACTGTGGCATATTTTCTCAACGACTGGTACAAAATATCCATCACAAATAATAGCTATGGCTGTGAAAATGTACACTGTAACAAAAATATGAATTGCTATTGCCCCATGTTTCAACTGAGCTTCTGAAAACAGGTCTATGGGAAATTCATCTATGGCAGGTGGGGTGCAGTTGGCACCTAAAACAACCCTTGCAGTCATTTAATTGATTTAGATGGATATAATAAGAAAAAACTGAGTTTGTCACATTTTTCTTATAAATTCACTGATCAATTGAAAAGATGTTAAGCAGAAATGATGCTTTATAGTTTATCTTATCTGACGTAGGCTACTCAGCGGCGTAGTGCTTAGTATTTCTAAATATATATGTATTTGTGAACGAAAATTTTTCCTATATTTCTCTCAGTAGGATTGCTCTTACTGTATGTACAAAATTATGTTCTATAAATAAGTATATTAGCTACAGTGAAAAATTATTTATATTTTGCATATAAGCTTATTACAAAATATCTAAACAATATGAATAAAACGTTGCATTTGGAAGGTAATTAAATGAAAATATGGAAAAACAGATGAAATGAATGGAATTAAAAGATGCTCATTTACGCGCAGAAATCGTCTTTTTTATACAGTTTAATCCGAAAATAAATAATCCAAATTCATCAAAAGTCGTCTGAAGAGACACAACTGACAAATATTATAGATAAACTTAACAGAGTTTAATTCTGCGTTATTTTTCTTTTCTTTGAAAGGCCAAGTAAGTTTAGTTAGGTTGGGTTCCTCTGATTCACACAATAGGAATGCTGAAATCTTCTTAAATAAAGGTGCATGTATACTGTTTCTATAATTTCATTCAAACACTGAATTTTAATCTAAATAAACACATTTTGTTCTGCGATAACTCTCGTGGATGCTTCAGGTTACGACGTCTAGTTAGATAAAGTATTGCACATAAATTCAACAAATTTACAACAAATTAGATTTCATACTCAGCAAGTGATGATCTTGTATACAAGTACATATTAAGTAGCAGCTGGTGAATAGTTTGTAATTATTGTAAGCAATAAGAGCACTAAACGTGATAGTAAGGTGTAGCAGCTGTAGTAACAAGATAACTATCATTCAAATATTTCATATTCGAATATCCATGTCCCATGAAATAATAAAGTGATTATTAGACGGTAAGCAATTTGCTCCTGCAAATCATTTTTTACATGTCCATGCATTTAAACGACTATAAAATAAGTGTTAAAAGAGACGAAATTCTGATTAGGACTAAATATTTATTATAATCAGGAGGTTTCCACATTTAAAAGTCATATACTTCTATAAAACTTGGTTTTATCGTTGATTCTGGACAGTTCTTCATTTTAATCACCAAAATAGGAACTAATAACAAATCATTTCATAAAATGATGTTGAATTCACTCGAATAACCTATTATATTTTAAAATCAGTCAAGTGATATGATTCCTGGATTCTAAGTAATATAGTTACCGTTTTCAGTAACTGAAGACGGTAACTTGGTTATCGAAATGCGCCTCAGAGTGTATGTGTGAGTGTTGGTGTAGTGGTAGTGTGACTCATTTTTTGAGCGCTGGCAGTCTTCAAATCAGACTTTATGATTAACTAGTCAAACCTTCAAGATGGGATTTATTCGTTTTTCCTAAAACTTATTCAACATTTCATATTCTACTTTTGTTGAATAAAAGATTGAGATCAATTTCCTTATGCAGGTACCAATAAAAATCAGTAGATTTTATTTGCTGTAATTGTGATTCGCTCTTTGTTTTGATAAATTTTTCATACACACTTCCACTTGTAATTATATAGGTTTCTATGACTTTTTCACTCATTGTTTTTGTAGTCCAGTGAACAACGGTCAAAATAATGTATAACCTCATAATTCCATCAAGACTCATGGATTGGCGTAAACTTTGGGAATTACATAAATTTTATTTACCTTTCACTTCAAAATCTACGCCATGCCATTATGTGCAAATTATTGTAACGGGTGAAAACTACCCCTAATTATCAAAATTCAATCAAATGAAAGTTGAAACATTTAGACAGTTGGAGAGACATTTTTAGGATTAAACCAAAGATCACATGATGTTATGGAATACTATTTAATCTTTCTAAATGTTCTAGATTTGATTTTAGGTATCTTCTGTTTAAAAATTGTTTTTTTTAATAATTTCTGAAAGATTGATAAAAAATTGACGTTTCGACTTAACTTCAGTCCTTATCAAAATATGATATTGACACTGACAATTTGCGTATATATATTAATCAATAGTTCATCTACATCATGAACATCAAAATAAGTATGAAATAAAAATAGAAATTTGTTCTAATAAGAATAAATTAACTTTTCCTTAGTCCTTATATCTCAAATATGTGGCAGTACTTCATTTATTAAATATATTTGTAATTTTATTAGAATTTTCAAAATAGAGCTATAATTTTACCTAAATTATTTATTATTTTTGATAAAGACTGAAGTTAAGTCAAAACGTCAATTTTGTATCAATCTTTCAAAAATTATCAAGAAAACTAATTTTAAAACAGAAGAGACTTAGGATCAAGAACATTTAAAAGCACTAATATATCAAAAGGTCTACGAAATAAGAAAATAAAGAAATGGATACTATTTATTTTATATATTTAAAAAAAATTTAATCAAAATGAGCTAAGTAGTCAATTAGGAAACCATTTTGTAGGAAAATTTAAAATCTATTAGGACAAATAGGTTTGGAATACATTGAACTCTTCATTTTCTAAAGGGAAACAAAAGGTACCGGTCACATGCTACTGTGAACTTCGAAAAGTTCTCTTCAATTCTGAAGTTAAGAAAAAATAAAAAAAACGAATTTTTATTAAAGGGCAACCAACTTTTTGTTTCCTAACAGTTTTAACGTATCTTTCACATTAAAGTTATAAGTCTGAGACTGAACGCCAACACTTACGATATTTTGTTTTGATAAAATTATTACATTGTCATTTTAGAAGTATGCAAACCAAAATTGAATCTGATAGCTTGATATTGTGGATATTTGGTTAAGCAACAACAAATATGTAGCAGATTGGTGAAAATCGGGTTTGTATCATTATTGTTGATAATGAAATGTTGATATCTCTCAATTCGGTTTCTTAAATTAGTTGCAATTTCTACTTATTTCACCAGCATTTGAACAATGAAATTATTATAGAACGCCCCCTCACAATCATACTTGCTTCACTTACCTAGAATTATAGCTTCGTTACTTCAGATACTGTGATTCTATTTTTTCAGTGATTGGAACAACAGAGTATGAATAGTTCGTTTCCTGAAATAAATTATGAATTAATGAATCAATTCTGTGTCTGATCCAATTATAACGTCCTAGCCCTTCTCTTTTTCCATCATTGTCATTTAAAACCGTACCTCTATATGTTGGCTCTTATAGAAAATATGGAAAGTCATCTTTCGATTGCAGTTTGTACGTTTAAGACACATCACCCCTCTAATTAATTAACAAAAATTGCAAATACTTGATTTTTTCTACTTAGCGCATTTGGAGAAAGCAATAAACCGTAAAGATTTTTTAAGAAAAAAATATTCTTTGTAACATTTAGCAATAAAACTTAAAAATTGACGAGTAGTGAATTTCCGAAATGTTATCTATCATTTTCTGAACAGGGATGTAGTTTGCCTAAAAAATCCTCTATAATATTTCGCAAAAACTGCTGTACGTACAGCTGCTATTCCCATCTATTAAATCACTCAATGAGTCATATAACTGACACAAAAATGGCGATTGCATTGTTAAATCCATATGACGTTTATGTACCAGTTTTCAAAAGATTATGTGTGAAATTTCATGATATATCGATCAGTCAAAAAGAAGTGACAGCCATTCAAGTGAAGCTACTTCCGTTATTTTCAAAACAATGGATTCAAAATAATTTTGTGTGTTAATTTATCATTGCTTCCTGATAAAAAAATACAGTACAAGCTCAAAAATGTTCTATCGAAAAGAAGAATTTGTTATTGGTTCACTGAATATAAACGTAGTCGTACAGACACCGATGATGGTGAATGTTCTGGTCGTCCATTTGAGGTGGTTAATCCAGAAAACATCAAAAAAGTCCACAAATTGCTTATATCTAATCGTAATTTGGAATTGCGTGAGATAAATGAGGCTGTATTAATATCAGAAAGCAGTATGCTTACAATTATGCATGAACATTTGATCATGAGAAAGTTTTTTTAAAGTGGGTGCCCTGTTTACTCACGATCAAAAACAACCACGTGTCGATGATTCACAGCAGTGTTTGGCCATGTTTACACGTAATAAATCAGATTTTTTTATAGATATGTAACAATGTATCAAACATGGACCCATCACTTCATTCCGGAATCAAAACGATCATCATCTGAGCGGACTACAGCCGGTGAACCACCGAACCGAAGAGTCCAAAGGCACAACAGTCAACTTTGAAGGTTATCGCTTCACTATTTTGGGATACGCATAGAATATTGTTCATCGACTACCTCGGTGGGAGGTATAATCAATAGCGAATACTAAATAGAGTTGTTAGATCGTTTCAATACAAAAATCAAGTACAAACCGGTCTCATATGTGTAAGAAAAAACCACAATTTCACCAAGACAATGCACCGTTTCACAAGTCGATGGCAATGATGGTTAAATTGGACGAATTAGATTTCGAATTGCTTCCTTATCCACCGTATTGTCCAGATGTGGCTCTCAGTGACTACTGGCTATTCGCTGCTCTCAAAAAAATGCTCGCTGGTAAGAAATTCAGCTCAAAAAAAGCAATTGCTGGAACCGACTATTTTGAAGCAAAATACAAATCATTCTACAGGCACACCATCCTGATTGGAGAAGCGTTGGAATGATTGTATTGCTCTAAAAGGAGATTACGTTGATTTTGGCAAAAAATGTGTTTCTCGAGGGGCTGTGTTTTCTAAACACTCGATTCCAGATATCATTCTGTTGTTCCTCATTAACCGATCCATCTCTGCTCTATATCTTGGTGGGAAAAAATAATATCATTTGGAAACATAATATTTCATATATCTCATTCAACATTATCTACGTTCCTCTTGTACCTTTTCCACATTCCTTATACCTCACAGTAATCTCTGAACATGAACACCATTTCAAAAAATCATATACGTGCACAAAGCTCTAACTTGCAGAACTGATTCTATAATGAAGTGATTTTGGCGATGAGAAATGATGTCGAGAGTGACGGTATAGTTTGGATAAGTTACATTATAATACATTATAATAAGTTATCTAATAATTTGTAACTGAATTATGCGTCTCCCATAATTTTGTTGTACACAAGAAGTCAAAATACTCTAAAGATTCACCATTGTACAATACCACTTTAGTTTCATTCATTTCAATTCATTTAATAATATCACAAAGTATATTTGATTTCTAAAACATGTTTACAGTTTCCGGACAGTTAAATCACCTTTTAACTTATGTATCAATCAGATATAGAGATAGCGTCCACTCTGACTAGAGGATTAATGTAATTTAGTCAATGTCCGTTTGAAAATAAGTGTGACGTATCATTGCATACTTTTCTGTAGAAGCCACAATATATGTAGATAGTACTAGGCGACGAAACTGGAAGTATTCTGATACATAATGCTCTCCGCCCTCCAGTCAGATTGGATGTGGAAGTGGGGCTGCGCTTAGCCAGTATAACATATAGGTCTGTGGGCACCGGCGCACCTAAACAACTATAAACTTCTTTTTTCGAGAGCCACACTTTGTGTCACGTTACACTGCCTGCAGCCTATATGTTTAACTGGCTATTATAGCTTAACTTCCACAGCCAGACTCCCTAGTGTGCGAGGAGTCTAAGAGAAGTAAAAACACAGAGGAAGACGGACAGGCGAAGACATAGCAGCATATACATATTTAGAGTGTGTAAGTGGGAATAAATTAACTCGTAGCTAGCACGAGTCTGTACAACAAATATATGCAAAGATATCAATTCATAGAAAAAAACCAACCAACCAACCGTTAAAACCAAGGATGGAGACCCTATTTGTATCTGATACATATTAATATCCGTTCCCTCTCCACTTTTAATTTGATCACAGTCACTACCTACCCTTAGTAAATGGATACATTCATTCGTCATTTTGATATTCTATTTAAAATTGTCCTCGCCCATATATCGGAATAAAAATCATCTTTGAATTACAGTAAAGTTTTTATATACTTACCTTGTAATATGAATCCATTTTTTTCACAAATATTAACGCACAATTTTTCATATAATTTGGAAATAACTAAATAATCACATATCTATGGGACAAACGTATTTTTAAAATGACGTTGACATATTAAAGATTGTAACCTACCAACCTTTGACATTATAAGGATACTATTCACATAACTTTTAGAGTTGTTCTAAATGATGTCAAGTACTATAAAAATACGTTAACCGAGGGACTAACAAAAAATACTGTGAATTTTTTAACCACAATTTCTGTCATCTATATGAACTAGTTCGTTTCATACCCTCATATGTTAATAAAAACTGTAACAAATTGGAACTCGTTTCGCTTATCTGCTGCTATAGATGTAAAGAAGTTCAAGAAATTTTACGTAATAATATAAGACTGATCACAAGTTGTATATGTGATTTGAAATTGGAAACGTTAAGGATGAAAAACACAATCCGAATATTTTCAGACACTAAAAGTAGAAGAAAATGTGCTGAAAGTGAAAAAAAAGCTTCAATTGAGAAATTGTCTAAATGCAGATCCGAACTTCTCAGCAAAAAAAAATCACTGATAATAAAAGTTTAATCCGGACTAGATACGATCCTCCACCAGCTTTAAACAGGCCCGCGGGAGATTAAAAAATCAAATAATATATAAAAATATATGGAGTGAGCACACATAGTTGATTTCTATGTACTATCAACAAAATTCAAATTATCAATATTAATGTCCCGAGTGCATGTCAAATTGTCGATAATTTAATTTTCTCGAGTGCGCGAATGCGCAAGAGAGGAAATTATGAGACAATTTGACATGCACGAGAGGGCATTTTGGCAGACTATTTCCTGAGAAAAATTTAATTTAAAATAAACAATAATTGTTCCTTTTCTTAAAATATAAAATAAAAACCAAATGATGTTTATTAATCCTAGACGAAAATTTGGCACTAGTCCAAATTATCGATAATTTGCACTAGTGCAATATTATCGCTGAAATTTGATCGTTGCTGGGTAAACATAAAATATTACAGCTTTTTGGTTGGCTTAAATTTTTCGAAGGAAATAGACCTTTTTATTTCATGAGACAAAAAGTTAAATATTCGGGAAACCTGCGAGGGTTTCCTAGTTACTTAGGGGCTTAGTGCGCATTTCATCACACTTTAGTGACCAGTACAATTCGCTTAGCATATTAATGTACGTTCGACAGTTCGGCTAGAGAAATATTTAAGCAAAAATATGTCTGGTTTAAACAAGCGGAAAATGGACCCTGATTTACGTCAATTACAAGACTGAACGACTGATGAATGATTCTTTATTTATCATAGTGCGTGTAATGCGATAATTTCTGTTCTAAAAATACAGTAGCATTGTTACAGTATAATTCCATCGTGGGCCAGTAAAGAAATGTTAGTTGAAAAACTCATTTATCGGGACTATTTTCTTTGGAAAAGTGCAAACATGTGGAATCAGCTGCTGAGGCACGTATTTCCCGAACACTAAAATCTACAGTAGTTGAAGATCAATATCCACAGGCATCTCCAGAAGGCAGGCACTACTCTATTCAGGGGTTCACTTTCTTGTGCTTGTTTTTTACATAAAAAATCAATTTAGGGAAATGGCAACAAATTTTCCATTCCCAGTAATCAAATCTAGACAGTAACGTTAAAGTTATAATTAATTTGATCCTCTTATTTGAGTAGGAAATGAACAGCTTCTGGTGAAACTTTTTTTGAAGAAATAGCAATATCTAAGAAGAGGAGAGATATTCAGAGTGAAAATAATAGATAGAGGAACGGCAACATTTACGGCAACATTTTTAGGAGGAGACATCAAGAGGATGGTAGATAAAGAGATTTATACCAAACGTGCAACTTTGGATAAAAACACTGTTCACGATGGAAGGTAAAATGAGAGAAATTGGAATCACACATCGGCGAACATACAATTAGACAATTCTGCGCACCAAAAAATCTGATCTAAACCTGACAGCCAATTAAGCAAGAGAAAGGGGGCGCAAGCCTGGAAGGTGGAAGAGGGAACCCAAACCTAAGTAATGTGTTAAACTGTTACAGATTGGTGTTCGGGAAAAGAAGCGAAAGATTTAGTTGGTAAAGGGAGTGATGAACTTCCAAGTCCAGCACACCGTGTCTATATGCATTTCTTCCGCCAGAAATAAAAAATAATAAATAATTAAAAAATTATGAAGACGTCTAAATTTTCTCCATATGTACAGTTTATTAGATAAATCAAGAAAACTTTGGTTGATAGATAGCTGATTTTCAAGTATTTTCGATTGTTTTAGATTGGAGTAGAAATTTATCTGATACAGCTCAGTTAGCTATTCATGTAAGAGCTATTGATTCATAAATTGCAGTTACAGAAGAATTACTGGCTCTACAGCCGCTGCTAGTGGCCACTACTGGAAAAGATATTTTTGACAACTTCTTTTGAACAAATGATTTGTAGTGATATAAATAAGTTTGAGTACCCACGCAAGGTGCGCCTTCAGTGATCGGAAGGAAGGAAGGAAGGAGCAACGACTATAAACGTGTAAGAATGTGATTTAATATTTCTGCACTGCATTATTCAGAAACAAAACTTGAGGATTAAGTTCACTCGGTTGAATGATGAGGAGGTAAATACCATTGCTCATTAAATTTCGCGCCGCGCATTTTTGAAAGAAATCTCTTGAGAACACTTAATTATTGCGAGGTAAGGTGGAGAGACAAAGGTAAAATTCTGAAAAGGTTTTATGATATTAGAAAAGGAGTGGAGAGGATGTTGTAAAAATGAAAAAGAGAACATTTTCGCAAATTTATGTTCCAGCTTGGCTTTGTGACTTCCTGGTAGACAACACAAGATACTTGAGTAACCTGAACTTACGATATTTGATAAATCAGCAATACAATCATTTCATAGCTTTTCAAAACAAAATTCACTTGTGAGAATCGCGTATTTCACAAAAATATGGTCGTTATATTGAAGAATTGAAATCACTGCTCGAGCTTCGAGTTTCAATATTTTTGCAAAACCTCATGTGTGGCAGTTGCTTTTCTTCGCCTACAAAAAGAGTTGATCGATCTTCAAAAAGACATAGAAAACATTATTTTGGTAATTGTATTGACTAATGTCTGTTCTAACAAAGGAAAACTTTGCTGGCATTGAAAAAGCTACGGCAGGGCAGATGAAAGCCATTTCAGAGAAAACTTTCCACAAATGCCTAATATCACATATATTTTAATAAATGATATTATTTTGAAGAAGATTAAATCAAATGTTATATTACCATTCATGTGTTTTTATTTTGAGCCCCATTGTTAATGTTATGAGTATTTTTAATGATCTAAGGAAAGTTAGAAATAATCATTACAGGAGGAATTGTAGCTCCTTTCTAATTGTAAAAAGAATCATTATTTTATGTATAATATAAGCGATTTTCGAGAAAGTCATTGAAAATTCATTGTGGCTATCACTGGCTTACGTGATGTGAAAACGGATAACTTCAAACTCATCCTAGACAAGTTGTTATTAGCTGGGAAAGATTTTTAAATTTATTTGCTGGTGATTGAAAATTCCTACCATACCTCCATATAATCTCCGTTGGTTAAAGATTAAAGAGAGAAACATACTCATTATTGATCCTGAATGCCTGCTTGATAATTCCTCCCTTCAGGTAAATAAACTTACTTGCTTGTATATACTTTATTTTAAAGAAAATATATTTTTATTACGAATAGTGACCAATAAATGAATTATGTTATAGTTCTTCCAATATCAATTGCAAATTATAAAAATTGATATAAAAACCCCTGCCGACATTTTTATTTGATCTACCATAGGCGTAGATACCTCATTTTATAATTTTATTATTATTATAAATACTTTTTAAAGTATTCGATTCGATGTTTTCATTGGTAAACAGTGGAGATGATGAGTCCACGTGGACTGACGGTTGTTAGATGTTTACCGAATTTTATTCAAGAGGTAAAAATTATTTTTCTTTTCTCAATTTGGTATGAGTACCGTGCGTATTTATGAAATATTGATTGTTCCTCGCATAATTGTCTTCTGCAATTAAAATTGGAAGAACTATACACTACTAAGGCTTCAAAAAGAAATAGAATTAATGAAGTATCTAAAATATAGATAAATGACAAAAATTAGATATGATATAGGATTATAAACGAATTGAATATTTTTTAAATGTATAAGAATATGATGTATTTCTCAATTTTCAACATTAAGTATGTTAGTATAGTAATTACAATAAAAAATGTCTAAATTTGATACGAATAATAGAATCGCTGGATAGAGAAAGATTTTTCCTGAATGAAAGGGATAAAATAGTCTATTCCAATTGCAGCTTTATAATAGTATTGGAGCTATTGCTTATATTTTGCTAGGTAAGTTAAATTTATTAGTAAGTATCTCTTGTTCTGTAAACCACTTGGAACAGACTGCAAAAAAATAAATACTGAATTTTCAACGGTACCAATCACAAGTTGTGAAATTTCATCGTATTGCATTTATATTATAAGTTATTTCTTTAGCTAAAAAACTAATTAATGAGATACATGATATTTTTTATGTCAAAGGTAATATCACTCAGAAAAAAAGGTAATAGCAATGACATGATTTCATCAGATCAAAACTGGAGTCAAACATAAGTACCATATAACTTGGTGAGCTGGTAAAATATGATCTCAACAAATAAAGAAGAGATGTAGGCAAAAAATAGAAATGGAAATATCCAATAGGTTATCAATACTAAATAGATTTGTCGAAATTTTCAGAATGATACAAGTCATATTCACAATTATAACAATATTTGCTGCAAAAGTCAAAGTTATAGCTTTTTATTTTATTTTAATTCGAGTATTTTAACATTTTTCGAAAAAGATTAGTTTGTAATACTACATTTATCTTTCTCTAAGACTATTATTTGTTACTTTGATTTACACTGTAGATTGGCATAGTGATAAGAACACACTTTTTATTCATTTATTGCACCCACCACCTAAATATAAATTTACTTAACTACAAAACATTGTTATCTTAAAAGAGGGATTAGACATATATATTATTCCAAATAAAGGATCACCGTGTGCAAGTATTTAGAATATTCTTTATCATTTTTTTTTTTTGTTTCGTCATACCATCTTTTGTCATTGTTACATTTTCTACGATGCTGAAATGGGTGAGAATTAAGTTTTTTCAGTGTGATACGCAGGGTATGAGCTATTTATTTTTGG
This sequence comes from Diorhabda elongata, assembly GCA_026230145.1. NCBI lineage: Eukaryota > Metazoa > Arthropoda > Insecta > Coleoptera > Chrysomelidae > Diorhabda > Diorhabda elongata. Next base: position 9,673,835 of record CM047935.1, read on the forward strand.
TCGATAAAAAGTTTAGAAATATTTTCTCCACATAATGTATCAGACCGAAAACATCTCTGCTGAAGTTTTGCTTGTCTAAGTCATCAGAATAGGTACCTACAAGCTTTTTTCTATATCTTAGACAGTATAGAAATATCTCGTGTCTCCTTCTTCAGAGGATTTCCTCTCTGCTTTTTTCCTATTTTTCTTGTTGTTCCCTTCTATATAGTTTCCTTCCATGGGAAAGTCTTCCATTTGCTTTTCTTCGGAGACTATGGCTTCCGTCGATTGATTTGGGGCTCTCACTTCCATTCTTCGTTCTTTTGTCTTCTATATAGCTCTTTTTCTTGCGATTTTTCCATATTTTTCCATGCTGGCGTTCATCCGTTTTATTTTTTCTAGCATGTTCTGAATTCTAACGATTAGAATTTCAATTTGCGCCTTTCATTTTCTTCTTCCATTTTTCTCTTTTCTTCTTCTCCTCTTCTCCCTTTTCGTATTTTCACTTCTAAGTTTTTATTCATCTTATCGGTCGAAGTTTCCCTCTATTTTTAGAGTTTTTAGGCTCCATGTCTGCAACTTTTTGTTTTGGTTTCCCTATCTTCACCTGAAATACCTGAAAGTACCTAAAAGAAAAGATTAAGCTGTACTGAGAAGTACGGCTATTTCGAAAAACAGATAATCTCTGCACAATCAAATATCTGTTAACATACTCAATTCTTTCATGTGAAGGTATTATGGAGAAAGTTTTATCAGGATCTTACCTGACTAGGTGCATTTCACTGATACACGTGTTCTCTCAATGAAATCACTGAGTGACATCTATTGACAACTCCCGTTGTGTCAATAACGTCAGTTGAAAATAATACACCAAGAATTCATGATGATAACGCGCCAACCCCATAGAAAGCTAAAGGCAAGGTTTGTGAAATCACAATTCAATTTTTAACCAAAAAGCTTCCAAGAGGTTAGAAATTTCAGAAACGCTTCGTAAGCGAGTTATAGTGAGCGATACATTTCGCCCGGATTCCTGATCCACCAATAATAGGAAGCCATATTGACTGTCTCGGGTCTGAAATTTTCATGCAAATTTGTTTGGTCTATAAGTATTTTGACCTTAAAAATTGAATAAAATAGGTCTCAGATCTGTAACTATAATAGTTTTTATGTTAACTGACGTAAAATACAAAATACTTAACTCTAACATACACTTTTTCTTACTTCGTTAAATACCTAATAAATGCATTAAACTTTCCAAGAAAACAGAAAATTTAATTTTGAAAAGAATGATGTGTACAACCTCAGTAAAAAGTGAATATAAGGTGAAAATATCTGTATTTTACTGAAATGAAAATCTAAACAAAAATGATGTCCTACGTTCTGGTAATATTAAGAAAATTATTTGTTTTTGTAATTTTCTTTTTTGTAGTTTTCTTTAAGTTTTATTTGAAAGTTTAATGCATTTATTAGGCATTTAAGGAAGTTATTTTACTCCAATCGCATAAAAGTGTAAGAGTTTTTTGTATTTCACAATTACAAATCTGTGACCTATTTTATCCAATTTTTCAGGTCAAAATATTTATAGACCAAACAAATTTGCATGACAATTTCAGATGGCTTCCTATTATTGGCGGATTAGGAATCCGGGCGAAATGTATCGCTCACTATAACTCGCTTACGAAGCGTTTCTGGAAGTTTTGTTATACCAACTTTTTTCCTTATACTCATATTTACCTATCATTTCTCGATAGAATGGAGTGCTATCCCGAAAAGCCATGTATATATGTCCAAAATTTGTTGTAAAGTAATATATGATTGATCGAATCTTTTTAAGGCAATTTCTTTCATTAATGTCTGTTTCATTATTAGAAAAATGCCACGAATACCATATTTGGTGGAAACGATCTCTACTCAGTACTTGCACAAACACTTGTGTTCCAATTCTTCTGTGTGTAAACCAATATTCATTCCTACTATATTATGGAACCTTGCCCATATGTAAAAGTAGTCCCAACATTATTTTTTCAATTCTACCGTAGACACGGCTTTTCCTTTTCAGACTTTGCACTGTCTTGAAGCGTATCAACATTTTGTCAATGATAACGATTAGTTTCTTCTGCAAAATAGTCAAACCAAACAAATCATTTACAAAGAAAAATTCAACTACTACAATCACTCTTTCGGAATTATTTGGCATCAGAATCACTAGATGAAACGACTTCTAGAATGAAAGACGTCTTCATCACTTTTACATCATTTGAAATTTGCGATAAATTATCTGCCTAATTTCCCCTATCACTATCATCATAATAAAACAATAACACAAAAAAGGAATGTTCCAACCCTATAAATTCGACTAAATACTTTACTGAAATATATATGCAACACCCCTTGCCAGTAAGTTTATCTAAAAAAAGTGAAGTATTCGAGTTTGCTTTCTATTTGTATATGTTACGGTAGAAGTAATAAATTCGGTGATTATACATAATCACCACTGAATTTGGTAAATATGATAAATTATTCCATATTTATCAAATTTGCCGGTTGGTTTATACTTAAAATCCTTAACTCATAGTGAATGTGAGAAAAGTCTCTAAACTTACGAAATGGCAAATAAGAAATTGAATAATGGCATCGAATAATAATTACTCAATATTATTGATACTAAAAAACAAAAATTAGTTAGGCTAGGTTAGTTTAGGTTAAGTTAGGTTAGGTAAGATCAGATTAGTTAGTAACTACTCAAAAAAAACCTGTACTCTATTCTGCTGGACCAATAAAATAATCCGATTTTAATAGAAAAATCTGATTTAAATAAAAAAAATTACGAACACTGCCAATAAGTCATTCCCCTTTACGAGTTGGGGATTTTATAAACTAACTGGTAAATTTGATAAATATGAAATAATTTATCATATTTACCAAATTCAGTGGTGATTATGTATAATTTTATATAATCTCACAAATTTATCATTTTTTTTGTAACATATAAATTTATGATTTAGTTAGTGCATAAAAAATTATTTGAGTCGACGCTTTATGGTTTTTTTATTTTTTTATGTATACGAGTACAAACTGTAATATTCCAGTTTTATTGTGATATAAATTAGGCTTAGAATCGACTCTCCTCAAATCAAACAAATTCGTTGAATTCTAATCTCTTATTACTCTCTATTAATTCCACAAAAATGCCACAAATACATAGACATTGAAATTGCTTATTTTACAAATATAGTTCATTTCACCTGAACTCATTGCCAATCACCTTTTATGTAATATTTACATAACAACATTTTCTTTAAATATTTATGGCGATAACAATAATGTGATGGTAGCATTTTTACTTATTATTTCAGTAAAATGTATAGCATACCACAAAACATTTGAAAATCTAAAGAAAAATAAGAGGTAATTCCTTCAGTTCCGTGTGTAAACCAATAGAGTAAAATTACATTATTCCGCATTTAAAGTAAAAACACTCGGCCTGCTAAGTTACTATAGTATTACTACAGACAAATTTCAATATTTCTTCTTATTTTTTTCAAATAAGGTGTCAATACAGTGGCTATTTCAAAAGACCGACAAGGCGAAAACGGGTAGAAAATGATCACTGCAGCACATGATGGTACAATTCAGGCTATTTAATATACATAGCATATACAGGGTCCTTCACAACGAGCTGAATCGATATGTATATGGGAAAGTACTACGACTAGTGTTCTGAAAATTCGCTTGCATGGGTTTTCCAAAATGCTCGTTTCAGCTAAAATAATTTCAGTTTTCTGAAACTTGTGGACCCAAACTTCGTTATTTTAAGCGGAATGCTATGGTTATTATCAAATTTTTTAAATTTGCACCAAATTTCAATATAACTTTATCAAAGGTATAGTATGCCTAACATCCACCATTTTTTAATTATTTCACATTTTCGAAATTTTTGTACACATACAGCCCTACACTAAAAAAATCATATTTCTAAGTTTCAGTGAGTCAAGTCTAATATTTTTGAGATTTTGACAAATAACTCTTACAGCTTTCAAATCTTTGAAAACCTTGACAAAAATCTATATAGGGTGTTCAGAAAATGGTGAAGAATTTCGATATTTAAAAATTAATTCTTTCAAATGACAACCTTCATATTTTTACCATTGGATTTTACGCTTTAAGTTAAGGACACTTCGTATATCTCAAATTAACGGTTTTTGAAGAAACTTGAAAAAATTGAAATTTTCATGGTTTTTAATTGTTACTTGCCCATGGCAAACAACGAATATCATAAATTAAAATACTTTAGTCAGTTAAAGAGTATTTCAGAACCCTACACTAAGAGGAGGAGAACAAAACTAAAATAAATGTTTGAAATGGTTGACTCCAGCTTCCAAATATTTATGGATACTTCTTAAAAACCCGTGATGAGTGGCGTTTCGAATTGCATTCCGAACTCTTTTACCGCAAGAAATTTTATTTGATATTTATTTTTATATATCTCTCAAATCTAGCTTCTCAAAAATATCACATACTCGATCAATTTTAAGCGACTTGCAAGAAAGCTGGTGAAAACAATAAATACGTTTTAAGTAACTGTTAAAGACTAGAACTTTTGTACGTTCTTATTGGTTTTCAGCAAGAAGAAGTACCAGAAAAATAACTTTTAGTTAAACGTGTTTAACGAGAGTTAATAATAGATTTCCTAGCAGATGGCAGATAAATTTATCTAAATTTTTCCTATGTGGGCATCTATTATCGATTATTTAGAACGTAAAGATTCAAAATTTGGGCAATTTGTAAAGAAGCTTAATAGCTGCGGTTAAAAAAATTCTGGTAGAACTTACTCGAAATGTTAGAGAAGAGTGAGGGATCAATCTTTATTACTGTTACACATTTTGATGCTTTACTGCATAACACTCAATACATAAAACGTTTTTCAATGTAACTTGATCCAAAAGTAGTGAAAAAGTAATTGGACGACCTTTGAAATGATGACATATAGGATTTTCAAGAATTTTATACGCCCTCGCTAGGAGATTGGTCTAGTTAAACTGAAAACCAGCTGACAAACCGTATATATATTTACTTATATGAAAAGGGACATGACATTTTCTACATGAGCTGAAATATCCAAAGTGATATGCTTTCAAATTGATAACCTGAATAAACAATATCCTATCGACTCTAAAGTTTCAAACAACCTAATGAATTACATACTTTCTTATCTCATCACAATTTCTTGTGTTGAAAATAATTTTACTTTAATAAAACGACGCATACTTGAATTACATATTCATATAAATGATGAAGATATAAATTTTTTGTTTGCACATGGTAATACTTACCCATTGTCGTAAGTATAAATATTATTCACGAGGATTAATTATTTGCGACTCCATCTATATAATATTTAATCTTTAAAGGCACTCTGAGACCTTCATGCTCTTTGGATTATGAATAATTGAAGCAAAACTATTACATCATGAAGACTAATTGTAAGTTTAACTAGTTTGTGTCTGTTTTATTAACTAATTCCAATTGAGGCGCATGATAAAAGCCATTAAATCAATATTTTATATATAGCAAATAAGAAGACTATCAATCCATTTTCGTTCGGTCTATTTTATTTTAGTGAATCGCGAATAGCAATATCGATTCATATACAGTTAAAAAAATAAATGAAATTTCTATGTTATTCTACATAATAATGATTGCAATGGAAAAATTCTGAATCAAAGGAATTTATATACAGTGTGGAATTATTATTTATATTCTTTTGTATGAGTATTATGGAAAATGTTGAGATATGTTAACTTGAAATAAATTACCTGAGTTCAAACATATATTTGATTAAAATGTGTGATTCACAAAAATTTAGCAAACCTGGTTCTGATTAATTTCATCGAAAGACCTTTAAAAATCTAATTTCCACGATCTATTCCATAGAGGATATACATATTCTGGATAATATTCACCTGATTAATGTGTTCGCTCCAGTCTTCATCCATAAATAAAAACAATTATTTATTATCAAGTTGCAGAGGCTTGCAAAATATGTGAACATTGGAGACTATACCTATTGAAATACTTTTCGGTTGTCAGTTTTCCGTCTACAAATATAGTTCCGATAATATGATTACTCAAACCTTTTGGGCATATGTTTCAATCTAATGAGGATTAGCCTGTTTTAGGATTCCATTCCACAGTATCCATAGTTGTTTGATATGAAGATATTCGACACTCCATTTATATATCTCTTTCTCTTTATTCAGTTCCTTTTTTTTCGGTTAGATATGTCAAAATTCTATAAATTGTGCAATATCGAAGAAAGTTCCTTGTAAAATATTGGCTACATTAGTTTAGAGAGGTGCAGTTAAATATTTCATTATTAATTTGTTATCAACACATCACAGATATTGACTTACCTTGATCGTATTTCTCTATCTTGAATTATTCTATATAGTTTCACTCACAGTAGTATCAACAGCTACTACTCTGTTAGATATTTATAGATTCTAATGGACATCGACCATTGATAATTTATACGATTCATTTCTTAGTCTCATTTTGAATCATTGTTTCAATATTCCTATCCCAGCGATTAATAAGTAGAACTTATTATCCACAATCACATTAAAAATGAAAGTTAATCTGCACTTATGAATAAATATAAATATAAAGTAACACTTCATCCACCACTGAAATCATGTAACCAGTGTATTCCACTAAAGGAATAATCAAAAGTACTTTCAATCAATCGTAGCTCACTTATTTATTATTAATAACTAAATACTTTATAATAGACATTATACTTTTTGTTTTATTCAAAACTCATAATGCCTAGTAAAGTGTTTGACAAATCTTTACAATTGATATATCCTCTTACAAGGAGCGATTGGTTTCATGAGAACATTGGAATTTGTTATTATATCAAAATTATTGAATCTAAATAGTCGGCAAAGCAGCAAATAATTCCAGTGTCTGAATAATTTACCTCTGGTGTACCAGCAGAACATTTTTGGAACATTTTCCAACTAATCTAAACGACTACTCGAGTAAAAGCAAGTAGCAAAAGAAACGTTTAAAACCTTGTTCACGGCTTTATTTCGTATATATAAGGTTGGTCTCTAAGTTAATAATGCCGATTGCTTAACAGAGCGCAAATGTCAAAATTGGTATAAAAATTCTATTCTGGAAATTTTTTCCTCAAAGATAAGCAACGTTCTGGTATACCTACTGAAGTATATATAACTGTTCGAGAGGTTGCGAAGAGGCTATATGTACACAACAATTGAAAACACTTAAAATTTCTTGGGCTAGTTTAGAAGCTTGATATTTGGGTACTTCACGAATTGAAAGAAATTCATTTAACACAAAGAATCAACATTAGCGATATGCACCCGATATGAAACCGATCAGGAAGCAAACACGATGAACCATCACAAACCATATCGAGCTCTGAAAAACAACAAAAAAGCTCATGCTGTCGGTTTGATGCAATTACGATAGTGTTTTTTTGAGCTGCTTCCACGTAACCAAACGATCAAGTCTGATGTTCACTGTCAACAATTAATGAAACTGAATGAAGCAATGGAAGAAAAACGGCCAGAATTGTCAAATCGAAAAGGTTTAGTGTTCCAACACGATAATGCAAGGCCTCACACATCTTTGGCAATTCGCGGGAAACTATTGGTGCCTGGCTGTGAAGTAATGCCACATCTACCATACAGCTCTGATCTGGTACAATCTGATTACCATTTATTTCGAAGTTTGTAGAATTCTTTAAATGATCAAACTTTCACAAATAACGATGACTTTCAATCGCACCTGGTTAAGTTTTTTGCTGATTAGGACCATGAATCATGAATTCTTTGTTAAAAAAAGTGTTTTATTTCTTACTACAAAACTGAAATTACTTTGTCGCCAACCAATACATAAATTTCGACTTAATGTTTTGAATCTTTGATAAAGTGATAATATGGAAATCGGCATATCAACTTTTCTAGTGAAGAAAATTATTATACAAGATTTATTAGACACTATTTTGTCGCGCGCGTTTCTAAAGCAACGAGTGTCACAAATATTTTTTTATTTTTATCCTATTTTCTACTTTAAACTAAAATGTTGTTTGAACATTATACTAGTAAAGGTATGGTTACTATAATTCGTTGGTAGCACTGATAAACAAAGCTTTAAATTCTTGTTTGTTGGCAAATCAAATATAAAATAATTCAAACCTAACCTTAAAAATACGAAAAAAAGGGTGGAGAACGAAGTGAAGAATTTAATTACACACCTCCAGGATTACGTAAATTAGAAGCAGAGGCTATACATAATTTGTTTCCGAAAAAACCGCGCACCATTTACAAAAAAGTCTATCGGAACTTTCGATTATGGGGGACGCTAACAATGTGCACACAATAACCGAAAATGTTATGTTTGCTTATTCTGAAATTATGAGTATAGATAAAAAATTATCCACATTGTGATCCACAAATTGCTTACGTATAGATAAAAGCATTTTCGCAAGGTTATTAACCTAAAAGGTCCAAAGTTTTGAAATCTGATGACATTCCTCCTGTCTCTACTATCTACGTAGCACCTATTTCTGTGAAAACCATTATACTTTTGTTACATTTGATAGTTATTCCAAATCGTTTATGAGATCATCATCTTCACATTCTTTTGTTTCATACTTAGCCATGACAGGTCGTCATTTCCAGCATTAAAACTTCAAATTTTGCCAATCATACTGGAATTCAGTAAGACACCCATTTGCGTATCGTATTGACTATCTTAAGGCCGGGACATACCTATCATCCATCCTTCCGATCATGATATTAGTAGTTAACACCTTTCCGACACGTGTCCAATTCCACTCCAACAAAACTCCGATGGTGCAGTCTATTCGTTTAACGGCTGAAGGATGCTTGTCTGTTGGAACTCGCATATTTGTGAGTTTATGCGGTATTTGTTTTTCACTAAATTGGCAATTAAGTCTGTTAAGAAGCCAAAAGAGCTTATTGAGGAAGTGAGAAAGTTAGGAAAGTAAATTAGTATCTTTATTGCCAAACGGTGTCTAGAAGTAATTTCTTGTCTAAAATATGTACCTTGCTTAGACAAAGTACATTGAAGTTTAAGTTCCAACAGGTTACATATAAAATTTTGTCGCATCAACAGATGAGGTAAAAGTGTAGAAGATTCACAATTATGGATCTTCTTTTCCAAACAGCAAGTACCCAAAATCTGCGTTTTCTTGTGTTCTCCATGAAATCTCTCCTGTTTTTCTTTTCATCTTCCTCTTCTAAATAAAGTGGCATCATGGCTAAATCATAGCTGCTAAAATTTTTGAAAATTTTGCACACAGAACCTTTCGCAATTTTAATTGAATCGAGACTGGCGAGAGTGGCGAATGTATCGATCCGGAGCTGGAAATCGAAAAGAACTCGGAAGAGTTTAGGACATGTGTGCTCACCATTTCCGATCCTGCACGGATCCGTACTTTGGAGCCAAATCGGACCGTAGTCGGATCGGAGTGATGTGTCACTAGTGTGTCCCGGCCTTTATAGGTGCAACATAGAAAAAGCATATTAATGTACCTACTAAGAGTTCTAATATATTTATATATGTTAACAGAAATGTATGAAACCTAGGAATTTTATACAATTCCAAAGCTAATAATAAAATGTATAAAAAATTGTTTCAAAGATTATTTAATACACAAATAGTCTGGGACATTTTCTAGGAATTGTATGAAATTTCGATATCCTATTACAAAAAGTATAAAATGAATACTTTCTATAAATAAAATGAATGAAACAGTCTCGATGAAGCGATGAAAATCGGAATGTTTATCGGGAGTTTCATTCAGAGAGTATGGTAACAATTATACTTAGTTGTTATTTCTAGAACCGTTGGTGTTATTCATACTGAACACATTGTTTACACTACCACTATACCAACACTCACAATTACAATGTCTGACACACGTTTCGATAACCAAGTTATCGCCTTCAGAGACTGGAGGAGTTATAGAACAGCAAAATATAAGAATAAGCCCTTCTATTTTATTATTAAGCTATATGTATAGAAGGTAGCTTTTTTGCAAGGTAAGCTAAAATGATACTTGAAGTGCAAATTTATTTATAGTTATAGCACAGACTTCTTGTTGTACATACTCTTTACATCTAGAAGGACTCTTAAACAAACATTAATCTACGATCTAGGAAACAATTGTTTTATGATATTGTTCCTGGTACCAACTTGATAAAACTCATCTTCAGTTGTAACCAAACTTACGCCTATTTTATACATCTCAACATTCTCTACCAACCTTGTATTACAACTCATATGGAATTTCCAATAGACACAGGAGGAAACATCTTTTCATTACATTTCATCATTTTTTCTACGTGTTGTTGTAGGTTTTCCTAATGCCTGATGCTTTTAAATGACACAACGACACAAAACAGTAGATTCAAATTCTTCTCGGTTGATTACACATCAACTTACATGAGCCCCTGTAGCTTCTTGTGAAAAAACGTTGCTTTTATTTTGAACACAAACTGAAGGTTGTGTGTTTCGTTTTGACCTAAATCGTTGTTGGGCACTTAACTTAACTCAATGATCACGTTAGGAGTTCACATACAGGAACAGTGATATTTTCCACGGTTTCCTCCAAATTTTCTTCCCTTCGCTACGCTCTCTCCGCGATCCCATTTTTATCTTGAATTTCCGATATTCAAGAACTTTGCAGATACCCTAGGAAATGTGTCTAAGATAATTTATTTCCTGGAGATTATATACATTTTCAAGGAATTCCACACAACCACGAATTACATATATTTTCTTTATGGTACAAATATATAAAAATATTTTAAGATATAATGAAAACAAGTGAATAGGCAGCACATTTTACTGTAATGATATTTCATACATTTAGCAACCTGGGAAGTGAATCGTTGACAGACGAGAATGTCTAAAAACCATGATATATGGTCCCATCTGTTTTCATTTTCTAATTTATCTTCGTTTTGAAAGAAATAACAGCATTTTCTATGTTTTCAGTGTAAAGTGAAATTAATATAAATATAAGAACTTTGCGACTCAAATATTAATTTATAGTTCAACGTCCATAAATTGATATGCTATAAAAACACTCAAGAGGTAATGAAATTTTCAATTCTTCTCAATATGATGTGTGTACACTTATGACCGCAGTTACCCGTCTTCTGATGTTACATTACGAGTAATTTATAATTTGCTCCCGATTTTCCACTGCAAGGACATTAATGTCGGCTAAGTTGCTCGATTGGATTGAGGTTTTGGGATTATACTGACTAATCTATTACATTTATGTCAACCTCCTTCAGAAACTCATCCAAACAAAGAGCCACGTAAGGTCGAGCATTATTGTGCACCAGGCATGACATACACTTAGTTGAATTCTGCTAGGTTTGTGCTATTTGTGCTGCTAGAGAAAAATTGTAAACATTAATTGGAACACCTTAAGCAAAATTTGTTTTCTTTTTTTTGAGAGGTTAGTCAACCACTTTGTCATTCGACACAGGAATTTTTTATCGTAATAAGAAAGGTTGTGCTGTGTGGTGCTAGCATCCTAGGCCACTGTGCAGTCCGTACGAAAATTATTTATTAAAATTCCTTAATTGTGGATTTCATAGGGGCAACAAAGTGCACCACCTTCGTACTTGACACGGGATTTTTTTAACGCAAAAGTGAGGGTTGTGCTATTTCTCTGAAATTAGTGAATAAACTTCGAAAATTGCGGATTTCATAAGATAACAAAGTTCACCACATCCGTACTTGGAACAGGAATTTTTTATCGCAAAAGTAAAAGTTGTGCTGAGTTGTGCTAGTATCCTAGGCGACTATGTAGTCGGCATAGAAAATTATTTCGTCAAAATTAATGATTAAATCGCTATAATCGAGTAATCGTGAATTTCATAGAGACAAAAAAGTAACAACTGTCGCAACTCAAGTTATCAAGGAAAAACTTATATAATAAACAACACATGTGTATTTGACCGTATGTGTCAAATTTTGGCACTCCGTCTACAAAATAAGGAGGCATATAAAAAGGTGTAATAGTATAAAATCACCTATTTACGATGTGGCGAACGAGCTGAGCAAAAAAGATTTTGAGTCAATAATTTTTCCGTTCTCTTGGGAAATGACCATTTTCGAAACGACCGAAAGGAGGACGAAAATAATATTAATGCAGAGATCAACATAGGAAATAACTCCAAAGCTTTATTCAATGAGTGTCCAAGCGTTATGAGGGACGATATTTGCCAAGTGTGTGAAGAAAATAAACGAAGGAACGACATCTTTTTGTCGGTTAACTCCAATACACTAAGAGATAAAAGATTCAAAGAACTGAAAAAAGATGTACAGCATTATATCATGCCAAGAAAGAGTTGTGGACAGGATACAAAAATACAAATTCGATATTGTCCACATCTACTTTTGGAAATTGGCATCGGCGACAACACGAAATGGCGCAAACAATCGAAGTTAATTTCTACTTACTATTATATTCGTCAAGATTTACTGTAAACTCACAGTCCTCAACGTCTTACTTAAGCGGTTCCATAGGTCCCTTAGACACTTGAAGTTTCATTAACTTATCAAATTACTTACCCTTATTTTTGTATTGATATGACTCTAACAACAATAACAAATATAATTATTTATAGCTCCCTCATACAATAGGACTAGTATTTAAGAGAGCATAAACGCGTATAGAGTGTTCTATATAGTCTTAATATCCAACGGTAACAGTAGTCAGATAATTAAAACCACCCTATTTATATTTTATGGTAATAAATAGTTTCTCGAAGCTTTGAATGAAATTATTTAAAACATTTCTGACTTCACCTCACAGTTCAAATTAAAAAAACATTTAGGCTTGACGTCAATAATGAAACGCGCGCCTCAAATTAATGGAAACTTTAAATATTTAATTTAAATACCTGTTCTTGACAATAATTTAATAAATAAAATGCTAATGAATCAACGATCGTCACAAAGTTTCATGACTAATATCAATTAGTGTTTACACTATTACAAAATAATTGAAAGAGGCTGACGTTATCGTAGAAAAATTATTTTTATCACCATTATCTCTTTCACCTGTATTCGACTGATAAAAACAACGAGTATTAGTGACAATGAACAACCTTTATAGTAGTATAGTTTGGTGTTAAATAATTGAATATTTATAGTTTAATTATGAATAAGTGCGTATTGTTTACAATCCTCAATTTTATGATCATAAGAAACGTGCTCTCTGAAAACCATGGTTTATATGAAGAATATTCGATAAGTATGTTTTTTAAGTCGTAGTTTAATTAACTCATAAGCCCAAATATTACATTCAGGTACTTAAGGTATATAAAATAATAATTTAATTCTCCTTATCCAAATACGATCCTTAACTTTGAGGTACTACTGTAAATTGAATTATTATATTTTTTGTTCTATTCGTGTTACAATGAATAACAAAATTTGTTGATTATAGTTATTTACTTCTGATACGAATTATCCAACAAGGTGAGGCGGTTTATCAGTGAATTGTAATGTTTTCTTTCCCAATAGTTCAGTTAAATAGATTAAATTCGCCTTAAAGTAAAAATAATCCTAAACATGTGATACAAATTAAGTTTTAAATATGAAAGGCTTAATTTCAACCTTCAAAAGTATGTATTTGTACAAAAAATATTCATTTACATGTGCAAATTATAGTCCTTATTTTAATTAATTATTGTAGCTTGAGAGAACTTTTTTAATCAAAATACATCAATAGGAACGAAAACTACATCCATTTTCAATGTTTTAAATTTGAGAAGGATTTGAGGTGATTTACTACCTCAAAATTGAAATAAAAATTGTTTCGCAATATAACGGTGTGACTGACAGATAAACAATCAACGAAGAAAAGTAAAGAAAATCATGTAAATAATTTTTTTAATACTTAAATATTATTTGAGTACGTTTATTAAACAATTCTAAATTTTCACTCATGATTTTTTATGGAAATGGACTAAAAAATATACTTACATTTATGTTATTATTCAAAGTAGTTCCAAATTATTAGATGTAGTGTTTTGATTGCATTGGTATTACAATGGGGCCAACGTTTGGAGGACTAACTTGCCTATGTTCGTGAAACGTTTAATACAGTGCCATTGGCGTCAAGGTCATTTCTTTCTACATGCAAGATGCGGTGAAGAGGATAGCTCTAGTTACTGTTTTGTTGGTAACCGATTCTATTTAAAAATATTTAGACTCTTTAGACTCTCTTTCCACTTGTCCTCATTATTATTTTTATTTAGACTCCTAAAATCTTCTTGAGATGCTGAGCTTTAGCTCTCATACCATTTTATTGGTGGACTGTCTAGTGACCTTTGTGTGATTAGTTGCTGGTTTTTGTCTCTTAAGTTTTCCGGCATTCTTTCAACTTGATATCTCCTACCTCTATGAAGTTTACTCCATTAAATGTTTATATCGTTTTCATTCCAGTTGTCCTCATTATTCTTTTTATTGTTGACGTTTCGGATCTTCTTTCCGTTGTTTATTGAGAATAGTTCTCACACGTTTTTTGTAGATTCTTAAGTATCCGCTGAACCTTGGTACCTTTATCGCTTAAGCTCTCGTTTTCTCTATCAAATCCCTGTCGCTCAATATTGCAACTCCAAGGTAATTTAAGCAACAAGTAAGTAAACTGTGATATCTCCGTTTTAGATAGTTACACAAGATGTAGAGTGGACAGTGATTGTATAAAAATGAGTGATAATTCATTTTGTTTTGATAACGATGCGGATAAAGTGGGTTTCTGCAAATGTAGAGAAGGATATGATATGGTTAGCAGAAATAAAACATTTTTCGCTTGTCTAGGCCGTGAGTATTTGTTATAAGTATTAGTTTGATTACCATCAAATGATTATTTTTTCATTTAATCATTTTATGAGTGATATTACCAAAGTCTTATGTCGTTTTCAATTATTAAAATGACACATTAAACTGAACGGAAATAATGATGTGAAGGACAATGCTTTCCAGGAAAACATGGCAGTCGATTTTATTGTTATATAAAATCACATATTTCATATTAAAAAGATGTGCACAATGACAATAAATATTATAAAGACTTAACTATAAAACTTTATTATTTTAG
This sequence comes from Diorhabda elongata, assembly GCA_026230145.1. NCBI lineage: Eukaryota > Metazoa > Arthropoda > Insecta > Coleoptera > Chrysomelidae > Diorhabda > Diorhabda elongata. The sequence goes on from CM047935.1 coordinate 9,688,998, forward strand.
AAATCCTGATAACGTAGAAGTAGAAAATTATTTCTAAGTAGTTCTAAAGAGTTAAAAAATGCTTCTCCACGCGAATATTTTATTGTCGCAGCATATCTGGCTTCCGTGTACATAGATCAACCGGGAACCTACAGGCCTATGTCACTAACCTATTGACTGAAGACATAGAGAAATATGGAGAATCCAGAGCCATCGGACTTGACTTTGTCAAAGGCTTTTTAGCATGTGAACCTTCTAAATAAATGTAGATCGTACAGTTTGTCGTTCTCACTTCTTGGCTGGCTCAGTAGCTTTCTCAAAAACCGATCGATCTAGGTCGGTATCGATGGACACACCTCAGAAAGGTTGGAGATCAACACTGGTCTTCTCCAGTGTTGACGATCTACTACTAATTAAAAACATACATAGGCAGCATTAGATAACTACCATTAATACTAATCTTGAAAATATTCTGGAACGGAGTGGAAGTACATAATACGATTGATTTAATACAACAAAGACCCAGGCTGCTATTTTTAAAAAGAACCTGGAACTACAGCTCAGGATTTGGTTCTATTTGGACATAAAGTATCACCTTCACCGCAAATTCGCTAGTTGGGGGTTGATATTGGAAGCCAGATTTTCTGGCATAGTCACGTGGCTGATTTAGTCAAGGCTTCTCAATTTAGTCTATATCAAGATCATTTGAGAATTCTTATTTTGAATTTGCAGCTAACATACAATTTCCTTTTTCATTTTATAATGATCGTAGTTTATTGTAGAATAGATATATTATCCGTATTATTTTCCTCTTTCCTGGTAAAACTCTTACCACTAGCGAAAGCCAGGATTAGGATTAAGGTTATTCTTTTTTTCGCTAAAACTTGACCATTGCTATATCACTGTGAGTTATATTATATCCTGGAAGTGTTTTAAAGAGCTTACTAGAATATTTTATATCCTCCGGTTTACTATAAAAGCGCGCCGGTAGAGAACGAGATTACCGATTTCGGTCAATCCTTTATATCAGGAACAAATAATTAAACACCAGTATTTTCAATTACCAACTAACTAGTAATCAACTTCCATCAAAAACGTTTCTAGCTGCTGGATTTGGAGAATCTTGTGAGAAAAACATGCAATGCCAACTTATATTAACGGAAAATTCGGAATGCTATGAATCAACTTGTAGATGTAAAGATGGATCCCATTTATACAAAGACGGCAGATGCTATGTATCAGTACGTAAGTATTAGTGAAATTGAAAATATTTTGCTGAAATTGGTCTTTTCATCAGACAATCCACCATTCCAATACACTTCGATGATCACACACTAATTATTATTATGTTATTTAATAATTATATTCATACAGATTCTGTTAAAATAACAATCAAAAATGGACCATATTGATAATAATCTAATATTCGATTGAGTGGACAACTACTATGAAACTAAATAATTTTGATAGTTAAATATATATTTTTTAGTTTTGGATGATTATTGCAGTAGTGACGGTAACTGCTGGATGATGGATAACAAATTTGGTAATTGCGTTTATGGAAAATGCATTTGTCCATTTGATAAACAAGTACCCAATACTGAGAAAAATGACTGCATAGAAGGTAGAAACCTTGGGGAGTCCTGTGAAAATGATAATCAATGTATTTTAGTTGAAAATACGCAATGTAGAGTAACATGCAGATGTGCGACAGGATTTGTATTATCACGTGATGAAACAAGATGCTTGAGAGGTTAGTATGTGTTTTTATTGCTCAAATATAGGAAATGAAACTTCTGGACATTAAAGATTCCATAATTTGCATGTAATTCCAATGCAACAAATACAAATTACCCGAAACTTTCATAGTTACAGATTAACAAACGCGTTTAATTATAAGAAAAATTTCTTTAACCATCGAAACAGCCAAGGACCATGTTCTATTCACATGTAAGAAACTTATAATTAAATCCAATTTATAATAACACACCATTATAAATATTGTAATTGAGTCGAATATTGCATAACAAAACATTTATTTTTAATTGTTTGGATATTTATACAAGGGTTGCAACCCAAGTTTTAAGATGTGGCAACACTGATGTGAATATGTCAAATATGACATTGCCATCATGAAAATTGTCACTTTTGATGGTGAATGAACTTAGAACGTGTTGTCATTCGAGTGCTATTTGGGTTGTTCGCATATACTTGAAACATCCATCGTCGTGGAACAACAACAGCAGTGTGCAGATAAACCAAACATTGTCGTACATTGCTATAGGATGAATTTCATAAGGGACATTCTGCCTGAAAACATCGATGTCATATGGCATACCGTGAGATTGAGGCATACTTAGGCATTAGTGCTTCAAAAGATGTCTATAAGATCGTGACAGGCGATGAATCATGGATCTACGCATATGAATCTGAAACTAAAAAACAATCAACAAAAGTTGCTCGCGCACTTCGAAGCGAATGGTGGCCTGATTTTTCAAATAAATTGGATATGTCGCCTCCGATACATTGGAGCAATGTAAAATGGTCAATTCTGAATGGTACACCAGCATTTGTTTGCCATAAGTGTTCAAAAAATTTAGAAAAACCAATCTTCAAACATCGAGTTAATGGGTCTTCCGCCATGCAGTGCTTGTTTGGCATCCAATGACTTCTTCTTATCACCATTACCGCAGTTCAAAAATAAATTACGAGGTCAACGTTTTTCTACACCTGACCTCAATCGGAATGTGAAAAATGCGAAAATGTGAGAAACAATAAAGCCATATTCAATTATAAATACGAGTATTTGTCTATCTCAAAACTTAAGTATCAACCCTCGTACAAAATTTGGCAATCAGGTACAAAAAATTAAAATAGCCAGATTCATCAAAGATGTTGAACAAATTATTTTAAACATCTTAAAGTAACTCTATTGAATTTAAATCAGGTCTGCTCGGTATCTATTCTAACATTTGCAAGAAAATCTTTGCAATGTTAAGCTTTTTATTACCGTGCATGAAGAGGTGTGAAGGTTACTGTCTTCTATAAATGGCGCAAACGGATTCACTTAATCTTTCATAATGTTTACAAGATAGAAGTCTGTATTTGAAGAGCGTGTATAAATAGGAAATCAGTTTTGTAGGTGCCTCAAAACATACTCCATCAAGAACATTTTTGATCAAATACCAAATGACTCTTTTGGAAAAATAGTACCATAAGAAAATCTTTCTTTAGTTCTGTGCCATATGTAATTACCATAATCTAGAGATTTTAGGCTCACTTGTGTTTCTTCTGTAAGCAACACTGGCTTCCAGTCATATAATTCACATAATCTCTAGTGAATCTTATTCTGTGTGATCTAAAGTAAATAGCGGTTAAGTAGAAGGCATTCTACTGACCAATCCAAGTTATTATACAGACTTCTCATCGACTTGTATAGATGATTTGAATTATTTTATAATTCTTTTGGAACACACTGTATATATTTTATCTGCCTGGATAAAATAATAATAATTTGACGTTCTGAAATGTATATTTTTGGACTCTCCTTCCTAATTTTGTTGATACTGTGAATTTTTTTATAGAAATAATACATAGACTTGAAGTACATCACAATCACCCGATATCTCTTACTTTCTTTTATATGCAATCGTGAATATTACATTTGTAACAAAGTTAAGTATGATTATTTATTCAATACTGTTTCATATTATTTCAGCTGCAACAAGATTTTTTGATTATTGCGAAGAAAATGAGCAATGTAGTGCTTACCTGCAAGGTAGTACGTGTATCTCTAATAACTGTACATGTTCCGAAGGTTTTCATAATTGGAATACCCAATGTGTTCGATCTGCTGGACTAGGTGGTTACTGTTCTGGTACTGAAGAGTGTATTCCTGATCCAAAATTCTCAAATGTAATAAATTGTATCGACGGAAACTGTCAATGTTTACGTGGCTCTTTTGATGAACAATTGGGCTGTAACAGAGCGGTATCCCAGCAGGCTGGGTATATTTTTATATTTATTTTAAGTAGTAGTGTTCTCAAATTTCTATGACCTAATATATATTTTTGTAGTTACTTCTGTTTTCACTCAATTGATAATACCTATCTACCTATGAATTACAATTATTAAACATTTCCAATGTAATTTTAAGAATGAGAATAATCAAACAGTTTCTGCGAAGAAATAACAAAAAATTTATCTTATTTCCAATAGTAGACTCAAAATTCAGATATAGTCTAGTACAGTGAAGTCTCTATAATCCGAAATGATCGGGACCGGATTCATTCCAGATTAACGAATATTTCGGATTAATTACCAAAATTCATATAAATACAAAATCCATCTTATAAATTACATAACCTGGTACAGTATAAAGCGATAAAGACAGTTTGTTTCATTTTATAAAATCTTAAACTAACAAATTATTTGTATAAAGTGCCTAACAAGAAACCGAATGTTTTCAAACGTAGCAAAAGTGATGTTGTACAGTAAAAGTAAAAGTAGTTTTCTCTTTTAGGGTATCATATTCAAAATACAGTACAGTACATACGTATCGTACTGTAGCAGTCATTAAATTTATCACTGAATAGTATTAATATATCTTTTCTTAAATTATTTTCCACAAATTTCCAAACATATTTAATTTAATAAAACACTATTCTAGTTGACGAACTCAAGATACAATTGTATTATGAGAACAGTGTACTAAGAAGTTGCATTAGCGTTTGTTTGGCAATCCTGAAAGAGGTTTTTTCGCATTAAGTGGGAGAGAGAATCACCTGACGAAACAAAAAGTCTTTATTCTGCTGGCGCGCTATTTCTTGCATTCCGTCTGCAATCTGTGTCAATGTGAGTGGTTTTTTCTACCGCTTCTTTGATTCTATGAATGTAGTGAAATGGCTCCGAAACGGAAATATATTTCGGGTACATCACAAGGTAAACTTAACTTGCTAAAACGCTTAGACAATGGTGAAAGTTCCTCAAAATTGGCTGTTGAGTTTGGACTGGGGAATTCCACAATCACTGACTGGAAGAAAAACCGATCAAAAATAGAACAGTTTTGTATTTCTTCAATGAGTAAGTGTATTGAATCTCGCCAAACAGTAAAAACTACACCATTGGAGAAACTTTGGCCGGTAAAGAAGAAAAAAGTGCACCAGGTTTCAAAATACGTAAGGAAAGATTAACGGTTTTAGCCTGTACTAATACTGCAGGAGCTGCCTTACCTGTCATTTACTCAAACTCAAAAAATGCATAGATAAAAATGCTCAACATATACTGCAGCATGTTAAGCTCTCGTACAATAAAAAGTTATTGAGACGGATCCTTGAAGATGAAACACTCATTATTTCAAAAGCTCAAAGACGTAATTTATTGGGTTGCATAATCATGGGAATCTACGAATGAAAACCTGTTGAAAAAATCCTGGAACAAAACGTTGGCCAAGCCTAAATTCTGAAGAAACCCCAAATCAACAAACAGACAGAAACAATGTTGTACAGGTGCAGAAACAATTACTACTATGAGGACGCTAATGAAAATGATGTGAAAGAGTGGCTACAAGCTGACGATAACAATCTTAAAATTTTATATGATCAGCAGATTGTTGATATGTTTCTTAAAGAACCATGCAACGTGTCACATATAAGAGCGAAGGTGAAGCTGACGTCGACAGTGAGCGGAGGGTATACCACTCGAACACCACGACTGCCTTTGATACGTTCAACAAGAGTCCACCTCGGCCCCAGCGGATACGTTGTTCCTGAGACGTTGGCGTAACTTTGAAGGCCACAGAGATTTCTTCGTTTCTTCGTCAAAAAACTGTAGCGGACTTTTTTAAAGTCAGTATAGTTTAGAATATTGTTCTCTTTTGTTCATTACACTTTACTGTATTGGAAAGATACTGTAACTCTCATCAATACATTAATCTACTAATAAATTTCGATATTTTTTTTTGAAGGGGAAAGTCAAATGAGTGAAAATACAATTTTGAATGGCTTAGAAAACATTCTAGTTCCATAGGGTTTTGTCTCCATAAAAGCCAATTTTTAAAATTGGCACTAAAACAAGAAACAATTTGTTAAAGCGTTTGTCCAAAAAGCAAAAACATCTTCAGCTTAAAATCCTTGGAAAAATTGAGTTATTCTCTGAAAATGAAGAGGTCTTTGTAAAAAATGAATATAATAGGTTGTGGCAAGAAGGTAAAATAGTTAGTTGCATGAGTTACAACTCATATTTGGTGCAAACTATATAATTGTACAACATAAATGTCGATTCACACATATCCGTGCTGTGAAATAACGTGGAAAAAAATATTGGCTGACGAAGTTCTTTGTAAACTGAAGGAGGAAATACGGTGCGTGTCCAAATATGAACGGCATCGTGAAAACTTGGAGTCCTTCATATTGTAAAGAACTGGTCGTTCCCGAACCAACTTGTTGAGAAGCTCGTCGTTCATATTACAAAAATGAGGTACAGTGAATAAAAATGAAAATGGTTTTGAAGTATTATCTTTATCCGAGTGTGTCTTATGCTCCAAATGTATACTTAGATAATAAACCGACTTTATCAAATGATAATACCAAAGAAGACAATTATTAGAGTTAAAGTCACCAACAGTGTGGGAAAAGGTTTTAGTGGAATAAGAAACAAGGTACTTCTTCAGGTATGCCGAGTAGTAGTCGGAGTATGACACTGCACGTAATAAAATTAGAATTACTGTCTGAAAAACATGTGAAGTGTTTATTAAATAAAGTGTATAAAGTTCTAAACATGTTTTATTACAATAAACGACATTACATTATATTAGGTTTAGCTAAGGATGGGACAAATAAATGTTCACCCTTTTTCACCCAAAAATAAATAGCTTTATTGATGATCTAATAAAAAGTTGTAAGTTTTTCTTTGTATTTTACAAAAATATTAGTTTTGTTACGTTACTCCTTCCTTCCTAAGTTATACATAACTTGAATAAAGCTGCATGTTACAATTTTTATATTTCCTTGTAAATTCTATAACTGGTAACTGAAAAACGCGGAAAGATAAACATCAAAATTTGATTAATTGTCTGTTTTCATAACAATAAAAAAAGCGTTATTTTTGTAATTAAAATTGTGTCACCTCTAGGTCATATATGGTAACAAATAGACACATTGGATAATTTATTGGAGAACAATTAAAAATAAAAAAATGTTCATTTATAAAGAATTATATGTAAAAATTTGTAAGGATGGATCAATAATTGAGATGGTGACAAAAGTTTCCTATTATAATTTTATTTTATCAGCCTATACATAAATATAATTTTAAGTACACTAATACTATTACAGGTAAAATTGTATATTTGGTTGCCGAACTCCTTGATGAATCTGAAACAATTGGAACTTTATTGAAATAATGAGTTTGTTCATATAATCTGCTACTTCAAATTCTTCCCGTACAATAAATAATCTTCTAGTTTTAAGTTCAATACATACATATATATATATATATATATATATATATATATATATATATATATATATATATGTGATAGAATATTTTGAGGTAAAAATTTTTTTATATATACAAATAGGTTTGATGATAATGGGAGATCAATTCACACCTACATCATAGTCAACTCCTGCGTCTTCAAATTACGGATAATCTAACCTAAGAAGACAGAGCTCAACCAATCTAAACGAATTATGAATTTATGTCATTTAGTGTCACCTGTTTGTGTATGATCAAATCTAACAAGTTCATTTTGATTGGCCTCTCCTTACAGTTACTATATCTTCTCTTATTAGATCAAAGGCTATCTTTAAAACTATAAAACATGAATGAATTTCCTTATCATTGAAAATATTTTTCTTAGAAAGCTATTCAGAGAATTATATGTGATAAGTGGAAAAAGATTATTTGACATGTTCAAGTAAAGATTGAAACCAAAATGTAGAATATAGACATTGTCATTGATGTGCAGGTTGTGCCCCTTATTATAAATATTGATGACAGTGGAAGCTCAATGTCATCTGATGGGAAATAAGAAAATATGTTGAGGTAAAAAATGAAGATTTTATTTTAATGTTTAAATACACATATTTTTAAATTTTTAAATGGACATGTTCCATATTTTGGCCGTTCACCTTTCACGTTTACATTGTATATTTATGTATTAATAATTGTGCATAATTATTTATAATTTATATTATTAATCTGCTGTATTAAACCGCAAATTATTTCTTCTTTCGTCATATTACATGCTCGGCGTTTTCAACTCTGATCACGTGAAATATGTGTGAATATATTTTTATTTACTATTTTTCTCTGATAGAGTATAATACATTCAAAGACTAAAAAGTAAAAAATAATATATTTAAAATAAAAATAAAATTAAAAAGTGAAAAATAACGACAAGATAGGGGTCGTGCTGAACAAGGTTGCTATGTTTATTTTCTGAAGTTGTTAATAATGGAGTTGAAAAAAAATTTGGGCGTTTTAAGAGAGTACATAACACAACATATACTATTCTTGAAAAAGAAAAATATTTACGCGCCCTGATACTATTATAATGAACTCTATTATTAGACAAATTTCTAACGTCATACTTACCAACCTTGATCGCCACGACCCCTATCATATCCTTATTTTTTTTACCTTATAGTGTATGTATATTGAACCTCTATAAAGTGTGATTGTTAAAAACAACTTTTTTATAATATATTTTTAATGTCTTTCACATCAAATACCACAGGCATTTTCTATGTATTACTTTTCATTTAGGTTGATAATAAAACTTTGAATTACCCCTTCTATTAAAAGTATACACCCTTTATGATACAATTTATTCAATTTTCTAAAATAAAGACAAATAATTCCATTATATAAATGGTGGTAGAAGTGTTACTGTCTTATTTGTTATTTTTTTAATCAAAACAACACAAGACTATATTATTGTCGACATTAGTAATTCATTCATCGCCTATTTGCTTCTATAAATCAAAAAAACTATAGATGCTGGTCAATTACATTTTACTTTCACGTCAATACTGGAAATGATTCTTTCTAGGCGTGTAATAAAGAATGATAAATTTTATTAAGGTCACATGTTAAAACTGTTGAGTAAACTTCAGTATATTTAAATGTATAATATAATACTTACGTGAACATTCTGTATTGTCTTCGTTAGGCACGAGATGAGTTTTACATTCGCAGATTTGTTGCTGTTTACAGTAAGCGCCATCTATACAGTGTTCATCATACTGACATTTTTGGCCAATAACTAAAAAAAAATCTTGTATCAATTTTTGTGCAGTATAAGCTGTTATAAGTTGTTAAGTGTGGACAATTAAAAACTTTACACGTACACGAAGACTATGGTATGAAAAAAATTGCAGTGAACACAGGATCATATTTCTGATATTGGTCGAAGATGAAAGCTTGTTGTACTTATCTGATGTTCATAGTTGTATTCAATTTGTTTGGGATTTATTTTCTTGATTTAATTGTTATAATTCAAAGTTATCATTAGGTAAAGGTGCAGTTATTGTCGATTAAGTTGTTTGAAACGATTGAAGTGAGAAGTAGAAAAATTATGTTTGAAAAATTTTCTAATACATAAATATCAAGTGTTTCCATTTCTTTCTGTTAATAGTGAAACAGAATCACAATATTAATTTCATAATATGCTTCGAATTCTAGATAATCAGAGATTATAATTTGTAATTTCTTCAAAATTCTTAGTAGGTATAGTGAAAACTTGGTTATTTTAATATAATATTAATAAAAATGCTATTAGTTATGACACTTTATTGTGTTTGTTTTGGTATAATTGAAATACGTACATCATTAGTTACCTTGAAGTGTTTCTATATGGAAGTTTTTGTGCATTTTCCATTAGGTTGGAATTTCTGAAACCGTTGGCGATATTCATACTGAATACACTGTTTACATCACCACTACACCAACGATTACACTGTCTGACCAGCGTTTCGATAACCAAGTTATCGTCTTCAGAGAGTGAAGGTGAACTTGATTATAGAAACGCTGAACAGACAGTGTAATTCTAAGTGTTGGTGTAATGGTAGTGTAAGCAGTGGGTTCGGTAGAAAGGCGGTATAGAAAAAAAACTGAATGTTTGGTGTACTGGAATGGTTTCCGAGAAAAAGTTAAAACAGAACTTTCTATAGGTAATTTATTAGTTGTCTTCATTCAATTTCGGCACAGTTTACCTTCAGTCTCTGAAGACGATAACTTGGTTATCGAAACGCGGGTCAGACAGTGTAATCGTGAGTGTTGGTATGGTGGTGGTGTAAACAGTGTATTACGTAAGCATTTATCATGTTTTTTATCAAAGAACCAACGGAATTCATTCATTTCGCACTAACTGAAATATAATACATTGCTGAACTCTTAACTCACTCTGACAAAAAAAATGTACTCAAATGATTTGATAATGAAGATGATATACACTTTCATCTATATCTATTCTATATATTCACTAATAGTTCTGTTATATTTTACCCAAATATTTTCTAGCATTTAACATTAAAATTTAATTAAAAAATATGTCATGTATATGTTTATTATCATAAGTCTTAATATGAAATTAGAATGTGGAGATATCAGTTTAATTTTAATTATTTTTATACGATGTACTAACTAGATAAGTCAAATCTGAGTATAGTGGTGTTAAACGTTGCCTTGCCAGTAGTGTTCACAATGGTAGAGTGAAACTGTTGTCAGATGTTCTAAGATATTCAAAAAAAAAGGGCAAATACTTTGCGCCAGTGGAACAAGACGTGTAAACAGGGCAACAGAGGGTCAAGATCGTCCCCTAAGGTTATTATCTTTGTTCTGATCTTTCTGAATAAGATAAAACTATGAGGTGCTTTAGTACAGCATTTTCTTTTCGCCCTCGTAAAACTAATTATCACAAATCATGGCTTACGAAAGGAAACTTCATGTACTTCATCCAAAAATATGAGATCACTGTTATGTATCAAAAAATTCACATACAATCGTCGTAAATTATTGTACTGGAAAACTATCAAAACTATTAAACAAAACTACTACAAAAATCGCATCTCTAGAGCTAAAATTTCCTTGAAAGAAACATTGTCTGTTATTAATAATTTGAGGAACAAAACGCTTTCATCAAACACATCAAACACTATTGACCTCGGCCCAGAAGAACCCAACAATTATTTCGTTAACTCATTTTCCTTAGGCCTGGAGGTAGATTTGAGCTTGTGCAAACCTTACTCGGCATTCAAAACAAGACTTCTTGAGGCATTGATGGGTTATCAGCTAATTTGGTTTTAGATTTTCCAGATCTCCCTAGATGTCTGAAAACAGCTATAATTGTTCTCCTGTACAAGGATGGCGAGAAAAATAACACTAGTAACTCATGACTAATAATTGGTCTTTTACATTGGTTTGAATCTTACCTTGAATGTAGAAAACTAGTACCAGCTAATGGTTTCGAGTAATTTACTAGTTGGCAGAGGTGTAGCTCAGGATTCAGTTTTAAGATCAATTCTTTTGTTAGGTATTCATTAATGATGTCATTGACTTAAGAATTACTGGTAAATTTATTTTATATGCGGATGACACCGGTGTAACCTGAAGTGGTCCAGATATTCAAGCTTTACATTCTACCATGGGCAATGAACTCATTACCATTAAGTACTGGTCTGACGTGAACTAAATCTCAACAATGACTTAATTCAGTCTCCAAATTTGATAATGACGGAAAAATTATCCTCTGATTGTTTTACCATTCAATCTATGTCTAAACAGCTCGATTCTCGTATTGCTTTAACAGCTTACTACTCGTTGTTCGCATCTTCGTTATGGTTTGCCTTTCTGAGGCTCTCGTAGTTTGCACCTCTTTAAATCTAGGGGTAATGTGAATTCATATGCATATCGACACATTTAAGAAACATTGCAACCTCATCTGATTCTTTACCTTAAGATACTTCAAAAGGACGATAATGGTCAGCTACATATATCCTTCCGCCACACTTGAATCCATCTCCTAACTAGGTTTTTCAAGATTCTCGGGTTGATTTCAAATGGCATTTATCGGATATAATCGAGAGAAGGTAGAGAAATTTAGAGGCGTCCTCAGACGCAGAAACTCAATTAGAGTGAAATTTCAATTTTTCGCATATTACTCATATATTCTAATGAACTCTGATTTAGTTTATGATATTGTTATCTGCCTACAGTTCAATACAAGTCTGAATACCTCACTAAATCTAAAATAATTTTGGTGGTCTGAATTAAAGTCGTAGTGATAACTGATCTTAATCACTTGATATCAAAAGTTATATTCTTTATTTTGAATTTTCAAGAATATATAATCGTAGCTAATAATTGTAGGTACCTTTGTTGGTTACAATTCAGAATTAATACAACACAAAAAAATTAACCATGATTTAGTATATTTTCGATATTTCATCAGACAAAAAAGTTTTATTATTATTTTATGGTCACTCTTCTCATCAAGTACTACGAAATGATATACTATGTTGGTTCAGAAAATATTTCAAACGATTCAACTTTGAACTTGAAAATACTGAAGTTTTCATGTAAATGGAACTGAATTGTATTTATACCCTATACATACAAGAATTTCATAATATTCAGTGGATTTCTTACAAATGAACAACAATGGAACGAACCCACATATACTTTGTAATTTATTACAAAAGGTTTTCCAATGTGTGTTCTAAAATATCGGCCGACGGTTTTCAACGTGATTTTGATTTGTAAATCGCTCAATTGATGTTTGAGGTTGATAATAATAGTTGGAAAACATCATTTTTATTTTCTTATTTCTTAAACCTTTTGATATGTATATGCTTCTAAATGTTCTTGATTTTAGGTCTCTTCTGCTTTAAATTTTTCTAATGATTTTTATCTGTCTCTCAAAAATTATTAAAAAACAACTAATAAGAGACATAAAATCAAAAACATTTAGAAGCATCATTTTTAATTAGATATGGAAGTGGAAATATTGAAAATTGAGTAGTGTGCGCAGATTGAGAATACATTTTTAAAAACATTCAAAAAAATTGGGCGCGTTTGTGATTCATTACATTTTCATAATTTGTTTTAGATTGGTTCTATTTTGAAACTGAATGAATAATGCATACGTACATCATTGAGAGGAATGGAGAATTTCTAATAGTACCTATATTTCGTAATTTTGCTATCTCTAATTTTGTATTTGGTAAAAAATATTGCATACATACTTCCAACACATTTGTCCCAATATTTGTTTGGCCTATAATCAGGAGATATACATTGACATGTTCTATTTCTACTGCATAAGTACGCCCAGTGTCTACATTCTCCTACGACTGTACATGGATCATTAAGTTCACCTAAAACAGAAAAAATATTCAATGAATACAATATTACTTGAATTACAGCTTCGAATACCCAGATATGTGTTGTATATTACATAAATTTTCATACAGAGGGGAGAATACAAATAAAATAAATTTATTATCTTATTTAGTGCATTATGAAAAATTTCTGAAACACATCAAATTTGAATAATGAATTGACCCTTTTTAACGTGAAAAATATCTCACCATCCTTCACTATTCTCATCTAAATCAGGATATTTAATTTTATACACAATATACAATATCCTCATTCAGAGAAATCCAATAAGCCAAGATTAGGTAATCGTGTTGCCCATTCTATCGAGTCTCTCAATCCTATTTACTGATTTGGATATATATGGTGTCCAAGTTCTACCTTAAGTTGATTATGTGTTGGTTTTCTATTTTGCAGAAACTATACGTTAATTGTTTGGTAGATACCATCCAAAAAGAAGAATGTTATGGTTTATTAAGAATATCATATGGTATTCTGGTGATTTAATAGATAAGGTAGAGACCTTTCAAATGATATATTATGCATCTATTCTAGTTTCTTCACGTCGTACACTTTGGCAAATTCAGCCACGCTCATCAATGTGCGTTACTAGATGATGGTAGTAGGGATTAGTACGGTCCTTCAAGCAGGTATACTTGACTACTATTGTCAGTTATACTGTGTCTGTTAGATAGTGAAGAGCACTACGTGGGTACCTAAACAAATCAAAAGTGAAAAGAAGAGTTTTGACTGAACGGAGTAGAGAAATTTTTGCAAATGTAATTTATTTTATGCGCCGGGATACGTCAGAAAATAAACCTATAAGGAACATTCAAAAATTTCAAGAACGTGTTGGCATTGCCACAGGTGTCAGTGTCCATATTATTTCAAATATTGAAAAGGAGGTAAGGCAAATATAAAATGGGGAATCTTCATTATTTTCTACTCCAAACAAAAAAAGAAAAATATCAAAACCCAACATCTCCTGAATAATTAAAGAATTTTACTTAACATATATATTTTTCTGGGATACAGAATTTAGTACTTTGATTATTTACCGTACTAATTCACCAAGCTCATATTACCCTCTTTGTCATCCGAATACTTTCTCATTTTAACTTCGTGCCTCTCGTCCGTTTCTCTACATTCCCTCCTGTATTTGCCAAACTGTACATAGATATACATTTTTTACCTGCCAACATTTTGTGTTCATTTTCTAGAAATTTTATGGAGGTAGAAGAAATAATGAAAAAGTGGAAAGAGTTTTACAGAATATTAAATGACAGTAAACGGTAAAACGTAAGAGCATCAGAATTTCTCATGTAGCTGAGGAAAAAAGGAACAGATTGAATGACAAAACTTGAAGAAACATGGGAGAAAAGACAGATGTCAAGAGAACCAGGTTTTAGAAATAAAACAAAGCAAAAGCGATAGAAAAAATAATTTAAGAAATAGCTGACGTGGTATGTAATAATGTAAAGTTGAATCAGGAACAAAATCATGGACTTAGATAAAATTATTGAGAAACAAAATCGAAACCAAGAAAGAAATAATGGTACTGACATCAAAAAAAAGAAAATTTTTAGAGTGTTTGACAAAAGGCAAGCCTCTTGTAATTTAACCAAGAAACCATTAAAAGAAAATATCCAGGTTTGTTAAAGGAATGATGACCGATTACTGTTGGACTCTATATTATGTGAAACAGAGTCCAAGCTATATAATAATTATTTTCTTCATACCTCGGTCGAAAATACGTTCTTTCGTCCCTAGTAGCATGGATGAAAGTTCAACATTTACTCCCTGTAGAAAATACACGCTCGTCCTCCATAACAGCGGGAAGAAAAAATTTCTCATGTGTAATTACACTCGTAACTAGGGACTATTTATTCTGTTGCTATGACAAATTGTTAATTGCTGTCATTAGTATTGCTACCTCTAACCTTAATAAATAATTATCAATATCATGCTTCATAGACTACGAAAAAGCTTTCGATAAAGTTCAACATCACAAACTTTTGCAGCTCCTTAAAAAATTGGAAAAAGACATTCTTTGTATCGAAAATCTGTACTGGCACCAAAAAGCGCAAGTCAAAGTAAATCATGGTCTAACTGAGCAATTTCGGATTCTCAGAGGAGTACGTCAAGGTTGTATATTGTCGCCGCTCCTGTTTAATACATACTCTGAAGCCATCTTTCGAGAGTCACTTGAAGATAGAGACATTGGGATCAAAGTCAATGGAGTCTGGGTCAACAACATACGTTACGCCGATGACACAGTACTGATTACAGATAATATAGATGACCTACAACAACTAATTAATATAGTAGGCGGACATAGCCAAAACATGATTATCACTAGGGAAGCGAATACGTTTAGAAAATTTAGAGTAACATATAATGGAAAACCTATAGAACGGGCAGAAAAATTTAAATATCTAGGAACATGGCTCTATGAAGAATGGTCGTCGGACGGTGAAATAAAATGCCGAATTGAACAAGCTCGAAGTACATTAATAAAATTTAAAAATATATTTACATGTACCGACTTTGATCTTGATCTTAGACTGAGACTTGTGCGGTGCTAAGTTTGGTCAGTGCTTCTTTACGGGATTGAGAGTTGGACCCTTAAGGTAAAAAACATCAACAAATTAGAGGCATTCGAAATGTGGGTATATCGTAGAATCCTGAAGATACCATGGCCTGCCAAAGTGAGGAATGAGGATATTCTCAGGCGTATCAATAAAGACCGTGAACTCTTTAACATCGTGAAGAAACGAAAGATTGCATATCTTGACCATATAATGCGAGGCCATAAATATCAATTCCCTCAGCTGATAGTCGAGGGCAAGGTTGAAGGTAAGAGAGGATTGTGACGAAAGAGGATGTCATGGTTACGAAACGTGAGGCAGTGGACGGGTATACAAGATATTCAGACATTGATCCATACCGCTAGAGATAGAGAAGCCATGAAAAATTTGGTCGCGAACATCCAATAATGGATAAGCATTAAAAGAAGATGATTAATATCATAAAAAGTGAAATTAATAACGTACTTTCGACCGGCTATGAAGAAAAATCGTATACACTACACGGGTCGAAAGTTAAAATCTCGATCCTGCGCATTATGACGAGCAGGGCCGAAAATTTAACTTTCGGCCCTTGTAGTGTAATATACTATTGTGTATCAAGTACTACATTTTCTCCCGATGAAAAATTAATCATTTGAGGGAGGAATAGTATATTACACTACAAGGACCGAAAGTTAAATTTTAGACACTGCTGATCATGATGAGCTGTTATGGTGCGTGTACTTTCTACAGGGAGTAAATGTTAAACTTTCGTCCCTGTTACTAGGGACGAAAGAAAGTGCTTTCCACTGAGGTATGAAGAAAAATCACTTTACTCCCATCTTATAAATATTATTTTTCCGTCTCCCACATACAGATACAGTATAACGTACATGTACGTTATTTTCATACTTGCATCCCACATATGATTAATTTGTGGTAATTATTTATACTAATGTTAAGCGTGCAATTTTGAGCAGTGATTATTTAAATACCACTATAAGGGAGAGCCTGAAACAACTCAGTTTTCGTGATATTTTCATTAAGAACATTATTATTCCTCAATTTCAGTGACTCCCATAATTTGGTTCTAAATTTTTCGCTTTTGTATAAGACATTGCTGCACATATATCCTTCAGCGATATTCATTGACTTCAAACCTCCCTGTTCCTTCACAGCAAGAATGTCTCCATACTTTGGATAGAGGCAGGCGAAAAAATGGTTTGTTTAACATTTGTTCATTTCTGAATTGAACTTTACAAGTAATAATTGGTCGTTGCTAATCAAAAATTGTGAAGTAATTAATTTTTTGCATAATTCGAAACAGAATTCTGCAAAACGACACATACATTTATAGCATGAACCTACATCTCTGGAAATATGAGATGTGACAAAAATTATGGTATATCTCATACCATGTTTTGGACTACATCTCGAACGTATTATGTTTTTGCAAATTACATATTCAAGTTTTTATATATTTTCTCTTAAATTTATTATTTCGTTGATTATGACTGATGCAATAATTGCTTCTGTGTTTTACCCACTTCCAAGTCTTCAAATATATTGATTATCTGTCTACATTCTATTTTATTCGAAAAGTTTAATAATATTTTTGTCTCGATTTCAAAAACCACTTCTTTATCTTTAATGAGTACCAGATGAAGAACCAGTAAATATTAATAAATTCCTGGTGTAACTATTTTCTAAAATCATTTTATTTATCATCATCAATCATTTTAACGTTTTCTATCACAATTAGTTCTGTTTCCCAAATGAATGGATAATACGAGTTTCCACATAAATAAATTTACAAAATTTCCTTTAAATAAAATTTGAAAGGAAACTACGAGTATATTATAAAATATTCTTAAAGAATATGAGCAATTTTTTTAGTACAACATATAAAAATCGTAGTTAAATAGATATATATCAGTAGCTATGAAGAATAATTTCACCACAAATTTACTAAAATTTACTGGAAGCGCTACCTCTGGTACGCGTTGTAGATGAACGAAAAAGTTTTGAAATCGAGGCAGAGATCTCATTTAACTTTTCGAATAGAGTGGCTATATCGTAGAAGCGATTACTGCGCTACAACGAAATAGCTCAATTGGCATGTTACAAATTCAAATACTTGTGGACTCCAAAATATTTAAATGTTCTAGAAAAATTGTACAGAGAATCAATCTCTTCGATAATTTCGAAATTAAGGACACCATTAGTGCCATTCATACTGAATACACTGTCTACTGCTACTGCACGACTACTTAAAATTACACGGTATAACCAGTGTTTTGATAACTAACTTATCATCTTCAGAGAGCAAAGGTAAAGTGTTCATCTTGATGGTTGCTTAATTTTGATTACAATCGATTTCGTTTAAAACATTTTTGCAAGGAAATATATGCATGGAATTCCTTGATAAACAGATAGTAACCAAGGGATAAATCCTAAATCTATTCATTATAAATCTGTGATAAAAAAAATAGTAATTGTTTTTTTATTTTAACTGATTTCTTTTCTCGATTTTCAAACGTGTAACAACTATTCATTTGTATCAATGTCCTCATAGATATACATAATTATGTGCGAACTTCCTGTTGCGAAATTATGGTTGATGTCTATCACTGAATAGAATGTTACAGGATGCTTCTAGATAATATTCGTATTTAGTATTTTCTCCAATTAAAGCAAAAAATCTGTGTACAAGCAAAATTCTCAGTTCTGAATATTATCGATTACACACAGTACCCTCTAAAATTGAATAATTACTCCTACTGTCATCGTTATAAAAAAGAAATTTAATTGCCCAGATTCAGTTTTCTTCTTTGGTTATCATGTGTTTGAACATTTAATCCACGCTTTGGGTGAATACATCAGCAATAGATTGTTGTAATAAAACTCTGAAGTGTCTTCTATCTCAATATTTGTAATGAGTAAAAAAAAGTCGCATTCGCAGCTAATTTTATATTTTCTTCTTATCTTGTCCTTATGCCTTTGTAGGCATCGAATATTACATATATTTCCTCAATGTTTTCCTGTCCCTGGTAAGTTTTCTATTTCCATTGTCTTCTTGGTCATAATCTTCGCTTCACCTTTTGTTTTACCATCTCCATTATTTTCTAGGTAAATCTTTGTTGGCTCTTTTCTTCTTCTTACCATATCCTTCAGGCGTCGGATTCAGACTCCATGTAATCTTCCTCTTATTCCTCCTAGGCTTTCCAGTCCATGTCGAGTACTTTTGTTCCTTCTAGACATTTTCCTTCATGATTTCACTACTTTTCTTATTTTGTGGCTCATTCTCGTTAAGTATACATACCAACTGAATTATTCCGTTTTTAAGTTAATTATGTTCCTTTTCCTTCATTTTCTTCATATGCTTGTTCCTAATGTTTTGTTACATATGTATGGATAGATACGACATTATTTATTTTTTTGTTCAATTTACATTTGGTAGTGGTACAGGATATAGGAATGGAATGATATTTCATTCAATAAGAGTTACTATACTTTCGAACCACTTTTCGAAAACATTGGCGTTCTTATCTTAATTCTTGCTTTCCGAAATAATTATATCATCCATCTCATGTAGGAATTCAAATTTATGGAGGCTACTTATAATATGGTTAGTTTTCATTTTATGCAATTTAAATTCACTTCGTACTTTATTCTTTGTGGTAATAGAGGATATGTCTTTGAAAATTTGTTTGTTTCTGTTGTTGGTATTTGGTATATTAAAGCGGTAATTATTTTTTAAAAGCTTCCTTATATTTTTTATTTGTATTTGTTTCATTAGTGTTAGTTACTTTATACTTGGGTTAACTTCAAAGAGTTTCGTGTACCGACTAAACCGTTTCCTGTTCTCACGGGACTAAGAAATAAGTTGTTTGACACTGAGTGTTCACACATTTCATATTTAGTATAATTACAATTCATTACATTTTCAGTATAATTCTAATTAATCGGTGCAATTTTTTTGAAAAAAGGCCCGGATTCGTTGATTAATAATTACTATCACAATTTTTTATATACAAAGTGGGTTTCTTGTATGCAACGCCTCAATTATACCGAAAACGGCTTGGACGATTTATATGAATTTTTGTGATGCGGCCGGTATTATAGTGGTATTTACATTGTTGTCAGATCTTTCGTTTTTCCGGAAAAACCATGAACTTTGTTGTCATTTTAAATGGATCATTCTCGAAATATTCATTATTTTTCATCACATGTTCCCTATACCTAAATGCCATAGTTTCGGAGTTACAGCTTCATTTGCGTTATTTCCGCCGCAGTTAAAATAATACATTTAGGTGGCTATGACTGCTACAATAATAAATTTGACGGTTCAATAAATTATCATTGTTGAAGTAGAGTCACAATGGATCTTTTATCTAAAAAAGAACGATTTGATAACTTGACGATATTAGGATATGGAGAGAATATTACATGAAAAATAATCAATATTTCTTAAGGATTTCTAAAAACACAAAATATATAGGGAGATTCATTTGAAATGATGAAGTTTATTATTTTTCCGGAAAAAGGAAAGATCTGACAACAATGTGGATACCACCATAATACCGGCCGAACCACAAGAATTTATAAAAATCGTACGTTTCCGAGATAATTGAGGCGTTTCGTACATAACACTCACTCTGTATAATATATTGTTTGCAGGGTGTCCCAAATCAAAGATATTCCGTCATAGACATAAGAAATGGTAAAACTGTGACTTCAATGACAGGTTGTACAAAGGTAAATACATAACTGAAAAATATGAAATTCTAGTCCGCACTCATTACAAGAAGCATCAAATTGGAAAATATCATATATTAATAATTGGACATCTTATATCTATAATATACAGACCTGTCATCCATATAGCTAAATACTGTAGATAAAATAGAAAGGCTATACATGAAATGGGAACATGAGAAAAAACAGTATATCAATATCCAAGAAATCTTTTACGAAGCAGATATCTAATCTTACAAATTAACAACCTCCCAGAAATTACTGGAAGATGATTATGATAAAAAAGCTGCAGTTATTTAAACAAATTTTGGTCATTGGTCATACATGAACAACTATTAATAGAAAAACGGTTTATGAAAATTAGAGAGAGTTATAGTCAATATTATTGATTTTTGAACATATAAGAATCCATGCTGGATAACAGAATTGTAAGAAATCAAATTATAGGACTAATATTCTTTGACAAAATTCTTAATGAATTATCATTATTTGTAATTGTTGCAAGACAAATTGGAATTTCTAGAGCCGTTAGTGACCTACATCGTGAATACATTGCTTACACTACCACTACACCAATCCTTACAATTACACTGTCCCACGCGCATTTTGATGGTCAAATGTAGCGTCTTCAGAGACTGGAATGGGTAATACGTTTATAATTAGTACGCAAGTACATTTATTTGCAATTTTAATTTCAAGCACGTATTCTTGCTGTCAGAGACAAGAAGAATTATATCCTAGGCTTACTACCTAGACTAGAGTTTGATGCAGGCCCACTACTGTTATGTCCCGGTTGATTTTTCACATTATATCAAACATAGAATGGCCAAACAATTTTCCACTTAATATTGAAACAATAAGAAAAATAATTTGATTGAGGACATTGCTGTACTCTAATGAACCATCATAAGTTAAATACTTATGACTCGCGAACACCAAAACCAAAATGAGAAACGGGAAAAATTTATTCTAGTACTTTTCAACCCTCTTTACACATGAGGATTAGAAAACAAAAACAATTCGGTTTCAAATTAGTTTACGAATGCAAAAATACTTTAAAACAATTGTAAGATGTAAATTACCTGTGGTGACTATTACGTTGGACAAATTCGGAGATCTATTAATATCCGGGTTAAAGAGCACCTAGATATGACCGGGCAGAAAAGTCGCATACTGCCCAACACTTTACCAGTCATAATTATAAAAGTGTAAACTTGTTAGAAAAGAGATTAAAGAGATTGTTGGATGCTTCTGTAAGTTTGTAACAAGCCTGTTTTATGATTTTGAATGTATTGAAATTATCAGATGTAAAAATAGTTAATCCAAGCCTATTTATAGGATTATGTAGTGATTAAATTTCTCACTGATGAATATTTCCCGTTAGAATTGTTTCTCGCGTGCGTGAGGAGGTCAATTAGACTAAAAATTTAGTATATATAAGCTTGGTCAGATTGTTTTACCTTCAGTCTTTGAGGATAACACCTTGATTATCGAATCGCCCGTCAGACAGCATAATTGTGAGTTCCGGTGCAATAAGTCATGAATTGAAACCTACACTATAGCGTTTAACTATTCGCTTCGAAGAATATAGGACAACACGAGATATTGTTTTTAAACTAGGATCAATGAATTGAATTTGATTTGGTAATTCTGTAGATTCCTGATTGACCAAAACGCAGCCGATTTCACATAGCACTTTTGACATGTATTATGATTGAGAATGCTATAAATTCTAAACAAGTAATGTCCATTTTGTTCTTTTTTCCATTTTTGTTGTTTTATTAAAATATAAGAGCATTTCTTTTCAGAACTAATTTTAGATTTATGGTGGTATGATTCAGGTTTCCTAAGATGGTCTTTCTAGAATGAAAACAGGATATATTGAGAATATCGCAGCTATTGCTGAACATGTTGTACAGAAAATCACATTATCCATAGTATATATAAGTAATAGGGTGAAAGACCCCCATAGGATATGGTTGGGGTTATTTTAAATAGAGAGTGTATGTCAGACTTCTCATAGAGAATATTCTACATGAGTACAGGAGATTATCGTCGGAATTTCTAATAAGTGTTAAAGTGCGCAATCCAGCGATCCGTATATTCTTCAAATCTAGTAGTGATCACTTGAGAGTTTCATTTTTTCTACTCAATGTTTTATGTTTATTAAAAAATAAAAGCATATCGAGTGGAAACTTTTGCAATGTGAAAAATAAATTAATTGACCAATATTTCATACTTATATTTGAATAAATGATACAATGCACTGTTTTCAATTAACAAATAATAATTTATCTCCCTCGTTCTCTCAGGAGAACAATTTTCACCCTGGTGATGGCTGATGGTGAGTTAATTTTTTTATGCCATTAAGGAATACATTTTTTCTAATTCTAATTTCATTTATTTAATGAAAAAATGAAAAAGTACGAAAGTGGTCTAATAATTTTTCAATTGTTTATTAAAAATAATTAAAATCTAATAATTTTCATTTTCTGTTGGGGGTAGCTAGAAGTAACATTCATTATTTTTTTCAATGAATCAACTGAAAATTGTCGAAGACTCTTCCTATAATATATTTATCAAAATTTTCTGTCGACGGTTGCTAGAAGCGACTTTTATTGTTTTTATAATGAATGAACTGAAAATCATTCGCTGGCTCTTCCCATAAACTGAATTAGCATCAAGAAAAGAATTACCAGTAATCGCAAACTAAATATGTTCATATTTGAATGTATGTCACCTGTTGTGAACGTAAATAAATGTTAGTGTTGCTTACCATCTTTCCAGGCATACGTAAAACAAACAAATAAACCTAACAGACTAACAGAAACAGCTGCCACTACAGAATTACATTGCATCGTGAGTCAAACTATTTTTTTGTTCAGTCTATAACTATAATTCCTCCTTTTTCTTTTCGGAGACTCCAAGTTGATTGTTGTTATTCTCAGCAAAAAGTTTGATCGATAGTTAATATTGTGATTGATTTCCGGAAGTCCATACAACTTACACGTCGATACAGTACTCTGAAACAAATTCAAAATGTGTGTTATACAATAATGTTGAATTGGGCTAATGTATTCGTAAACTCTTTTGAAAAATTGATATTTATCAAAATTAGGTAATCATTTGGATTGAAATTACAATTTGCATTATACCTGTTAGGCTTGTGATAGTTTCTCTATTCTTATCATTTTATTAAGAGTAATATAGTAATATAATGATATCCGTGTACAGTATGACAAATTCTACATATTATGTCTGCTTATTATTAATGTTTTAGAGAAATAAAAATGCGTTTCAACCTCCATTAAACCAGTTACTACCAACGGTCAAAACTAAATGGTACATCAGCATTGGTTTGTCAGAATTGTTGGAAAAAATCTGGGAAACCAATCGCAGAAGACGAATCATTCTGCACCACAACAATGCAAGCTCTCACACATCAGTTCAAATAAAAACGTTTTTAAACGATAAAAACATCGAATTGATGGGTCATCCACCGTACAATCCTTTTTTAGCACCCTATGATCTGTTCTTATTCTCGTAGATCAAAAATAAATTGCGAGGTCAACGTTTTTCTACTCCTGAAGAAGCGGTTGAGGTGTTCAAATCACGTTCTGGAGGTAACTCAATCGGAATAAAAAAATACTTCTACAATTGGTTAAAACGCATATTGACGTTAATGGGAAATATTTTGAAACACAATAGTCATATCCAATTATAAATATTTATTTTTTTTGTCATCTCAAAACTTAGGAAGCAAGTCTTATATTAAGTTTCCACTCAAAATATGAAACGATTGAGCCTAATAACATCTGATTCCAATTCTGATTTGAATTTGTTATAGTATCCCTATTTGTAAATCTGAGATTTTATATTAAAACTATATCATTTATGAACGTAGTGTTTGAAAGTTTAAATCCATATTCCTTTATAACCAGAATGATACAATATTCTCAACCTTTGAAAAAATGAAGCATTTTAGTAGAAATTGCACTTTTTAAACTGCTGTTTGGGTGGTATGAGCTGGTTAGATTAGTGAAAATATAAGTGTACACCCGATATATTCATAGTATTTATACAAATGTTATTTTCTACGAAAATACAAACGGTATAACTTGAAAATAAATTTTGCTTAATCATTTTATTACTCTCTAACTCATAAAAATAGACTCTAAAGATTAGACGTCATAATTATTTAATTACTGGATCCCAAAAATGTTCCTACTACTTGGCACATATTCAAATGTAATTGGTGCCTATGGTGAAAAGTGAAAAAATGTTCATATTTAAGTTTTTAATACGACGTACGTTTCATTCTACTCCATCTCGGTTCTGACTTAAAAAAAGCGTCATAAGATTTCTATTTCTTTGTTTTGTTAAACGTTAATGAAAATATTACTGATCATTGATACTTTAGAGAATCACCATCTTTAATGATGAATGCTTTTGAAAGCCATTCAGCAATAAAATGAATGTTAAAAAGTTATTTGACAACGAAATTTATTAATAGTAAGAGAGAGATTGATACTTCAAAAAATGAAACAAAACAGTAATAATCATTTTTAAGTTCCTACTTACTGACATTGATTGGAAATCGCATCAAAATTCACTACTTTCACTCAAAAAATGTTTAGGGTAGTAGTAGTCTAATGAAAACATAGGATACTGTATAGGAAAAGAATCTTATTCTAACATTTTAAGCTGTTAGTCAGGTAGATGGTTCAATTGTGATAAATAATGCCTATTTTAAGAAGTATTTCGTTAGTGAAATCGACATAAATTGTCTGTTTCTACCTGTTATAAGATTCGGGGAATATTATGCACACTAATAAAAGTAGATGAAGGTAGATCATCATCAACTTTTGTTTCGTAGTTGAAAAGAAATCGCTATTTGAATGTGTTGAATTGAAGTTTAGTTATTTTATCTACAGCTATACTAAATACTATGTGCAGAATGTTGCTGTGTTCGGTAACCAAGATGGCGATCACAGTTCAAGCTCAGGTCTAGATCACAACGAGAATGGAAATTCGGCATGCGACAATTACCAACCACTGGAAGTTTTCTGCCAAGTACAGCCTTATATCAGCCGTTCTGATGCATTAGGTCAGCTAACATAGCCCTTGATCAGTGAACACTTATCGCTCTTATCAAGAAAAGAAATCTAACCAAAATGTAAAATATAGAAAATTATGGAAAAGTGAATTGCAAAATTTTTCAAAAAAGTGATATTTTGAAATGTATTTGTTCAAAAATACAGCTATGATGTCGAATAAAATGCGTTTATTATGAAAGATATACTTTGTCCTCTAAAACATACAAAGAATAATGTTTTCTGCACTTATTACCAAAGTAGATTTTTCATATGTCATCAAAAAAAACATTTTAAATAACACTTTAAATTTTCCAAGAAAATGTAATACAGAATTTTATTTAAACAAAAATTATATACTAATAAAAAAAAAATAAACTAACATTGCCGGGAATTACAAGATATGTTAAGGTCCTACTAACAATAAAAATCAAATATTCCATGCACGTGTAAATTATAAAAGCAAGTTTTGTTTGTAAACAAGGTAACAATTGAGAAACTTTGATACAAACAAAATTTTAAGCGGGTGTGTCGGTTACGCAGAAAGCATTAATCAAAAAACTTGTGGATACAATAAAAATGCTGATTCTATTGATCAATCAGTTTCAGTTATCTTTGTTTCTCAAGCATTTTTAATAACAGAATTATAAAAAAATTGTATAAAAGCAAAGAAATGGAAAAAAAATTATGAACTTTAAATCAAATATTAGTTAGAAATTCACTATCCAACGTTTTATTAACAATTCAAACTTCAAATATTATATATTATAAAGTAGTAAATGATTAAAAAAATATAAATGTTATTATAAACTACAAAATTCTATGACGATTAAATCATTTCACGTTCTAATTCAAATTCAAATTTAAAAGTTAGGATGTTTACAGGTAAAAAATTTCGAATTACATTAACCAGTGAAACGAAATTGCATATACAATATAAGTAAATCAAAAACTTACCTGATATATTTTGTAAAACATTTACATTCTATATTCTTGATCCTAGTAGCAACTTTTTTGGCAATTCATATACTGAAAAAGAAAAACACATGTGATACACTCCTCACTCGACCACATGGTGTATATACAAACGTAATAATAATGAAAAAACCCGAGACGTTTTTGATGCTAAGCCATAACTATCGTAGTATAAGAGACGAAATAGACGTCGCCCATTGTAGTCATTTAAAGGAAAGGGGCGAAGTTTTTATCAGCATGGACAAATATTGATCAGTGGTAGGGAACAGTAAATTTCAATGTGCCCTTTTATAATGAAATATAAGGATATGTACCGCGAAACACCTGGGATTAAGGTTATAGTTTCAGGGGCGGGTGTTTTCATAATTTATGAAGTATTTAGTAATTTTGAAATTATTCTAGTTCGTTTTTGTTGATGTGGAGACGAGGTGTGTTTGATTGTTTTATATTCAGTATTGTAATTTTAGATACCAGTTTCTATATATATGCAAGATAATTAAAAATATTAAAAATTATTCGAACCGAGTACTTTCAAACTCTTCGATTTGAGAGGGAGACAAAAAGAAACAAAATTATTTTGAATAGATAATCTATCTATCTTTTTTCACTATTAGTTTTATTGACATTTGTCAAGGTAGAAAAGTTATTCATTCTTAACCAAGGCTGGAAAATTTAGAGCCTAATTGATTAGAAATAGATCTCAATACATCTCACAGTATTCATATATAGCCTTTTTTTATCAATGATATAGTAATAAAATTATGAAGAATTTATAATACATAGGCGTATCACATATTTTAGTAGACACTTAAAATATTTTTTCAAGATATACCTCGAGTATTTCTGTATGAATAAATATAATGAATGTATCGGATGTACACTTATATTTTCATCTAATCAACCTGTTTATAACTTATAAACAGCTGATGGTAATAAAGTGCTATTTTTTCTGAAATGTTCCACTTTTTCTATTAGTGGATTTGAACCAGTAGATGAATAATTTGAAATAGCCTGTCTTCGACCTGTAATAGTTTCTTCTCGCCAAAATTGATACTTCAATATCGTTTCTTTCTTTTAAAACAGATTTTTTAGAATGCTTTTTCCAGCGAAAGCCTAGTTTTATTGAAAGTTTTCATCGCGAACCTAGACAATACCTTTGTCTACTGCCGGAATTTCTTTTCTTTGTATACTTTCCTTCGATGTCTTTCACTCAAATGATTTTCTATTTGAAATTTTTGTTTTCCTGGAGCACATGCTGTGAGAAACTAGCTATTTCTTTTCTTTAATAACTCTGTAAATCGTAGATTTCTCAACACCAATCGTACTATTAACTGAGTCCACTGTGTCATCTACACATTTATAAAGCAATTGAGTATTATTTTTTAATTAACTTTTAAAGTACCGATTTTTCGACGTTTACGTAGCCTTTCCAAATTTTTCATAATCACACTAAAATTCACAATAGATTGTACACTTCACCTTGCAAGTTGCAACTAAACAAAACTGTTTAGAATACACAACTTGGACCTCCTTACTACATGGAAAAACCTAAAATCGTATTATCGGTGAAATATGTTGGGAAGATTTTCTTGGAACTAAAATATAACAGACTTTTATTGGCAAATAGGTACTTATATATCCTATGGTAAGGCTGTGTAATCCTTAACACACAGGGCTTTTGACCATCCGTACTTTTTTGTATTGTTCTCTACTTCTGGTTATAAAAAGCCAAAACTTGTAAGGATTAGTTCAGGTACATTCAAAAAAATTTATTGTATAATATTGAAAACGGCAGTAGTAAATTTGAATTGGTAAGTAGGTTTTATTACACTCTGGTACCTAAAAATAATTTATAGTCATTTGGCATAGTAAGAATTTTCTCTTTTTAAAAACGCCAGAAGTTCGAAATAATTAGGATTATTAATTTTACTTCTAGTATTTAGTATGGATTTTATTATCGATTATTTGGATCACAACGTTGAACTCTTATTAGTTTGAGCTAGCTTTTGAAAGAAAACTACCAATACGTTTTACCTATCGGATAATTTTTCGTATGCATGAAATACG
Source organism: Diorhabda elongata (assembly GCA_026230145.1). Lineage (NCBI taxonomy): Eukaryota > Metazoa > Arthropoda > Insecta > Coleoptera > Chrysomelidae > Diorhabda > Diorhabda elongata. The sequence continues at coordinate 9,717,817 of CM047935.1, forward strand.
AGTGTTTTTTTGGCAATAATTCCACTTCAAATTTTGGGCAGGAGCACAACTATTACAATCGCTCATTTTAGTGATCCACCAGCAAAAGATCACAATGACGTTTTTGTTTTATATTTGACAGAAGCATGAATAATTTTATTTTTAAGAAGATTTTACAATTCAATTTCATCTGATTATTATTAGTTTTAAAAACCAAAATTGGTAAGAATAACAAATCATTAGTGATATACTATGAGCCACGGTGGAAAAAGTTTCTAATGGTCCTTAACAATGATAACTCACTTTTCTACATTGCCGGATAATCACTATTTCAATTCGAATTATTCAGCTTCATGTACAAGAGAGGGATAAAACCTACTTACTAATCCAATACTTGTGGTGTCTTTTGAATATTGTAATATATATTATATAATAAATATTCATTCATACGATTAAAGAAGAAGAGAAAATGTAAGGGCGTGCACCAACTCGCGATTTAAATACCCATCATAAAATTTTAACTCCTATTACAATATGCCAGCTCGTGATCGTGGTTGTGATGAGGATTAAACTACTCGTGATGGAAGATTATGCAGATCGGGATTTTAATTATGAAATGAACAACAAAAATATAATATATATTTACCTTATATTTCAGTGAAAATATTTTACATTCTAAACACATAAAAAAACAAAAAACCTTACATTTTGTATTTATAAGAGACATATTTCACGAATCACATTCTGTTATTTTAATTTCTAAAAATTATTTTGCTTGTCTGATCTCTTAATTTTCATTCTTACTGAACAATTGTTGCGTTTTTATTTTTATATACAGCGGTTTGATACTCTAATAAGAATTTGTAAAAGTTAGAATGAAATGAATCACACGGATGGGTCGTAAGTGACAAATCACTGAAATTGGGTGTTCATAAGTGTGGCTATGTAATTTTCTACCAAATAATTGGTCATTTCTTAATAGGTTAAACTATTAGGTATATCTGCCATGAAATTATTCAGTTCCTTTTTAGGAAAGAGATAAGGTAAGCCAAATATATGTAGCAGCCATTTGCCTGACGCATCAAACTTTTTATATTCAGAAACTAATTCCAATGTTTGTATTTTCCTAAACCAACTTTGGGTTAAGTGAAATCAGAATCCGAATACGGTTGATAATGGTCAAACAGTAATTATCGCTTGTTGACTAGGTAGTTTCTAGTTAATAATAACTCCCAAAGGATATAAACAAATATTAAATGGTTCAATCGGTATCAAATGTTTATTCGGTAAAAGGCAAAAGGGAAAAGATCACGAACAATTTAAATTTATTTCAGATCCAAATTGAATTATGTGATCAGTTAAGTCATTGCCCAATAAAAAATATTCTCGGTCAGCTTATAAAAGATCTGTATTATTTATAAAATTGTGAATTGAAGCGATTTGTATTGATGGTGGGACGAATTGAATTTATATTTTTCATAGTTGTTATACAGTGATTCAACAATTTCCGATTGTGTACAATATTTGCAGGTCTTTCGCATATGTCGGTAGTCGCTTTGCATTTGCATGCATCACTTCAGCATCTCTACTTAGTTTTTTCACATTTGCCAAATGATTATGATCTAAATTATAATTCACGATATTGTTGCTTTCCAAAAATATAAGCTAACAACATAAATATAATTTGAAAAAAACGGAAGAAGTGTAGGTATATAGCTAATGATACATAAAACCTAGAATATGGAAGTTTATAAGCGAACTTACCTCCATCGGGATAGTACTTTGCTTTAAATCCTTCTATTGATCAGCACAAAAGAATTTTGCCTATTTTTTTTAATCTGTGGTGTCTGAATTTAGAATCATCAATTACTATCCCTGCTGACTCAAAATAAAATCTACTGCTAATGCCATTTGTCACAGACACCCTTACCACTTTATCTGTTTTATGAATGAAGAACGGAGCAACGAATTTATTATTTTAAATTGACAAAGGTTGGTGGCAATATGGGGGTAGAATTTTAACCAATATTTGGAATTTCACAAATTACGGTTTCTAAGAATTTTAAAAATTTATTTCTCTATTGTATATGGTTTAGTTTCTACCTAATGTTAAAATGCAAATCAAAGAATGTATAAATTCTAGATTTCAATTTTTGGATTTTTCAACTTTGCAGAGTGGATTAGGTACTAAATTCCAAATAATAGTAATTATTGGTTGCAACAATTCATCTTCTATTTTCCATTCTAATTTGAATTTGTGAGAGGTAACTCACTTACATTAGTGAGTTTTTATATTAGAACTATTATTTATGGTCGAAACGTTGTTTTAAAAGTTTTAGTCCTTATGACACAATGTTCTCAGCATACTTTATTCATAAATGGAACATTTTAGAAAAAATTGCACTTTTTTACCTTCAGCTATTTATGATTTAAAAGCAGGTTAATTAAGTGAAAATAAGAATGTTTACCCGACATATTCATTATATACCTTAATGTTGAACATTTATTGTTAAACTGTCGAAAGTACAGAAATGAAAGAATACTTAACAATTTTCCAGACAATATAACCACCTTACTCAATGAAAATTGTAATAATGCAAACATAATTAAGTATTTGAAAGACAAATTATATCAAAAACTATAATTGACATGTCGCTAATAACCTTTGTAGTTGATGCGACAATAAATTTAAAAAAAAAAAAATATTCATTATATTTATACAAATGTTATTTCATACGAAAATACTCGAGGTTTAACTTGAAAAAATATTTTAACTACCTATTAAAAGTAGTAATTCGTAATCCACGCTTGTGGATTACGAATGCAACATCTTCATAGTACTCTCTAATTCATAATAATAGATTATAGAATATCAATCTCTCTGTGGTACTGCTGCAAGCCAGTAGGTTCAGTTATAAAGCAACGAATTTGTACTCTAAGAATAGAAAAGTACATTGGGATTGGTAAAAATTCGATACAGCAAATCTGACAATATTAACATCCAAAAAATGCGTGTGCCTATCTAGTACTAAACTGTTTGTTGATACTAATATTGATAGTGATATGCTATAATGTGCTATAATGCAATTAAAAATAACACATGACCCAAACTCGTTAGGATGATTTTCAATGGTACGAACAATATTTGAGTCCCACGAAGCTATGAAAGAGGATACGCGTCGTATAGGAATTGACAGGAGAAGACTTCAATCACTATTTAAAACAATGGACGGAAGATGATGATAAAGAAAATTATATTAATTTGAAATGAAATATTGTAGAGGGTCAGTGTCGTTATTTGATAGCCACACCTTGTATTATTTCTTCAACCGCTACTGTACCAAATCTTTCATCGTTTCATCAGTTTGTTATTGCGAAGTACAAACACAAAAGAATATTAGTCCATGTAAGGAGTGTTTCTATTGTATTATAAGATAATAAAAAATATTCAGTTGTTTCTCACCAAGTAATTTGAAACGTTATTTAATATAATTACGAGACAGTCTGACAAGGTAATCAACTATTAGCCGTACTACTGCGTGCACGTTATATATTTCCTTTTCAAGTGTTAGGAAAATTTATTCAAAAAGTCCCCCTAAAAAGCAAAATTGGCGTGCTTTTGAAATTCCCTATTGGACGAAATATTATATATATATATATATATATATATATATATATATATATATATATATATATATATATAAATTTCTTATTTCTTAGACATTCTGATAATAGATAAATTTTGACGTTTCGACTTTTCTTTAAGTCTTTATCAAAATATGATATATATTGATTTTATATTGATCTATAGATCACATTTCTCATGAATATCAAAATAAGGATAAAATCAACTTAGAACTTTGTTCCAATAAGAAAAATTAATTTTTTCCACATCTCAAATATATTAAATTTATTAGAATTTACAAAATAGAGCTATAAAGTTTACTTAAATTATTTATGTCTTTTTTAGGATTTAAGCTTTTTCGTTCTTATGAATGTGAACCATTTCTAAAAATTCCCTTTTTCGTGTATTAGACTTCGTTACAAGAATTTTTGAATCTGTATAATTGAATTCATGTTTTTTTTTAATATTTCATGGTTCGTTAATGCAGTTCTATTGCATTGAAAGAAAATAATTTTCCGGAAAAAATGATTAATAACATAGTCAAGAAAAGGATAAACAGATACTACAATCAATTTAAAAACAAAACAGAAACGAAACATCAAAACATTTTTCCGTACCATATGTACAAGGACTTTTCCAAAATTATCGAATTATTTCAATAAATATGATATTAGTATAAGTCATAGAGAACGCTATCTACATAGGGCAAACATCTTAGTAATTAGAAAATAGAACTGCATCAACGAACCATGAAATATCAAAAAAACATGAATTCAATTATACAGACTCAAAAATTCTTGAAACTGAATCTAATACACGAAAAAGGGAATTTTTAGAAATGTTTCACATTCATAAGAACGAAAAAGCTATAAATCATAAAAAAGATCTAAATAATTTAAGTAAAATTTATACCTCTATTTTGTAATTCTAATTCTAATTCTAATAAATTTAATATATTTGCAGCTAAAACTTCAGTTCAGTGTTCTTAATTGAATTTTAATCGCCGACAAATGAATACATGAGAATTGCATTTGTTCATTACCTGGATGTATTAGATGCATAGTTCAAAAAGCATTAATACAAGGACAGTACAATGGAAACATAAGTATTCCGTTAAATAGCAACGTAGTGTTTTTTCAGCTGATTTATTCCCAGTTTTCCCTTGCGGAAACACAATTAGTCGATAACACCATAAAGTATTTTATTGTAAGACGGTTCTGTTCACATTTTTTTCAAGTTTGAAAACAAGTAATCATCACGGAAAGTAGGAGTAATGGTATAATACCATATACGTAATCTTGCATTGTTCTATTTTAAAAATTTTTCGACCAATGTTTCTTTCAAATTCTCATTCAATGGACCCAATAAGTTTACGTCTTTGAATTTTTCAACTCTTAGGCATTAAACTGTCGCTATAATTTTGGTGGCTGCTCATTGGTCTCTGAAGTATTATGGCAGATCCAAGTTTCGTCCACTGTTATAAAACTTCTATGTTACTGTTGACCCATTCAACACTTCTAAGAAGTTGCCATCTGAAGGTATTGAGCTAGATGAAAATTGTTTCATACCCGAACGATCGACCAAAATTGAAACCGCCTAACCTAACCATACGATATGCGTTAGGTTTCCACAATCTCTAGTACTTTCAGACTGTGAGTGTGAATCTATTCAATTATTTCGTGGGTAGAGACTTTAAATGGATATCCTCTATATTCGGCATCTTCGTCCTTGCAGGTGATTTTAAAGTAATCTCCTCTATAAATAATAAATGGAGCAAAAAATGATCTAGTTTACGAAGTCATATATAATCGATAAATTAAATAGTGTAAATTATCCTTCAGCGAAATAAAGTGGCGCGATGTCGGTGTGCCAATCTCTTGCTTAATCTGGCATGCGCAGTAATAGGTTGTCGGGGATTCACCGATACAGTTATGGTAAAGTCGTGTACTTTACAAGTTATAGTTCTTCCAATATCAATTGCAGAAGACATTTGTGCGAGGAAGAATTAATATTTCATAAATACCAAATTAAGAAATGAAAAATAACGTTTACTCCCTGTATAAAATTCGGTAAACATCCAACAAACCGTCAGTCCACGTGGACTCATCATCTCCACTGTTTACCAATAAAAAAATCGAATCGTAAACATAAATTGATTTCTATTTGCCGAAGCCGTCGGAAGGCGTACACAATTTCTTCGAAATATTCCAGACAAAAAGTCTGCGATAAGCAGTGGCATGGTTTAGTTACATTAATTTAATTCATAAATGTCTTTAAATAAGTAGAAATATGGCGTCTTTCAGACCATGGACGAATGAAGACAATGAAATTGTATAGTATGCATAGTGTGCTTAAACAGAGGTATTAATTTAAATTTAATAATAAAGATTTAGATATACAAACACAGCAAGTTATTTTAAATATATCCGAATGTTTAAAAAAGGAAAATATTCAGCAATCTGATAATGAAGTCATAATAAGAATTGCTGAATTAACTAAAGTAAATAAATTTTCCATTTATCGAGTAGTCACGATAGGGGTTGCTGTGGATCATTTACAGAAACGAAAACTATGTAAAGAATAATTAAAATCAGCAAATGGTTGCAGATTATCCAGAATACAATTATACCAATTTAGAAACATTGCGCCGATTTTTGTCAGCATGTGTTTTTAAACACTAAAAACTGAATAAACGGATGGCAATAACCCAATCGTCAAGGACAGTTTGATGACAGCAAAATTATTTGCGTCAGATAAAAGACTACCGAAGTTCTAATAGACACATGGGCAACGCATCCTACCACTCGCGGCAACTCCTTAAGATACCAAATAATAGTAGTAACAAAACTTAAATTTAGCATTTACGCCTGAAAAAAATATTCCTATTCCTGTCAGCGATCGTAAAAAAGGCACAACAAACAAAGAAAAGGGTCATTTTTAAGAAGACTGCTTCTTTGTACAGTTTTTATTGGCTGTTTCTCACATAATTATAGAACGACGTGAACGTTAAAGCAATTATGTGGTAGAAATTGTTCTTTCTACTAGAAATAAAAGAGCAATTAATAAATTCATACTTCTGAAAGTGCGTGAAATTTCAAATAAATGTACTGTAAAAAACTTACAGCGAGAATGTTTTAAATTAAGATTAGAATGTTTTTTGTAATATAGTTCAATTTAAAGCCTGGCTTAAACCATTTGAAGAATTTCTATGTTGTGACTTTATTCTAATAATGTTACCAAGTATGATTGGTATAGTGACGTCCTGCTCATTACTATATTTAATATCAAAAGTTCAAATGGATTAATTTTTTTGATAAATTTTGTGATTTGAAAGAAATATATAAAAAATTTTGACACCGATGACCACATTATTTATACTCACTCACTCACTTATTTTTATACATGTATTTTTGGATAAATTTTGTCACTTGTACTTAAAGCAGTCGAATTTGAGCTGCTGTTTTACGATTTTTTCAGAAAATTTAACTCTTTCAAATAAAATACGAAGCAACGACAAGTATCTCTAAAGTAAAATAGTTTTTCCTGTATTTTGTTTTTTACTTGGTATTTTATTACTCTTCTCAGTAAAATTTCATAAGCGAATGGCCTTTTTTTCTATCAAATTGTAGTATTTATCAAGCGTAGTCTTGATTCAAGTGATATTTCTTTTCCACCAAGCAGATTGTTTGACAAATATACGAAATTCTGTAAATAACGAGGTTTTTCTCTATCCCTGACTATAATATGAGAAGACGGCCTTTTGACTGGGGTTAATCTACACTTTTTTATTGTTATATGAAAAGTCATGGATTTATTGATTCGTCTTTGTAACTTAACGGTTATCGGAATATAGGTGCGTATGCGAAGTTAGTATAAGGAATTCTCACATACATTCGCACCTGCGGATTTAGTACGAACAACAGAATTACCATTAAAATTGATTGTCTAAACTAGTTATTCGTTTCAACTTTCCCCTCATAGAGCATGTTTTGGCATGAATTTTAATTAATGTGTATTTGCATTGCTAACAAGTTTGGAATTGAAATGTTTTGCGTAACAATGCGTATATTATATAATTATATATAAATTTTTTAGACCTTTTGATATATTAATGCATCTAAATGTTCTTGATTTTAGGTCTCTTCTGTTTCAAAATTAGTTTTTTTTTGATAGTTTTTAAAAGAAAGATAAATTTTGACGTTTCGACTTTTCTTTAAATCTTTATCAAAATATTGTATTGACACTGACAATTTGCTTATTTATATTGATTTATAGATCACCTTCATCATGAATATCAAAATAAGGATGAAATCAACTTAGAACTTCTAATAAGATAAAGAAGAGTAGAAACTTCAAAATTGATATTTCTTTTAAAAGTCATCAAAAAAAACTCATTTTAAAACAGAAGAGACCTAAAATCAAGAACATTTAGATGCATTTATATATATATATATATATATATATATATATATATATATATATATATATATATATATATACATATATATATGTATGTATGTATGTATATAATATCTCTAATTTTTTTTTTATTTTAGGTCTCTTCTGTTTACTACCAATATTATTAAGAAAAAAAGGGACCTAAAGAGAATTTATCGAAATAGAGAAACGTCCTAACTATCTGAACACAAGGGACAATAGCCAGAGATTGCCGGCAACTTCATCATCTACATTTTCCCTAAAACTTCCCGAGAAACCGATCTCAACACATTTATTAGCCCACCTGCCAATGAAATACTTCCTACGCGCGCCAAAGCCCCAAAACTAGCCAATAGGTTCCCTATAATTACATGGTCCAGGCGACTAGCTCCCCAGTTAGCTCAAGAACAGCTGTGAGTGTGTTATTGTCAACAGTTCTCTTGATGGTAGCATATCATTTTTATTTTCCATTTTAATCATTTTATTTTTTTTTGTTTCTCAATTTTCTCTTTCCTTATTCCAAAGAGTAGGCAGATTGAGACCTTGGAATCAACTAAGAAAAAGTGGCTTCAAAGTGGGAGCCGAAACGTCCAGAATTTTAAAAATTCTAACCCGGAGAGGTTTCCGAGGTCAGGATTATAAACAAAAGAACTAGGCTCATGGGTTGGAATTTTAAAAATTCTCGACGTGTCGACTCCCACATTATCAAAAGAAGAAGGAGAGAATAACGTGGCAATGAAACACCAAAGTGAACTAACTTTTAATATATTTTCCGAGCTTTAACCGCTTCTAGTATAAGTTACAGATTGTGATTAATAATTAATCATAAACTAAAAAACTCTGATGTAGAAAACGAGAAGAAAAATTTTGGAATATTTTTTTATCACTTAAGATAAGGGTAGAGTGATTATTAAAAGATATCATTTCAATGTAAAAATCATACGCTAATACGAGGGTGGCTACTTTAGTTTTGAGATATAGCAACACTGATATGAATATGTAAAATCTGACATTGCAGACAAAAAAATTGACATTTTTAACGTTGAACGTACTCAGAACGTATTGTCAAAAGAGTGCTATTTGAGTTGTTTCAATATATATCTTGGTGAAAAAATGGAATTAAATCGCGAACATCTGAGTGCAACGATTTTCTATAAGACGTAGATCAAACCAACAGCAGTGCGCCGATCAACTCGCTTCGACTTTTGGTGATGAAGCACCATCTCGAGCCACTGTGTTCCGGAGGTATTCCGATATCAATCTTGGCTGCAGTTGTACTAGAAAACATCGATGCTGTGTGTAAACTGAAATTGCAAGATCATCATGTGACATACCGTAAGATCAAGGCATACTTGGGTATTAGTTCTACATTTTGCTATGAAAAAGTTTTGTTCGCGTTGGATACCGCATCGCTCAAAAAAGCTCGTGTAGATTGGTGTATAGAAATGCTGAAAACATTCAATCGCGGCGCTTCACAAGACGTCTTTAACCGAAACTTAACAACAATCGAATGTATGGGTCTTTCAAGACGAACCAAATCCAACACAAGGTATTCGAGCACGAAGCAATTCGAGCAAATGGTTGCTTGTTTTTTGGGAATAACTGAACATGTCGACACCATTCAATTAGAGCAACGTAGAACGGTCAATTCTGAATGGTACACATGCATTTGTTTACCAGAAGTGTTCGAAAAAATCAGGGTTAACAATCGCAGGAGACGAATTTTCATCCACTACAACAATGTGATCATTGAATCAGTTGAAACGAAAACGTTTTTGAACAGTCAAAACATCGAATTGATGATTTATCTGTTTGGCACCCAATGATTTTTTATTATTCTCGCAGATCAAAAATAAATTGCGAGGTCAACATTTTTCTTCACCTGAAAAGCGGTTGATATGTTGAAATCACATGTTTAGGAGGTACCTCAATCGGAATGGAAAAAATGCTTCGTTAATTGGTCCAAACGTATGCAAAAGTGTATTGATTTTTAAATTTATTTGTGTTATTAGAAACTACAGACCAACACTCGTAATTGGTCGTCAATAACTTCATGTTTAAATGCATTTAACATCATTTCGTCTCTACAATGTCGTTTTGTAGTCCCATGTTTAAAGGTATTATTTCAATGGTTTCTTCAGCAATGTCGGTATACACTCGATTCACTTATTTAGTGCTTCTGAATGATTACTGAATTCTCAAACTACTGATAGGCTTATTTCTCTCTTCTCAACAATTAGAAAAAACCAACGATCTATAATATACGATCTTAGTAATTTGCACAATAGAAGAGTACGTCAAATATGATCATGCTCACTCTCTTTTATGGTCATAACAGGGAGAACAATATACGTCAGAGGATGATATGATAGATTTGAAAAGAAAAGATGGTACTATTTTTGTATTTTTTCACCAAAAGATTTTTATTTAAGATAATCGATCTCTTCCGTATTCGATGACGTAACATATATTTAGTTGTAAACAGTGATATGACGAGAAAACTAGAACGACGAAGATATCAAAATATTGTTTGGTTATGGTGTAACATTGTTTTAGTTAATAAATTGCTATTGAAAATAAATTCTCTTTAAAAATAAATTTGTGTACTCGATATTGCGCCAGGAAGAAAATGGTAGTTATATAGCATTTGAAATATATATAAATAAGTTAGTAATTATGAAGATGCATTTTCCTACCTACATAATATTTGACATAACTAACACCAGAAATTAATGATTGTAATAGCTTCTGAGAACCCTATTGTCATTTTTGATGACCTTAAAAAACTATTGACCAGCTATATTATATCAGGGAATTCAAAATGAGTGGGATTTCAACGCTCCATCATACATTAAACTTAGAATGTTAGTTTATCAAATGAAATAGTCATTAACAGTTTTACTTAAGATTAGGAGTATTCTACTAATCTCCAATAATCACAAGCACGCGCCAAGACGATAAGCGAGTTATTTCTAAACGTTGATCAATATCAATATAATTTTTGCAACATACGAGGTCTGGCTATAGAATAACGAGACTGCGCGCCTAGAGGGCGCCCTAGACAGGTAGGGTAAAAACCGAGTAGTGCGTTGGGTATCTAGATATTTTGTCTATGCACGTCCCAAAACACGTTTTCGTCTCTATTAAGGTATTTGTGCGGTTTGAAACGAACGTGAGATGTTTATTGCATATGATTGCAATTGCAATGACAAAAGACATTTTATTGTAAATTATTAATGCATTACAAATAATATCTCATGATGTTGTAGCATCATGTAGAGAAATTCAGGGAACAGTATTTAGAGGAATTAATTCTTTTATGGAGTGGCGTACTAAAAAACGCATAAACAGCTTCACAGAAAAAGTGTTACTAGCTAATTCTGAAATTAAATCCAAAATGTCTTCAACACTTTGGTCGACTCAATCAAAACTGAAAGGCACCCTAAAGGTAAATAACGACGTACTTTTAATATTACTATTACAAAATAAAAATTGATAAAGGTTTTCTCGAATTTTTTTAAGTCTACGGACGTAGAAAAAATTTTGTCAAACCGTCCTACTCGTTAAAAAAAGTAATACTCTACTCACTTGTCGCATAAATATTTATTATTGAACTAATACATAATTGTAAAAATATGACGATAGAAATTTTTTGACAGCGAATTATTGTTCAACGGTAATGCATAGTTTTCAAAATTGAAAATAAGCTGGGGTATTGGTTAGTAGAAAGAAGTAGTCGTGAAATCTGATGTCAATGGAGTACAGAGGAAATAGATAGGAATTTAATCGATAAATTTAAGCAGATTTGATTAAACCCTGCTCAATACTAATTAAAAGGATTATTGGAAATCTAAACTAAAACGGAATTCAGTATCAATCATGAATTTGGTTATTTTTCTCGATAATACATCATTCAGGAAATTAAAATAGCTGAATAATATATGAAACTAACCTAAGTACGAGGGCCGTTATTTTTTTTAATCTCCGATAGGCTATAAATACAAGACAATTTCATATAAAACAATAAATTTATTACCAAAAGATCAGTACACTTACGGTTACTTTTCAACATAGTCACCGAAGAGATTGAGACATTTGTCATATCCGTGGACAAGCTTTTCAATACCCTCTTCAAAGAAAGTTGCCTGACCGTTCAGTAATAAAGTTCAAAACAGGCCCCGAAACTTCTGGAAATTCCGTACACAAAGCAGTATTGGTGAATCTGCGGTTTTCTTTAACCATTCTGTCAACTCATTGAACCAGGTCATTTGAAACCACAGATTTGCGTCCTTGGTCCCCTTCATCGTGCACATCAACACCGCCATCTTTAAATTTTCGACATCATTCACGCACAACACCAACACCCATGAAGTTTTCTCTACACACACAACTCATTCTCCGATGAATTTCTGCAGCACCATGGCCTTCAGCCTGTAGAAATCGAATCACACTTCACAATTCACATTTGGCAGGAGCATCAATAGTGGCGGACATATTTACAAGGCTGTAGCACACCGCCGACTGATTTCTGAAGTGAGTGTGTAGTGCGACAGCTGCATGGAGCGGTCGAAAGTTGAAAAACAATGGCCCTTGTATATGTAGCATTCATGCAATTTGTCTAAGAAATTAGTATGTTGACTTTTAGAAAAGGTCTGATTTAAAATATAATGTTTTAGTTTAGTTTCACATACTTTCACATAATTTGAAAAATGTCAAAAATATATTTATAAAACATTGCGGAAACTTACATTTTTAAACAATTTCTTCTTATATTAAATGGAACAAAGTGTCTCGTGCATTTTGGCAAACTGTTTTGAACACACAGAAAAGTCAATTTTAACGAATTCACCCTTGAAAATATCCAAATTTATTAGTTGTTTACTCATTGTGTAATGTGAACACTATGAATTTTTAATGCCAGTTCGAACTATTCATATAATAATAATATTTATGTTTCCGTTAATATCATATGATGTTTAAAAGTTGTTATCGGTACGAGTATATATAGTATGTATTAATTAACAATAATCCAAATATTTTTTGTTATCGTTGTATTTTTGTTATAAGTCGTATTGCACCAAATCATTTTATATCCTACTCGTTGAAAATTGCGCCTTGGGCTTTCTTAGTAATAAAACTGCCACCATTAGTTAAAAATACTGAAGAGACATGTATAGTTTATTTCGACCAACTCAAGTCTGACGCACGTTTCGATAACCAAGTTACCATCTTGAGAGATTGAAAGTAAGCTGTCGTTTGTCGAAGTCTGCATCAGATAGTGTAATTGTAAGTGTTGGAGTAGTAGTTCAGGAAGTCCATTTAAAGCAAAGTCCTTTTCCACCGAAACTGCATCATTTCGAGATGGAGATTAGTGATGCAGTTTATATACTGATGCAACACAACGCATATAACCGAGACCAGTAACTAGTTACATAAAGTTGATGTTTTCATATTATTGGAAATGAAGTCTTCTGAAGTTGAGTATATTATCATTACAACTTTCTCAATTGTGTCAACCATTCTCTTCTCTAAATTCTCTTACTCCAAATCAACTACATCTCTCTTGCTAAAGTCACCAATTTAAAGTTGAATACTTCAAAATAAAGAGAATAATGACAACACCCACCAAACCAAAACAACTGATGGCGGTATGACCGGGAATGAAGTTACTTTCAACCGATCTTATGGTTACAAATTTCAACATCACCTGAATGTTTAGATAGCCCTCCCACCTTTCCTTTTATGAGATCTGCGATTATCTACAAAACACTATTAATATTGCAAACCCTAAAATAATCGCATCAGATCATTACAACGAACCATCTGAATTACTCAAAACTCTCATTTTTATCTTTTTATCTATAAATACATACAAAATAAATAAAACCTTACAAAATTATATCAGAAGATTTAAAAAAAATATATTTACTACCAACATACAATATTTTTATAAAGACTTAAAGAAAATTCGAAACGTCAAATTTTATCTATCTTTTATCTGTGATTAATCGTTTTATTCTACAATGGAATTTAAACGGCTTTTGGTGCCTTCACGAACAAATAAAACTAATACTAAATGAATTATTCTCCCTAATACTTTGCCTCACAGTAAAGCATATACTAATCAAATGTCATCAAAATGAAGAACACAGAAGACAGTAAAAGCTAGGAAAAAAATTTGAAATCAATTCACTGTTTATCCGAAGACGAAGTTATCTTTAAGACACAAATTTGATATCTAAAATCTAATATCTCATTACTATAAATTATACTACTATGTTGTGAATGTTGCCCTTACTAATAACTCTTAGTAGTTGATGCGGGATTATGTAAATAAAAAAAATTATTGATTGGAAAATTAGTGTCACTGTTTTTTAAGCATAGTGTCCTCAATATTAATCGTTATGGGTTGTCACTCATTTTTTTCCAAAATTAGAAAATGAGACAAAATCATGAAATGACTATATCGTTATCAGTCTTCGACCAGTGTTCTAAATGCGTTCATCTGATCACTTAACGTGAGTAAAAATCGAATTCAAAACCACGTTTCATGCTACTCTAGTGATCTTTACAAGAATAATAACACAATTTCTGAATTTTGTATATAGTCATTGGTAATTGAGAAGTGTGCCAAAAATGTGTATTTATCTGTTATTTTGTGAAGTCAGTAAAGCTAAACAAAAATGTGACGCTCGACCAGTACCGTTTGGTCAACTTTTTCGATGATATCGCTGATTGTTGCAGTTTTTGAACTTCGTCGTCAGTTGAACTGATACGGCGATGATTCAGCTGGTCGTATACAGATCACAGCTCTGTCATTTGCGCCTTTCAACAACAAATAACAGCTCACTTAATCTTGATGAGCTCATATTGACATCTTCTGGTTGAGGTCGAAAACTTCTCAGATATCCCTCGTACAAACAATTTGTGCTAATAGAAGCTTGATGAAAATAGAGGAAATCTTGGCGGCAAATGAATTGAACGTATCTTGTTCATTATTCGACCATAAAATTAATGATCTTTGATAGTATAATAATGTAGAAAGAACAGTTAACCAAATGTCAAGGACAAACAAAATGAAGGAAGAACATAATCTTGATTAATCCTAATATTAATACGAAATACATTCACAAGAGAACTGTAAGAGAAAAATCAAAAAGTTGACTTGTTTTGGCAATTAATAGAGGATATTCAAGTAAAGATGTTAAAGGTTGAAGAAAATGGTAACGTAAAAAGCTGCAGAAAGGAGGAGGAGCCATTGGTGTGACTAAGATCTAAATAGAGATCTCGGTTATTACGAAGATATGAAAAAGAAACTCCTTGCAAAACAACTGTCACCTAATGGATGAATTGTAGAAAAAATTCATATGTTGATTTTAAAAATGAGTTTTGAAAAATCGCACCTAAATTGCGAAAAATTAATTCATCTCTACATATTCTCAGATTTAAGTTAGATAATCAGAAAGTGAATAAGGTTTCTGTTCTTCTAAATTGTTGTGACTTGTGAATCTGGATAAAAACTTTTTAGAGATATTATTTTACTGAAAAAGAGGAGAAATTATATGAGATGTTTGTTGAAATCGAATGAATACGTTTGAAGCCTTACCTAACCTAACCTAGCCTGTATCATCCAATCCAATCAAATGAACATATCAAAAGATATAGAAAAGTGACATAAAATGGCGACATTGCTGTGATAACACCCACGAAATAAGCAACATCGTATCTATTGTCAGTTTTACGTGAATCACCATTGTTGAACTTTGCTTTCCTGAAATATTTTATTTGTTCGAAGTTATAATATTTCTTATCGGTGTCATTTTCAAACACAAGTAAATATTCTCACTTTCCTTCTTTTTTATAAATGGTTGGAAAATACTTGAGAAAAACCAACGCCAACAGTGTGATCCAAAAAACATGGCAAAAGCACTTACAGCTGTTTCAAATGGGAAGATGGGATGGCCGAGGGCCTCTAAAGTATTCGAGGTACCGTTTACCATACTAATAAACAAAATAATTCTTCAGGACTAGGAAGATTTTTACAGCCACTTTAGCTCCTGAACAACAGAAATCAAAAGTTGATGATCTCAAAAAAATGAAACAGCGCTAAGTTGCATTCACTTGTGATGAATTGGTTTCATTGATTTAACAATCATGAGAAACGTGCTAGTTTATATTGGATACCAGGATTTCGCAGTTGAAACTTCTGTTATACAGGTCATAAACCGAACATTGCCAAATTTTTCAAGCCATTTCAAGAAATCATTAACAAATATAAAATGGCTTGGAAAAAATCTAGAATGTCGATGGAACTAGTCTATCTACTTTCCAAAATCCCCCAAAAATATTCGCTTCAACTGGTAAAAAGTAGGATGGCACGATTTCAGAAGCTTAAATTCACGTAACAGTTGATTGTTGCTCTGGCTGCACGAATGAGAAAATTTTCCATCAATGGATGGAACATTTTGAAAAGACAGTAATCAAAAGATTCGCTAGTCCTACTTATTTTGGATAGGCATTTGAGCCATAAAAGTTGGTGTGTTTTAAATTATGCAAAACAGCATGGCATCATACTTCTCTGTTGACCGACTCATTACAGCTATCGTACTCAGCCTTTGGATTCATCTTTTTTTACCTTCGAAAACATGATCTTCGATCCACTTATGAAAAAGCTGCCACATTAGATAATGCTGCAAGCAGTTTCATGCCACTGGTCACCAAACGCTTTCCCTGGCTATTTTTATGTTCTATTAAGTGTGACCGACCCAACCCTCCTACCTACTGAAGAAAAATGGATGTACGTCCCACAGAGAATATTGTCAATGCTAATGATGTAGAACCAGAGCGTACTACCAATAATAACTATATAGTCCACAAATTGTCTCCATAACTACCTTGAGTCCGCTTCTTCCCATGTTTACCAGCAGTACTTACCAGTAGCTCATTTATGTTGGAATTAAAAGAAAAAAAAATACTCAACGACAGAAAGAAAAGCAAAAACAGGGTTTGCATAAATATGAATGATGCTTATGATGAGGAGCCTGCTTATGAAAATTTAAATGTAGAAAATGATGATGATAGTAACGCCTTTTGTATGGTAAGTGGATTCGATACTATGAATGTAGGCAGTCGGAACATGTAGATTGTGCTGCTGTTTTCCAGTGTTAAAAGAAAAGTTGTGTTTTAAGTGTGTCAAAATGAATGATTCTATTCTATTCTGAAATTCTATTCATAATATATTTTATAAAATTCTATATCGAGTTCTATGTAGATTATCGGAGCTTTTAGAAAATTACTTTGTATATTATAATGAATAGTTTTTTGCTTACAGCTCGCTTTGGTCATGAAGATATATAATGATTTAGAGTTTTTGTAGGATAACTGATTACAATTTTGTTTCAATACAAAACCATCTTTATTGCCAGCATGAAGTATAATTACACGTATTCCCTTTAAGCAATGATACTTTTTTGATTAATCAACCTTGCTAGATTCAATTACGTCGTGCGTATCAAACAAGGTTTTGTCCGCTATATTTATGTTGGGGGTCTTAGAATGGATCAATACGAGTACTTCGTAAATATTTTTGTCGAAATTATCCGATACACGATTCCTTCGGTTCTCAACTTTTTTATGCTTGAAACTACACTCTATCAAAACACACAAGTGTCATAAACAGGGAACGTAACGTACGCAGTTTTTTATGAATCATGTCCAGTGTTGGCACTAAATTGACTTGAGATAAAAGGAATTATATATAAAGTAAATTGTTTAATTCGTTTAATACTAGCCTTTAATGACAGATCTCCATGTTCTCGATTTAGGCACTCAAACATATTTGATATAGCTCTTTGACATCTATAACACTGTATCGTCTACTTCAAATGGTCGCCAGAAGCCATTCAGAGAGTAGTAAATAATAAAAAACTAAGAGACTAAAATTAAATAGGAAAATCACAATCGCAAAAATAAATTGACTCAATAAGTAAACCAGTACAATTAGCTTCTTTTCGAGTGCGATTGGGTAATATATGCTCTTTATAACAACTCTGTCCGGTAAATTAGTTCTGCTGGGAGCTCTTTGATCCTTTAAGTTTATGAATGCATAAAATTTACTATACGATTCAAGCTCTTTTTTGCGCCACACTGTAATTTTTTTCTATCAATTAATGTTATGTTTAATAATAATGATGATAAAATCTTTCTTTTTTTTTTCTAGTTTATTTAGAGAATTGTTTTTATTTAATCCCCGTATAATGGATAAAATCTAAAAAACAGGAATTATTTATTGTTTCAACTCGAACGGAATTGAAAAATTGTATAGAAATATTGGGCGAATAATTATTTTTATGGGGAAATTCTTACGTTAAATATTTTCAAGAAAAGTAAGACTCAATTTTTTCCTATAAATAAGTGAAATGATATCATAATCATAATAGTTATCAATTTCAAGAAACAAGTGTATAATGCATGCTCGCAAAAAAATTTAGTAATCAGATGATTGATATTGAATTAGCATATTGTGTCTACTGTAAAATTATTGTTTTTCTACATTACATAGATAAACAAATTAGTTATTGAATATTCACTATTTATTCACAAATAAGGACTAGGTATGTGATGACTGTGAATTATCGCTATATCTATGGCATTATGACTCAAAAAAGTTACTTAACTCATTAGTTTCATACAAATTTTTTTCTACGTTAGTAGACTTAAAAAAATTCGACATATTTTTTATCAATTTTTATTTTGTAATAGTAATTTTAAAAGTACAACTGTGAGCGTTATTAATTTGAAGTGAAGAAGTTGATTCTTGAATTAGCAACATTTAACAAGTTCAAAGGAATAACATCATCACTGTGTTGGATTTTCACCCACAGGCTTCTTTATTTGAATTATATCACCACCGGAATCCACCAATAGAGACGCCGAAGAGCGTCGAAATGTATGCCCAGTGTAATTTTTTGGATTAGGTAAATTCAAATGTTTTGATATAAACGAGATTTTGAAAAGTTATTGAACCTACAACTTGGGTTTTGCATTTTACATTTCTATCCTGCAAAAAGAAATGATCCGTTCTGACATTTTTGGGTCGTTGGTTTTTATATTTTTTATAAAATTTACCAAGTTTAATCTATTGTCAGATATTTCACCAATAACACTAAATCGATGTTTAACGGTTTTCTATCAGGTTCTATGATAATTAAAACATTTCTGGTATTAATAATATCGTTACACTTCATTTTATATAATTCCTCCCTCCGCAGGGCTCCTGCAATTCCAAATATTAAAGCAACCTGAAAGATGTTACAAATAATATCTAAGCTTACATTAAAATTTTTTGCTGTCATACCTTATGCATGAGATAACGATCGTCTGGAGCTTGCAACAGAAACTTATTAATTTCTTCACGGGAAAATGTTTTAGATTTTATTGGGTCTATAGCCAACTGATTTATTTTTCAAATATACAATGAGTTTCGAGTATTTACTGATGTCTACGTCGTTATTTACCGTTAGAGTGCCTTTTAGTTTAGAATAAGTCGACCAAAGTGTTGAAGACTTCTACATTTTGGATTTAGTTTCAAAGTAAGCTAGTAACACTATTTCTGTGGAGCTGTTTATGCCTTACCCCAATCCATAAAAGCATTATATTCCTTCAAATTCCCTGGATTTCTCAGGGAGAAGATTCATAGTCGTTGCAGTTGCCGATTCAACAACATCTTCTTGTGAGCAATTTAAACTTTCTTCGCTATTACTCTCCATTACTCATAATAATAATACACTAATTTTAATTAGACAAAAACGGATTTTCTTGAACGAATATCAAGACAGTTTATCGGAATTGACACGAAAAAGAAAGCGTTCACAGCCCACAAATATTACTAATAATTATTACATATTTGATGATAAGTTGACCTAGCACCTAGCATCATGGATATCTCTCATATTCACTAATTACAATATCAATTCTTTCGTATTTTATTTAACGTTCATCAGTTTGAAATATTGATAATATCAGCAAATGTTAAATTAGAAAAATGATTCATTCGACCCTATTTCCTGTTTCACACTATATTATTCTGGAGTATCTTCATATTTCCGCTACAAATAGATGAAAATTATCACTGGGTATATAAAAATAGAACAATAGTAACTATTAAAATTTATCATTCAATTGGATTCATGTGTTAGTGGGTGATTTAGTTTTTTTGGTCGACTATTCTACCTTCTAGTGTTACTAAGAAATTTTCATTGATATTTTCCTGCAATGGAGTTCAATATAAATGACATATTTAAATTTGTATTATATACTCGTACTTCCTCGTTCATATTATTCGAAATTGGTATGATTTCATATTGTAACATACCATTCGTCATGTTTCGTTTTTCTTCGAACATTTTGAATATTCCTTTGCTCATGTTAGTGTGAATACTAGGCACTTCGGATCTATTTATTCTAACATTGGAGCTTTTGAAAAAATTGATTTCTTATCGACCGCCCACTTCATTTGAGAAATTCAATAAAATCTCGAAATGTATTCGATTTCTTCCTCTATTCATTTTAATTTAAAATCAAAGTAAATTTTAGTAAATATGTGATTTTATTCTTTAAATTCGCTTTTCTACAGCTATGAGGTTGGGAGGTTAACCAATGATTAAGCCGATACACCACAAAAAAGGAACCAACCAATCCAATATGAACGTGTGAGAATCTGCAACCATTCTAGATTTTCATAGATAAGTCGTAGTTTTATTTCCAATATATATTTAAATCTTAATTGTTGTCAATTTATAACTGCTCTGTACACTTATGGATACGCAGTTAATGAAAATTTATTATTTTTTCAAAAGATTTAATTGATGTTGAAACATTTTTTTTAATGTCCTAAATATTGATTTGGATAGTTTTCATTTGTTTAATTCCTATTATTAATTTAATTCATAATGTTTTTCCACCTTTTCCACTTTTTTTTAACGCCGTTCGTTAAAAAGCTGTTGGCGTCTAATTTAATATTTATTGTTCAACTCATAGTTAAATACTTTACCTGTGGCCGAATACCACTTCCCGAGGAAGAGTCTCCTGCTGGGGATTTATAAATTGGCGCCCAGTTAAACTTATTGTTTGCTGATTACTTGGGTGGTGTGCTTGATCAATATTAAAGATTTTCTTTGGAATAAATTGATTTTTTTGTAACATAAACTTTTCCGCAGAGAAAAACGAAGCAAGCCGAATGGCAAGTTATTATATCTTCTACAATATCTTTGACATCTTTTGCTTTAAGCAACTTTTGCTTAATAATTTCAGAGTAAATTCAGATTTTCTATTTATTCGGAAAGCAGAACGAATAGAAGGTTCCAGTTTGGTTATATTTTGAGAAAAACTAAATTCAGTTTTTTTTATATAATTATTCTTTGCAATTCCTCCTGTCCACAGCAAGAATTACTATTACAGTTCATGCCATCCTACTATCGCGAGTCTTGAATCTCTTTATAGCAGAGATTCATTTCCCATTCTTCTTTATCATGTTAGTACTTTTAAACAAGATGCTTGGTATAATTCTTTGATAAGAAAGGTCTCACATAATCCTGATTTGAACTCCACATATAAAATTGACAATAATATTTTGAACGAACATATTTTCTCGTCTAATACGATTTCGATTGTTGTTCATACCCCTAAAATAATTGACATAATAAAGTTTACTGAATGGCAATAAATTCTGTGTTCATTTGGGCATATCGTATCTTTGAACTTTACTATTGGCCTAAACTCAGAAGTGACCAATGTGTCACAATACGTGAACAAATAGATATTTAAAATATTTGCACAAAGAAGCACACATCAGGCCGCACTGGATGTGCTGCTGAATCTGAAACCACTGGATCTGCACTTAAAGGATTAGTAGCTAAAAGTGCCCTCAGACTGAGGGAAACTGGGCTGTGGAAACAATCCAACTATGGGCAAACCAGGACACTAAGGGAGATAGAGAATATGGCGGATACAGTAGACAAAGGTGTGTTGAAAAAACGCACCGACTACACTACCGCCAGACTGACTTTTGATATAGACCTGAACATCCTCATACCAACGAGAGAAGACTGGGAAGAGAACCCAGGAACAGTAAGTAACTTCACGGACGGGTCCGTAAAGGACGAACGGATGGGAGTGATAGTATACTCTGAAGTTCTGGGAATAAGGGAATACTACAGGCCGAGCTGCGCAATTAATACGATGCAGAGATGAAACGTTGCGTGACATCACAATCTACACGGATAACCAAGCGGCTCTGAGATCACTATCGTCTACGGCAGTGAGATCGAGGTCAGTCATATCTGTCATGGATTCGTGACCGAAAGGTTAGACTCTGCTGGATAACTGGATACAGCAATGTAGAAGGGAATCAAATGGCAGACAAACTAGCCAAATTGAGAACGACCAGAAGTGTCATCTCACGCTTCTTGTGGTCGTAGCAGTGATTAGTGGTCACTGCACAGTAGGCTCCAGACTCAGGAAAATGGATATCAGAACCGACGATCTCTGTGCAGAATGCAGTGAAGAGAAAAAGACAAGAGAACACCTAATGTGTCACTGCAGAGCATTGGCTTCGAAACGACTACAATGCATGGGGAGTGAAACATTGGAATGTCTTGAAGAAGCAGAGAAGCTGGGTGTTAAGGACCTGAAACACTTCATTGCAAACTGGAAAATGTTCGAAAGGGGGCAAGGAACTGGCAACGGAAGAGATAGGGAAGGGGAGTGAAATGGTGCTGACACAATGGGCCTCCGAGTGGCTGAAAAGTGGAGATTACCCTGTTAACCTAACCTAACCAAACTTGTTTACAGAAAATCGAATAGATTGTTACATTCCCTCTCCTAAGGGAAAAAAGAAATTCAAGTATTCACTTTCTTTGTAAACTTACCAGTCTACAAAGAAAGTGCAGTAGTGTCCACAAATTGTAGAGACATAACGAATACGAAAGAATAGGGAAAAAGAAGAGCAGTCCAAACAGAAAAAAACATAATATATATAATGTTAATAAGCTGCTTTTTCAATCAAAGCTACAACTATGAACTTTTCGATATAGTAATATAAGTCGTATAATAATATTAAAAATTATTACTACCATACATTAAATATTAACGTGTGATATAGACAATATATGTTGAGAATGAGGGCATTATCTCTGAGATATAACACGAGGAGCTGATTGTACATGTATATCGTAAACTGCTGTGAATATTTCTCAAAATTTATAAACAACAGTCTTTTAGTATTCTTATTTATATGAAAATATTTTTCGTTCATACCAAAAGTAGTTATTTTTATTTGACGACTACTCTGAATATGTTTTAGTTTAAAATACATAACCAAAATTAGCATGAATTTGACCTACAGAAAACTAACAACTTTGTCACTGAAGCTTTATATAGAACGCATTTCATGATTTGACCTAGTAGCTGACAACATGTATAAAAATTAATCTTATCTCGTGAAATGGTTCCGGTAATTGATCATACTTTATTTACTGATATTATATTTAAAATATGACGTTATAAAGAGTAAAAAACTTGAATGAAAAAACTCTCTAGTTTAAAGAGTGTCGTCACGTCAATTGTTTTTATATTTTTTATAAGGCAATATACGAAGCAGTTTGTTTATTTTTCGGTCATATAGGTTAGAGTTTTGTAATTACCAATATACAAACAATGAGTCGAATCAAACAAAATAGAAAACGATGTGTTCACTGGAACAACTTTACTAACACGTTCAAATTGTACTATATCAAAATAGTGGAAATAACTTAATCGATAACAAAAAGTATTCTTAACATATCGTAACTACGTTAACGCCTTTATATTTTTAGAGAAATTGCTCTATGATGACTGCTGTTTTCTTAAGTAGCTGGTTTCATAACTTTACAGACCTGGTCAACAAAGGCAGAATAAACGGCAATCACGCATGATTTCAAAAGATTCGTTGGTCGACGAACATTTTTACTTGAACGGGTAATCGTTCGTTGAGCTTAAATCCAGATTCAGTGTTAAGTTTAAAAATGGACAGCGAAGAAGAAACTAAATTTTAAGCTGCGTATTTTTAACACTCAACAAATATAAAAGAAAAATATAACAGAAAGTGACATAGAGGACAACCACTTTATTTCCAAATCGACAATTTTCTAATTGAGTTGGAAACAATTGCCAATTTAAAAGTTGGGTTGTTCTAAATTTTTGGTAGAATTTTTGAAAAGTGGCACTAATTACGAAAAAATTTCCAATATAAAATTTTTTAATGGAGTTGAAAGTTTGAAGCGTTGATTATTGACCGATACAAGAATTAGCCGAGGAAAACCACGGTTGACTATTATATGTATTTTTTTGTATTTCAACTCTTTCACCTTGTTGCATAGCTCAAATTATCACTTGATCATAATATTATTTTGTTTAAAGAAGCCAAACTAATGGAAAACCATGGATTCTCCATATTATTATGCTTCTCGTTCGGAACAGAAAGCTTGGCATTCTGTCTAAGACAGCTCACGTACTTTCAGTCGATCGTCCAGTACCGCTTTTTGGATTTTCTTCAATATTTCTGGAGTCGTTACCTCATTTGGTCGACCACTGCTATATTGGTCTTCACAGGTCATACGGTCTCGTTTAAACCCTGCTACCCAATATTTTACGAAGAAGCAGTCTCACCCAAAGTAGAATCTAGTTCAGTTTTTATATTGGTTGGGCTGATGCCTTTCAAACAAAAATATTCTATCACATATAATGACCAATTTTCTCCATGTTCACAAATTTACTAATAACGTTCACTATTGATGGCTGCCAAACAAATACTAAATAAAGTGGCGTACTCAAACTTAAAACATATGCTGTATAGATTGTGTAATTTCTAATATAGTTGTAATTTTCAAGGAACTACCGCTATCTCTAGGTTAGGCTAGGTACTTCTGGTGCCATCCTCGAATAACGAAGGATGCGTTGTTGTCCATTGCGCAGCTTTCCGAAGAGTCCGCAAAAGCTTGTAATACATAGCTTCCCGTCAAAACTATGCGTGGAAATGCGTACAGTTAAGAAAACTGCTATAGACGTCTTCTCTTAACTTCAGATCCACTCTTAGGCATGAGGAAAGTAACAAAAAACACTGAATTCCTTTTCACCCGAAACTATCCACTTATTTTACCTACAAAGTCAAATTATGTTATCTTTTTCTCAATAAATGTGCCTAGTCCCAAGATGAACAATTTTTGTTTCTTAACAAATATCACTCTAAGTACATAAAAACTAACAAATAGTTTCGGCGGCCTAGATCGATCGAATACCCGTATGTGTTTCATTCGCATAATATTCGAAAATTGTCGTTCATTTTTTATTTTAACTGATAAAGATTATGAGTAATGTCCAAAGATTTGATATCTAAACAAATCAATCAACAATATAAAGTCTGCATCAAAGAATATATACAAAATTTTAAATTGTTCTTTGGTGCTATTAAGTTTTTTGTTGGTTTAAATTACATACCTAAAGGTAACAAGAAACAAAATTCTCAGACATTTGGGAAAAAATGTAACCATTAACACGATTAACTACTGAATTTCCCCCAAAATGTACAGACCTATCTCAACGGTTGGCTTCCGCATGCATAGAACGGAAGAGGGCCAATTGTTTGGTAAGTAAGATCAACCAATCTCATTCCATTATTTTTTTAAGGTGGTATCTAGAGCACAAAGTTCACTAAAGAAATTAGACTGAAGTGTGATAAAATGTTAAGAATAGTTTTTATTATCGATCAAGGCAACATCACTTTGTAAGCTATAATCAACTGAGAAAGTTTCTAATTTCGAAAATACTATTTGTTCTATCCATTAGAAAATTTTTGGGTTGCTGCAACCTACAAATAAAAGAGGAACAAACTTATTGTATTATATCCCATTTTAACTCAACAAAACTTGTATGTATATCTTAATATATGAAAATTTAGTGTCCGTGTTTATGTTCCGAATGAACTCAAAAACGAGTCAACTGATATTCATGAAAGTTGGCATATATATGTAATTTGGGCCAACTTAAATGATATGATAGTTATTATTTAAATTAATGGTCTCAATAATTAATAATAAACTGATCATCAACGTTGATTGTTGTTATTAATCGTAGTTTCCATAAGTCTGGGACAGATGGCGCCTTAAGCGAATTATCAAAAAAAAAAAACTAATATTTAACCAGAAGAAACCTAAAAATGCTGTTCCCAAATTTTTATATAAATTATTCCAATCTTATTGTAATATTCATAGCTTCACGAGTATTTTCATAACTGTTATTTAATAATAGCATTCAAATATCGTTAAAAAAATTTTTCGTAATAATTTTATAAATATTAGTGTTAAATTGTTTGTAAATGTTCTTACCAATGCAATCCATATCTTTATTCACTTGATGTACACACTAACACGTTTGTTCGAGTGAATATTAGGCATAATACATAAGCCCCTCTTTTATCAAAGAATGTAAAAAACCGCAAACATAGCGCGTTATCAGTCTTTTACGATCATTTGTTCAAACGAAAAACCAAATAACGAAATAACGTATATTTACCAATAACGGTATTTTTAGTTCAAATTTGATAATCTTTGGATAGGTATATTTAACATGCTTGTAAATGACATTGAGATTTTTGTTATTTATAAAAATAGAAACATGGTGGTCCTCCAAAGTATTCGTAACGAATCGGTACTTTGGTTAATCGTACCGCACAAGATTCTATTAACGCATTATTGTTTTATCAGGATGAAATAGCCAAAAGCTGTGCCCATTTTCTTCTGCCTACGTCACGCAATCTTATATACCTCATTGTAGTTTTCCTTTAGAATCGTATCAATTTTTGGAGCTTATTTGTAGTACAGAACACCTTTATAATCATAGAAAATATTTTTCCCTCCTACCTCTATCCAAAGACTATATTCCTGGCAAAGTCGTACTTTTCCTCCCTAGAGATGAAAAGTACTTTCTCACCCTAAGTAGGAGAAGTAAAAGTGACTTCATGTAATGAAGACTCTAACTATATTGACAATTATATATCTCTACGCCCTAAAATAGATCAGACACGTTTATTTGTCTGCTATAGAGCAGGAAAATGTATCAACCAAATAGTTAGAAAGAATAAGAATACTATTGCTAGAATTCCTGAAAAAATTGCAGAATTTTAAAAATGCCTAATGCTATAAAATATACCTGACATAGTTTTAGAACGGAAACTGGAAGTCTACGAATATCGCTGAAGGATATATGCAGCAAATTCTTGCAGAAAAGCGAAAAATTTCTAACCAAATTATGGCAGTCTATGAATTTGCTGCAACTGATTGTAATAAGCCAAGTACTTCCGGGGAATATCAGATAATAAAGTTGATAATGAAAATATCACGAAAACTGCGTTGGCTCCAGATATCACTTCTAGTGGTATGTAAATAACCACTGCTCAAAATTACACGTTTAAGAATACTATAAATAATTACTCTATCCCAAATTAAAAATATGTGGGATATAAGAATGAAAATAACGCGTCTGTAAGTTATTGTACGTACTTTTTGGTTTCAGTTCTCTAATAAATTTTATTGCTAGTTTCATAAATCGGGCTACTTAAGGCAGATAATATGGGCGAACGAATACATGTGACAGGATAGCAAGGTTAGGATCTATCAGACTTATATCAGGCCAATCATGACATACGGAATAGAAACCAGAGAGGAAACCAACAAAAAGAAAAGCATGCTTTGGGTAGCCGAAATGAAAACGCTCAGAACTACAGTGTACAAGAGTAGATCGAATCAGGAACACTGACATCAGGGAACAATGTGGGGTGCAAGACATCGTAAGATGGGGGAGACAAAGAAAAACATACTGGTACGCCCACGTGAGAAGAATGGAAGAGAGTAGACTGTCACGCATAGTACTTGAAGGGAAACAAATAGGGAAAGGAGAACCCGGACTATCACCTAAAAGATGGATGGACAGCTGACAGTACACCTCCCAGGAACTGATACAGAGGAACCTGCAAAACTAACAGATCATAAGGTGTTAAAAATGAATAAGAAGAAGAAGAAGAAGAAGTTTCGTAAATAAATTATTGAAAAATGTTT
The DNA here is from genome assembly GCA_026230145.1 of Diorhabda elongata. Classification (NCBI taxonomy): domain Eukaryota; kingdom Metazoa; phylum Arthropoda; class Insecta; order Coleoptera; family Chrysomelidae; genus Diorhabda; species Diorhabda elongata. The sequence goes on from CM047935.1 coordinate 9,746,005, forward strand.
TGTTATTTGCGACAGGTAGAAAAATCATAGGTATAATATGGGAGTAAAGTGCCTTCACCTCCATTGAATGATTACTGTCTCCGCTACGCACCGGGCAGTAAACTTCATCCTCGGGAGGAGAAGAAGCACCTTCCTCCCTTGTTATACAAATGTCTATTTTTACTTTGCTCCTACTTCTATTTTTTTTCCTTGGCGATTCGAAAACCTACTATGAACACGGTCCCCTTGTTTCTGGATCAAAGACCAATCATTACCAATAATAAACTAGTGAGTTGCTTATTAATGTGAGTTGTTAAAACGATTTTTCTAAAAATAGAGAAAATTGAGTATCGCGCAGTCATCAAATTTTTGTTTGTAAAAGGCAATACGTCTATGTAAATGAAAAAGACGTCGAAGAAATAGACACTGTGTACGGAGACCCTGTAGCATCAATTACGATCTGAAATTTTAGGTAACTGAATGCAGTCGACAAGCATTCGGGACGACCAAAGCCTGCGAAGACCAGCAACATCATCTAAAAAGTTCACCAAAGGGTATTGAGCGACCTTCAAATTAAGGTTGGAGAGACATAAGATTCTAAAGGCGTATCAAAAGAACACATTTGCCATGTACTCACTGAAGAATTATGCATGCGTTAACAATCCGAACGTTGGGTACGGTGTTTGCTTACTTTGTAGCAAAAGCGCATTCGATTGAACATTTTCTAGTCCTTTTTGATGGTGTTTTCAGCTAAATGAGTCGGTTTTTTGTGTTCATTTTACTGTGGTCTTGGAATGACACAAAAAAGTCGTCGCACTCTCGGCGCGAGAGACTATAGCACATTATTGCCGTTAGCAATCAGTAAATAATAACAAAAATCTCAATTTATAAAAGGAAGTTCCCATGGAAAATTTGAAGATTCGACCTGTTACGGTTTTGTCAAAATATTATTTGACATTGACGACTTGCAACATAATATTGATTAATTTAATTGACAGCTTGTACCTATTTTTGAAAAATAATAACTGAAAAAAAATATTGTGATTGGAACAGATTTCATGTTTTGTGTGATATTAATCAATATAATTTTACATTTTGTCAATGTCAAGTTATATTTTGATAGAGACCGCAACAGGTGAAAAGGTCAAATTTTAACTGTCTTTAAAATTACATTTTGGTTAATTACAATTATTTGTTCCTAATTATACCCAAAATTTCTTTTGCTTCTGTACATCTTCAAAATTAAATGCAAAAAATTTGAGTTCGCTACAAGCTTCCTGTAAGATTGCTGCTACAGACAGACAGATGGACAAAACGCTAGTAATAGCGCATTTTGTAAAAAATAGGCTAAAAACAGTGTAAAGTTGGGCAAACTTGCTGCGAAACAGGCAAAGACTGTTTCATCGGACGAAAAAGTGATGAATACCGTTTTATAGTCATGGGATTGATCAATTGTCTCTGCACCTTTCCACACTTAAACTATCGCCATGGTTAAATTTCACGAATTGGTTGACCGCCCACCGTATTCACCAGATCTGGTTCTCGAGGACTTTTTCCTGTTCCGTAACCTTGGAGTTTCACTTTCACGGTAAATATTTTTAAAGGACGAGGACGTTAACGCATACAAAAACGCCTATTTGAAGGAGACTATTATTTGGAAAGCTTAAAAGTTTAGAGTATCGCTTCAGTACGTATATATACTTTAAAGAAAAACAAAAATTACTATGGAAAAAAAAGTCGTGTATTTTTGTTAGGTCCGGAACTTTCAGACTACCCTCGTATTAGGATACATTATGGCATATCTTCTATAAACAGCAAGACGAATAATTTTTTTTGCCTATCACCATAAAATATACCTCGCATTTCTGTATTTGAAAAATTTGTTATTTAGTGTAGCAAAAACAACGAATTATAAAATGAATACCAAAATTTATATTCTAAAAATGAATGTTCTTAAAGGAGTTTGTCTCTTCACAAAAAAATTAACAAAACTACGAATAATCGCTTAAACGGAATAGACAAATATTTTGTCAAGGTGTCGTTGCACGATGGAATTTTTGAGCGAATCTTTCCAGTCATGTGGTTGGCAATTTCCATAGCCAAATACTACACAGAGATAGTTTTTAACTTCTATGATATTCAACATAAGTTACATTACTATAATTTTATTGTTAAAAATATTATATGACGAAGTGTTTTATTCATCTAATATATGCAATCTCATTATGACAAATAAATACTGATGTAATCCCACGAAATTGCAATCAAATGCTCAATCTCAAGTAACTCGCATAATCCTTTTGTAATCGGCACAAAGTAAGAGTATGTTATTCATATAGAAAGTATTGGAAAATCACGAGAGGCGTAGACTAAATGAAAGATTAAATCCCCCCTTTCGTCGTCATTCGTATTTCTTTGATAAGAGATACCACATCTTAACAATCTTTTGTGTATTTTCATAGGATTGAATCTACGTATGATTAAAAAATATCCACTAGTTTTTAGTTTTCATTTTTTAATTTGTAAAAGCGTGTATCATAGAATAGTTATATTTGATATGTTTCGGTTCTTCATATTTCAGGAAGACTATTTTTTGTGTAAAATAATCAAACTTATCAATGAATCATCCTTATCTCATAAGTCCTAGTAATAATTGTTATGAACTTTTTTAAAGTTGTTTTTCCACTTATTTACATGAAATCAAAGCTCCAATATTTATAAATTTATTTTAAAAGTTTAAAAGAATATGTATCTGTCATGTTGTTGCACACTATATGAAACAGTAGTAATAATACGAGTAGTATATAATAATAATAAACTAATTCTGTCTGTACCATTTCAAAAATTCTCTAAAATATTGTAGTTTCTCAGTACCTTATAATTAATTTTGTTAATTTTATACTTCCGGGTAGTTGGCTTTAGAAAATCGAAAAATCATCCGATTTCCATGATTTTTTTTAAATCTTCGTTTTTTAATACTGTACGCTTGATTACAATAAGTGATTTTAAGAATATTTTTGTTCTTATAACTTTGATGATTACTTATAAAAAAGGTTCAAACGATTATATGGGAGAAAAGGTTTTAATTGTAAAAACATAAGTCAACATTTTTGTATAGTTTTTTTTTTCAATTTGCTCTTTTGTTGTGTAGATTATGAAAAAATATATATAACAATTCCATTTAATTATTTAGAAAAGAGTTATCAACAATATAATTTAAAGCCCTGAAACCAATATAAGTTTCCTTTTTTTTATTGCCATAATTTTTTTCGTAAATTCGCCGTAAAAACGAATATTTAAGAAAAATTCATTGACATCGAACGATTTTCTGATTTTCTAGAGCTAAAAAATGAGGGGACCGCATGAAGTTACCTTAAATTTTCTACAAGATTGTAAAGATCAAAATTTAAAAAAAAATTCATGTACTTATTTCGATTCTATTAAATTTTCAATGGAAAAGGGGATGCGCCAATTCAAATGTTGAGATTTGGAGTTCAAATTTTGGGAAATATCTTTTATATTGTAGAAACTTTAGAGACAAATTTAATCGAAATAAAAGTATCTTGGTGTTCCATTTTGAATGAGAGAGATTATAATAATATTTGCAGAAGCAAATGAAAGATCTGACAACAATGTAAGTACCATAACAATAACAGTCATATTGCGAAAAGAATTTATTACAATTTTATAGACTATTTTAGGAATCATTGAGGCATTCTGATGGGAGATTGTATGCGATTTAAAGTCTATAATTTCAATTGTAGGGAAAAGACACTATTATTGTGTTAAATATTAATTTTCAAATAAAAGAGGTACAGTTGAACCATTTTCTTATTCATGTACCGGTGTTGTTGTCAAACAATCTTTTGAACAAGTTTCATTGATTTCATACGTCATTTCCATTATTATTTGATAATACATAATTTTTTAATGTTGTGTATAAAGTGTATAAAACTAGTACAAATGATGCAATTATATAAGAATCCTCATTATTTGAAAAAAATAAACACCACATTTATACAATGTAAGTCACTAATATCTATAGCCTGAATAATTATCTGAGTATCTGTGAAGATATGGTTTCGAAAAATATCACGAATTTATAAAATTCATCAAAAAATTTAACAAAAATATCATTATCGTACTTACCAATACGATACAAATATGACATTAAGAAATATTCAAAAAATTCTAACATGGTTTAATCTTTGTAAATATTTTTTAAGTATTTTATGTTTTTTTGCCTGCTCAATATGCCAAGATAATTCTTTCCCATTCCTATCACTGTGATCTCTTAATTGTTTTTAGTAAACATTATAAATTATTCATTATCGGGTATAGGTACATGTGTGTTCTTTGTAGGTGAATTATAAATGTACCAAATAAATTGAATACTTAATTGTTCAATAAATTTGAATATTATATCAGCATGTAATTTGTCAAATATTGGATATTCCTAATTTCAAAAACAGTTCGGGACTGTGTTCCTTGAAAAGATATAAAATTTTTAGTTCATAAATAATAGTCCTTACCTTGGAAATACACTGCTGTAATAATTTTAAAGTTGTTTGTGTTTCTAAACAAATATATATTGACTCGATGACAGTATTTACAATAAATAGATCACATAAAACAACACAGTATTCACACAAACAATTTTTAAATAAATTCCAAACTACACGCTACCATCAACTATCGTTAAATATACTAACGATCTACGTCATAGTAAGTAGCATAAAAACTAAAAATCTTGTGCAATTTCTTCACTCGAAAAGGAAATAAAGACAAACTGGTTATTGGCATATAAGAACTGTTAGGTCTGCTTAACCTCACCTACATACAACACATGTTAAGTCGCACAGACAGTCGTTTAGAGGCCAGCACGAGTAAAAAACGAAAATGATGATGGTACGAATACTCGACAGAACGATTTCGCTTATAAATTATCATACGCTTTGCATGTTATTAAAAAAATCACTGCGTCGTATTTTAAATGACTGATGGCTACTAAAGATTACAAAAAAGTTGCACATACATTTTAGGTGTTGAGTTTCGAAATATTGAATTACTACCTACTTTGTATTGTATAAAGTAAACACTATTAAATTACAATTATATAATTCTGGGTTTACTTTGAAAACGATACTGAGCAGTATTTTCCAGTGCAGTTTATAGCATAAGCAACTGAATTTTGAACCACCATCAAGTAAAAAATAAACTATTGAAAAGAGGGTGAAAATTATTGCTTTTGTCTAGATACAAGTTTGAATAACAAAATAGATAGAAAGATATTTCGAAAGTTCTAATTTACGAAACGATCTTTAAAGTTATATGGATCCATGGAGTGGAACTATGGGCAAGTGGTTCAAAACGTAATGTACAAATGATCCAGAGGTCTCAATCGTAAATACTTTGACTAATTATAGTAGAAGCCCCAGGGTTTGTATTGAACTACATCATCCAAATAATAGAAGCTCTATGGTTTGTATTGAACTATATCATTCAAGTACGAGTACTAATAGAAGAGCCGTTAGTACCAAGGTATAACAAATGACCAAAGAAAGCGTGGCCGGTAGACCTAATATGAGGTGATAGAGGATACATCGCTGGATGTAAACCTCACTAAGGTATTACTAGAGAACCCAGCACGTGAACAAATTAGAGCAAGTTGAATTATAGAATGTGATTACATATTCTGATTGTTGATAAAATATACAAAAAATATTTTCCTTGCGCTTGAATCTAGTCGTACTGGCCATAACTATAAGTACTACGTATTATGCGGCTTTCGCAAATAGTTACTTGGAAGAAAACTTTTTTGATGATATTTAAAGACGCTGCTCTACTAGCCGGACATAAATATGGTGACAATGTTGCCAAAAATTGGTGTCAAGAAATTATCCCTTCTGGATGTAACACTTCTAAGGTCACTGAGTATATATTTATTTAACTATATTTTATAAATAGTTGCTATGTTTGCAACACCGCATGATTCATTATAACAACAATTACGTAATATTTTACCATCATATTTCATCAAGTGTTGAAAATGAGTTATAGTAATGAAATCATGTTTTTAGTTATGGAATTCAATTCATAATATAGGCCAGGTACCAGCCCGTTTTCCCGTGGAATTTTTAAGTCGATTTTCATGAAAATTAGTATGAAAATAGTATTTACAACCTTCTTCAAAATCTATCTTGTTCCGAAGAGTGCTTTTGTCCTGGGGTGAAAGCCCCCACTTCTTGGAGATGAAAATTTATTTTATCAAAATAATCTCGGAGGTCGATAGGATTGACTAATTCTCAGCAACTTTTACTCCTCAAGGTTTTTTTCTAAAATTGGTATTTTTAGAGTTATTTACTTTTGATTTATCATTGGAAAAACGCATATTTTTTAATAAGCTCTGTAAATTCAATAATAATTGAGTTATCACTCGTTGAAGGAGGGCTATTTTTGGAGAACCCCGAAATTGAAAACCTTTAACCCTAAATAATTTGAAATTGATGAAATTTTTAGAAAAAACTCACAAGATCTTATTCAAAGCACCTATAAAAACTTTAAAATAAGTTCTGTCAAAAGTCTTTTACATAAGATTTGACTGATTTATAACAAAATCTTTCATCAGGTTTCATCATTTTCTTCTTTGAAAAAATGTAATAATTAAACCATCGCCTTTACCACCCCAATTGAAATTCATCGTAATCCATTTGCAATTAACTTTATTTAGGTATTATTGTTTTGAATACTTATTTTAGAAAAAATAATTCATTAAATTGAACACTGCATTTCCGTAATCTTGAAAGAAACAAATGAATTTTTCATAAATAAAACAAAAACTATTCTTGTTATGAGAAAATGTTTCAAATATTAATTGTAGGGTTTGCCAAAAATGTTGAGCCTTTTTAAATCTAGGTGTCATAGAATTTAAATGAGAAACATGGACGTTATCAAGCTATACGCAGCAAATAAGGGTCAAATAAATCAACTTCTCGATATAACACATCGATACTACACCGATATACATATGGAGTTTCGACTATATAAGTGCAAGACTCTACATATCAAGAAAGACATTGTCATGAACAGGCGACGGAAAACAGGGAAAACAACAAATACCTAGGATTTCAACAGGCTAAGTTGCCGGACCACAAGCAGGCAAAAGCTAGAATCCAGGATCAATACACCAAAAGAGTGAAGTCACTTATGAAATCTGAATTAAATGCGGGCAACTTAGTCCAGGTAACCAACACCTATACCATGCCTATTTTAACGTATTCTTTTGGAATCCTGAAGTGAACGAAAACAGAGCTAGAGGGTATTCAGAGGTTGACACAAACAATGATGATGAAGAATAATAAACACCACCCGAAGTCATCCACTACTAGAACAACTCTACACCGAATTATATCCGTGGCGGATAAGGATTATTCACTCCTCAATCTCGAATCGCCAGAATTTGACAAAATATAGTATTGGACACCGATAAGCTGGAACAGTGGTCACGAAAGGCACTACACAGTAGACATCATCACGATCTCAACCAACCGCATGTTGACAGGGAAGTTTCAAGAGATGGCTTACTAGCGGCAATCTCTTTCCAGAGACCGAAGGCTTTATGATGGCTATCCAGGATCAAGTTATCAACACGAATAACTACAAGAAAAATATTATTAAGGATCCGAATACTCAATCTGACAAATGCAGAAAGTGCCAACAAACAGCAGAGACCATCCAACATATAACATCTGCTTGTAGTGTGTTAGCTATTACCGATTACCTATTACACCGTCATAACCAAGTTTGCAACATCATCCACCAGAAACTGGCCAACAAGTTCGGTCTTTTCAATATGTATACACCCGATTACAAGTACCGACCGCAGAAGGTGCTCGAAAATAACAATTTTAGACTCTACTACGATAGGTCCATTACCACCGATAGACAGCTGACGAAAACATGACATCGTGGTGGTTGATAGAAGAGTCAATTCAGTCCTTTTTGTCGATGTAGCTATACCGAACACTCATAACGTTCTCAACAAACACCAAGAGAAACTGGCCAAATATGCCGATCTCGCAATTAGGATTAAACAGAATATATATTTGGCACAGCGAGAATGTGGACATAGTCCCAGTTATTATGTCAGCAACTGGCGTAACTAGCGTCGTGCCTGAACGATAGCATGACCGCCAAACTGGTATTACCAAAAAACACCTTCGCCGACATGCAGAAGGCTGTAATATTGAATACTTGCCACACAGTGCGCAAGGTCATTATGTGAATCGAGCTTAATCCTTTTGATACTTTGTATCCGGGATAGGTAAATAATACCGGCTCTAAGCTGAGTAGTGCATAAGTTTTTCGCATAATAATTAATAACTTTATCAATACTTTAAACTAACGTCCGATATTACTTCATAATTTTCACACACAGTATCGAGTTTTATCAAGAGTTCATTTTTGGTGTTAAATTAAAGGATGTTAAGTGTACTTTGGAGTAATGCAGTGGGTAGGCGGGTTTCAAGATCCACATGTCACAGAAAGGCTTAAAAATTAGGATTTCGGACATACGAGGTGAATTTTGTAACACCTTACTTCAATGCAAATTTTTCTAAATTTAAATTTTCTTTACATAGGCCAAGGAAAAGCCACTATTGATTCAAATCCAAAAGAAAAATAGTCTTAAATGGGCCAAAGATCATGAAAATTGGAGATTTGAACATTGGAGCTGTATACATTTGGATGGGTGACGATCGAAGAAAAGTTATTCGACAAAAAAATGAAGCTTTTCATTTTTTGATTGTTTGAAACGGAAAGTAAAATTTGCAAGAGGAGTGGGAAAACTGTATTTCATAAACGGAATTATCAATACTGAAAAGTACCTGGATATTTTAGAAGAATCATTGTAACCAACAAGAAAAGTAACTTTAAGCGCTGGGAAAGCCTTTATTTTTCAGCAAGATGGAGCTGTATGCCATAAGTCAAAAAAGGCGGGGCGGGTTTTATCTTCTTAGTTTGAGGGGAATCACGAATTAAAATTGAAAAAAAAATAAAGAAAGAAAAGAAAAACTATGATCAGAATTTTCTATAGGTGATTGATTAGTTGTCTTCATTTAGTATCGGAACTTTGTTCAAACTGTACCGAAGCTTCGACGGTTTCTTACAATTTTTCCTGAAAGCAGTTTAGGGAGAGGTGAAGACCCCCAAGACCTCTGCTATGAAACCTCGACTATTGACGCACCATGTTATCTACCTAGGAATAATCGGACCTCTTTCCTTGAAGGAACGTTAAATCAGCATATCATAAATTCCACAAAGATTTATTGATGAACTTTCTTCAAATATTGAATAGACTCACTTCTTCCAACATAACGGCTAGTCAGTTTATTTGACACAAACGATGACTTATTGGTTAAATAATCAGTTTAGTGAAAGAGCGAAACAAATATTACGGACACATTCCGAATAATATTGAAGTGTTAGAAAACAGAATTAGTTGATATCAAGTACAGGTAGCTTTTGGATAATTTCTAAAACATTTTGAAATACGTAAATATCTAAATTATTACTCAATTGTCACTGATTAATACCAGTATTAATGAGCCATCATTAAATTTTTGATTATAAAAAAATCGGATATTGTGGAAACTGATTCAGAAATGTGGTATATGTGCTGATTTCCTTCGGGGCCTAATGCACTCAGCAGTACCTCACTGATGTAGACTTTCCCAATAAATTATTAATTATTTTTTTGTCAAGACGTGCTAAATCACTGAATAAAAATTGGAATCGAGAATTTTTTATCTTTTACAAGAGCCGATTAACCTAATCGGGGACATATTGTAAAACGAAAAACATACACTGATTATACATTAATCAATTAAATTAGAAATCAGTAATGGAATTCGCACACGTATCGAATCAATCGATTTTCCGCTAAATAAGATTCCATTTTATGATTTCACGGAATAATACGATATGATTTACTCTATACCTAGTCTGAATTTGTACAATAAAGCTAAATATTTTTAATTTTGGGCTAATGATAAATAATTGATAGGTAACTGTTAGTTCAATAATCATATTCTATTAGGTTACTAACTTGAAATGCGCGTGATCTTTCGCAGTCTCGCAGTATTTCATTTTATATTTAATTGGTTTCAACTAAGAACAATATAGATGTTGGGCTCTACCACAACCTTTTTAAGAGGGCGTCCAAGGTACTTGAGGTTAGTCTCATCAAACTCGAAAGAAAACTGCTGATCGTCGGATTGATTACTGGCCACTGGTATACGGCAGAATAACTTGAGACAAATGATATATACGGTTAACGAAGAACGATTACTTTAATATTTTTGTTATTCGAGATATTGCAGTTTAATTGAAATTACATAGTTTGAAACATAATGAATGAATACTACCACTCCTTTTAAAAAGTTTAGAATGTGGGATAGCTCAAATTGCCAGAGATTTTCGTCTTTTTTTGCAAGCGCTCCCAGTTGTAATGTTCTAGAGTGTTTCACACTTCGAAAAAATGTGGATAGAGGTTTCGTCCTGTGCAACAAAATTTGCACGCCGCATTATCTGCTAGGCAGTGTCCCGATAGAACTCCTGTTAGTAATCGTAGATTATTCTTACTTAGTTTTATACATTCATCACATCTATTCTGGTTATAGTTTCCCAGAAGAGTCTATGCCTGTCTCAGCCCCTGTAGATTGTCCCAATAATTGGTTTTGCTCCTATCTATTTTCTTTTCCCCTTGTTCAGTAGATGATACCTCAGAAGGTTTCGGGCAAGTAAGTTCAAGTCTATCACATATAAACATAAAACTATAGTATAAAGATTCAAAAATTTATCTTACAGACCTCGGGGTACGGTCGGTTTCATAATCCCATCCTTATTGGCACTTAATCCGGTTCCTTAGGTTAAAGGGTCTTTCAAAGTGGTCCCATAACTGATTCACAACGGTTTCTTAAGTTAAGGCGTTAAAAGAAGGTGTACTGTGCTTTTTCAATATATGTCGTTAGAAAGAGAAACAAAATGAAACGTAGAAGTGTGTGTTAAAGAGTGTTTGTTTTGTCACTAACATTTATTTTTGCTCGATCTTTGGTGTTTGGTGACGCGCTGTTGTTTTTTCTAATTACCAATTTAATTATTCAGTTCAACAATTATTTTTATTATTTTTAATCGTAAATATTGAACATTTCACATGATTGAAGCTCAATTATTATTTTCAATTGTAATAATTTTTTTTATTTGAGTTTATTCTTGACAATAATTACAAAGATAGTTTGTAATACCAATTTGAGAAAGAAGAATAACTCAAATTGATTGAGGAGGTGAGGAAATATGAGGAAATTATTGAAAATAAAGTAACATACAAATTTTCTTGCAATGAAAAGGTTAGACTTGAAATGGACATTGATACCAGTGGTACATTGATCTATTTTACATTTTAGTTTTAGAAAGAGGTATGGATTCAATGCGAAGTCTTTGTAGGGAGAAGTGTTCAGCAAGTCCTTTTAGAAATATGCAAAGACTAAGTTTCATGATGTTTTGCATGTGATCGGTGGTGTTTTGAATAGTGTATCTACTGTAGTGTCAGGCAGCAAAAGCAAGGGGAAGATACAATCAGAAAAAGGTCTTGGTTCGGATAATATGATTACTTTAGTGGATACTAATCTTTGACGATTCAGTACATTTTTCATTGCAGTGGAATAAACATACCATTCATAAACTAAAATAGCCTATTAACCAACAACTAAGATCAATAACTAATTCGCTGATAGAAGTTTTATATATATTACATATTATATAAAAGATGCCACGTGCAGCTTAGAATTGAATAATAAACATAACGTAAGTTTGCATTTGACGTTTGTTTAATCTGCTAAAGTGAAACATTTCCTACTTTACCTTAAAGTTCAAATTAAAAGAACACATATGCTGAATGGCTATTATGAAACGCGCGATTTAATTTAATGGGGACTTTAAATTTGAAGCTCCCTTTAAATGTATTAGATTTGAAACATACTAGGTTCGTTCCAAACCATCAAAAAACCGTCGTTGGTACGGTGACGATTCTGCGCAATCGCAAAAACGCGCAAAAACGCTTTTTTGCGTTCCAACCGACTTAGGTGTCGTTCGTGAACCGATTCAGAGACGGTCTTTTCTGTACTTGGTTGATAGCAAGTACTGTTTCAAGAACCGTACATAGCCGGAAATTGCACAGAAAATATCTATAAACGCTTCCAATAACCGTTCCAAGATCGGTCCAGACTAAAAGGTTGAAACAAACCTTACATCTGCTACTATTTAAATGCTTTTCAGTTCCATGTTTACCTGATGCTTTAGTTTTAATTTTAGATCTTATTTTCTAATTTCCGTAACGTAGTGTAAATTTATGAATAAAATAACGGCTTAAGAGTGAGAATAATTGAAGTAGATTTATATACATGCAATGCAATGCAAAAGTATTCTAGAATATATAACATGTACAGAAAATATGATGGCCCAAACGCAGGGAAAGTGTCAGAGCACTTGACTGGACTAAAATAAATAAGAATAAGAAATTAAATCGAAATACCTTGTGCGTCATCAAATCTTTAAGTTGATACTAAACCAAATTATTGTATTATGCGATTTTCTCACTACACATTCACTTGAGGTATGTCAGTTACATTTTCATGTTATTACGTCTTTGTAGCATATACACTATAACAAAATGTTACAACTGCACATATAAATTGCATGAATATATTACCCAGGAAACAATAGTTAAAATTCCACACATACTCGATTTTTAATGAGTATATGAATTCATCGAACGTTGAAAATGGAGAATGAATCAATAATATTTTATATGCTCACAGTCACTTTAGAAGTGTTACACCTAGAAATAATCATTTATCGACTTTGAATTTTGGTAATATGAATTGGTAGTATTAGGACGAGTCCTCCCCCAAAGACATGGCATTTTATGCCTTTTACCCACAAAATATAACTACTAGAGAGTAGGACCTTGAATGAATCGTTCTTCTAAAATAGCGCTCTTTCGAAGGATTTCAAAACAACTGTGACTCTTCTTGCCTTCCCTTACTAGTTTAACTTTCTCGTCTATCCCGAAAACCGACCGACTCTTCGAGTGAGTCGATTCTTAAGTTTACCAGTTCTTTTAAGGACATTTGATTCTTTCGACTAGACCAACTCTAAGTCGTTTACCCATTGAGCGCTAGACCGGTTCTTTTTTCGATTAGTTTGATTTGATTCATATTAATTAGATTATGTCAGATTCTTCTACTTCTTAATCTTGAATTTCCTGAGTATTTTATTTTTGTTTTATTAGGAATTGTTTTGGTATTCGAGATATTTGGGGTATTGGTTCCCTTTATCCACGGTGTAAAATAATTCGTACTTTTACAAGATTATATCGATGTCGATGTCTGCTTGTGATAATTTTGTGAATTAACTGTCTCCATTATATCGCACCTTCTTGAATTAAATCAATAATTCGATGCAATATGTGGATGTGCGCTAAAAAAGAATTTGTGAGCAGCCTTTTAAATAAGACAGTATAGAGGTTTGTAGGGTATCATCAACATAACGTCCTGCTCCTTTACTGCTTTTCATTGCTGCTTTCTACGCTTAAGCTCAAATATTGACGACAGAGATCTGGATTCTGGATGGGGATACACATACTAACAGACTCTCCATCGTCTGCAAATCATTGGTCAAATATTTAGTGTTCTTTCAACTTCTTAATGGAAATTAATGGGAATCTTTTAGTCGTATAAATTTATTTAAATTTTTTATTTTGATCGATAATTTTCACATCACTTTCTTAGGTACATGAAAGAGCTTCCCATGATAAATTGTTTGATTCGCAGATTGGTTGGGTTGATAGCAAATGATTCTTATGTACATATATTTTATGTGGTGTTAGTTGTTGTATGTTTTGGAGAAAAAATGGAATTGTTGGTTTGGAAAGCTCCTACTAGGTTTCCTATCGTACTATTTGGAAAAAACACACTGATGGAAGAAATGAAATATATTTTACCTTGTAACAATCTATTATAATATGGTTATTAATATATTTTTCTGGAATTATGATACCAATTATATAATGATTATTCTTTGATTATTTTCTGTTTTTTTCCTTCAAGAAACAACTCAAACTTTGATAATAGAAGTAGAAATACTGGAGTGTGATTTATTAATGACACATTTCATTTAGATTCAAGTTTATTAGAAAGATGTCATTGTCTGTTACTTGTGTATAGAAGAATTCGAAACCTGTTTATTTTATACCCAGTTGCTTGCTCTTTGTGAAGATTTGCGACCGCCATATTAATCTGCCAGAATTTTTTTTCATTTTCTTGTTTCAACTAAATGTTGGTGGGCATGGGTGTTTTTACATAAAGTGAATTTCCACTTGCTCATCCAGATTTAAATTTAATTTGAGCTCTCTTGTAAATTCTCTGTTGTGGTTTTTGAGGACTTGATGTCTTGCAAAAACTACTGTGTCATCAGCAAACGTTACTATATCTGTTTTCCTTGCAGATCAGAAGTATAAATTAGTATAGAGTATAGATCCAAGTATACTGAATTGGGGTACCACTGAGTTGACCAGGGGTAATCCCATATCTTTATCTCGGAATTTGACAAAGAATGTGATTCTAATAATAGGTAAAAGGGAGATGGAAATTTATTGTTGATTTAATGTAATAATCTTTCGTGCCAAACGTTATCATAGGCTAGGTTAATATCTAGAAACGTAACTGAGGCAAATATTCTTTCTTCAATGGCTTTATTTACATATTTTCTATCACTCTATGGATTTGCTCTATCCTATTATATTGCTTACGGAAGTCGAATTAATGGTCTTCTATAATAAGTATTGACTCAATAGTTTTTCGAGAGTTTATAAGGTCATTGGATGATATTACGTTAGTTCACTTGGACATTTTCCAGGTTTTGGAACAATTTTTATTTTTGCCAGAAGAAAATGACATAACTTAATGGCTGTGTTGGAATAAGTTGAATGAAGTCAAATCCGTTAATTGGCATTTCTTGTAAAACATTTTTCGTTATAAGTTCGTTGATACGATATTCAGATTGACTGCGTATGTAAAATTGAATGAATCCGCAGAAACTTGATTATTCTACAGAGTAAATTGAGGTATAATGGGAATACAGAAGCACACGATACTGATTGAAAAAGGTTCAAATGAATTTCATTATTGAAGCCCTATTTTGTAATAGAAAAATGAATTTTGATTGATTTGATTCAGTTTTATCCTTGTAGAATCATTTGAATCGAAGGAATCAAGACAATAGGTTCATTGAAAGTTAAATAAAGTGTGATAATAAAAAACATGAATCAATTTTTACTTGTACATTTCTCTGTAAACAGAAATGGTTTTAAAAGTTGTATACTTGAAGACTAGGCAACATGCTATACAATCAACAAGTTATTTAAATTGCATATATTTCACAGTTTTTAACATGTGTTTACTTTTTAACTTCAAACTTCGATTATTTCTCGTGCTTGAAATACGAAAATATTTTTATAGTAAATTCTTCATGAAACATCAGACAATAATAAACTTTACTTAGGTGAAATGTATATTGGGAAAAAGAAGAACTTAAAATGAATGATATGAAAGCCTTTTATTAATTTAAGGTTAATTATTTTTGGAATGCGTTAAAGACTTTTAGTTGACTTGGAAAATATTGATAAAACAAAACTTAGCATTCATCAGTAGAAATGAACTGCTAGCAAATTTCATAAACTATTGGTGCCAAATAGAAAAAATATGCTTTCTAAATAGTAAATAGTTATTTATGTATCAATACACTGATTTCATATTTTTTGCCATGAGGCTGACAAGTGGTAAAAAGCCGCGCCACTTAAATTTAAAATTTTCAAAATCGGCATGGAAATCTTATTTTTTTTTTTTCGTTTATTTATATTAAAGGTTATAGAACAGTTTAAAATATTACTTACTATTGTTATAAGTTTGTAAGCTAGTTGAAATGTAATCGACTGCTGTCAAACATGTGGATGACAATGAATTACACACACAACCCTCACGCGCGCGCCGGTCCCTCTAAGCATCAACCCCTGGATAAATCCGCAGATGGGTGCGAAGATGGACTTTCCACCCCTACTGTCATTTCGACAGGCCCTCCTTCCTTTTCTCCTTTTCCCTGTATTCTATTGGAGATTCTGGGAGGTCTAATATTTTTGTTAAGAGTTAGCCTGTTGGCTGTTCACTCTAGTCTTCTTGGTTGTCTTGACATCTCAATGAATGTGTGTGTTTCGCTGCCTCGGGTATATTCTTTGCAAACTTCTTCTGCAAGAAAAGATCTATTCCGAGTGGTCTTTCACTTTCTTTACAATTGGCCCGGATGTATAACTCGGCACTTGTTTTTGAAGTGCGAAGTTATCGTGTCGGGGGTTGACACAGGAAACCTAGAATCTTGGAAGAATTTTTTTTTGTTTTTTGATTTTTTCTGGTGTGTGGTTTTGTATTTTGCGTTTTTTTGGATATTTGTTATTTTATTACTAACCTAACTTAACCTACCTAACCTATCGATCCAGTTATATTCTCTGTTTCCCGTGCTTTCTATAATCCTCTTTTGTATACCTGATGAGTTCCTCGGTAGGATGTGTTACCAACTCGTCGAATAGCTTTTCTACCCTGTCTTCCATGATGTCCAATACTTTTTGCGGTCTTGCGGTTCTCTCCTCTTGTTATCAAGTAGATATTTAATCCTTGTCTCAGTGTTATATTTTGTTAGCTTTTTCCTGTTCGATTTGCATATTTGTCTCATAACCGGTATTATTATACTCCAAATAAATCTAAGTTTTTTCTGTGTTTAGCTTGCTTTTTATACCGATTAAATCACATAGTATGGCTCTCGCATGTCTCACATTCGTTGAAATTGAGACCTTGATCTTACGTTACGCTAGGTATTTGGCCTTTTTTGTCCAATGGAATTATCGTCGTTGATTTTTATGTTCCGGTCGGGCCGGTGGCTCCTTCTTCTCTTGTAGAGAACGGCTTGGTTTCCTCGCAGTTTACTTATATTTTTCATGTTTTGCACCATTCATCTATTTAGTTTGCAGTATTTTCGTGATGTTTTCCACCTTCACGCAGCTCGTTGTTATTGCGGGATCGTGCACATATAGCGCTGTCATGGTGTTCTTCGTTAATGGGATGTCGGTTGTGTATATATTATCAAACATCGGTGATAATACTGCTCCCGCCTTTGATTTTTCGTTTGCAGCCTTCACCTGAAACTTCCTGTCTTTGAGGTACGTCCCAAAAGTTTTATGAGTGGTGTATCCTGCCTCTTTCATTTTGGAAAAGTCTTTTGAGTCTATGGTAAATTGTGGAATTCTGCCACAGAATAATAAGGTGTTACGAGCAGAAATGCCTTTTCAATTTTCAATTTTCGCAACCTATTAAATGTATTTGCCATTTTTAATTCTGAAGGTAGATGATTGAATAATTCTTTGGCACTGAAGATAATAGAATCTTTTACCAGATCAGAAGTTGGTATAGTTAATATCCAAATTTTTTCTTCTAGTAGGGTTTGGTAGGGATGGGTCTTCAAAACTCAACCTGAGTTTTGAAAGTGTTTGCGAGCTAAACAAGCAAATTCTAAAATGAAAAGAGCGGGGAGAGTTAAAATTTTATGTTTTTTAATAGTAGAATTCGCAATGCGTTCTATTTCTCAAACCATAAACATAGCGAAAGGCTCTTTTTTGTAATTTGAAGATAGATTCGAAGAGGTGCGAACTACATGACCCTCAGAAAGGCAAACCATAGCGAAACTGCGATTCGAAAAACAAGTAGTACATAAGTTGTTAAAGTAGTACGAGAATCAAGCTGTTCAGACACAGATTCAGTAGCAAAACAAGCAGAGAATAATTTTTTTGTCAAGTTTACTACATGTACACAGCATTATGTAGACCAAGAAAAAAATCGAATTTGGGGATCGTATTAAGTCATTGTTGAGTATCATAGGTTTAAGAGCTCCTTTACAGAATAAAAATGAAGTTTTCCCAGTGTTTAAACAGACACCGTTCGTTTCAGACCAGCATGTAAAGCTTGTATATCTGGACCACTTCTAATTACACTGGTTTCACTTTTTCATTAATTCGTAAGTCTGTGACATCATTAATGTATCCAAAAAAAAAGGAATTGGACCCAAAATTGAACATTGAGGTACACCACTGCCAAATGGCAGTTCACTTGAAACTTTATTAGCTTGTACCAATTGTTTTAGACAATCAAGGTAAGATACAAACCACTTTAAGAGGAGAGTGTGGCATTTTTGAATAACTTTTTTCAAAATATTTTGCAAAATCAAATCGGAAAGGGCCGGTGCGTTGTCGTGGTGCAATATTCAGCCTATTTAGCAAGTTCGGGCCTGATGGGAAGAAATATAATCACATGAGCGATGCCGTTGATATCTTGAAAAAAACGTTAAATACTGCATTCTTTTGTGACATTCTTCGCTTATGTTTGACGTTCGTCAGTTATTCCTACCTATTGTTACCTTTATTTACGGTTGCTGAGAGTATATTCAGATATTCATTGATTATCTAATTCAACCAGTTTCTGTTATCACTCTAAATAGATTTACTTAAATCTTTTGCATGTTTACATCTTGCGAACCGTTTACCTGTCGAAATTAGATAAAGGACAAATGATTAGACGCTGGTGAGATGTGATCAGCGTGCGCTAACGGTCACATTGGTGTCTGTACGAGTGATAGCGGGCGTTCATTTACATGGATCATCTTCACTTTTCTGGAGTTTAATACGTGTGTTTTCGACATATACTTATTTTCATGCACTAACTGCAATTTAGGCAGAATATCGAAGGGGTTATCGCCAGATATCGCTAAACATTGTATTACGACACGTTTTAATGTGAGTAATGCTTCAGAGTAATGCAGTGAGTAATAATTCAAGCTTTGAGTATGTAAAATTGAAAAAGAGATAGACTCTTTGCTTGGTCTTCGTTTGCTCCTCGATAGCGATACTTCTCACAGACCATGGTTTGTAGTATAGAAAATAATTCCAGTTTCATATGTTCCCAATTCCACTAAGCTGTTCAAATGTCCACCCTGGTGTTATTTTCCGGAAATTAGAAAATTATAGATAATATGTTGAGTTATTTCAAATAAAAACTAGTTCCAGTTGTAACTGCCTTTTTGCTCATATTTAATCTAAAAGAGAAGCAAGCATAAAAAAGAATGAAGTCATATAAATAACAATGTCATATTAACTACATATTATTACAATTTGTTGACTAAGTTGAAATGAAGAGTGAACACGTATTCTGTTTGGCACTCTAGAAACTTACAGTAGGCAGAGCACGGAATGAATTAGATATTAGAAAAAAATTCAAAGCATATGATAGTGAAGATTCCGTGTGTTTAAATAAAGACTATTCGTAAATGGAAACAAATTGGTTATGCTTGAAACGATGTTAGTTGAAGCTTTAAAAGGAAGTCAACGAACAACAGATTATTATGAAATAAAGAGAATTCTATCCATTGTTTGTAACAAGACGAAAATAATTACAAGTACTTTTCATTAGAAACTCATGCATTTCTGGTCAGTGGTGTACAGAATTTTTTAAATCAGATAAAAATAATGAATATGATAAATAATATTTTTCAGAATACGATGTGATAGATAATATTACCACTTGTATACCCATTGATGAATATATACACCGCTTTTATAATTCATTTTATAGGATAATCTATCGATATTTCATGGAAATTGAAACTGCCCTTGAAGGCACTACATATAGATTGCAAAATCATGCTCATAAGATAACACAATGAAATGTACCCCAAGTAATACTATAAACATTTTATTATTGGTATTGGTGTACTTCTTTGTGAATAATATAGAAGTTTTTTCATAATTCTAATTCCAATTACCCTTCAATGTGTGCAAACGAGAAGTAAGAAGTAATCTTGGCCGGTATGGAAACCTATATTCCTTACTCTTTCAAGGGCTTTGTCGATAAAAATCCATGGTATGACAAAAACTGCAATAGAATAGCCAACAACAAAAATACTGCTTATCGCAAATGAAGCTTGTATCTTTGTACAGAAAATAGTATAAATTTTGTTATGTCAAGAAATACTTGCAAGTAGACCAAATATACTTGAAACGAACTATATAATGAATGGGTCAATTGCAATGCCTGCGAAACAAAAGGCATATTTGTTGGGTCGCATGTTTGCCTCAAATTCCACGCTTTATGAGCGGGGAAAACTGCCACCCCGCCTGCCTGGAGTTGGTTTAGCGATGCCGGAAATAGAATTTCGACACTGAAATGTAGCAAAACTTTTCAAAGGCTTTGAAATCAATAAAGCCCCTGGCACTTATGGAATACCACCAATTGTATTCAAAAAATGCGCAACTGAACTAACAAGTCCGCTATGCAAGCTCGTTTCTCTCTCATATAAAAGAGGTCTCTTCCGTGCATATTTCGAAGTTGGTCGGAATCAACTCATACCAAAAAAGGAGAAAAAAACGGTTCCAAGCAACTAACACTCAATTGCTTCCGTTCCAACCACCTTTCCAGGCCATGGAGAAAGTCGTTATTGAGCATATCTTGAGATTTTTGGTGTTAAGGTTAGCAGTAATATCCTGGAATAGTCACTTGGCCGAATTAACTGAGGCAGTTCACAAAAACTTGGAGCAATATACACCGCAACAGCTTCTAATTCTCTTCAAGGCCCAGACTCATCCATTTTTGGAGTATTGCTCGTACATTTGGAAGTCGCCTCCCAAGGATTCTCTTTTTCGAACTGTCCAACTTAATCTCATAGAGCAATATTTGCAGAGCTTTCTCCACAGGCAGACGTGGCTCATGAACGGCGTGTTCGCCTGCAGATGCCCAGAACGTCAATTTATTGGGACTCGTTTCTTTGAAGAAGTAAAAGCTTGTGAAATCAGCTACAAAAGAACAACTTTCCATTCCAACATGATAGGTACCTTTCGAACTATACGCGTGTGCTTGCTTTTTACATAAAAAAAATAATCATCATATATTGAGGCAATATATTGATTTGTCATAATACGCGTAACATCTGCATACTTAAATCAATTATTTAGATGTTTTTACACAGTAAAAATGAAAAAATAAATACCATGACACCATATTTTTCATTCGGCAAGATCTTATATTATTATTGTATAAATAGATTTTTTTACAGGTTAATTTATCAATGAAAAAATTATCAAAATGAAATTGTGCTTGTTGTAAGGTCGAGAATTTGAAAGATTTAAATGCAGCTGAGTGTGTGACTATTTTTCGAAAAAAAAATGGCGATGTTGATTTCCCTACGATATTGATTTATGCTGGGGCACAGTGCTACGTGGAGTTTGTAATATTAGAAGAAAAATACATGAGTACAATTGTTTGTAAGTTGGATGTGAAGAATTTTGGAAATTTTAATTAGATAGCTGAAATACTTGGTCATCTCACATGTCGTGCTTTGTCTGGTTTCTAGGTATACGCAGAATGCCATTATACTGCTGCTATATGTTGAATAGCTTTGCAAATTTAAATGATACTAAACCAGAAAATCATTTTAGAATTGATTTCAGCCTGCACATTTGCCATATTTGTCACTTCAGAATGGCAGAATGTCACAGAAGCACACTACATTAATTTATTAACAAAATAAAGCGGTCGACAGTCAATGAAAACAAAACCGGACCACTTGGGTTTGAAGGTTATCCCAGACCTCTTTTATGAGATTCAGATTCAATAGATTCTAATGTAATTGATTATTATAGCGCTCATAGATTTGATAATAATAATTGTAATGATACTTATAGTTGTTAAAGATACTTATCATAAAAAAATGATGTTTTGGTGATAATTATGAAAAAGATGATTATGATGATACTTATAAATATAATTATTATGAAGATTTTGAATATTTGCTATTATCGAAGTAAATTTCTAATTACTAATACCTTGCATGGAAAGAATCTCTATATTGTATGTAAATATTTAAAAGACATATGAATGCATAGAAACGGTTTTTCTTTAATTTCTAATTTCTTAGACATTTTCATATATTAATGCATCTAAATAATCTTTATTTTAGGTCCCCTTTGTTTTAAAATTAGATTTTTTAATAATTTTTAGAACAATGATAAAATTTGACATTTATTTATCGATTATCGATAATTATATATGATATCAAATTATTTTGCGTAGACGAAGAAACTTAATTATCGTTAAAGGTTACAATGAATTTTTAAATTGTTATATTTCTTATTAGGGTAAGTTTATTTTTGACGTTCTAGTTCATTTTAACAACAAATGATAAAAGCTCGTTTTTAATTTTTTTTTTTTTTAATTTAGGGTTTTAGTACAACAGGGTTTTCGCTCTGGTACCCTGAAGCGCAGTTTTGTCCATAACTGAATCGTCCGAATCAAAAGGTCATCCAGTTCATCTTTGAGATCATTTTCACTTTCACTATCTGGCAACTCTGCCAATACATGGTCCCTTGACTCAATTGGACTTTGGCGCGCATTTACTACACTTGCGTTATCTTCGTTATATTGTTTCTTTTCAGCTGAAGTACACGGTTCGTTACAATCTACACTTTTTGTGTCATTTGTATTGGTTTTTTGAGAAAGCGAGAAAGAGAAAAAATATTTTTTCAACACGAGATGACATTTCCAGCGCAACAAATCCCAGACGTAAATACACGTGCTATTGAAATACAACTAATACTAAACGCCGATTGATTGCGCATGCATGTACATGTAAATATGTACCGGTCCCTCAGGACCGATCCCGCACTAGATTAACAAATTGTAAAGTCTGCGTTACCGGTCCCCAAAGTCCTGTCCATTTTCTCCTTTAAAAATGATCTCAACACTCAGTTACGGATATATGCTTTTTGCAAATCTTAGACATTTGCAATTTTTATATACCACTCTACATTAATGAACGATACCGGTCCCCAGGGGCCGATAACGCAGACAACCCGTTGAAAAAGAAACAGTTATTCGAATGTAATAAACTGATTTATCGTGAAATAAAACATGCGCCACTGTTTTAAATGTGTAGGTCAAGATAAGTGGCAATAGTTTATATACTTTGAATACGTTCTTGTTCTTTATAAAACAGTATCATCAACTCAGTTTTTTATTAACATTCATTTGATAGTGAAGATATTATATAACGGTGAACACACAACCAAATTCGTTATTTATTTGATTAACATTTTATAAAGTAGATAGCATCGAGTTGGAACCGTTATAAATGCAATCAATTAAAAAAGAATAACTTGTTTAACCGATTTAAACCGAGTTGTTAGTGTTAAAGCGGAATATCCTCGAAGAAGTTCAATATTTCGTGGGTGAAGATGTTACGCATTTGTGATTAAATAGTTATAAAAGGCTGTCATTTGATAGACATGAATTCTACTGGTCATGGTCATTCGCCGACAGTTCTGTTTATTTTCCTTTATATTTGTGTTTTTACTTCAACTTGGTGTCAAGTGTCAACGGTTGGATGAATTTAGAAAAGGTAATTTTTCTTTTTCTATTATTATTATTATACAGGGTGATTCAAAGAAGCTGACCCCTTTCTAGGATATGTAGAACACTGAAAAATAAATTGGTGAATTTGTGTTCACATCTGACTCTCATAGAGGGCTCTAATTAGACGGTTCATACGAAATAGTATTGAGCATACTTGTTGAAGATCAGATTTATCATATATATCAAAATTTCAAGTGAACGTAAGCAACTTTAAATTTTATTCCAAACAGATACCTACTCATGAAGAAACTCGATACTGTATAAGAATATTTTGATTTTAAAATAATGAAGTTATAACAATAATCTTTTTGAAACCTTATTATTTGTAGAATGAGATATTGTTATTCAAAATGTATTGAAATGTTGAATACACCGAAATGTTATTAGCATTAGGCGAGAGACAAATTTTTTAGAAAAAATTTACCACGTTAACAAGTTTACATATATTTAGAGATTAAATGGAGTTGTCGAGAAAATGGAAATTTGAGACAAAAATAGTGACCAGAAATATCAAAAACAATTAATGAGAAAAATATCATTTTGAATTTATTTGACCAAGATCCAACACTTACTTCTTCAAGTACCTGTAGGATAGTTGAACAGCAGCAGTTAAATCCGACCTCTTTTCCAGACCATCTACCGGTTAGATTAGATTTATATCAAACATTTGAAGAAATGGCAATTTTTAAAAATGTATCCCTAATGCATTCTACGGGTGAGATGAGAATCCATGAGTCAAAAAAGTATCACACTTATTCGAGATAGAAGATTTAACGATAAACGAGCGAAGATCTTCATGTTTATGCACGATGGAGCTCCACCGCACATTAATAGAAGTTACCGTAATTAGTTTAGTAACCATTTTTTGAATTAATGGATTGGTAGAGGTGCAGAAGCTCTGATTCACTGAATTTCTCGCTCATGGGATTTTAATCCTTTCTACTATACAGATTGGTTGTATCTTAAGGAAAAAAGTCTATGTTACAGAGGTAAATACACGCCAATAATTGTAAAATACAATTCAATATCACTTTAATGACCTCATAGCTGATTCCCAACCTTTTAGAAGATTAATGTATTCGTTAGAAAAAGGAGCATTATAACAAAGCTTAGGTATCCAAAACTGAATTGGATCTAACGCTAGAAGTACCACATTGGCTACATTTACTTTCAATTTTCGAATGTAAAATTATTCACATAATGCTGCTATTAAATTATTTATTCTAGGTTAATCATATTATAATATATTATTAATGTCATATATTGTTTTAGAATAGATGTTAGTACTACAGAATGACAACGATTTTTTCCCATAAATTAAGTCTTTATCAGCTATCAGCTAGCAAATGTGTTACAAATTACATCTTCTATCGTAATATTTTCATCACCTACTGTCCTTTGCCACTTTTATGTACTGTTTTCTCCATTGCTGAATTCAAGGTTACTTCTTCAAATTTAAACTGTGTGCGAAAACCGAACTGTTGGCTGCAGATAATCGTCGAGCGTTTATATATTATTATTCAATTAACTTAATTGAATTGAATATTTTTGCTAATTTTCGGTTATACGATATATCGGAAGAAATAAATGTGTTTCACTTGATCGATCACAAATAATCTGAAATATATTCTGAACGCTGTTTGCCCAGCGATTCTTTTTTTGCGTAAGCGCACACCATGTTTCAATTCTATGTTTGTTATGTTAGTACAAAAATGAATTATTTAAATAATAATAAACGTCAAAGTTTTATAACCCAATAATTATCAAAATAATGGTGGGTTCACACTAGCGGTTAAATTATTTCATAATAAGAATTGGTAAGTATCAGGATTTAGGAAATTACTATTCAAAAATCATTAGAAATCATATCTATTGTTCTCCTCATAAACACTTAATGAAGAATTAATTGGCTGCAATGAATTATGCCGTGGTGGCTCTGGACTTGTAAAATATCTCTAATAAGGAGCATAGCTGTTAGACATATGCTTATATTTCAAATTTTGGCAACGATTTTATAGTCTGAATGAATTGGTTTGAATCTTTCTTAAGATAAATTTTTCTCCTTGATTGTTTTTCCTCTATAGCCTTCATTAAACCAATTACAAATCTCTTCCCATGCCTTTGTTTAAAATTACGATCATTAAATTCTCTGCTTTTTTGGTCTCATATTATGTAACAATTGTGAATTTCTCTTATTCAATATCCGAATCTTCCAATGATGCCATGATGATACAAGTGAGCACCTACGTCCTCTCACATTCATGTCTCGTGACCGACTGAAGTAATGTGGAGCGTACGAGTTGGTGTTTTTTCGCGACAGTACAAGATTATGTCGAAGCTGCTATCCGCAGTGACCTCGTTGCATTGCGCTACGCGTGTACGTTGTGATCGTTGCGTGCCCGCTCCGCTTTGAAGACGCTCGCAATCCGCTTGTATGATAAGGTCCGTAATGCCATGTATTACCCGCAACCAAAACCTGGGTCATATAAACAAATGAATTATTTTTAACTACCTACTTAAAAACCTTGCCACTTATTTCTAATGTCAAAACCTCAGACATATTTTATCTCAATATTACAATTCATTCCTTATACAATTATCATATGAAGTCGTCATTTATTATTTATTATGGTCAATTTTCTGGATGGTATTCCTTTGAAGTCTTCAAATTTGGAGAATATGGAACATTGCAGTTATTGTGTTGAATATGAGTGAACAATTGCGTTCAAAAAAGTTTACCACAACTCAAATTCACAAAGGTTTGGTGGATACATTAGAGAAACCTGCAGACATCAGACAGACACGCACAAGCAAATCGTAAAGTTATTTGTACTCGTCTGCAACTATCAGCAGAAACGCTAATTCTAAACGTATTTCAGGATGCTGACGGCGTTAAAAGAAAAACGTCGGATGAAGTTGCGTGTCTCCCATTGGAACAGCCATAATAGGCTTCAAATTGAGTATCCACCAGATTTGAACCCCAGAGGCTACTGCCTATTTTCAAAACCTAAAGTATACCTGCGTGGTAAGCGCTCGGTAAATCGGTGGTTTACAATAGTTGAAAAATTGGAACATTGCGAAGAAAAATGTATACTGAAAAACAAGGATGATATCAATTTTATTGTAAGTGGGTTTGGGATGGAGCAAAGGGATCCCCGCAAATTAATAAGTAGCAAAATGTATCTCATTTAATTCTTAATATGTGGCGATATCTACGAGTTAACTGAAAACCACTCGAATATCTCTATTTGACCGTTTTATTAAGAGAAATCTGTATAATTTTTTGTTTACAACCCGCATCTCACCAAGGAGCAGACTTGGATCCATCGTTGTTAATGAAAATATTATTCATGCTTTCTTAACGAAGTTACAATTTGTTCCACTAATTTCAAAGCCCCCAGTATATATAAATTTAAGACATTACAAGAGTCACTCATAGACATTTTCATATGATCATTTGAAGATGATTTATCAATTTCATTAGGTGCAAAATGTTTGGAGATATTTGGATAATTTGGAAATTTCCCGAGCTATTATAGTTTCCTTATTCTTTTCTTGCCCCTTTGAAACTTTACAGTAAGAATACAGATTAATTTCGAATAATGAATCTTAAGTTTTGAGTAGTGATAATATCAAGAAACAACAAAAATTGAGGAAATATTTGAGGTTATAATAAATACATGAAACGAATAGAATGTTTCCTCTACTTTCAGTTATGAGCACATTAATTCATTTAATGGGAATTTGATAATAGTTGAGATTAACGATATTGCTTGCAACTGATTTTTCCTTCAAGGTAATAAAATAATACTCAGAGCTTCCACGGAAAAATACAATACTATATTTTTCCAATTTTTGTAATGTAACGCAAAATTATACTATTTTGGAGACTATTGAAAGAAAATAACGAAAAACTATATCGAAGATGAAAATTGGTCGTTGCTTTACTTCATATCATTTATCTATTAGGGGATGCAGACTGCATCTGTAACGGGAATGGCGAACTAAAATACAGAGGTCGGTATAAGTCAGGCAACGCTCATAACTTTGGAAACGCTGTCGAAAAAGATTAAAACGAAGCATGTTCGTGCTTGAGGCAGTTCTGTCTCTGTCATTGTAAAACGTGCTCGTCGAGTAGACGCGTTTTCAGAATGAATACCGATAAATTTCACGCTTCGGGAGAGAGTTTTTTTGTTACGTCGTATCTGCGAACGAGAAATTACGAAACTATGTTTATCGAAATTCAAGCACATTTTCCGAACTCGTCGCTCAATGGACCCTTCCCAACCTCCGAACTGCAGTTGAAGAAGAATTTGAAACTCTTCGCGGACAGCTTGACATGCTTTGTCGGACCTGTCTCTCAGTTGACAAACGGTGCCGTGAATGCATTGATTAAGATGGGAATAAATGTGAATACTTACATTAACCACTTTTCGGATCCCATTTGTGAATTTTGTAAAATAAAATCATTTTAACGCTGCATTTTTTCCTTTTAATACAAATTTGTTGTCGTACTCATGCTAAGCTCTGTATTCAATCAACAGTTCCATAAAATAAGAAAATGGATGAAAAGATGGGAGAAAAATATAAAAGACTGGCAAGAGAATCAATTGAACAAACGAGTACAAGCATCAAGCTTATGAAAGGAATTTAGCTTTTGTCAAAAAAATTATATAAAAATTCAAGTAAATTTTTTTTTATAGTACACAATTATTTTGCAGTATCCCCTTTCAAACATATGACTCGTAACCTCTATTCTACGGTTAAATAGTTAACTACTTTTTCTCTACTTGGTTTTTCTTGTGTTTCTGCTATGACAACCATAGGGCGAGAATGTGTCTATGTCCTACCCATAATTCTAAGGCTTAGCAATACATGGAAGACATTGATTTTGTTCAAGAACTACTGTAAGTTATTGGATCTAATTGGAACAAAGAAGAATAAGATTACTCAAACTTGGTTGTTTTGGCTCCCAGATTTTAACATACGATGAAATTTCTAATCAAGGTAGAAATATTTATACAGTTTCAAAATTGTCTTAGTTCTTATCGTTATCAAAGACTATATGTTAATGAATATCGCTATTGTAATGTTTTTCTTCTTTATTTAAACGATTTCTATTTGTGGGGGATATTGATACACACTGTCTCTCATGTTCTTAATTTTTAAAACACCTCACACTACTAATTACATTACTAATTTACATAATTTAGTTATCGCTATTACTCAACTAACTTAAATAATTTAGTTAAATTCTTCGATTACTTTTTATTTAGGTCCGTTCACTACGACTATTTATTATAAACTGAATTTAACTGCGCTATAGGTACTCCTTTATATCCCAAAAGAATTCTAAAAGCTCTAGAAAATAGAGGAACAAAACAAATGAATAAATAGACCTTCCCAACAATTATTAAAAAAAATGTAAACAAACCGCCTGTTATAATAAAAAGTTATATAAAAAGCAAACAACAAATGTTCGCTGATTTTTAGAATTCCTGATATTTCAATCGTACATCTAACGTTACCGAATTTTAAAATTCCATAATAGCCGGATAGGGCCGGATTTAGGACCCATTTTAAGAACTTGTTCGTGACATTATCAATTTATCCCTTATTAGTTAAATATACACGAAAACATTTTTTTGATAAATTTGATGATAAGAATGGGAAGCAATTCTTTTTCAGCTTCCTCTAAGTTTCCACAATCTATAATAATGTTTGAAATATATTTGTGCGTTTTAAAAATAAAATTCTTTTTTTCGTTTGTCAATAATTTGCAGTTTAACTATTGAGAGAGAAAATGTGATTCATTTAAACCCAGACTCAATTATAGAATAAGAATCTGCATTTTGATAAAATCGATAGTTTAAATACGATTTGAAAAAGTAGTCGGTACTTTTATATAGATGGAAAATGTCCTGATACTTAAAAATTTGTACACATTATCATTTTATGGAACTTAATCAATGAATGAGAAAAAACTGTACTAGGTAGATATCTGATTAGTGGAATTAGCTAGACGTCAGCAGATAAATTACTTGCTTACAATCTTGTAACCCTCCAGAAAATACTGGATGATGCTGATCAACGAATAACATTCTAGGAGGGAGCAGTCTGTTTTTGATGAATATCCGTTTATGTTAATCGTCGAGGAATTTCGACAAAATTACGTTGGACGTATGAAAATACAAGCTGAACGATTTAAAACCATGATCAACTCCCAGAAAAATTGATTAATTATCCTTGCAAGACAAATTACGACCACAATTGGCTAAATTATACCCTAATTTGGTACATAAAGTTTCAACAAGTTAGTGCAACTTCCCATTTTCCATAATAAGTGGAATGAATCATTCAATAGTCACCGAGATCCCTAGCTCTCAATCCTTTAGCCATTTTTATATGAAATTCAAAGTTTTTAAATCGGTCAATGTTGAAGAGTTATGCGTACGAATAATAGTATAGATTAATTTCTCCACAAGTCAGTATTGACGTTAGAAACAAGAGAGATGAAAATTTGCTTGATTTTAAAAAATAAATTAATTTATTTGTTAACTTGTTTTTATACTTTTATACGTCGAGGTTTGCATTTTGCAACCTCCTAGAGAAAGTATACAATGGCGTATTTTCAGAATATCCCAATGTTTGATTTAAGCCAGGGTTGCTCGATAGCCATTCTGCAAACTGTTTTCATTCGAATAATCCTTGGTAGCTGTTGCAACGTGTAGCCCTGCATTATAGAGCAGAAAAATGAAGTTGTCTTGAGTAGAATAATACTTTTCAAATAAAATTATGTATTTATTGACTATAAATGAATAGCGACCAGCTAATATAGTCGCACTAGAATATGTTTGAATCACCACGTAATGGTTCCTTTGGTGAGATAATACAATAAGAATATATGCTTTAAGATCTGCGTCATATTATATCATGAACAAGTGGATATTGTAGGATCACTCTTTTCCTAATATTTATAATAAATTCTGATTGACTCTTCAACTATCTACTAGTTTATTGATACCTGTTGTCGAAGAGAGCGCTATTTGCTTTTGAATGAAATTATTATTCACAGGAGAACTAAATCGCACAAAAAATAACCAACACTCAAACAACAACTTTAAATAATGCCCTTATCAAACTGAAGAAAAGTACTTGACTTGATTTATTGTGATTCAAATGATAACAAAGTTATAAAAACAATAGAAAACTAAAAGTTTATATCGAGGCCATATTTTTTTAATAAAAATAAGTCGGAAAATATCAGTGACTTCTGATTTATCTGATTATTCATTGGAAGAATACTTTTGAGGTTCTAAAAAACTTCATTGCTTCATTTGTTGGATTTATGAGAATTTAAAATTTAAATTAGCAATCGATTAATGCCAATGATTAAATGCAAACTTTGTTGGAATTATAATTTCCAATAAGTCAATCGTACTTAATAAAACAGTCAAATAATTTACGCAATTTTTGTGAAAGTACCTAGATATGTTGGATTGGCTAATAATTAATACTTTACTATATGACAACAATAAGTCATGAATAATTTTATTTCATTAGCTATTCATTTCTAATCAATATGTCTATAGCAAATCTCCATTCAAAATAACTTTGAACATAAAGTTCAACATTGTTAGATAGGAAATTTTCATCGATTATTGATTGTTTTGTACCGGATGTCAGCAGTAGTAAGTAACCCTCAAATTATTCATCAGTCACCTTTGTATCCATTAAAAGTGACAGTCTAGTGTGCAATTTGCTCCGGACTTCTTTTTGAGGGGATATCTGAAAAGCAAGCTTTATGCAAACAAACGAGAAACTGGAGCAACTCAAACAAAATATTCGACATGAAATTAATGAAATAACGCTCGTATTTGTGAGGCTAACAGAGGCGTAGTTTTTTTTAGTGTTTCACTTTCACTAGTTTTTTTAAGGTATGTTTTTTGTTTAATGAAACGATTTTTCTGATGTTTGGAAATATTAACTATCAATTTGTCTATTTAGTTTTGTGCTGGATATTGAAGACATATCACGAAGAAGCTTGGACGTTGTTCTCCATATAAATCGTGTTCTAGCGAATAACCCGTTACATGCTTGAAACACAGTTTCTTCAAAACGAAATAAATAAGAACATCAACTTTTATTGATAGGAGGACGAATTCACATTGTATTTGATTAATTTATTTGAAGCCACAGCTGACGTTAAACACAAAAAACACAAAGTGTAGCTGTTGAATTGCAGGTTTTGGGTCCTTTACAAATAGAAAAAATCGACTGACAACTATGTCGAGCATCCGATGTATTCGCATTTAATGTTCATTGAATTGTAGCAACACACACAAAGTGATTGATGAGTGTGATAAAGTTCAGTGCCTCTTTTGTCCGTTGCGTAATATATTTGAAAATTTGAGGGATTATGCCCAGCATTTGTTTTCACATTTTTAAATTTTTGTTTCCGGAATAATGCGCTATATCAAAGTTATGTTTTTTCGAATAAACACCCTATATTTGATTGCATATTTGGAATAAGCTTGTCTTTCCCTTTATAATAATATATGGTTGTGATATGTTCTATGGAGTATTTAAAAAGTGTGACTACCACGGTCACCAGATTTCTTCAATAAAATGGACTCATTTTCCTGGGATCAAATTAAGAATGAAGTATACAAAATATCTCCCGCAACAAGCGGCCACATGATGGAGGGAATACGGAATGAATTTCGGTATGTTTCTATAGAAATGCTTCGTAACGTAAGTAACTCTTTCAATGATCCCTATCAAGCATGCAAATATGTTGTTGGAGGTCATTCCGATAATCAACACTTGTACTTATACTGTAGTAAGTAAGTTCTTTATTGTTTCATTCCTCTAATTCATTTGTAATACACTCATTTTTTCTTTGAATTTCCATTTACACTTCTACTTTACTCAACAACAATGATAAAATGTCGGTTTTTGACAAATAAATCATAACGAACTCACAATTAATTGTTAAATGATTAGATATAGGTACATGATTATTATTTTGCACAGAGAAAGCAAAATATCCCAATGCTCGAAAAAAAGTGTGTTAATAGTACTTTTCGACACTTTCGACATTGAACTTATCACGATTTTTATGAAAACCTTTTTGAATACCCCGTAAAATACATCACAACCCTGTATTATTGTAATGGAGAAGTCAAACAGATTTTATAATGTGAAGACTAATGATGGCTATAATGCATCAAATTTTCAAATTTATATCTCAAATGACAAAGGTGGCACTGAACTTTATCATACCAATCAATCACCCTGTATATTTTATCCTGATAATCGGTTATAATTTTTTTAAGAATTAAGTGACTTATTAAATAACAAGCATTCTTTGAATAATACTCTTTGCGACAAGTGAATGATAGAGTTAATACATAATAATTGTTTTTATCAGAATGAAATTGATCATCATTTATTTATAGGGTGAAAAATTTGAAAATTCAAATGTATGGTTTGGTATTCTATGGAATCATAATTTTATGAACTATTATGTGTAGATACAGTCTCAATGGAACTAATTATTTGAATTTGTTTTTTAACCAACCATTTTTGTACATATTTTGCAAGGTTGCGACAGAGAATTGGGACAGAATGCAGATTACTGTCAGTGGAGGTATTTGCAAATGTAAGAATGGTTATTTATGCAACAACTGAGAAAAGTAATATTTTTTTCAAGAGTATTACGGTTTGACAATTCCTATGAGTGAAAAAAGTTACTTCAATCACGAGTTTCTTACAAAATTTTTTCTACGTCCGTAGACTCAAAAAAATTCAACAAGGCTTTTATCAATTTTTATTTTGTAATAGTAATATTAAAAGTACAACTGTGAGCATTACTAATTTGAAGTGGAGAGAAGTTACATTACAATCGGTACTTGAATTGGCAACATTTTACGAGTTCAAACAAATAGCATCGTCTATAATTGTATTAGATTACTTATTAGATTGTTGGTAGGATCACGAACATTTACAATGTTACTTGAAATCGAACTAGTTGTACCTTTCAAATTTTCGCTGCGGACTCCATTTGGTTTTTTATTGAGTCGTCTACGTAATCCTCCGCAACTGTGTTGGTTTTCCAACCACTGTGCTTCTTTAGTTGAATTATATCACCACCGTAATACACTAATAGAGACGCCGAAGAGCGTCGAAATGTATGCCCAGTGTAGTTTTTTGTATTAGGTAAATTCAAATATGTTGCGATAAGAGAGGGAATTTTTGAAAAGTTATTCATACCTACAACTTGGGTTTTGCATTTTCCATTTCTATACTGCAAAAAGAAATGATCTGTTTTGACATTTGTGGGTCGTTGGTTTTTATATATTCTATAAATGTTTACCAATATTGTCAGATATTTCACCAATAACGGTAAATCAACGTTGAATTTGAGTTTTTGTATCAGGTACTGGGTTAATGAATAAAACATTTCCGGTATTATTAATATCGTTACACTTCATTTTATATAATTCCTCCCTCCGTAGAGCTCCTGCAATTCCGAATATTGAAGCAACCTGAAAGATGTTACAAATAATATCTAAGCTTGCATTAAAATTTTTTGCTTTTATACCTCATGCATGAGATAATGATCGTCAGTTTTGATTGAGTCGACCAAAGTGCTGAAGACTTCCACATTTTAGATTCAGTTTCCAAATAAGCTAGTAGCAACACTCGTTCTTTAAATACTGTTCTCTGGATTTCTCAGTGAGAAGATTCATAGTCGTAGTTGCCGATTCAGCATCTTCCTGGTGTGCATTTAAACTTTCTTCACTATAACTCTCCATCACTAATAATAATTCTACACTCCTTTAATTAGACAAAAAACGGATTTTCTTGAACGAATATCATGAAAGCGTTCACAGCCCACTATTTTAATAAAACAATTTTATAATTGCGTTAAAAAATGACACGTTACGGCATTTTTTTGAACACAAAAGCGTGTAAAAATTAACCATTACAGTACTTTTTTCACGCTTTTTGACCGATTCAGCACGTGAATATTATAACGGACGTAGTAAAAAGTCTTCTAATATATAGAAATAAACATCAATATTACGGGGACGATATGATACTCATGTCAATATCCAGGAAAAAACTGTGTGTTTTTAAGCTACTTAAAGATAAGGCAATGGAATATGCCCTCATGATTTACAAGAACATAGAATATGCTAATTAAAGATAATGCGACAGTCGATATTACTTTAAATTGAATTGGTAGCTAGAGAATAGAAAAAGTGGAACAAATCAAATATTTGGGAGTTGACATTCACAAATAAAAAAAAAAGAAAAGAAAGGGAAAAAGAAAAAAGTATTGCAAAAGGTAGTAAGAATTATATTTCCAATGTTGAAATCATAAGATGTACCACGAACAGTTAAAACAACAAGGTACTGAACAATAATAGATCCATAGTTACATACTCATGTGAAACCTGGACATTGAACAAAATAAAACAAAATAAAGTAGCAATATGGGAAAGTAAAATGCTGGGAAAGATTTATAGTGGGATTGAAGGAGAGAAGAAACAAAGAACTTTTAGAATAGTATAATCACCTAAGTATAACCCATGTACTTAAAGCATACAGAGAAATGGTAGAAACTTAGGTAGGTAGAATGACAGATATTCAGGTAAACCAAGCACTTAAAAGTGGAAAGGGTGGGAAAACAATGGTTGAAGGAGGAAAGATGAGATTTTAGAACAGTAGTAGTAAAAGACTGGAAAAATGAGGTAGAAATTTTATAAAATAGAAAGAATTATAAATTAGAAAGAATAGAAAAAATTGTTTCTGTGTTAACACTAAAAAATTTGCTGGAACACCTTCTGAATTAGTTTCGACGGTTGCTAACGTTACAAAATGTATAGTTAAAAAAATGATAACAGTTTGTCATTTTCAATTTTAAAAGCTTATACATCGTTAATTATGAGAACTTTTTATGTTTTTATTACACTTTATTTAACGTACTCTGTTATAATAGTTTGTTTATTTGAATGGAATTTTGTAATTCCATTTTACTAATTTTTATTCACCTTATTGGCATGAAGTTTTGCATACTTCCTCGCTTTTCATGACAATACATGACTCAATAAGAAAGTAGAAAGACTTGAATGAAATTTTGGAATTTTATTTATGGGTTTTCTGGGACTTGATGCAAAAAATTCGTGAGTGAGTAGAAGACGTGAAAGTATAGCTGTAACAAACAAAATTTTCTCATACGACATTTAAGTTTATTTTGTAAATTATACATTCGAACTTTATGAGTTTTTAACGGTTCATTACGTATATACAAATAATGTGTTTGACGGAATAAATAATTCTACACTACTATCTGGCCAGAGGCAGCTCATGCACAATGGTTAACAATCCGTAACTTTTACAGGGACTACCTGTACAATCTAAAGATAGCATCAATGAATTCTTATATCGATTTTTTCAACAAAGTGTAATCTTTGTTTAACTCGATAAAATTTCTTTAGAATATCTTATTGCGAACGATATTTGGCAAGTACAGAGATACAAAAATCTCCATAAATTTTATCGAGTTAAACAACGAGTACTTTTGTTGAAAAATTAATTTTTGCTATCTTCAGCTTATAAGGTGGTCCCTGTAAAAGTTAAGGATTGTTAACCATTGAGCACGAGCCGTCCTTTGCCTTCAGATAGTAGTGTAGAATTATTTATTCCGTCAAACATACTACATGAACATACGTAATTATTCATCAGAACTTCAAATGTTCGAATTTATAATTTAGAAAATATACTTAAATCAAATTTATGATTTCACAACTTTAAGGGCCTATAAACTATAACATATGTGACATTTTTTTATGTCACAGCATTACTTTCACGTCTTCTACTCACTTCCAAATGTTTTGCATTTTGCACTCAACAATTTATAATAAGAATGCGTTGAGTTTCGCGTAGATTTTTGCTTTGAAGTGAAATAATCGCGGGCCCAAGTCTGTCAAATCGTTTTTTGTAAAATAATTCATTCATTCATTCGAGTTTTTAAATGTAAAATAGCTTCAATAGCTCAATGGTTCGCTCACAATCCTTTGGTTGGTGAATACAATCTTAGTAGAAAGTGACTAAGAAGTCAATTTTCCTATAATCAACCCATTAATAGTCTCAACAACGAAAAAAGGTGAATGAATAAATTATGTAAAACAAGTTTATAGGACCACACTTCATTCAAAATATACTAAAACAAGGAAAATAATTTTTTTTCAACGTGAATCTTGATGGAATTAGTCTTTAAGAATGATTTGAATATTGGCCTTAATGACAAAGTAGAAAGAGAATTACTTTCTAATAAGTAGCCATGCTATATATAAAAAATATGCTATTGAGTTGAAATTATCAAAAACAATAAAAAAAAGAGTAAGTGAATATTGTAATACCATAAATTGTGAGTGTTTGATGTATACAATGAGTTCAACAGCATGGAGATAAAAAGCATTTAAAATCTCGTCGCTTTATCTTATTATTTTGTTCATTAACTTCTTAGCTTTCTTAACTTTACTCTATAGTGGATTTTTAGCTAATTATTAGAAAGTTATAGTTCCTATATGACCAACTTCCTTCA
The DNA here is from genome assembly GCA_026230145.1 of Diorhabda elongata. Taxonomy (NCBI): domain Eukaryota; kingdom Metazoa; phylum Arthropoda; class Insecta; order Coleoptera; family Chrysomelidae; genus Diorhabda; species Diorhabda elongata. The sequence continues at coordinate 9,783,217 of CM047935.1, forward strand.
CATTTCTGTACATATGTTCACATATTATCAATATATATTATTGGAATCATTGTTAAAAACCAAATGCCAAGAATGTACCAACCTACTTTTCTATATTTTCCTTGTCTTCCAAATAGTTTGTTTATTAAAAAAAATTTTTCATTTTTTGATTTTCATCCTCCTCTTCTATTTGTGCAATGCCATTCATCTTAATTTTTCGTCAATGTTATAGGTTATTAATATACAATTAAATATTTTGGAAACTTGAGGTTCATTACTTGTTTGGTAAATGTCACAGAAATAGTTGATACCGAACATATTGTCTACTAGTACCACTACTGACTACACCAAGACTTTATAACCATGTTATCGCAGGTCAGACAGTGTAATTATGAGTGTTGGTGTGGTAGTGGTGTAAACAGTGTGTTCAGTATGATTATCACCAACAGTTCCAGAAATTCCAACTTAGGAAAAGTAGATTTTTGGGAAGAATTGATTTCTCTTTGAAGTCAAGAATCTAACAACTGCGACTGAGAAATAACGGTTATATCAGGTTGTTAACCAGATATTACATTATTAAAATAAACGATGTATATTATGAAACTAAAACAAAAACCACGATTGCACAAGATTCGGACTGGTTAAGTTAGAAGCTAACCAATGATGGTTGATCATATTCGTTGTATTAAAATATCAAAGCTACTTAAGTAAATAATTGATCAAATAATGAAATAAGTAGTTAAACAAGGTTTCAAGAATCCCACGACCATACTCGAACGAACTCCAGAATATTAAGACCGCTCTTAAATACTGAAAAATCCTATTGTATGAAAGGTTATAATTATATATGAGTAAATCGTTCGAGTCACAACAATGCAAATAAAGTACGTAATTTGATACCTTAATGGAGCTCCAAGGGACACCCTGAATCAATCATCTATGATGTGGATCCTCATTAAAATCGAGTACTATAAAACTTAATGAATACAATATAGCCTCAATTTAAGTAGCTGAATTTATTATTCTTCACAATCACATTAATATAAGACAGAAATTTGATAATCCGAGAGGATACATTAAAGGACGGTAAAAATATGGAACATTATTGGATCCTTCAACTAAATGACTAACAGATTCCAATGGTTCCTAACATCGGTAAGTTAAATTACACACAAGACATTGTAACTCTTTCTGGGATTATATTATAATATCAAAACAAGGAGGTAAATCGTTTTCTTGCAATAAAAAAAGTAAATATTTCAGTTATAGTACAATTATACTTTTTGGTGATGAAATCAATTGCAACTTGTAGGTAATTATTTATTAAAATTTATCAGTGCTCGAATTCAATCAACTTTTACTTAAAAAACCAGGAAGAGTAGAATTTACACGGTAACTGGCCAATCTACTTTCCTGTAACATACACACATTTTGATAAAATAACCCATTCCTTGTTAATTATCACAATCATATTTGGAATAAATAAAAACTGATCCAATTACATATTATAAAAAGTAACTTAACTTGTACGTAATAAATTACCAAAGGATATAAAAGTATGTTACATATCATGAGACTTGAACCAAACAATATAATAATTTATTATTTCAGTACAAACATACTATGATTTTCCTGTTGCCTCGTCATCATTATACATAATTTGTGATCCCTTTTATCGCCCCAACCTCCATTTGCTCTTATTGGTATATTCTTCCCAATTCTCTGTTTTATTGTCAAGTTATTAGGATACATATAACTTTTGGCAAAGTCTAAAATGCGTTGTATCCTTGATAACACCTTAGTGGGCTCACAATTGTTATTAGAGTGATGAAGACCGCTGAAATGTAAGAAATATTAGTATTATAATAGTGTTGAAATACAGAGAGAAATGTTTTATTGTCAAAAAATTGTTACAAAGTGATTGTGCATTTTTTTGCATTGTAAAATATTGAGCCTTCAACTAATTCTAAACGTGGAGTAGGTAATCAAGCAAAGCCATTGAAATGCAATTTGGTTTATCATGAAATAATTAACATACGATTCAAATGTTTTTGTATATTGATATGTCTCGAAAGATTGTCAGTTAATTAGTTTTCTATAGTAAGCATAAGAATTATTTCTGTCAACAGACAACACTCTGAGAGTGGAGTTTTAGCATGTAGAGAAAACGCCATGGGAACAATTATGAGTCATGATCGTATTTCCCACATCATTTTTTTTATTAAAAAAGAAGTACCAGTAATGGTTAAATATGAAATTGCATGATCTAACATGATCTAACAACCAGATAAGTTCTAATACTTGTTTAAAGAGTAACGGTACACTTTGAACTCATTTCTAGTATAAAGTCTTTCTATACTTGAGATAAATATGGTAGTTTAATTGCACCTATATTCCTTTCTATTCTCCAGAAATGTAAAACGATTCTGGTTATAATAATTGTTATATTGTTAATCATGTAAAGATCTAACTGACCTGAATACTACATTCTCTTCACTTGAATACCGTTTTTGTCTATATTGAGGCATCGAATTTGTCTTTACAAATAATTGTTTGAATATGAATAGGTACAGAGATGTAAGAGGGTGGGGGGTAAACAAATGAAGAAACCGAGAAAAAATTACGTAAATGTTATCTTGAAATGTTAGAAAAAATGTTAGAATACTTTCAAACGTACTGCAATTGAAATTGTTCTTAAATAGGTCACAGGAAATGAAATTTCTGTACACTATTGTATCCAAGAAACAAAAATACAGTGAAAATAATGCAGAAAACCATTTGCTGTTCTTTGACATTCCAAAGATGTAATTTTTATTGGTAATACGTTGATCAGTTTTGTTTCGAAATAACAAAGCACTTGCCACTTTAATCCTAAAATTGAAAGCATGCTTTGGTAGAAAGCGGTTTACCACAAATGAAGAGCTAATGGCATAAAATTTTTTATTTTGTAGAACTTCCATAAGTTAATTTTGCAGATGTTTAAAAAAATATAGTTAGTGGGAGATCTTCTTACAGTGAAGTAAATTTTCGATTGAAAAACCAGTCTATCGCTCTCTTATAAGCACAGAAAAAGATGCTGTTATATAATCACTTAACGTGAACTAATATATTTGGATCATATATAGAGAAAAAAGAAGAATTTAGAGCCTTATCATACTAGCGGATTGCGAACGTCTTCAAAGCGCACTCGCACAGCGAATTCGTTGCGGGACACCATTATGTTCTGTCAGGTACAAACACCAACCCGTACGCCCCGCCTCACTTCAGTCCATAAAGAGATCCGAATGTGACAGGACGTAGGTGCTCCCTCGTATCATCATGTTTTGGAGAAAACAAGCATATGTCTAACGGCTATGCTCCTAATCATCCAGTATATTTTAGAAGTCCAGAGCCTCCTCGGAATAATACATTGCAGCCAATTAATTCTTCACCAAGTGCTTATGACGAGAACAGTAACGCTGGATACAATTTATTGTGAAATAATTTAATCGCTACGGTAAAAGCACCGTTATTTTTATAATTAGTGGGTTACTTATAATTAACCGGTTAATAATATTAACGAAGTATAATTACTCAAACTTCTTCTGTGAACTTATTTATTGTTAAAAACATACCTTATAGTGTAATTACGAGTCTTTCTTCAGGTGTCACTGATAATCTTAAATGTGTGTCTTCATGTCTTAAGTCAGTTTGTATCAGATGTAACAACTGTAGGTCTTGACATTCGCAAGTAATTTCGGAATTTTTTGGATTATTTTTCATTCATTTGCAAAACAACACAAAGTAGTCGCTCTCTCCCATTCGATTAATTGATAATGGGTCCTCCCAAAGTCGTCGTTGTTTAAGTTTTTGGTGTCTTCGAAGTAACAGCCAACAATGGTGTTTCCTCCTCGGATTTTGTTAATGGGTGTATTTTGTGAAACAAACACGCGACAAAAACGTTGCATTTCTGCCACACGACTGCGACGTCCGCTCGATGCAGCAGCCGTGGCGTGTTCGCGACACAATCGTTGCGCGATCGCTCCACCCCGCAGCCGCTCGCAAACCGCTATTATTATAAGACTGTTCCAGTTGACTCTTCAATGCATTAAAAATAAAAAAAAACATACTAATATAACTACAATACATTTAAGAATCAATTGAAACATGGGTAGTCTGCTGATCAATACGGAAGGCTATATTTCGTTTTACTGTGGTGATACATGTTCATTTAATTGGGTTTTCTCTATGTAAAAGATAATTCTTACCATTCCCCAGTGTGAAATATCCTGGGAGCGAAAGGTACCATAACATAAAGTTTCTTTTTCAAGCATGTTTTAGATATATATTGTAATGACCAGTCCCAATTATAATCATCATAAGTACAGAAATAGTCAGTACATTTCACAATATCCATCCATGTTGATTTGTTGAGAACTAAGCCCATGTTGTGTTTACTACTTATCCATGGCAACGTTTCAACCTAAAAAACTCTGATTTGATATATTAAGCTTGTATATAAACGATGAGAATACTCAAAATTCATATAATTTAATTAAATATTTTAGTTTCTCCTTGTCTTGACTCAATAATACTATAGTATCGCGTATTTAACCAAAAGGTTGTATGCAAAATAAATAATATCAATCTTCAAACTTTTTGCCTCAATTTGTATCTTCCATGAATGATAATTGTGATAATATGATGTTAAGAAACTGTTCATTTCTTTTCTATAATGTGGATTTCCAACAACGGAGGGTCATAATACCTCACAAAACAACAAAAGCACTGGAGCAAAAGGTTGTTAATCGTTTTGTTCTTTTGTTTTCCGCGCAATTAAGACCATCACCTACGATCACGTCTTTCATTCGAAAGATGATAGTCTAAATTCAGTAGTCTTTCCAAATTGGCCTTTTTTAAGGTATAAGACAAATTAAGCATTTCCTCTATATATTTTTTTCATATTTTATTTTCATATTTTTCATATTTGTACCCTATTATTGAATCACAATGCTTTCATATTTTCATTTCTCGCTTGTAAGGTTTTAAGGGTAGGTATTGTTTAAGTGAACTTCAACCCTTGAATTTAATTAACCAATATGGTTTTAGATTCTGCTTTTGGAGATTTTTTATTTAGACAATCAATCATTGGATGAATTTACTGAAGCTTTGACGTGTTTTAGTTTTTTTTTTAGGATGATTGGAGTATTCTTCTGAAGACAAAAGCTGTAACCCATCCCTTGATAGTTTGTGTGACTGTAGTGCTTCCCATCAAAAAATCAATAAACCAATAATGTTGCAGGTAATGCTGGAACCCGATTATATGACATATAAGCAAATAGCATCATATTACGGTCATTATTTCATACTGTTCTGAGTTTATCCCTAAAATTCCATAACTTTCAGTAAAATCTTAATTCAGCCAGATCTGGCACCGCTGCAAGCGTGGTGCTAGCCGAATACAGCCCCCTGCTCTCGGCGCTGCAGCTTACTGACAAAAAAAGTGTAAGATTGAGAGACGAGACTCGTTTTTCAGTTCGTAGAGTAAACGTGTATCAATTTGTACAATTCTAATATTTAGTAATATAGTGAATCAGTCATTTCATTTCGTTTCAATAATTACAGTCCACTTACTAACACATACTGGTTAGTCAAAATAACCTTTCGCTATCCATTTTTATTGAATATATTGAATATATCATCGATCTCTTTAGTATCCAGCTTCTTATAAAAAAAAATCAGTTAAATCACACATCAGATCATCCAAAATACCCATGGTATGGAGGGTAAAGATAAGAAGGATCATCTCATATGGGGGTTTAGCTTAAAAACTGTCCGCTTGTAGACGGTAAATTATAATTCAAAATTTGACCAGAATGGCGCCCCTGTTGCACGAGGTATGATATGAACTTAGTTATTTTGGGTAGAGTGAAATATGCAGTGTTAAAAAATTTTAAATGACTAGAGTCGTTAAGTAAATATTGGTATACAAAATTTAAACTATTCATAAAATAATTTTGTAAATATAACCTAGAAAAGCTACTTTGTGATAACGCTGAATGTTAATTAATTATTGTGAATTTCTAGAAAGAAAGTGTCAATTATCACTTCTTTCTTTCTCTGTCCTTATTCTTGAATTTCTAGCGCTTTATTTAAAATTTACACTCATGTGATAGTAGCGCCTCCCTAACGTAAAGAACTTGATGGACACTTTCTGTAGCACAGAGATGGTTCTCTTTATCTCTACCCTCCAAAACTCATGGTTTAATAATAGAATTATTTTTTCTTCGATTGAATTACACTGCTAGCTTCTTTTTATTTATCCAAAATCACTCGTGAAACGGCAATAAGACTACATTTTTGGAAGGGAAATTAATATCTTATAAGTTCTCTGTTGTTTTCAAATGAACCTTCTGAAATTTCGGCATAACTACTTTGATTTACCTCTAAAAATTCTGCAGACTATCACTACCATCGTCATGCTCAAATTTTAAAATGCTATTTTGGGAAGTATCGAAGTATCGATACGCTTGACGTCGATTTTTGCAAATATAAAATCCAACACTACCAATACGGATAAAAAAATCATGAGCCAACATTCGCCCCAAAATGATTTGTTTTTATCAAAAAAATAAAAACCCACGTGGCAATTTTATTAATACATGTTTTTCGTAGATAAAATGGCAGCTTCAAATATGGATATCCTAATAACAAAATTTGTCTGGTTTCGTGCACTTTTCAACAAGTAGCAGCAATTATATGAATCTAACCAAACATGTGTTTAATCTAGATATAGATAAACTACGAGCCAAATTCGTCTACATTTAGCACATCCCTATTTCATTCCAGTAATTTTCCCGATACGTCTTAAATTTGAGTCAATATTTTACCACAACTGCGTCATAAACCATGCGAATACTACTAGCTGATATAATCATTTCCCTGATACAATGGTGCTTATAGGGATTGCCTTGCTAATCCCTTTGATAAATAGAATCAGTTTATTAAAGATGGGTTGCTGTCAGAGTTTTCTATTAGGTTGTTTTACGATATAAATATCCACTCTTTATGAGTATTTTCAACATAATTCCGTTATATTAACTTCACCTGTATGTGTTTTTATGAGCTTATTTGATTGTTTGGAACTCTATTTTGTAGCTTCTTACTGTTAGTATATCCTACCACTTCAATTGCCTTCGTTAGCCGAGGGGGCTAAGGTGTCAACCTCCGGATTCGACAATCGTGAGCTCAAATCCCGTTCACGCTATAACAAAAATTTGTTTTTTTTTCGATATTTTTTTTTAAATTGTCAATGCAAATTTTTTTGCATTGAAACGAATTTTACACCTGTCTGCCCTCTGTTGGAGATTTACTATAATACCTAACAGTATTACGTTAGAATTTAACACCTTAAATTTGATTATGTTTCAAGATCAATTTTACATCCGTGAACCCTCTGTTGGTAATTCACAATACTAATGACTAGAAAAATTTTTTTCGACAATAAATCGAACTAAAAAGTGGAGAATAAATATAGTTTAAAAAAAAAGCACGCTTCCATAATATATGAAGCTAAAAAGTGAAAAATAATTTTAGATCAAATAAAACGCTCTGAGGAAAACCAAAGGAAATTGTTGAAAATATGTTTTTCAAATAAGCTTAAAATAATAATGAAAGAAAAATATTGGTATTATTGTGAAAAAGCGTGAGGGCTTTGTTCCATATTTCTCATACATCCATCGCCCGACGCTTTTTTCATATTAATATTTAGTTTTATTGAACTACATTTATTTTTATGATGGCATCAATATCTAATATAATATTTATTCGATTCATTCAGCAGTGATTCGAAGATTTTGGAAACAATCCACGTGTAGAAGTACAGTTTCCAAATATAGGGTTATCTGAAAAGTTTACGTTATTGTTATTGTATATTTGCGCATGCTTTGATAGATTCTCATTAAATTTTCAACCACTTTAGACCTTTAGTTTTTGTTTGACAATCATATCAGTGAATATTTTTCTGAAAATATCTGTTTTTGAGAGACCATCATTCAAGACCGGGCAGCTAAATTCAGTTTGACACAAGACGAGCTTTCTGGAAGGCCAAAAACTGTGAGAACCAGCGCGTTATAATGAAATAAGTTAACCAATTGGTAATGGACGGCAGATAGATTGAGGTTAGAGAGATAGAAGAGGTTATCGGCATATAATAGAAATGTTAGCAAGTTACGTTATTATGTAAACTCACTGTATAAAAAAATGAAACTATAATAGAAAACTGAAATTATTCCATTTCCATTCATACTTCATAGTTTTTTATGAATGGGTAAGAAAGGAGCTTAATATATCAGATTCTAGAATATACTCATGTAGAATTCGGAAAATACAGAGAGGGACTGGAAATTACGTGCCCACAATTCAGATAAAGTCAATAGCTGTTTTAAAAATAGAAAAAAAATAATTTGAAACCTTTTTGATTAACATAATCCAAGAAGAAGTTACTCTAAACGCAAAAAAGGTTGAAAATGAGATATTTTGGTTCCGAATAGCAAAAATGAGAAGAGTTAGCTTTCTCTATAGTTTCAGCAGAACTAGCAGCTGAATATATTTTATTGGAGACAGAATAAACTTAAGTTGGCTTGTTGGCTTAGAATGAAGTTCTATTTTTTGTAACAATGACAATACTTTCTGTTTCAAAACTTGCCTTATCCATGTTGATATTGCAAAACTTCGTGTCCACACTTGAAAGTTTTTTTACCCTTTTATATTATATAAGATTGGCAACTGAGTACTTTCTCTTTGTACTGATAGAGAGCCTTGTTTATTTTTTAAATAACTTATGTTAGGCTTTGTCACGTGATTTTGGTCACATTGACGCAACTTCAGAAGCAAGCATTAGTTGTGGATTAATTTTAAAGGGAGTGCAGAAATGAACATTTTTGGCATATTTTACGGCTTACAAAGACACATGTGAAGTTTATAGTACTCATTACTTAACAGAGTGCACGTATCAGAATTGGTATAAAAACTTCCGTTCTAGAGAGTTTTCCTTCAAAGATGAGCAACGTTCTGGTCCGCCTACTGAAGTTGATGATGATCAAATATAACTTATAATTGAAGAAAATCGTCATATAAATGTTCGCAAGGTTGCGACGAGGCTACATGTAACGTACCCAACAATTTAAGAACAATTAAAATGTCTTAGGCTAGTTGAGAAGCTTGATATTTGGGTCTCTTACAAACAATCAACATTTGAGATATGCACCTTAAACGAAATGAAATCGACCCTTACTTCACTGGTGGTGAAAAATGAATTCTGTACAGTAACATAGTTCGAAAACGATCATGGAGAAAACATGATGAAATATCACAAACCACATCGAAAGCAGAAAAACAACAAAAAAGCTCACGCTGTCAATTTTATAGGATTACACAAATGTTTTGTTTTTGAGCTAGTTCCAAGGAACCAAAGGATAAATTCTGAAGATTAATTCCAAGAATTAATGAAACTGAACTGGATGAAGCAACAAAAAAAAAGACCAGAATTTTCAAATCGGAGGTTTAGTGTTCCACTACGATAATGCAAGGCCTCATACATATTTAGCAAGTCGTGCGAAACTATAAGAGTTTGGCTGGAAAATTATGCCACATCCCCCATACAACCTTGATATGGCACTATCTGATTAGCATTTATTTCAAAGTTTGCAGAATTTATTGAATGTTTAAATTTTCACAAATGACGATGATCTTCAATAGCACCTGTATCAGTTTTTGCTGATAAGAATCAGAAATTTTATGAGCGCGGAATCACGAAGTTGACAGAAATGTGACAAAAGGTCAGTGAGCAGAATGGAAATTATATAATTGATTAAAAACTATTCTTTGTTAAAAAAGTGTTTCATTTTATATTACAAAACCGAAATTACTTTGTTTACAATCAATATAGTACTAAATTATGTTTCCCCAATGCCCAAATGATATTTCTCAAAACAGCCATTCGAAACTTTATCACGATTCACTCAATTTCGTCTAAGATAGACCAGGAGAGTTTTACGTTTACACGCATCATTTGTTACTGTTTATTATAATCTATTATATTTTTTATTTATATATTCGAAATTGACAATTTCTTGAAATTGGCTTAAACTAATTCAATAATGTATTAACTGGAAGATAATAAGATTGAATATTGGAAATAATCTCCAAGTATTTGGGTAGAAATATTTTCTTTCTTGTTTGACCACAGAACTCAATTCATCATATGAGAAAACTTCATGTTGTCTCTTACCTTATCCGAGTCTTTTTTATAATTGACTATCCTGGAATACGTTCCCAAGGAGAGTATGTTACAGTTTGCACAATTTGCTTTTCTGCTCATCTCCATTAATTTTAAAACATGAATGAAGTCTTCGGCAACATAATGGTCTTCCTCAAGAAAAACAACAAGTCCTTCATGATTTTTAGTCACTTCGAGTTCATTGAAAACCCTATTAGCTTTCCACCACCAATGGTGTTTAGTTTGAGTGAACTTAGCTTCACGATAATGGCCGTATATATCGGGATTCAAAGCGTTGTTACAGTTCAAGACAAAGGCTCTACAACAACACTTTCTAACAGTTATTATATATTAACAAATAAAGAGGTTATTTTTAGATTATTTCGAGGGAATATCATTGGAATTTTCAATGGAAATGGAAATTCAAAAAATGTGTTTTTGAATTTCTTTACGGAGACTGTTGAAATTATTCTAAAAAGAAAATAGATAAAGAATTTTGAAATGGGAATGCGTACGTCAATAATAGATAATCGTTATATTGATTGAAAAATACGTGATCAATTCCTTGTTAAAGATTATAATCATGACCTCTAGGTCTCTGATGCTTCAATATTCAATATTCAGATATTAAGTCTCCGTTCTCTCATAGGTTATCATAATTTATGTATGTAGTTAATGTGTTAAGCAAGATCAAATCTTTGCACTCTGTACAAGAAATTTTATTATTCTTTTGCGGTGCGAGATTCAAAATAATTTAAGGTTATTATTATTTTAAATTCGAATCAGATTTGTTGAAAACTTTCATCACTGTTAATTTACCTTTATTTATTCAGCTATTTATTTGGTTCGTCAGAAGATCCATTTACAAACAAAGAGATTTTGTTATCAGAGATAGGAAATATTATATAATAGTGATTGCAGAGTTAATCAGAGCAAACAAAAAAGGGATGTTTTTAGAATAATTTTTAACACATATTTTAATTCGATAGGATACAAGGAGAGGATAGAATCTCGCCCCCAGTGTTAGCTCGTCCAAAGAAAATACTCTAACGTGTCGATTTTTAAACTTTTAGTATCTAACGGTAAAAGTTTTGATATTCTGATTAACCCTCTGTAGGTAACCCATCGTAAATTTCAATTTCAAATAGCAAAGAAGGTGATGTGAAATTTCAAAGTTAATTGCAACTAATGATTTGTCTAAAAAATTATAATTTCATTATGATTGTTTAACACACAATATGGACTATTTTCTGACTAATCATACGTGCGCGGACTTATTATTTTTCGTTATAAATAATGTCAAAAAATGGAAACTATGGTCACAAATCTATTATTGTCACATTTCATTGAGTGAAGAGTAATTTTTTGACAGTATTTCAAATTTAGGCGACAAATATGAGAAAATTATAATTTCTGCTGAAGCTGTCACAAATATAACGAAACCATTATTTTTAATTAACATCTAAATGATAACAAATCACTCATTGAGTCGTATGACTAACTAACAAAAACACATTTTTCTACCAAAAATCGCTTTATTCATCAATGTAATCTTCAAGAGCCATATAGTAATTCCAACATTCTCTAACTTATCGATGCCATGCGTGTAGAAGAGTTTGTCTTGTGTCTCAAAATGGTCTTCAGTTTCAGCAATTGTTTCTTCATTTGAACTGAATTTCTTACCGACGAGCATTTTTTGAGATCAGTCATCACCGGGGGCCAGATATAGACTATACGATAGATGAGAAGGCAATTCGTAGTGTAATTCGTTCAATTTAACCATCGTTGAGGCAGTTTTTTCTTGTTTTTGCATTCAAATGATCCAAAAACTCTATGTAGTAATCGCTATTGATTATCTCTCCTTTTTCGAGACAGTCTATGAACAATATATCCTGCGCATCCCAAAATACTGAAGCCACAACCTTCCCAGCTGATTGTTGTGCCTTTGGCCCCTTCGGACGTGTTCCCTTGGCTGTAGTCCATTCAAATGATGATCGTTTTAATTCGGGAGTGAGGTGATGGATTCATGTTTCATCCATTGTCACATATTGATGCAAAAAATCTGATTTATTACGTGTAAATATGGCCAAACACTGCTCTGAATCATCAACACTACTGTGAGTAAGCGCTTTCTCATGATCAAATGTTCAAGCATAATTGTAGGTCCATACACTGGCCGTCAAGATCACCAGATATTAACCCATAAGATTTTTTTATGGTTTCTTAGAAACTACTAATCTTGGGAAACTTGTGCCGAAAAATGGTACGAGAACGTAAAGTGTCTATGTGTCCACCACGTCTACGAAACGACGTGGGGGACAACCGGTTTATGCATGGTGACTACCAGCGATCGAAAAAGAGTTAGTGAGATAGGTGGGGAGCCAAAAGTGTCTCTTCTTGTCTTGTTGAAATTCGATCTCAAAATATGAGTTTACACGGAGAGAGTAATACTCAATCCTATCACTGAATACTGATATAAACATAACTTTGAAATCCAAAATTTAAAATTATATCAATATACTTACTTACACCTCTGAACTTATGTCTCTGGGGCAATCGTTGGGATCACTTCCTGGAAATTCGTTGGGATGAGTTTGTATAGAGTAAGGATAAAATATTTGCATAACTTTACAAAAATTAATGCTCTTGATCAAGTCATTTATTTCTTCTTCGTAGTAATCATGAGAAAATATCAGGAGAGCTTGAGAAATATTCGAAGATTTAGCCAAACTACCAATTAAATAACGCAAGTAAGAAATCCTGTTATGTACTTGTATCACTAAAATAACAGAATCTGTTCGTAGGGTTTCAAAATTTTCTTGATTGTGGATTATTTGTTCTCTGTTGTATTGTGTTATCTTTTGGTTAATATATAAAATGTCGGACGTCTTGTTAGTATGAATCGATTTGGTCGTTTGTACTGATAATTCCATACCTAAGGCAGAAAAAGTAATATTTGGGCTTGATTTTGGGAGTTGTTGATGATATGTAGACCATATAAAATTCAGTTGCATGCTTGTTAACATCAAGAAAAATAATAGCACGCCGCCCCCGCTCCATAATCTTTTATTTCTACCGGACCATAATGGACTTATACAATTTCCTAATAGACTGCATATCTGAAACTATGGGAATTATATAGTTAGGCATTCGTAATTATCGGAATTGTAATTTCAATAAAATAGACTTTATTTGTGACATGCATGCGCACAAGGCCTCATTAATAAAGTGCTCTTAATAAATTGCCGTCTTTTAATAAAGGAAGGTATGACCTATATTAAAATCGGCTTTTTTTTGCTCGATGACTAGTTGCCTATATGACTCATGTGTTTTTAGAAATGAAGATAAAAGAATTGGTTTTAATACATGACCAAATGTATTATTTTTTATGTGTATACGATGTCCAAATACAAAAGATTTTGTTTTCACTATAAGAATGATATTGTGTTTTTAAAGAAAATCGTGTTTTATAACCCTATAGTTAATCCCCGTAACTACCACCCCTTTATAAAAAAAAACGAAATTTCAGGTTAGAAATACCAACTATGTGTCGATTGCGACCATGTTCCGATCACTTTATTTTTAACGTCGACTTTACCAAAAGTAATAGCAAGTAAAGTCTGCTTTAATAAAATGGCCATTCCGATGATTCCCTAATAACTGTCTAGTATATTATATAAAGCGGGATTATGTTAATTAATACCCAGTGTAAATTGATAAATCTTTGAACTGTATTTTTAGCCAAATCTCGTTTCCAATATGCAAGGTATCTATCTACACTTGAAAATATGTAATTTTTTGCGGTTACTAGACAATTTTTCAAAACTATAGATGAATAGTAGATGCAGTTTGATTAGTAACGGTGATAATTGGAAATACTTCCACAAATATTGAAATAAAGAGTCGATCAAATGGATCAAATCAATTTGTACAGAAAAAATTAATGGAATAATGAAGTATGAACTACATTATTATCATACGATATGTGCAGTGTATCATGTTTAATTGAACACTGAAATCTTGCGCTATTATTGAAACATCACTAACGATAAATATTTAATAGATAATTGTCGAGAAATGAAGTGCCGTTAGATAGATGTTGTAGTATAATAGTTGTTCTAGTAAAATAAAACTTGAAGGTACCTAATCTTTCACGACAATATTTCTAGCTTATTGAGACAAGCTTTAGTTCTTGATAAGCTATAAAAGCTATAATAAATTCTAAACATTAGAGAGATGAAGAGATTTCTTCTGATTGTGAATGGGATGGGAACATCATTCAAGTGGGATGAATATTTTAGGTTGCGTTCTGGCATAGCACAAAATTTTCCCTACAGGGCTGATATTGTGATGGATTTAGTAGGGTGGTGTGATTTGGACTTAAAAGAAAGGAGCAAATGAAGACTTGCCTAAACAAACTGCTTTTCGGAGAGTTTCTAAAGCTTTATGGCTATAAACGGTTTAACGTAATTTTCGTTCTTGATAAATTTCAACAATCTATAATAATTTAATACAATAATAGCTATATGAATTAGAATGTGTTAAAATATGACGTCTTAAATAATTTCAGTGCTAGAAGAAACAGTTAACTTTAATAAATAAATGATGAATTCCACTCTTCACACAATATTATTGATACAACTATCGATTTTACAATAGCTCTCACAATAAATATAATCATATTACAAATAATTCCATTGAAACATCATGCGTCGTAATCAATAAAACAGTTACAATATATGTAATGTTAAATATTGCATAGTCTTTCAACTTACCCCCATTACTTTAAACATAAATTTGGATTCGTAAATATCCTTATTGACAAACGGTGAAGCCGACAAATACTAAAATTATTGTTATAACAGCACATATCGTAGAATAAGATGTCTGTTTATTTCTGTATATATAGAGATTAGATTAGATTGTGGTTGTCTGATAGATATATAATAATAATTCCCATGTGTAGTTTTGTGGGCAAGATTGAATTTCAGTTTTACAATGAGAATGCATACGATATTTAATCCAGTCGTACGAGGATGGTCCCAGAAGTAACTTGGTCCATCAAATAAAACACAAATATTTTGGAAAAAATATATTTATTTTCCAGCTTAATCTCCTTTTAGCTCCATACACTTTTTTCAACGATGTTCAATAAGTAAGAATCGTCAAGCTCCTCAAAATAGTCATTAACTGAGGTCACCACATCTTGATTGTTGGAAAATCTTTGACTACCGAGCCATTTTTTCAAGTCTGGGAACAGAAAATAATCCGAAGAGGCTAAATCTGGCAAATAGGATATATGAGATGGCAATTCACATTTTAATTTATTAACTGCAATAACGGGTATGTGAGTTGGTCCATTGTCTTGATCAAACCACCCTCTCAGTTCATTGTTTTGATTGTTCTTCTGTTTCGGGTGTGAAGTGATGGACCCACGTTTCATCCATGGTTATGAAACGGCTCTATTTTTGTGAAACACTCGATGGAAACATCTTCACCTTGCGCACAGCTTTCTCATGTCCAAATTTTTAGTTAATAAGCTATGTACCGCATTTTCTGAAATGCCTACTGTCTTCTAGCTTACGCACTTTCAGTCGACCATCATCCAGTACCGTTTTGTGGATCTTTTTCAACATTTCTGGAGTCGTCACCTTATATGGTAGACCACTGCGATGCTGGTATTCGCAGGTCATACAGCCTCGTTTAAACTCTGCTATCCAATATTCCACTGATAACGAAGGAAAACTCTCCAGGGTAGAATATAGTTCAGCTTTTGTATTAGTTGAGCTAATGCCTTTTAAATAAAAGTATTGTATCACATAACGATGTCCAATTTTTTTATGCTTACAAATTCACTAGAACCGTTCACTATTGATGGCTGCTAAACAACGTAGCATCTTCAAAGATTAAAAATATGCTGTATAGATTGTGTACTTTCTAATACGCGATTCCTTATGGAGTATGAATACTCAGCGCAACCAGTAGCACTTCCCTAACCTTCGGCATAATCGCTTGGTTAAAAGCACTATCACGACCACTACTGATATGTAAACACTCAGCGCCCTCAGTGGCAGTTTTACGACTTCTACTGGAGTGTCAGTATTCAGCGCCTCCAGTTACAGTTTGCTTACCCACGGAAAAATCTATTGGCTGAAGGTTCTATCACGATCACCACTGAGGTGCGAATACTCAGCACCCTTGAAGCAGTTTCGTTAACCCACTAAATCTAAAGCTCGGTGGTTGAGAACAGCATCCCAGAAACTAACCTTGGATTTTAACCTGAAAGGTCCGGTGCGGTCTTCGGCGGTTGTCACAGGCTACCTGATCTACCTCTCACAATTCAGTGATATATATCAGCATACCTGGGCTTCTCCCACTTAAGTTCGGATGGACTGGCGCAGAAACCCATTTGCGGACTTAATTTCCGAAGCTCACTCTGCTCCTGTTCTTCTTCGCTGTAGACTGCGTTGTGGACGGGCTGCTGGTTCTTCGAGAACTGCTTTTTTTCTTCCAAATATTAAGATGGCTAACGGTATTTCCTTTACCACTCCGCTGGAACTTCCGGTTGGGAAAATATTTTACTTACAATGGTTTTCCTTGGTTGGCTTCTTACACAATGTGGACGACGGAACGATGTGGACGACGGAACGACTTGGTACCATTTCTTTTATTGCTGTAAGCGATTCCATTTCTCTAGCGGGGCAAAAGGTGGGGTCACTTTGGCTACGATTCCTTGAGCTTCGGAGCGCGGAGAAGAATACTATCCTTGTAAATAGTATTTTGGGGGGGGCAGGGGGTAACTAAATTTTGAATTGAAACCAGCCTATTTTTCTGGTTATTTTGGTTTCCAAATATTTCCAAATATTTCCTAAAGATGCAATCGAGTTGTACGTGGAAATCTCTTATTTGTAGATCTTTTTGAAATATGATCCTGAACAAGCTCATATCCTAACTGCTCTAAAAATTTTCGGCGTCGAATTGATGTTTGGTTGTTGCTCTTGAATACTATGCATGAATTAATACCTGCCACATCAAAAGTTCAGAAGAAACAACAAGTGGCAATCTACGAGTTGCTTGTGCACAGTCGTAAGCTTCAGACATTTGGTTCACTACATCGACACCACCTTTTGTGTAATTGTAATCTACGATTATTTCAGGCTTTCCCGTTGTTGTATCCAATTTATCATCATGGTGCATCGTTGACATATTTGTTCTTACGTGGAACGTAGGACACTAAAGTGGACGTTTCGTCAAAGGCAAATATTAAACTCTTCTCTAGTCTTCGGGTCATAATAAGTTCTGAAGGTATCTGTGGCTTATTCTTGCTCATTGTACTTATTATTGTCAGATGATAATCACGCAAAAATGTGTCGGCAACAACTTTACTTGTAAAAAATTGTCCATTGTTATATTTCTATATCTTCCATGAACAAGTTCACATAACCGACAAACTAGTGCAAAATTCGTATTGTCAACAGCCAAAGGTCCTTGTGGTGGTTTTCCTAAGTATACTTCTAATTTGATTACATAAAATAATTTAGCATCAACTAAGGCCTAAAATTTTATACCATACCGATTTGGCTTGCCTGGTATGTATACCTTGAATGCACAACGACCTCTAAATGAAGTTAATATTTCATCTATAGTTAGATAAGCTGAAGAATTATAATTCTTGGGTAAATTTGATACAAACTCATCAAAAATATCACAAAATGCAGTAAATTTGTCTTTCAGTTCTTATGTTTTTTTGGTCAAAACGAATGTGGGCCAAAAGAAACTGAAATCTTCTTTGGCATATTGTTAATCTAAATATTTCCATCGCTATCCATCCCATTGCCTCTAAATAAATCTTCAATATTTTGACGGTCACTTTTGTTAGCACCAAAAATGTATAGTAGACCAATAAAGGCTTTCAGCTCTATTGGATCGGTGGTGTTATGAGTCCTTAAGTCCTTAGTGTCATATGAAGAAACTATTTTTTCTAACACAGTGCTCGTCATGAAATATTCCCATAATTCAGATGCTTTTTTTTTCAATTTAATTTTGCCCTTTGGCCCTGGTAAATGAGGCACTATGTTCATTGAACCTGTTTTCACATTTGTTTTGTAGACAACCTGTTTTCGCCACTTTGAGCCGTCTTTGGAAACAAAATACGGAGTTCTGTGCGGCTCTTGACACTCATTCACCAAATTTCCGACATCTTCATTATCGATGTTTTGCTCTGAATCCGTATTTTCAAGTTGCTGCTCTGTTTCATCCTCTGAGAAACTATCATCGTCATCTAAGGGGACTGTTTCTTCATCTTCTTCCATCAACATTTCATCTACGAATTTCTGGAGCCGAAAAATACTACTAATTATAACCTATTCAGAATTAATAAATTTTTTGGACTTACCTAAAAATCGTGCACAAACTGTAACCTCGGTCTGAAAGTCCGAAACGGTGATTCGCCGAAAAACTAACTGGGTAGATAAGTGCTAATGTTAAGAATAATTTTACGGATCGATGTGAGAGACCGCACGTTGCAGACGGAGGATTAATGAAAATAGTTCTTATTTTTATCTAAATCTCAATAAATTGTGGAAATTATTAAACAACGTTAGCTCCCCAATAAGTGGATATGTACAATGCCTCATCTAACTAACTAATCACATTCTGTCCTCTCATAATTATAATAATTCTTACTTATTAATGAACGATCAATTATTTCGTAAACAATTCAGTCGAAAAACGCAGCCCTTTACTTTCCTCGACTCCTGTTGCGATATCCACGTTCACTGCATATCGGAACCTGATATTGATGATGAATATTTTACTCAGTTCCTTGAAATATCATCATGTACTTATCAGGTTCAAATAAGGTGGCAAACCTGGGAGGTCCATGCTAGGATAGAATAACCCTATTTCATATGAATTAATTTTCCATCAGGTTTCCCTGTTGATGTCGACATAAGGAATCTCTTATTAAATAGAAAAATATTCCTCATCAGGTTATCCTGATGAGGTCCACACTGGAATCAAATGAGGTTGACCCATTTGTAAATAAATTAATGTTTCTTCAGGTCTTCCTGATCATGTCCATACATTGAATCTCTCAGGTTTACCTTACTGTGAAAATAATATTTTTTCAAGAAATTTGAATAAGTCAATTTTTCCAGAATATTTCTATTATCATGTCACTCATTTTAAACACAACAGTATACTCATGTTACTTTTAGAAATTGCTTAATCCTTTGGCTGTTGAATTAGATATCAAACTAAAGTGTAAACTACTCCAAGACAGGCAGTTTGTCTATAATATGAAAAGAAGTTGATATCCATCTAAAGCAGATCTAAATTTTAGCTTGAATATAAATTTCTGAATATAGTCATAATATTTAATATATCGCTTCTATTATTCACCAGTGTTTATATTGAAAACGTTCCGATCTAACAAACGTTCTGTCTCATTGGTGTGTATGACAGTACTGTCAAATGTTGTTACTGCTAATAATTTTCATATTTATTTAAGAGTGAAATCATTTTGTTAGAGTTGTATTGTATTAGTAATTTTTTTCTATGACCAAGTTCATTTTATACAAAAAATGTTTTATAGCGATTAGTGGGTTTTTAATACATTTTACACTTATTTATGTGATAAAAATATATCGGAAATATGGAAAGTAAGCTAAAAAAACATTCAAATAAAGAAGACACATTGAAGTGTAGGGCTTAAAAAATAATACTTATTCTCTTAAGGCTGTTACGTTATATGTGTGTTGGTGAACGAGCTATTGCTTTGAAAATATGAAATGAGCATATCGTGACTTGACTAGACTTGTTGGTTATATATAAGCTAATGGCTCGTTCCTACAGAGAGGGAAATGTGCAGTAGTTCTTTTAGTTCTTCTTAAAGTGATGGTTGAGACAAGTAAAGAAAATTTGTCCTCAACAATGAAATTGCTTATATTATAGTAAAAATTACCAATTGTATAGCAACTTATAAATTGAAATGAACAGAAAAATAAAAGAAAATATTTCAATTGCAGTGATCAAGAAAAGGTTTATCGAAACAAGTGATGCATCGGCAAATTTATTGTTTTATGATTTGGAGAATTATTTATAATTTTAAATTTTGGAAGAAAAGACGGGCGGATGTAATTTGGGCGCTAAAGGATTAATGTACTTTTTACAACATGTAAACTAGGCGCCAAGTCCGAAGGGTCATTTTAATCCTATGTGTATTTTGGGCGCTAACCGCCTGAAGTACATTTATAATAAGATATATTTTTGTATTTTTAGATTTTCCTATAAGAGAAATGACCTATTATCACTTAAGGTTTGGAAGAATTTACCGTTAGAGGGGGTTACTTTGCACTTTTTTTAAATGAAAAATCTGTCCTTAATAAAGTTTCCTCACAACATTTTTGTAACACTCAGAATAAAGTAAATTTTATATTTCTTTATATTTTTATTTAGTACTTAAGTACATATTACATATAAAATAAGAGATATACATAACCTAACCTAACCTAACTTACTTAAAAATCTATCAACTTTCCCTCTATTGGGTTATTTTATGACTCGACCTACCTGCACTTCTTAGCGCCGAAAATACATGTCGGATTATCTACCCTTCTTGGTCAGACAGGTAAAGAAGGATGGTTAGCGCCCAAATTACACCCGCCGGAAAAGACAGTGTTCATGATTTATTTTTTTGGTTTATCTAGGAATGTTATCAAAGTGATTTTATTGCTTATACTGAGTGTTTATTGTAATATGAATTTTTGAAACGAAATTTATGGTGATTGTATGATCAATAGAGTATTTTTAAAAATAATTTTCACTTTTGTGTACCTCTTACTCCCATATAAACCAAAAGCAAAATCTAATCAGGAAAATGTTACGTAATTAGGTACTTAGGTAATTAGGACTACATAAATCATGATCAGAACCATATGAGGTAATCCCTGATAAGATTTTATGGGACAATCCTGATAAGCATCTCATGAGGCAATCCTGATCAGAACCACACAAGATAATCATGATAAGGACCATATAAGGTAAACCTGATCGAGAACTCATTACTGATCTGCGTTACATCCTTATCTGGTCCTTGTCAGGTTACCATGACCTATACTTTACCAAGCTGCAGAATTACCTTACCGGGTCCTTACACAAAATTCTAGTCGGGAATATTATATCTGATTGGTCAATTCCACTTGGCCCCTCTCACTGTCGCATTCTAAAGCAACGTTCAAAACTTATAATGATTTGTGTGTAGATGAAATCAATGCACTTGTTTTTCAGTAATCTAATAATCGATGTCGGAAGGGATATTTTGCTAAAATGACGGATATTAATGTCCAATATATATTTATCTATCCTTCCTTGAGCAGAAAAATGAACGGTGATTGTCGCCCGAATCAAAAGGTATTGACTGAGATTTTGAATAAATTTAATTATGAAAAAACTACCCTTTACTTACGAGCCGAGAATTTTGCTAACACCTTTAAAAAAAATAATATGATACTCTACATTAAATTGTACACATATTTCTGTTACGACCAAGTACTCAGCACTAGGGAAGTTATTGAGTTATTAATTTTTGTATTTATCAATAAGTTCTACTAATATGCTAACCGATATTGACGGTCTCATCGAGGCAATTGTCCGGCATCTTCATTTAGAACCTAAGTTGCTTTACCTCACGTTGAAAACCACAAAGTATTAAACCACGCGCTGCTGTTGTTTATCGATAATTATAGCAAATGAAATTGTACACATGCTCTTATTAAGAAACTTTCCATAGTCTCCATTGCACACACAACGAATCCAACGCTAGTCTCACGATTCAAAGTATCTTTGGTAATAAACTAAAGTTAAGCCATTCAAAATCACTGTTATAACTTCTTCGACTTCTTTCAATTATGATGAGTTCGTTTGAGAGGGTACCTTCTTCTGGAGAAATGAGAAAGGCTCAAGGGATCGTTATCATCAAAAACAGGAATACTTCCACCAAAAACTCCTACACAATCAACTAGTAATAGGCTGATACGATGTCGTGATGTAAGATCTAGTCTGTCTTAGCAAGTTATTCACGATGAACGATATCGTCTTCTACTGATTTACGCCTCTTTCCAAACCGCTTCTTCTATTCAAACACTGGTGTTTTTGTGATACACTTGACTTCATACACGATTCTTGCATTTTTACAACGCCTCTGAAACAATTACTCTAGGAAAATACACAAAATCAAATATTCTATCTGCAGATTTGAGGTAATACTGGAAGAGGCTGCCAGTCAAATGTACTTTAAGTGAGGTAGTGGTGGCAATTACTGAATTATGTTTATGTTACTTTCCACGCTTCCTTCTGAGAGAGTTCTATATATGGAAACCATCAATTATCTTGGAAACCACTTATTATATAAGCTAGGTTGAAGTTAATATTATAATGATATTTACATTGTTTCTATATATTCCGTTACTACAAATGGATATGTTTCATATATTGGGATGAAGGTGATAGAATTTTTATAATTTTGGATGGTGGTATTACTATTAAGTGTGCTGCATGAGGTGTTTGGATACACATATTGCACAATCAATTTTTTCATTAATATAAAAGAAGAGGGAGCAGGTGATTAGTGAAATTAGAAGTAGCCGTAACAATTAAAATATAGTGACTTATTTTGTCCAGTTGGGATGTTAATAAAGAAAATCTCAGTTCGTTACACAAAATTGGAAAAAAACTAGTTTAATTTGAATAATACTCCATTTTTGAGAAGCAGAAGGTAAAGGCGTTCACTTTAGATGAGCAAAATATTGTTCAATCAATTCAAATTTTTTAGAATAAAAATTGGTCAAATATATTTTTTATCGTAAACCATTACCACTAATATATAAATTGCATCTTAATCTGATAAATTTTATGGTGTTAAGCCTCAGATATTTATAATTTCAATAAAATACGTAATTTCGATTAAGTACAAATTAATATTGCCAGGAAATTTAATAATAGATTATGATTCATACAACAGGTTTAGATCAAGAGGCTAAAATACTGCCAAAACTTCAAATTTTTGATATTTTCAATCAAATTATAACAATAATCGGATTCTGAATTTACATACTCAAACTTATATTTGAATAAAAAATAAATTTAATATTATTCAATTGATTTTTATTGATAAATTTGAATGTTATTATTTTTAAGCTTCTTCAGATCTTACTTGTAAGAGAGATACAGTCAAAGTAAAAAATAACAATCGTTTCTACCCTCTTTAGCGGCGTCCTATTGTTAAAATAAATTATAATAGACAATAATGTTGAACTAGAATTTTCATGTTGGGATTCCTTGTATACTATTGAGGCTTTTCAAAAATTGGGAAAATAGAGTTTTTATAAGTATACTTTAAAATTTAAATTACTCACATTCACATTTTCTTTGGCTCGTTACATCTAATAACTAGAGAAACTATTAGACTATCACTTCATGTAAAATTTCGTGTCTACAATAGAATTTATTATATAAGTCTCCACTGAAAATTGAGATATAAATCACCAACGTTTAAGTCAGATAAGCAAGACCCTTCGAAAATGGAATCGTTAAGATTAATTATTGGTGAATTTGGTACAAAGCCGTACTCACTGCCAACATGATATATAATTACTCGCTTTCGTTGAAAATTATTAAAGAAATGATTTTCAGAATCATGAACCCAACCATATTTAACAACCTTGTTTATATCAAAGCTGGTTTCGCCTAAATACACTGTTCAATTCTTGATATATCAATATTTTTGTAGATCGACGATATAACAAAATTACGTAATACCCACGCATTTTTCAACTTTTATATTTAAAACATACACATATTTAATGGTGGCATTACTTTGGGTTTATAGAAGTCAAAAGTCAGATCGTCGGTGGTGGAGCCTGGTGAACCGGTTCATCAGCCAAATGACCGACGATGGAGAATAATACAGTCTCCAACTGTACTCGCTTCCCGCCTACCTGAATTCTGGGAAGAACCGTTTGTTTTCCGGGCTTCTCTCCCTTTATTTCATCTGTGTTTATTTTGTCCTTCATACTATTGCACTACACATCACTCTAAATCCATCATCGGAGCCTGTAGCTATATTTGATTTTTGTTTTGAACTTTTTCCTTGCAAAAGAACAATTTTTTTATCGATTTTATTTATCAACCAAATTCCGTTCCATATGCATAGGTCCACAAGATGAAAGAACATTTTCATGTATCATCTAAAACTTTTTCTTGGTGTGTAGTAATTCGATGTCATTTGGTCTGCTCTGTCAACTCGGCACATATACCTGTTATACTCAGCTAGCATGTCAGGTTTAATTTTCTTTACTCCCTCTTGTTAAGTTACTTCTGTCATCCTTGACTTATGTTTACTTGAAACATCTTGCTTATCGTGCCATTTTAAAACTCTTAACTGTCCCTTTTTTCCAGATATTATCCTTCTTTAGTTTTTTAGATACAACTGTTGGAAGATTTCCTTTTCTGTTAACCAATATCAATATCAATATCTATGGCACATATATGTGACTGTATTTTCCGAGAAAAACTATGCGTCACATATATGTGTCAAGTGGTCGGGAAAGTGTTAATTTCATTACAGCTCAAATTATTTTTATAGTTGAAGATCTGGTGAAAAAATGGTCTCCTGTGATTTGGTTATCACCAGAAGAAAAATATTTCCCACTCAATGTCGACGATTTTCTTAAATACGTATATGTTTCTGATGAAAATGGTGAAACAGTTATGCCTCATCTAAACGGAAAGCTGCCCATGTATATAACGGAACGATTCAATTTGATGACACATGAATCTGTTGGTACGTATTGAATTATTTGATTTTAAAATAATCTAATTCCATTTAGAGATGTAAACAAATATGAAAGTAGTTTCTTCAAAACACAGCTAATTTTGTTTTTGTTTGAACTGATATGTGAGAACTCGCATTGAAAGTTCTACTTTGCTCTAAAGTATTTCGTGCACGAACAACTTTTGTTGGATTTGACTTGTTTTGAAATAACCACAACGTCGATTGTGATTCAATTTTGGGTTCATATGCATAGATACTAATTTCGTCCAATTCACGATCTTAAAGACGTCTTTTGAATTGAATTTTTTCAGTATTTCTTCTTCACACCAATTCACACAAGCTTTTTATGAGCAATTCTCAAATTACGCGGTATCCAAATCTTTTTACAGCCAAATGCTCATGCAATATTGGATGTATGCGAGTGGAACTAATACCCAGTTATGCCTCAATTCCAAGGTATGTCACATGGCGATCTTGAATTGCTTCGATGTTTTCTAGTACAACATCCAATTTTAGATGATTATTTAGACGATTATATATTACCAAAAGTCGAAGCGAGTTAATCGATACATCGATGTTGATTTAAAATGATTTAATTTCATTTTTTGACTAAGATGAATGTTTCAAGTATGTATAAACAATATAAATAGTACTCGTGACAACACGTTCTTAGTACGTTCACCATTAAAAATGTCTTATTTTATTATGGCGATGTCAAATTTGCAATATTTACATCAATGTTGCCATACCTCAATACTTAAGTAGCGTGTTGTCTAAGAAACAAATATATTTTCGAATTTTTGCGAATTATCTGGTTAAATCGCGAAATATAATATTTTATAGATTAATATGTGTTGACACTTGACTATTTCGCAAATTCGCCAGTTATGTTATCCCAGCAAACAATATCACAATCAAATGGATGTGTAGGCAATGAGATGTGATTTGATTACGTATACATTGTTGAAATAATTTGCATAAGCCAAGAAAATTGGGATCACTTTCATGCGTGATAATTTTGTATTTTTATACTAAAACTTTTAGCAACTTTATGGGTTTATAAAATTAGAGGTTTACCCTGTACCAATAAGTAGTTTTCATTATTAAGTTCTAGCAAAAACAAATTTACAGAACCCTTTTTCTATCACTCCCTTTCCAGAGACTAGAAGCTCAGGTAGTATGATGAAAATTCAGAAAATCGCTATCTTTATACATATTTTTTTCGTGCTTCCCCGGCTGGAGACTCTTTCTCAGAAAGTGGGAGTCGTCCTCAGTTATAGTATATAAACAACTGGTACCTAGATGGGGTGAACAATTAATATTAAATTGGATGCCAGCAACTTTTTGAAGAACGTTAAAATTAAATGAAAAAAATGGAAAAGCTGGAACACTATCTGACTTGAATTAATACAAACCATAAATATCCAGACACGATTCCCGAAATTAATATTCATTGCTGTGACCAATAATTAAGAAAAGCAAGACGACCAAAAGCAGTTATAAATTGGAAACAACTCAGATTTCTATATATTAAAGATAAGACTGGAACTTATCTATGGAAAGTCGGGATAGTTGCAACCCTCAATTGAGTTCCCAATTGTTGGAGTTAAATTTAATGAGATGGTAGTATACCTTCATGTGGTTAAACTCCAAACTGGCAGCAGAAGAAATGCGAAAAAAAAATTAAAACGCAAATAGGGAATCCAAAGCAATCGCACTTAAAAAATCAACGGCTTTTGACTGGGCTTGGTATGACAACCTTCTAAATAAATTAAGATCGTACGGTTTGTCGTCCTCACTCAGTAGCTATTCGATCCATCCTGTTGGCAATCGATGGACACAACTTTCAGAAAGCTTTCAGATCACTGCTGGTGTTCCCCAGGGATGCATTCTGTTACCTACTTTATGTACTCGACAAAACTGCCAACCCGATCTATAGCTTCGCCGATGATAACATATTGGTGACGTTGTTCAAATCAACCGCTCCATTAAATTCAGCTACTATCCAAATCCGTAGGCGGCAACAAAGCACCACCTCTACAAATCTCAGATTCGTATATCTTTGGAATATTACTCGCACATTTAGAGCTTGGCTCCTAAGTATACCAAATGCTCCAGTTAATATAGAAGATAGCAGTCCCACATATAAGCGATCCAGATTGATCAGAAAAGTGGACAGCTTAGAGTATAGAAGAAATATCGCCTACCTGACTCTGTTTCATCGATCCTATTATAGCCAATGCTCTTCTGAGCTGACTAAGCTAGAGCAGTTTTTGCAAAACTTACTCGATAGGCCCATAAATATCGATCTCGTCTGCAGACGTCCAAAACCTCATTATATCGAGATTCAATTCTTTGGAGAAGTGCAAGCCTGTGGAATCAGCTACTAAAGCATGTCTTTTCCATGCACTACAAGCTACAGAAGTACAAGATCAATCTTCACGGACATTTCGACACGGCTCTTATTATTCGAGTGTAAAAGCATTACCCTCTTGTCGTTGCTTTTCATATGAAAATATACAAAAAAAATGAATTTATATTTTTCCAAAATATAACCAAACAGGAATCGGTAATACTCTAACTGTTCTGTTCCAAAATAAACATAAAATACGAATTTATACGGTAACTATTATATAAAATTTGTTTGAAACAGAAAAAAATTGAATGAAAGTAACTGCAATTTTGTGAACACTATATGAAAAGCAACGTTTAAAAGGGATAAGAAAAACTTACAACCGAATATAAAATATAACATAAAAATTAATATAACGACAAATTTTACTAAATTTACTTTGATTTAAACACTTTTAAAGTGTATATAGCCTTAGGACGATTTAGCTACGAAACTGGAGTTTTATTGAATTTGTCGAATGGAGTAACAAACGAAACAAAACGGCATGTTACACTTAAAATTTCGATAAAGGGTTCGATGTAACGTTGACAGCGTGAATAATTCTATATAAAAAATAATGAGAAATAGATTTTGAATATTCTTTCAAAAATTCAAAAATAGAATTAGGGTCAGTAATTGGTATTGATGAAGCTCTATACTACATCCAGAGAAAAGCCCAGATCACGGATTGCTTACTATAAATCAAAGTCGAGTACCTAAATTCAACATTATTTCATAAAGATAAATATAATTATAAGAGGTGTTCAGTGGCAGAATTAGGATTTGAATTTCGAGGGTAGCGTTGGTATTGTCAATCTTGCGAGTTATTTAGTTGCGTTGTCGCAGTGCATCGGTGAAAAACGTGCATTTGCAACCGAAGCGTATTTTAAAGCCAATTATTCGTGTGCAATTGCTCGTCGAAGATTTTGTTCACGTACAATATTCGACGGTTACTTGACGGCACAAGAGAAGATTTGATTTGATCATGGGTGAGAAGGTTCCGAGTAACAAGCAGCAGAAAACAACCCACGACCGGGACCCAGCAAGACGACGAGAACGAATGAAAACATTGAACTCGCAGCAGTAATTTTGCGCTATAATCCACGTCAATCCGTTCGCAAGAGAGAGGCTGCCTTGTGGCTTCCAAAAACTATAGTGCAAGAAATATTGAAGAAGGATCTTAAATTTCATCCATTTAAATTTCAAATGGTACAAGCGCTTAAGCCTAAAGATCACAATATTCGTAATAATTTCTGTAAGACAATGTTGGAGCGATTTGGCACAGTGAACACAATCTTTTGGAGTGATGAAGTCTATTTTCATTCAAATGGAAGTATAAACAAGCAAAATTGTCGTTATTGGTTCCCTAAAAGACAAAACTCCTGCTTAAAACATCAACAGCCACTTCACAGTCCCAAAGTGACGGTTTGGTGTGCGTTGTCAAGCAGGGGAATAATTGGACCCTATTTTTTTGAAAATCGTCAAGGACAAGCCATTATTGTAGGAGGTGTTGTTTATAGGGATTCTTAACGATTATTTATTTCTAACTTTGAGAGAATATCCCTCCTTCACTTCACCAACAAGGTTTCAGCAATATGGCACCACGCCACACACTGCTAGGGAGACCATGGCGCTGCTTCATGATTTCGTTCCTAGCAAATTGATAAGCCGTTTC
This sequence comes from Diorhabda elongata, assembly GCA_026230145.1. NCBI lineage: Eukaryota > Metazoa > Arthropoda > Insecta > Coleoptera > Chrysomelidae > Diorhabda > Diorhabda elongata. The sequence goes on from CM047935.1 coordinate 9,812,354, forward strand.
GGTGACATCCCTTGATCACTCACGTCCCCGGATCTTAGCCCCATGCAGTTTTTTCTGTGGGGGTCTCTCAAAAGTTAAGTGTACGAAACAAGAAAGAAAATATCGCTCGCGGCATCACGGCGGGTTGCAAGAAATATCGAAGCCAGGTTCCGAGTACGTGTCCGACGTAACGGCCAACATTTGGACGATGTAATTTTTAAAAAATTGTCTACCTCATATAGATTAAAACTAGAAATAGTAGTCATAGTAGTTCATTCAAATGTATCTAGTAACTACACGTGACATATCAATTTAATATCGTATATTATCTTTCTCAAAATCATATCAGAGAAAATAAGTGAGATAATTAATATAACATTTCTCAAAATTAGTTTTTCCTCTATACTTTTGTATGTTTAATAATAAATAATAAACTATAATTGGTATTGCCAATATGATAGTCGATTTTCTTTTCACATTGATCCGTAAAAAAGTCTACTATATATTCTTATAATCTGTTCACATCTCTTTTAATGAAGGCAATTTTCAGAAAGTTTTTCAAATGTTTTCTACTTATTCCAACTTTAGATATTGAAAAGTTAGTTCGTATTTTTACTGGTTGATACACAAATTAACAACATAACCAGATACCACTTTTGTAGATATTGACATATTCATTTAATACAATATATAATTCGAAATAGTTAAAATTTGTTATAAATTAATTGAAAACACTTATTCTAATTTTAGAGACTCTAATAAACGATTCAACGTCATTCCTTCATGGAAATTCCAACCTCAATAAAGTCTCTGTTTACGCTGTTGTTCATCACTGTTCAACGTCACCAAAGAGTGAAAATAAAAATAGGGTGCAGCGAAATTTGGAAAATAATTTTTATTTTCATGTTACTTATTGGATATTTTACCCGTTTAATTTGGGAAAGGATGTTTGTGTGCTTGGTAAGAAATCTTCATTTTATTATTTATTATAGATTTTTCATGAGCATAATAAGTAAAACTTTTTCATGTAAATTATGGTTACATCTGTCGTTTCAGGCCATTATGTAAATTTCACTATTAAAATATACCAACAGAAGTGATAAAATCAAAACAAGAATATGTTTAGTATACTTAAACTTGTTTATCATTCCCCTGGGTTTTCTCTGATTCTTCTTAGCTCAGAATAAGGAAGTTCATGTGGCGTCTGAATAGCTGCGATCCGCTCCTAACTCATGAATCAGAACAATGTAACTTATTATGTATAGACTAACAAGTATGGAACTAAAGAAGCGCGAATACGAGAGAGTTACATCACGGTAAAAAATATCATGTCCAGCAAAGAGTGGATATTGAATCCTTGCGTTTAAAATAGTTGAATCCCAACGCAAATAAAAATAAATTAGAGAGATGGCATCGTGAGTTTAAATGAGAGACAGTCGTGTACAAACGAACATGCGATAAAAACGCTCACAAGTGTTACTATTTTAAAAAGGTCACGACCTTTTGTGACTATTAGATAAATATGATAAAGACAGTGGACTCTCATAATATGTTATAAATAATATACCAACTGCCAAACTGAACATTGTCTGCTCAATGTGTATCGAGGAATTTCACAGATTTTTATTGTAAGTGGAACTGGAGTTGAGCAAAACGATCAGTCCTATCATAAATTATGATTACACCGATTTTAATAAATTTCTCTCAAACTATAGAGCTATTATAAAGACTATTGGGAAGACTTATAAAGATTATAACCATGGTAAGGAAAATTAATAATAGACAAACGACAATTTTCTATTTAATTTCCAGCGTCACCATGAAGATGTAGGAACTTATCATTATAAGTTATGAAATAAATGTGCAGATGCGTTGAAAGACTCTCAATGAAATTTGAGACATTTGGGATGCTTACTTTTGTAGTTCTAAAGATTTCTCTTAAGATAGAAAAAATAGAGTATTGAGTTGTTATTAAGTATTTGTTTTTGAAAAGAAATATTCCTAGGCAAAGCAAGAGGAGCTAGACACTGTGGTGGTTCTGGATAACTGTCCGATTAAGGCTAGCGAGGTAGGAGACACTATCGGCAGGTCAAAAGAACGGATTTGCTATAAACTGATATGTATGCGTTAGCTCTCCAAGCGTCGGGTGCCGCGTTTTCTCACTTTTAACCAAAAGTACATTTGAAAGATTTTCCAGGCCTTCATAACGCGGTTTGAGTAAAATTAGTCGGATATTTGTGTGGACTCATAGCTGGAGAAGAAACCTGGATCCATCACTTCACTACTAAAATGACAAAACAGTCAAGACAAGGGATTGCAAAGGAGCGGACTTGCTCCGAAAAAGAATGCATCGGTCGAAAATATAATTACTATTTTTTGACGTTTTTTGTGATAGTTATGTGTTCATATACTACCTTAACAATAACAGGACGGTATTACGCATTCTTGCTTGGTAAGGTAAAGGATGAAATTGCCAAAACTGAACGCATCAATTTGAGAAAAAAGAGTGTTTTTGCATCAGGACATAGCACCTTCTCACAATTCGATGATCGTTATGGTGAAAATTCACCAATTCCACATCGAATTTGTTGACCACCCATTGTATTCGCCGAATATGACCCCTGTGACTTTTTCCTGTTTCCTATGCTCCAAGTGTCACGTGCAAGAAAGATATTTTCATCAGATGAGGGAACTATTGCTCTCCTGTTTTTTGGATAAAGATGACAACTATTATTTAGAAGGAATAAAAAGATTATGTAAAAAAATGAAAATGATAATGGAGAAAAATGTCTGGTTTCTTTATTTGATCGGCAATTTTCAAAAAACCGTACTATGTTTAATAACTTCATGAAGATTATTCTGTTTCCTATTTATTCATTTATAAATGAGTACAGAAAGATTATGAAGGTACTAGACTACTATTGTTAATTTTAAAAATTTTTGTTGGAGGGTCTCAGTTATTATGAAAGGTATTTCAAAAGATTTATTCTATTTTGTTTCTTTATAAGACTGACTTCAGTTTGTAAAGAAAGAAATGAAAGATGGATTTATAACAATTGAAACTACTATTTGATTTCAAAATTAATTATAAAAGTTAATTGATATGTCCTATTTGCAAGTTAAATCCAAGATTTTCATGCTTCTTGTGTTGGGTGTCAATATTTAGAGATAGTAACCCAACTCTAACTCAACTTAATTTTTTTGTAATCGAAGATTTTTTCAGCCCCATCAATGTCATAGAGATATTTTAAGTACTAAATCTCAATAATTTGTCTCTATATTTGATTGTATTTTTCAGCTCTCGCTATTCTATAATTTTTCAATCATTCTCACTATGTGATGATTGTGTAAGTTTTTTCCACTGGAAACGTTACTTTTTTGCCTTTTTTTGAGCTTAATTCCACAATTCTACACTGGTTCAGTTTCATTTTGTCCATTCTATCTGGATTGTCCAACTAGTTAATCTGTACGACAATACTTAACAAGTTTAGGAGCTTTATCTTTAGTTAACCTTCCTGATTCCTTCTATGATTCTTTGAAATCTCACAGTTCTCCTATAGATATAGATTGGGATCAATTTTTGATATCATTTACTGAATTAGGGTTGGGCATTCAAAAAAATTATGTTTTCAAGGTCGAGTGAAATCAATTTTTTTCACTAGCACTTGGTATGTAATAAGGAATTAAATCTGTTAAAATGAACCGTTCTCTGGTACGTTTACCATCATTTGGAAAAATAAAATAGGAAGGAATCAAACATAAGGTCTAAGAACAATAAGAATCGTGGGTATGATTTCGTAATCATAAATCTGTTGAACTTTCTTACAACAATGACATGGAAAGTTATTAATATTGATATGTTTTATTAAAGGTAGAGTTCCCACATTACAGGTATTCAATACATGTTTGGGTAAAGTGAAAACAATAGGAAACCATGTAGGTGACTGGGAACATATGAGTCTTTCATTTGTTGGTAAACCTATACCTGATAAACTATACATTGCAGCACACACATCGGGAGCATATTACATCTATAATGAAAAATATCGGTAAGTTTTGATCAATTAATTAAAAAAAAAAACACTATACAAGCCTCCTTAACAACATAGTGAATGACAACGAGATAAAACGTAAGTTCAAATGCTATTTCACTAATAAATTGAGTTATAATCTAACTTATACACATTTTCAATGCAGTCGATAGAGCACTTGATGCAAATAAAAAAATTTCGAAGAGCAAATAATTAGAAAAAGAAACCAAACTTAAAATATATAGACCAAAACTAAGACCCATCATATATGTTGCAGAGAAAATGAGTAGAACAAAGAGTTTTAAGTGATGCTGGGAATAAAATGAAAAATTGTGGGTATTATTATGAGACCGGAGAAAAACGTATACTGAAGAAAAACAACTGGAGAAATAGGAGATGAGTTGATTGAAGAAAATGTAGTGAAGATAATTGAAGGAAGTAAAAGTAAGATGGCTGGGGCATATATGGAGAGCTGGGATCAGAATATTGGTGAAGATTAGACGCAAGGTGCTACGGATGAGTGGAAATAGAAAGGACAGGTGTAAGAAGATGGATACTGGGCCTCCTTTGAAAAAAAAACAACTGCGTAAAGCTCGAAAGAGTGGCAAAGTTTTCTATAAAGGATGTTGTTACTGTTATCATGAAATTATCGTGTAGATTTGTGTAGATTGGAGCACGAAATTATTGCAACTAATTTCAAGAAAACGATTCTTATTTTCATCGAATATATTCTGCAGTCATCTAATTTCAATTCGTGAACGGAAGATTTGTTTTGGAATTTTACAAAATCAGGAAATTGGGGCAAGTCTCCATCTGACATCGAGAGGCGCATTGTTTAGGTTAGGTTCTACGAAATCTAAATTGAATTTCTGTTTTCATTCACCACATGATAATGATACTTTAAATGTCAGATACGAGGGTTGCCACTTAAGTTTTAAGATGGAAAAATAAAAACAACTATTTATAATTGGATATGTCTTTCTTGTTTTTCAAAATATGCTCTATTGAAATAAATACACTTCTGCATGTGTTTAACAAATTGTTGAAGCATTATGATTGAGGTAGGGCAGAGCGGGCTCTGTTGAGCTGCGTGGTCTAGTGCTCCACCTCGTTAGTTTTGAGTGTCAGCACGTATTGTTGGAAGTTCAGTGCTAAAAGTAAAAAAACATGCAATTGGTTAAAAAACTACTAATATTATCATACGGTCAATAAGTAAGTTTCATAAATAAATTATTTTCAATGAATTTTTAATTATTCAACATGTTAATTGGAATTCGGGGAAAGGGTTACTTGAGGAAAAAACATTTGAGGTCGAATGAGCCATGTTCACATGACTCCTAATATTTAGTCAACATTAATGTTGCTTGAATTTTAGAATGCGAATTTACAAATCAAAAACGGAGCTTACTAATATTAGTTAAGAAATAATAAAACAAGCTGTAAATGGAGACCTTGAAGGTTCAAGCATCCGCAAAGTTGCTAAACTAACAAAATAGATAGAACTACTCTTTTCGAGATATAAGTTTACCCTGAATCTACTGTGTTCAAGGATTGCGCGAAGTCAAGTATTTTCATTTAAATAAAAAAAATAGTAATAGACTTTCTTATGGAAGTTGCTTCTATGTCTCATGGTTTAAATCAATTAAATTTACGTGAATGCGACCTAAAATATAATCAAGAAATGTCCAATAGTTGGCAGAAAAGTAAATTAGCTGAAAAGGATTGACTCACCATTTTTCTCAACAGGAATAGTGAACTATACAATAGAAAACCAGAACCGCCCAGCTTAGGAAGGGTGACATCATTCAATAAATAACCGTCGTTTGAATTTATGACAAGCTAGGTACTCTTATGGACAAGTATCGTATTAGTTCTCAACGTTCACAATATGAAACATCGACGAAACTGGTGTTCCAACAGTCTTGAAACCAGTTAAAATAATAGCTGCTAAAGGAAAGCATACTGTAGGTTGGTCGGAAGAATTATAAAGACAATTTTATCGCAAATGGAACACTAGTTGCCAAGATTGGACTCGTCATAAGTGCACTTCTGGTGTCAGTGCATTTTATGTTTGCATGAAATATGACACTAACCAAACTATTCAAATTGATTTTTTTCAATAGTAATGCTTTTTACTCTATTTCATATGTGTTATCTACTAAAGTTTGTAATATAGCTCAATGGCTCTAGTGACGCCGTTGGGTAGTTTAAAAGACACCGCCTCTGAGGTCGTATGAGCCATATGGCTGTATTTCTTTTAAGGTAAATTTACTCAAGTGAATAAAGGATTTCTTAAAGTTTTTTATCTCAAAATGTGGTCCAATGAATGAATAACTGATTTGAAATTAATTTTTCCCATTAATCCTTTGAAAGTACATTACAGGATTTAAAAAAATGCGGATCAAGTGACACCGCTCTTCCCTTACCTCCAAAACGTATCAAGCGCTACCTAAGGTCACCGAATATTAACAAGACAAAAAGAGTTTTTCGAATTATTAAACACGTAATACATAGCTGTATAAGATATATACAGGTTGTTCCAAATTAGCAAAGAGTTCCTATAATTTAAGAATTTTTCTAATTAAGATTAACAGAATTTCGAAGATATAAAATATTTAATTCATCATTAAACATTGTACAGATAGTACTAGAGTGTTGCAGTATACATTTTTTACGAGATAGCCACTAACATGAATCAAAGCAAAAAACTTCTGAAGAATTATCACTAGTTATCATTGGTACATCGATATAAAATATTTATTTTGATGTTGGGATTTATCGATTTTTCAAAGAATAACTATGTTTCATATTTCAGTTTGGAAATTTAAGTGTAAAATAAATACGCAGCCTGATATCAATAAATATTTATGATGAAACTCTCCACAAGGATGAACATAACTCCTCAAATTTTGCTCTATATCCATATCCGAGATAATTAAATTTATTAGAAATTTCAACAAAAAGTACCTCTAATTGTTTTATTGTGTGACATATTCTACGATATTGTTTGGAGGTAATATTCATGCCTATCAGAATTATAATATGCTTTGTGCTCTAAAATAATAGCAGCTTCTTTTTTCAAAAAATTTACATCATTAAACATTGTACAGGTAGTACTAGAGTATTGCAGGATACATTTTTTACGAGATATCCACTAACATGAATCAAAGCAAAAAACTTCTGAAGAATTATCACTAGTTATCATTGGTACATCGATATTTTTATATTTTTCTAAAATCTCAGGAGTTATATTGAGCAGAATTGTATTAATATCTTTTATGCAATTTCCACCTTTAACCTTATCAAAATATTTCAGAGTAAATAATTTCTAGAAGGCCCTACGAGATTGAATTGGGGTTGAATTTCTAAAATTTTTGCAAACCAAAAAATTCTCTAGGGAATCGTGATTTAGGTCGTTGTTAGAAGAAATCGATTTTTATTTGCTTTCAGGGTTCTCTATAAACATATCTTTTCGTTTTTTCTCAACCATTTATAAAATGCATAATATTATTTATAGATTTTTCCACGTATTTCACTTTTCCATCGTTCTGTTTTACTTCTATTAATTTAATTACCTTTAAGTCATTCAACAAACATTTCATTTATTCAAAAAATTATTTCTTTGTGTTCATGAATGCCATAAAGTTCTTATCGGGGCAAGAATGTACAAAATCACATAAATCATTGATTCTTTGTGTAAATTTTGCGTTGCTTCTGGAAGCAAAACCTTGAAATATATGTAAGTATATAGGGCAGCCGCAAGAGAGCGACTGAAGTCTCGCGATACATATTTTACCTTCATTTTTTGTAAGATACTTGGGACTATAGGCTCGTCTGTGAGTTTAAGGCAAAGTCTACTAGTTTTTTCCTTATCGTGATCATATAAAATATCAATACAAATGTCACCAACAACCAACAACAAAAAAATCATAAGAATAAAAATTCTTCCTTGTAGGTTTCAAAACATGACGCACGTCATATGTATAAACAATTTTGATAATGTCAACTCAAAAAATAGTATTATCTGGTGTGGGATTATTGAGTTGGTTAACCAATTTTCTAAAATTAGATTCTTGATCTTTTATTCGGGGAAATGTAATTTACACACTCTTAATTGTTCAGGTCTGTTTTCAACATTGACATCGAAGTCAACAACTCCACTCTAGATAGTGATAGGAACAAATGTATCTAAAATTTTCTACGTGGACGTCCTCTTCTTCTTTTTGCGCTTTCTCCCCTTATTAAGACTGTGCATCCACCTTCTATAAACACTTATAACTGCGAACGTCGGGTCGTATCGCAATGCTTTTATAAGCTCGAATCAATCATTTAGACGAAAGTGAGTCTTCTTGTTTTGTTAATATTCGGTAATAACAAATACCATTTTAAAAATACAACAATACTTCTCTTCGGCAAATATATCTTTGAAATTTTCTTTTTGATAACAAGGAAGTGCGATATCACATGCAAAACTAATACGAACATCCGCTAAGTTATTATTTTTCTCCGTATATTTAATTGAACTACACATTTGGTTTGAGATAAGATAATAATCTATTGATTCTATTTAATAGTATTTGCTGATTATCGTATTCGCAAAATTAATTAATAAGCTTTTCCTGTAGTTACCCACCTACCAGTCTTTCGTTACTTTCACCCCTATTTATATAGTATATTTCAAAATAAGGAGAATACTTCATTTACGAATATGACAAAATTATACACAGTGCACGTGAAGGGATGAAGGGATGTAAAGAGCTAAAATCATTTCTAACATTTCTATGTGTTTTTTAGCATTTTTCAGTTGGATGGTACGATAAAAAAAGTAGGACCAAGACCGAAATTTCCTGAAATTATACGTACTCAAGGTGAACATCCCATAGTATTCTCTGCAAATGGTTCACATGGTATGTGGGCAACCCCGGGAATACAAGAGTACATGAAAGTACCAAAAGTTACAGATATAACTGGGTAAATCTGCTTTTATTATTTGAATGAGGCTCAAATTAGAATCATTAAAATATCACTCTTATTCATCTAAGTGGTTCTCGAAGAATTTTAACATTATTCAGAAATGCTCTTTCTGATATCCAGATTTTATGATTACGATATGACAATTTCCCGAGCAGAATCATTCTGAGAACTGTTTCTCCTGAAAATGTCAAACTCAGTATTATTATATTTTCAATAACGATTAATTGATTATTTAAATTGGAAAATTATTATGCAGTTAACTAAAAATATCTATTGTTGAATAATTATATGTTAATGAAATTTATTCTTATATCTGCAATTTCTAAAGTATAATGAGATTATTCCACAACTGTGATTCTAAATTCATGCGACAAAATTTAGGGTGTAAGTTCCGAGACCGACGCATTTGTGTGACTTAGGCTTGTGCTAGATCACAAAAAAAGTCATAAGTGAGATGATGAGTAATTATTAGCTAAGACTTGGATCAGGTAAACCACTATTGGACGAGAAGTAATACTTACTATCACATTTCTAAATAGTATGCAGGACAAACCCCTAGAGTGAATCAAGATAAAGCACACGCACTTGTGCATTCTGCCTGTCTCACCAATTAGCTCCTCCACTTCAACAAAGATCAAATTCTACTGGTGATTGACCTTTTAACCAAAACCGGTCAGCTAAGGCGCCATGTCCGTGGAAGAAACCTCGGAGCACGTCATCGGCTGGTGCCCAGTACGTTCACTGATGAGGTTCAAATAACGTCTGTCGCAATGGGTTCATCACAAAATTCAGGCGTTTGAAAACAGGTTGTAATAATACAATATCAAAATGGATTTATAAAAAAAATGTTTATTTTATTCATATTAGTCCTTTCTCATCTCAGTTGCAGTAATATGTCTCATATGTTGGGAATACGAAGAAGCATTTAAAATTTGGTTGGATAGATCCCTGATATTTTATAAAGAATCATTAACTGTGCTATAGTCGAAAGTGGAAAACCAAGAATTTCATGCGCAAGCAAAAGGCGGAGTTGGGGTTTGCGTAAGAACATTAACGCGTGAATACCGTAAGAGATGCTGTCGTCAACTAAGGCGGATACATTTTGGGAATGAGAGAATCATTGTTATGGACGATGAAGAATCCTTCACAAGAAGCAAAATTCGCTGATTAAGTTCTGGTCTGGTGTGTGATTTATGTGTATATTAATAAATGATTGATTGTACGTCAACACGACGATGTAGACAATATAATGTTTTGGCCATTGTACAAAGGTAAACATCCAAATAACATACCTTTTGTAAATAAGATAGCCTCCCCAATTTTCTTCACGCCCCTTCCATTGAAGATCTTTGGGCACTTTCCTCTCTCAAGGTGTATGATGAGGGGTGGCAAAGCACGACTACGGCGTATAAATTTAAAAAAAATACGCGAAATAGATGTTTAAGTCGTCCAAGACGTATTGGGAAATGTTTGCAGAAAATTACGCATAGCGAGCACGGACCTCTGCATTTAGTTTGAATTATAAACTTTCTTAGTTACTAAGCATTAATTTTGGCAAATAAAAACGTTTCATTGAAGATTCTTATTACAAAATTAAATAGATTGAAAATTTTGTGCCAAAAATATTGATACATATGTTACAAATGCGATCCTCGAAGTGAACTCCATGACGTTACCAAAGGACATTGGTCTTTGTCAGTTTTGAATGGAATGTGGTGGGGAAGACATATGTGAGCAATAACTTCTCATCTACCGAATCTATAAAGTAAATATAATAATATATAATAATGGAATTTGATAAATTTCGTTCAATCGCAAGTAACTAATCGCCGATAGTGTTTAACATTCCTGTCACATTATAAAGTGGAATTAGCCATGAACACTTCGTTTATTATCAAATATTTTGAATGAAAATTGGTTTTATGAAATGAGAATATTACTTCATATTTCCTAACTTCCAAGTTTCATCTAGCATTAATATATTTGCAGAAAATTAGTATATTATATTACGCGGAAACGGAAGCTTCATTAAAAACTCAGTTTTACCACCTTGTTATGGTCATTTCCCCCAAAGGAAAAGGTTCCTTCTTGATTATAGAAATGATTAATGAAGAAAAATACTGAGACGTTATCAATGAGTCAAATAGTGACTCACTTGAACACATACTTTGCGTTGGATCGATATACCAATGTAGACTATGAAAATGTTTCATACTTAATTTGAGAATCTAAGAATAGAGATAACATCTATAGTTCTAATAGTCCGAGAGCCAGCAACAGAAATACATGACTAAGTTCCTCTTAAAAGATAATTAGTAGAATGCATCAGAAAGTTGTATAATAAAGCTTAATGAACATCAGCTGAGGTTCGGTAGATGGGATGAGATGAGAAAAAAAAAAGAAATTTAAAAATTTCCTCCCAACTAAAAATTTGTGAAACTGTAACTATCCCAATATCTCAAGAAAACAAAATAATCAGCTCACTATACTATACTGTATTATAGTTGGCGCCTAGAAAAATTGATATTTTCAGCTTATATGTAGAAGTTAATAAGTATATAAGTCAGCTGGCTATATCTCGGTGGAAAAACCGTCAGCTGATACTTTGGAAGTTATTACCTAGGAGTTAAGCGGAAGCATCTATTGCATCAGCTGACCAGTTTTTCCTCGACTCACTGCTAGCTGATTTTTTTCATATATCACAACAGTACATTAACAATCAGCTTACAAATTTTCAGCTGGGAAGAAATGGGTACTGCTGCTCATCCCACCCACCAAGCCGCAGCTGACGTTCACTAGGCGTTATTACATAACTCTCTGATGTATATCACCAATTATCTTTCGAAAGGAAATAATTAACCAAATTTTCACCTGGCTCTCGAACTATAAGGAGAGTTCAGTCTCAATATGATGAACTTATAAATTTTATGTACTTCAATTTGCATTTAGCACGAGATTCTAACATTTTTACCTTAGAAACCGTGAAATAGAATTATTTATAATGTAGATTTTTTGTTTTTCTCGTATACAATGTGTGTATTCATGTTCTTTAATACGACGTGTGTAGAGGAGTATTAAATAGACCTGAAAGTAGTTTGTTCAATAAAAATTTGTTAAAATAAAAATGTATCCATACAAAAACGCAATACCCAAATTGTATTCACATCAAACTGTTTAAATCCCTGTCGAATACAAAAATTGAATAGTTCATTATCGGTAGAGGGTAAACGTTGGGTCACTTTTTTTTATTCCTTATAACTAAAAACTCATCAGTCTGATTGAACTATAATTCAGTTTCTACATTGAATAATTATTCAACCAAGGAATTTTTTTGAGGAGGTTTCAGGAGGTTTGAGGAAGGTTTGTTGGAATTGGAGGAGTTGCTCCTCTGCAGGGCTGGGGTGTGGTTATTAGTTTGTGATTGTACTGCCATAGGTCGGAAAAATAATAAAATAAACGACCAAACGATGTTTGAGGAAGAAGAAAAAAGATGAATGCTTCGACCTAAAAAACAAACCGTTGCTTCCAGGTTTAGGGATATACCTATAAGTTTTTTTTGCAATTTTTCATTTTTCTTTGTGCTCATTATTTAATAGGAAAGCGGGTACAGCTGCGACTGCATTTAATCAACGATTGAGGAGGTGTGAGAGGGAGAGTTTCATCTAATGGTTATGGGATAATTATCTAGGAAGTTGAGATAATTCTCAGGGAGGTCTTATGCTGTTGCGAGGAGCCGTTTATTGGCGAGCCATGGTACGAATCACATAGCGGACTTGGAGGTCTTTTAGATGGCTTGGAGTTATGTCAGTCTTAACATGAACAATGTTAATAGGGCTGAATTGGGAATTTTTTAATGAGGTAGGTGGTTATAGTGCTGTGGAGGCTTCCTCTATATTCGATTATGGGACGGATGTAGGTTTTATACGTATGAAGAAAGGTGGGTTCGTCCAAATTTACCTCCGAGTGCCTTGATGCGACAGACTTGCTTCCGTACTATATTTAGACTATCATTCAGATCGGCCGATAAGCTGAGTGTTTGAGTGAATTTGGCTTCCCTGTGGATCTGGAGCCTCTTTACCCAAAGTCTCATATGAAAGTTTTGTGGTTGATGTTGTTTGCGCCGGAAATGCGGATGTTTGATGATGATGGCTTGGGTCTCTTTGGAATTGAGATTCACCCTCTATTATACAATCGGACCGTTACCGTGGGGTCTCGAGGGGCTTGAGTATTATACGTATAGATGATGTATAGAAGTGGGGGTAGAATGTAGTCATGTGGATCGCCAGTGAGGGGGGTGAGAAGTTCAGATAGGCTATGACTTTGACGCTGATGGAGCGGTTGGTGAGGTATGAATATATTAATTTTTTATTGGATATAGCAGTTGGATAGTCAGAAGCTTCCTTATAGTCCGGCATGCCAGATCTGATCGAAAGAAAAATTTATGAAGAGAGGAGAAGCGCAGTTCTTCCGATTTCTTGCTTGGGTTATGATGGTTTGAAGATTGGTGGTCTGAATCCGAATTGAAATTTTGGAATTATATTCTGATTGGTAAAGAAGTCCCAGATTCTGTCAATGATTAGACGACATTAGTGGGTGAACAATAGATCACCCCATAGTTAATAATAAGTTTAGGTATTCCAGATACGAAATTAGAGAAATGATGACATAAAATTATCTATCTAATATCACGAGAAATAAAAACAAAAACCTCTCAATGAAACCAAAACATCCATATAAGCTTCAGTATTCATACTCCTTGATATAGTCGCAAGAATAAGAGAACCTGGAGACCTATAGAAGAGGCAGTGCATCATCACCTGCATTTATTACATGTAGTAACGAACCTTTTTCCCCACTGGTCACTTTACATATATTCCCTAGTCCCTTTGGAGCTAATACTCTGGGATCTTTTGCACAGTATCTTGTCGTCATTGACAGACTACAATCATCGGACTTGCACAGTGACGTAAATCGCTCCCGAAAGCCACGAAAACAATCTATACCGGCAATTTTATCTGTCTCTCAACTGGCAAGGACTATTTTCGTCATATCGTGAGCTATTTGACGGCTGTCTTTGCTAGTGATTCCCTAAAAAATTGAAATGCATTTTTTATACTATTCACATAGGGCTTCTTCATGTGCAGTCGTAAACATTTTTGTAATGAAATAGTTGAGTGTCAGACGGTAAATTTTTTCTTTTCTGTTATATCTTTATAATGTAGAAAAAGGAATGGAATACTCTATTGTTAATGTTCTGTTACTTGAGCCGACCTATATCGCATTCAGTGCATTCTTCATTTGCTCTTCTGAATGAATTCCTATTTTTCTTGCTTTTTTGTTTCTAATCATTCTATAAAAAAATAATGATTACAAAGGTATTAATGAATTTGATTATTACAAATAATACATTAAGAATCCAATCGCATTGTCTCTCGATCAAGTACACAGTGGATAGGTTAGTCTGTGTTACTGTATATACAGACTAGCCGTTGACCATAGGAACGTTTGAATTCAAACAAGAAGGAATATGTAGCAAACAAATATGATCCAAGTTAGAAATAACGGGTGTCCGGTGGCAGAATTAGGATTTGAATTTCGAATTTCTCCGTAACCATTGAGCGGCTTGGCGGGGAGAGGGCAGTGTTAACATAATCATTCGTAAGGGCTATTTAGTCACGATGTCGTAGTGGACGGGTGAACAACGTGCGTTTTCAAAGCCAATTATTCGTGTGCAATTGCTCATCGAAGATTATGTTCTCGTTACAATATTCGACGGTTACATGACGCCCCAAGATTTGAATCGATCATGGGTACGAAAGTTTCGAGAAACAGTGTCCAAGGATTTATTATTTTAACTTTAAATTAAGGTGATCTGGAGAGTCAATGAAGAGATGTTTCTTTGGGATTAGTTCTGCTTCATATTTTAGCATATAATATCTCAATCTCAAATTGGTATAAATTATGTCACGATCCACATTACAATAATCTATTATCGCTTTAAGCAGTTTAAGGTGAATATCATCAGACTTGCATAAAATTTTCTTTGTGCTAGGATTGACTGCGAAGCGAATAAGCTTATAGCTGGCATGTGATGCCTGTAGAGTGGTAAGTGATATCGGCGGCTCTCTCTTATAGAATACAGATTCATACACAAGATGTGATCTATAGGAATACTTGATCAAGATTAATACGCTAAGTTATATTTTACCACACTTCATGCTTCTCTCTACGGTTGAAGTCTTGGTTCCTTCATTTTATACTTCTATGACCTCAACTTACAAGATCATTATAAAATCGACGTTAAAGTTAATATTTCCAATTAAGCTGATTGCATTTATTTATTCTCACAATGAATTTTTCCTGTACCTAACACCTAAAACTTGCAAGCAGCTCTCTATATATTATCTATATCTTATTTGATGCAATGCAATCCAGTTTTATTTTTTATGGTAAAAGTTTTTTTCGTTGAGTTTTAGTGACATTTTATCATATTTTGAGGTACTGGTACTCTCTCACAACAAGCTGGTCTACAATGATAAACCCAACGCAAGAATAAGCCAGCTTCTTCTGAACTGAATCTCTTGAGAATCGAATAATTTCATGATTTCAGATTTCAAAAAAATATCTCTACCCCTACAGTAAGACTTAGCAGCATCGGAAAAGAATATATATTAATTAAAGATGTTGATGTCGCCCTTAGTTGATTCCCAAAGAAATCCGTTTGAAAATCGTTCATCAATAGATTGTTGCGAACGTTATTATTTCTATGATTTTATGTGTTAGTTTTTTTTTATTTAATACCAAGTTAGATTGGAAGCAGCTAGCACAACATCTAATATTCTACTTGTATTTATATAACATATCGAAAATAATTTTTTCTTATAGCTATGGTACACCTTGGTTTACTTGGAATAACCTCCGTATTTTTCATCTGGGATACGAGAATTTACCTTATTGGTTTAACTTTGGAGGAAGGTGGGGTAATCCGAAGAAAAAGTGCCTATTATTTAAGAAATTAGGAATTTGTGAATATTCCGACGGTCCTACTGGTATTCTGAGAAAAAGACAACATTTTTCCTGCATTAATAATATATAAGTTTTATAAATAAAAAAATGATAAATTCAGTACAACTCATTTTTTCCATTATCGTGTATTATAACAATATATATCAATAGCTTCATTGCTAGAAAAAATTTTACAATTTCATATACAAGGGAAGTGGCAATGAGAAATATAAATAAGTGAATCGAAAAATCCAATAAAATGAAAATTATAATAATAACAGATAACTACATGACGTGATGTATGTAATGTAACTTTGAATTTAATTAAATATAAAACTCATTGTTTTATTGCTGATGATTGTGAAAATCAAACGAACTATATATTTTAAAACATGGAGAGAGAGAAATGCTTTATTGTCAAAAAATTGTTATAATTTGTAGACAATAATTAAATAGAGATAAGAGTTATAAAATAAAATTTCAATATACAGAAAGAAACCTCAATAAGTAACAAAATTATAGGTAATAGTAATAGGTAATAATTAGTATATAAGTCTATAGCAAAATTAAATATTATTAATAGAATAGAAGTTCTTTTACAGAGTAGAAGACACTTTCGAGTAAATATGCCCTCAAATTATTGCGAAATATGGGAAAAGATGATATCGATTTGATTTCAATTGACAAGTGATTGTGCATTTTTTTGCATTGTAAAATACTGAGCCCTTAACTATTTCTGAACGTGGAGTAGATAGTTAAATTGGAGACATGTGTACGAATTAGGCAAATAGATTCAAAGATGAATAAGCAAGAGTAAAATTTTTGATTTTTGCTGATGTTTGCTGCGAGTAAATATCTAACAGCTCCCTTTTGTAGTTTGAAGATTCGCTCAAATTAAGTCGCACCACACGTATCTCAGAGGGGAAGGGAATATCGGAAATGCGACTCATTAAGGGCATAATAAACTGTTATGGAGGTGGATAAGTTTAAGTTCTTTGAAAACTGATCTCAGCGCAAAACAGATATGGTCCTATGAAGTGCCTTGAGATCAGGGTTGCTCCAAGAGAAACTAGTATCGTCTGCAAATAGACATATTTTACCACTGACGTCTAGATAGGCGATGTCGTTTATAAACAGGGGAAACAAAATAGGGCCTAGAATTGTGCCTTGGGGCACAGTAACTTAACCGTGTTAAGAGATTATCCAGTAAACTAAGGTCTAAAGTACAAGAAATGTGCCATGAATGCTGGAAGTATGGCTTTCACCATTTTCACAAAGTGCCAATTTAGAAACCAAAGAAAATGGATTGAAATTAATGTTTTACAATACATACCTATTTTTTATACATTTCAATTATAGCTCCCTATATTTAACCAATATGCACTATGGTTGATTCTAATAACGCGAATTTAATGCAATTATAAGAGGGCCATTAGGATCTTCGTTTATATTTATTTTCAATTTCAAGTACTCAGGATCGCTGTCGATATAATTTTTGTTACAACCACAATCATTTTTGGAAAGAATATCTTAAGTGAATTTGCCTGTGTAGCTTTTTCTCATACAACTTTTTCTATAATAACATTTGGCGATGGACTACGTTTGCTTTCCAATTTGATCTTTTTTTTTTCGTATGAATATTCACAAAATCTCCCGGTATTTATTAATTTAAAAACAACTTCATTACTGCATAAAATGAGAGACACTTTATCATAGTTCATTTTTATTCAGTTTAAATCGTCCTAGAGAACTAGACAGTTCGGAAAGTAGGGAAAGATTTACAAAGAAATAAACCACTATTTTGGACCACCAAAACTATAACGTGGATCACCGTGGAATGAGCACATTCTTGTTTCAAAGATGAATAATCATACTGCAATATGGGGAATGGAAAGGTAGGTGCATTATTCAACTGAAAGACTGTTCCAACTTGCCTGTCGACAGAATTTTTGTTTCATCTGAAAGTGGAAGTTGTGATTACAGATTGCAATCGAAACTTATTGTATGATATCTATATATTGGGCGTATCATCAGATTCTGATTTGTGAAAACTGATTCCAAAATAAACAAAACATGAGGAAGCGTTGAAATTTTGCTAATTTTCTGTGAACTGTGTAATGTATTGTTCTATTCAAACCAGGTATATAACGACTTGGTCTGTCTTTGTGATTAAAAGACAAAATTGTAGTAACAAACGCTATAACAACCCCAGAGAGATAGTCCATAGCGTCAGAGAGGTTAGACAAGGAAAATATGTCTTTAAGATGGTGGAAAAAATGATCTACTTGCGTAAGATGCAGAGGATAACTTTTTTAATAAGATGTCAATAGGCCATTTCAGAGAGTTAATAAGAAGACCTAAAAACCCACTCAACAGCTTTGCTATTGAAACCAACGGGTTATAGATTAACTTTATTGAGAAGTCCTAGAAAATTACCAGTACTGGAGTAAATTCATTAGAATCATACCAGATTCTGATAGTAAGCAAGATCCTTGAATAGAAAATGGTATGGATAACAGTTGCTTAAAGTCCATGTTTTTAGCAAATGACGTTACATTGATGGGTAAGTCCGTACTATCGTTAATGAATTTCCGAAAGAGAATTACACCCAGAACTAAATTATGCCAGACATCGTAACAATTTGGTAACTTCGTAAATTATTGCCGATCAGATAGAACAAGTTGTTGTATATTTTTATGTAGCATTCGAACGATTCCAAACAAGTACCACGAATGCCATAAAATTGTAGTTTTTCCAATAAACCTTCCTAACTAACACTACTGAAAGCTTTGAGGAATCACAAACTACCGATATGGTGAATAGTTTATTGTTAAATCGATAAAAACTGAAAACATTACGTAGATTGGTACACTTATTAGGTACAAAGGCAAACTAATGTAATGTTGAAACCTTTTGTTTTAAGCGAAATTGAAAAACATTTTTTTTCAATTATTTTTAAAAGAGTTAGTAGTGAGGGAATAGAACTATAATCAGAGGCTTTGAATTATATATCAACACCTTTATTATAGCCATTTCTAATCAGTTTGAAAAGCATTTATTCTCAAACAATCCATTCATAAGTAATTTTAACTTGTTCGATACTATATATATCAGGTAGTAGTCCGGTCGAATTGGACCAAAAACTGAGTGTGAAGCTACATGTATTCCCACCAAGCTGAAAATAAGTTTGAAATATAATTAAAAATAACATTTTCCCAGGTCAAAGGAAAGAAAAAATGGGTTTTTCGCGATTTTTAGCAAAACGTTGAGTTTCAACATAAAAATACCTCCAATAAAAATTGTAGATCGTAAAATTGTCTACAGAAAACATGGAAATACTTTTCTTACCACGAGCCACTGTTTCTGAGATATAACGATTCAAGAAGTTGAGTAAGTCATATATATATATACGTTTCTAGAGTTGTAATATATGATAAAATATTTTTCTATCTGTCATTGTAACTAACATATAAAATACACGTAAGTTATAACTACAAGAATATCAGGTAAAATGGAACGCAGTCCCTTTATTTATACGCCAGAAAATAATAGATTTCAAAATGTTTGAAACACAAGAGTTAGTTCTATGTGCTGAAGTTTTTAAAAACAATAATTCAACAAGAAGGTACTACCAACGGCATTTGCATTCTTCTTTCTATGTACGGAGATCCTAAAAATACTAAAAAACTACCTGCTCTATAAGTATCGATATGTATGCTTCTTTAAAAATAATAGAGGTAATAAACAAGTTCAATTGGCTTGTCTTCTTCCAACCTCAATTGCTGCTCATAAACATCTTTTTCGGGTATATTATTATAACTAAGTTCAAGTGTGGCTTGGTTATTATCTAGACCCTACAGTCTGGGGTTGGAAGTTGGTTAACAATACATTAAAACCCGTTCAAACTCTACTCCCACCTGCAACGGAAAAACTGCTGTACACAATTTTTTGCAAATACAAAAAGGAATGCGGTGCTAAATGTGGATGCGAAAAATTCGGACTGTTTTGTTTTCTGGTATCTACACCTTGTAAAAGCCGTTCGTACTCTAATATTGAATCACCAACTGTTGCGATACATCGCTATCGACGCAATTTACATACACCCAGAATGTAGATTGGGGAGAAGAACAAGAACAAAAAGAATTTGAAAGTTACAGCTTCGACAATTAAATTTCATAACTTTTTTTTTATTTAAATCGCTTTCATCTTTTCAATCTCTGCTAGTTTCCATTATTTTGCAATAATTTCGAATTAAAAATGATCACAACAGACCTGTGGAATAGGCTTACTGACCTAAAGGCGCTAAGTATAGTATCCCAAGGTGGCATGGAAACGTGTGCATACTATAACAATTTTTACAACTGTTGAATCATTATATCCCAGAAACAGTGGCTCATAGGAAAAAAGTATTAGTAGTTTTTTTGTAGATAATTTTATGATCTACAATTTTTGGCTGAAGTACTTTTATGATTAAACTTACTGTTTTGCTGAAAATCGCAAGAAACTAATTTCTTGTGTCATTTGACCTTGAATAAAATTTTTTCCATTTACGGGAATGATGGGGAACTTTCAAATTTCATTTTCAATTATGTTTAAAACAATTTCACTAATTTTCAGCTGGGTGGGAATTTATGTAACTCCGAATGCCTAAATTGACCGGACTATAAATGTAATATTTTCATAGATTGTCATCAATTCCACAAACTTATTTTGAATATTACCAATTGTTTGTAGAAGTTCAAATCTATCGACCTGTCTTAGAAACAAGCTATTATTTTTAAAGATAATAGAACGGAATGGATTCGATTATTCATTCATGAAATATACCTGTAATACTCGTAATAAGAGTTAATTCGACCCGATGTAACAGAAGTTAAAATATACACGGAATTATTACTCAAATATTCTATGTTGTAAATATTACAACAAAACAATCTTCAGTGATGCATTACTATTTAACATGATATTTATTACGAATATACACAGCGAGTACAATACAGTTCTAAAGTATTTATGTTCAAGGAAAATATACTTTGTAATAAATGTTATCATATAATTTACATTTGCATAATCAACTGTTTTATGTGTAGTATTATGTTTATATTTTTATTTTATTTCAATGATTTTATTTAAGATCATCTGATGTCATTTGAGAGATAAAAATTATTTGACTACTATTATTAAATATTTATAATCGAAATAAATAAATGTAATTTGTCTTACCTCTGATCATTAAATTTTTACATATATACTAAAACATATACTACTTACATTACATACAATCTTTCTCATCTATTGCCTCACAGATGGCAGATACTGTGGTTTATGTGGACAGAATATGGTGACTGGTATTTCTATAAAGAGATACTGAACATTTCGTGCTTCAGTATTCTCGGGAGAGATGGAGGAAGGAATTAAATATTTCATGAACTATCTGCATAATACATTTTTAAGTGGTATATTACAAAGTCATAAGATGTGGCTTTATAAAAAT
This sequence comes from Diorhabda elongata, assembly GCA_026230145.1. Taxonomy (NCBI): domain Eukaryota; kingdom Metazoa; phylum Arthropoda; class Insecta; order Coleoptera; family Chrysomelidae; genus Diorhabda; species Diorhabda elongata. The sequence continues at coordinate 9,833,837 of CM047935.1, forward strand.
AAAATTATAATTTTTGAACTTATTGAAAACATTATTTATTTCGTGAGAACACAATAATAACACATAAATAAGATTAAATGAAGACTGGTTTTTATTTTTAGGTATATTTCATAAAAATGATTAAATAATTTGGGAAAGACATTTTAAAATTCCAAAACCCATCGAAATTTGACGTCAGAAAGAAAAATGAAATTTTTATTTTCATACATCTATAGAAGTTTCTGAATTGTCGAAAATAGATCTGTTCGTCATTATTATATGTTTGTTTATTAAGTGTTCTCACTTTTAAAGACTATTCAACACTATCATTACTGTAATTAATGGAATCAAAGTTCAACAATACTTAATTTCTTATGACTTACAGGTAGCACGGTATCGTCTTTTTAATGTCATTATTAAATAATATTTCGTTGATAACTTGGAGTGATCAAAGTCAGACAACAATTTGTCGTATAATTTTTCACGTGATCCCCATAACGTGATATATAATGCACATGCAAGGTATTTCATTTCAACATTCTTTTAGTCTGTGTAATAATATTATTAAACAACGTTTATGGAAATTTCATATTAATAATAATAATTCACAAACAAATCCAAACAAAGAAGAAGAAATTAGGTAATTTTCTCCTCATCCCCAACCCCCTATCGACTTGGGGTTATGAAGAAATGTGTACTGGACACAAAAAAAGTATTCCAGCCGTCAGTCATCCCTTGTTAAAAAAATATAGAGTGTTAAAAAATAAAAATTTGACATTTTCGAAATTACGTTATAAATTTTATTTGAAAATATTTAAACAAAAAATACAGCTAAATAGTGGAAATAGAATGTGAAAAATATATGAAATTAATTCAGTGGAATTATGAACAATTAAAATTGTTTATTGACGTATCCATGAGTAATTATTATTTTATCATAGAAAAATAAATATGAGAAAATTTAAAATTCAATACATATTTTTTTATGGTAAAATAGAGTAAAATAAGGATCAAGGTGTGTGGCGGGGGGTTGTTAGACAACGGAAAGATGTATAAATAGTGTTCTTCAGTAGAACCTAACCTAACTTAAAAATAATGACCGATGGCTAATTTCACCCTCCATATATTGTAATTATCTCTTTCTAGCACCTCCACAACCTCGATAGGGGGTGGGGGATGATTTTCCGATAATTGCCAAAATTGGTTATACAAAATGTATGAAATAGTTGACAACATATGTGAAACATTTTTATTTGTAATGTTACGAAAAAAATTCATTCTTCATAAAAATTCATGCATAAAGTAAAACGCAAATATCATATGTCAATTTTTCAAATCGTATACGAGATTTGTCAAAAAATATGAATTTCATAGAGTAAAGTACCTTTATTTTTTACAATATCGAAAACTTTAATTATGAAACTTTTTTCCAAGTAGAAAATTATCGTTTTAATAAGCATTTTGATCATACTACTTAAGATAATTGTAATTTTCACAAATTGTTCTCAAAATATCGAATTACGTTTAAGTGTAATTACTGATTATTTCTCTCATTATCTCATTACAAAATTGATAAACTCTATTTGTTAAGAATTATCTCAAATAAACAAATACGTAATTAGAATTATTTATTTCGGAAACATAACATCAAACTTCATGTGCATAACAACATTTTCATCACTAAATATGCATCTCAACTTATCCACCGAGTCTTTATAAGCATTTAATTATTCTTTTAGAAAAGGCTTTTATTATTTTTCTAATAACAGCCCGAGTAATATCGTCACATGCTCTCTGAATTGTTCTTTCCAAATGATTAATATAATCGAATGGTCTGTTAGGGTACAGTTTTTGCTTTAGATATCCCCGCAAAGAGAATCTAGTGTTTAGGACTGGAGATCTTGCAGGTCAAGCAAATCCACAAATCTTCCTAATACTCGTCCATTATAAGTTTTCAGTAGATATTCTTTCTATAATTGGTAGGTTATCAATAAAATCGGAAATTTTATAATTAAAAAATTCCAAGTAACGTTCAGGTTTCATAGTATTTTTGGAAAAAAGGGTCCAACTATTCTGTCCTTAAATATTCCCCACCACACATTTGTTTTAAAACAATATTGGTCGTACATTCGAAAGTAAAATGCGGATTATTGTCGTTTTACCAGCGACAATGTTGTAAGCTAACTGTCCCATTAGAAGTAAACGTTGCTTCGTCCGAAAAAAGTATGGACCTTCCCATATAATGATTATCTTCTAATTCCCCTTGGAACCAAGCACATAATTCAAACTTTTTATTAAACTCTCCGGGTTTTAGAGTACGAATGAACTGGGGTTTGTACGGTTTGTTAGATTTTAATATCTTCGCAAATACATCTTTACTTACATTAAATGTGGCCGACCTTTTCCTTATCGATTCTTTGTGATTGTCTACTGCTGAAAACATTATTTGGTTTTGAATATTTTCAATCGCAATCCGTAACTGATGTTCTTTTCTGAATTTATTATCGACATTTCCATCATCATTATTTCACTAATTGTTACAAAATGTACATTTTTATCAGGATGTCTGTTATTGAATATTACTGCAGCTTCCCTATAGGTTTTGTAGTTATCTCCGGCAATTAGTACGATTTCATTTTTTTCGACAAGAGTCAATTTCAGTGGAATTTTTGCTCCTTCTTGAAGTACAATTAATACACACTGACGTTTCCAATTTTGTTCACATTAGTAATAATTTCATTTCAATTTCAATGCACATTAACTAGATTGAATGTATTATTTCTTTCTCGAAAGATTTTTCTTGATTGACTTTCGGTAACTGTCATTGTTAGAGCCACCTAGATTTTAAATTAATTCGTTTATTAAATAAACATTTAAGGTGTGTTTACTTGTTACAACTAAAATGTGCAAACTTTAAGTTGAAATTAATGTGGTCAAAATATTTCTATTAATATGGACATCTAATGTTAAATGTAAATACCTGAATATTATTATTTCCCAAAGCAGAGATTTTCATGAAGAATAACATTTTTTCGTAAAACTTACAATACAAAAATTTCCCATATGTTTCCAATTTTTCCAGACATATTGTATATAGCTTTACCTTACACAAATCAATTATCTAAAAAACTAAAATATGTCCCATCCAAACACAACATCAAGTTAAAAATTATCAAAAACTAACAATCAAAGGAATGATCTTTATAAAACATAATAAATTATCAGTTAATGATAAGCAAGACATAAAAAAATAAAATGTATTACAATTTAATCAATTAAATTTTCAAACCTATATATCGTTAAGAATCTAAGTTAGGTAAACTGATATCTTAAATTACTATTCTTTGTCATATAAGGATATTACATATTGACATTTTTACAAAAATAGTTTTAACAAAAAATTTATTTCATATTATATCGAATTTATATAATATTTTTCAATATTTTTAATTGAAGAAAAAAGTCTGTTTATAATGCTTCTAGTTAGAATCGAAACGTCGAGATAAAATAAAATCCAAATCAAAATCAACCTAAGATTATGAACGTTTTCGTAGTGGGAGTGTGGCAGAATTGATTGATTCTATCGAGAGTCAATTTGAATATTGAGTTTATACATATTTTCATATTGTACTAGACCAGACGATGGTAAATTTTGCTACTTTCCCAATACGACAACGCTCTTATATATATTCTGTAAGCCCTTCCACAAGGTAATTTATGTGCAAATTTCCTCCATTAATTTCTTTTATAAGCTAGGTCATTTGCTTCTTTCCTGATTATTCCTCGTCCATTAAATATTTCTCTTATAACTTAATCCCACAATTTTCTTGGCCCACTTCTCTGTTTTTTCCAATTTTCGCTTTTCATATTCTTTTAACAAGTCGTTCCTCATTCATCCTTTGTGTGTCCGCACCATTACAGTTGTCTATCCTCTATATAATCTAATGTAGGTTATATAATTAGGTCTTTTATTATATCTAGGTTATTTATTTTATTTTTTTGTTATTCCTCTTATTTTATTTCTGTCGTCTAAATTAGAGGAGTGAACAACAAGAAAAAGATGAAGAAAGCGGAGAGAAAAACCTTTGAAGAAGGAGACACAGCGAAAATGAATATACAAGAAGAACTCGAAAAAATAAGAAGAGAGGAAAAAATATACATTAGTTTATATCATTACGTTTTAGTTGTCTGACCACAATTTAAGATAAATCACTTTTACACACTCATTTACAAATACACTCATTAACAAATAGTTGTTGGTAGGCATCCTCCCCATATCAACTACGCATTCATAACATTATATCAAATGTGAAAGCTGTTCTTTGATTGGCTCGATATCATAGCTCCTAGTGTTACCCATCGTCAAATCTATAAACGTATTAGTTGTGCTCATGAGCCAGGCGAGGACGTTCTCCCGCATCGAGTTTTCATACCCTGATGGGCTCAAGGGCTCACTATTACTGGTTATTAATCCTTTGTGAAGATACAATTAATTATTATGTACAGTATTTTTAAAGTGTCAGTTCAATTTCTATATAAGAAAACAGGATTTTGAAATTATTGATACAAATTTGATAGAGCTAGTAATTATTTACATTGCTTCTTAATGATTCGGTAGCGATTGTTACTGACATTGTGTTGTTGGATCAAAACCTGTAATCAAAAACAGAATATGCACTTGTTTACCCCACTACCCCAAATAAGTGATACTACACTGTTAAGATTGTTGTGAAATGATGATTTATAGATGAAGTTTCATCCAAATTTATTCTTACAATTTCTCATTATTCTGATAATACGCATTGAAAAATAATTGAAGAAACGTGTATAGATATTTATTAGTCCTCTACTCTGATGTAAACATCAGGAAAATAATTAAGAGATCAAACAATTGAGTATATTAGCTCTTTCCAGAAACATGAAGAGGAAAATATCAGGAAGGAGCTGGATCATTTTTCAAAATTACGAAGTAATAAATATTAAAAAGATTAATAGCCCGATATCGAAATCAGAATGGATCGAAATTTCAACTGGAGCTGACGAACCAGATGAAGTGCAAAAAGTTCTATTTGTAGACCCTAGTTATGGACAAAACATTAGTTATGAATAAGTACCTGTAACAAATATAAATAAATACAGAACATAGTTAATTAGAATCAACAGGGCAAAATTGAATATCAGAATACGGCAAGACCGAATAATTTATAAATCACATCGAAAATTTTTGTGAGCTGGTATCTTATAAAAATGTTTTTAGAACATTACAAACGAAGAAGTACAAATTTGTATCAAGAACAATATAATATTCCTATTTCGTTTTGGAAAGAGCATTCATCTATATCAGCAATAAATGCAAAGAAATTGAAAATTGATAATGTTATAACCTCTTAAGTATAAATGCTTCTAATTTGAAAAATGTATTCATGTTAACTGGTTGTGTGGAAAAATTGTTAGTTTATAAAAATTTAAAAATCGCTGATTTGATATGTTATTAAATAAAATCGTATTTCATCTATTGAAAATAATATGTGTTTCGCTATCTAGTTTAGTAAATATTGTATTTTACGTGTTTTTGTTGCTTTTATAGTTACAAGCAACTGATATTTACTTCTAATTTCAAATTTCATCCTGGAATTCAATGCAATTTACAAGATGAAATGTTACACTGGCAGACAAAGCATTGTTTTTATACTGTTATACAGAGCTTAATAATTTAATAATTGGGGCTCCTGTCTTCATTTTTCAAAAACCAATCACAGCTAGATCCCACCACCCCACCCTCAGTACCAAATTTATATATTCTGATTTTTGTATTTTGATGGAACCTTTCGCTCTACTCGTTGCTGATACTTCGCAAATTTTCAGGAAAAATGATGAATGAAAATGGAGTAAATGAATTTTTAACGACATTAGGCAGTCAAGCGGTTCATAGGAAATCAAAGGTCACTAGCTCTTCGTAGTATGCATATACATTGTTTAAAACAAATCCCCTCACGACACTTACCAATGAATTCTAAGCTTTAAACATATGGTGAGATTTTTCAAAAAATTACTAAAGCCCAACAGCAATAAAAATACCCTCGTTTAACTCGGCGACAAATAATTGAGGAGAGAAATTCTTAGATAAATAAATACCATTGTCAATACAAAAGAGATACTTCCCTTCCGTTTCGTTTACTGAGAGCCCATTGTTTGTCCTGATCTCAGAACATCTAATTAAATGAAATAAGCTTTTTACCCATTGTTAGAAAATATTGTGACTTAATTTATAAATCAGTAAGAAGCAGAGCAAAGCCCTCATATATCAATGTTCAGATTTTCTTATTTATGTTAACATTGAGTATTTGGGCCATATAATTTGACCACCTATTTGAGATATATGCCAAAAGCTCTAATCCTGAATAATGCATTACTTCTTGTACGAGTATATCTAGTTTTCTTTTTTCTGTACTGAATTTAACATTTGCATCCCCCAATTCTTGTATTTAGTATGGTTGTCTAAGCCACAGTTCGCTGCCGACGTTGGGTTGCATAGAAAAAATGATTAATAGAAATCCATCCGTTTATAGAAGTCATTAATCAATGATTTTGAGTGCGTTAAAATACATTATAGATAGGGTGTAGACTAATATAATAATTCAACATTTCGGCACAACTTCGACATAAAAAAGCGGCTCCTTAAAACCATAATGTCATATCATAAACTGCCTCTAAAAATATTGAAATTCATTATATTATCCCATAAATGAAAATGAGGAGAATTACGTTTGTACCAGAAAGGTCCCATAAGTACCTGGACAAAGAAAACACAAACATTTTGGAGAAAAATATATTTTTTTTTCAACATAATCTCCTTTCAGCTCTATACACTTTTCCCAGCCATGTTCAATAAGTTTGATAGGTCCCTTTTTATTATAAGAATGGTCAATCACTACAAAATAGCAATTAATTTCCGACATCACCTCTTCATTGCCATTGTTGGAGAATATTCGACCACTGAGCTATTTCCTCAAATCTGGGAACAGAAAATAATCCAAGGGGGCTGAATCTGACAAATAGTGTGCATGAGTCACCAATTCTAGCCTTAATTCATTAATTTTGGCCATTGCAATAACGGATGGGTGATATGCTGTACTGTATACAGTGGAATTTTTTGAGCAATCAGATCATCCTCGTATACTACTTACTTTATATTATTCAACTCACTGCTCTACTGTGAGCTCTTACCTTACAGATATTTTTGTAACAACTTTAGAACATCGTGGAAAATTCCGTCTAGAAACTTTTGACCAGTTACAGTTAACTTCCATCCTCACATAAGTAGCTCTTTTGTTGCTTCATCAATGCTTAAGCCACCCAGTTTCTGCTCAATTTTTTTCAGTGGTCTGCTGTTTAAGTCTACTTATATTCTATGTTGCCTTGATCACTTTTTCCCCAATTTCTAATTGACTAATAATTAAAATAATTAAAGTCTAAAATTAAAGCCACAGCTTTGTATTTTTTTCACTTTTTCAATCACTATTTTTACTGGTGTAAATTCTATGAACTTATTTTCGCACTTAAACCAAACACTACTGTTTGTCTTATTTTTAGAAGAATATTCCGTTGGTGAAGTCATACATTTGATATCTCTGTATCTTTTCTATTTAAATATTTTAGTAAGTTTCTCTAAAATCCATAACATACGTTGTTTTTGGGTGTATAATCGTTAAGGGAAGGAAATTGGGTATATATGCTAGTTTCCAATTAGAATCTTTTGAAGTTTTTTTGATAATACATTACTAATTTTTTTTTGATGTACTATCTATTAGTTGAGAATTTTATATATTTTCGGGTTCACAGATAAATTAATTTAGAATTTTATAGGAAATTCATGAAAAGTATTTTTTCTACGACAGTGCGTTTTAATCCATTTTCCCGCATGCATTTTAGTTTTGAAAGTGTCACTAATAAAATTATACAAATTTTGACCTTATTAGATAGTTTTTTACTTCGGAGGTTATAACTATTGTTACTATAGGTAAATAAATATTTACGAAATAGTCCATCAGATAAAATTTAAACCTTTTCTAGCTTTTGGTAGCATTCTTAATTTTTTGAAAATATGAAATAATAAAGGCGTGTAATTGTTACTAAAACGTCAAAGTTGTTCAAAACGTCTTGGAAGTGACCGAATAAGTAAAATCTTCTTCTAAATTAAACCACATTAAACCGAATCCAATACAATAATATTAATGGATTCATCCCGAAGCCATTTCGAAGGCTGCAAATGAAGCTAATTCCGAGCTGTTACCTGCCAAATCCAGACTAAGGTATAAGAAGCAATAGAACCATTTTGTTACATAGTGTAAGGAGAAAGGGGCCAAAACTTATAAGGAAGAGTTATTTCTGTCGACGACATTCAAGATAAAGGCAACCTAATTGTTGTGAAAATTTCTGATTCCAAAAATCATTCGTCAAGATCATTTGTTTTATCTGAAGAAATAAATGATGGAACCTATTTGGTGCTGTACAGAAAGTACGCAGAATCACGACCACTTACCACTCCACACCGCCGATTTTTTATTCATTATAAGAATGGAAAATGCTCAGTTCAATGCGTTGATGTAAACACTTTTGAAAAGATACCAGCAGAGATTGCTGCATATATACGCCTACCTAATCCGGAACGTTATACAGGACACAGTTTCAGATGTTCTTCGGCAACGTTCCTAGCAGACTCTGGCGAAGAAATAACCAACCTAAAGCGCCTCGGTGGCCGGAAGTCTACTACTGTCTCTGAGGGCTATTTGGAGGACACCGAGAATCAGAAGAAAAAAATATCAAATGAAATTCTCTGTACTACAAATGACTTAAAAGCGTTGCCGTCACCGTTATCGTCATCTTTATGCGACCTGCAACCGATGCCATCCTCATCGACGTCATCTACCTTCCAGTTGAAACCAAATAACTCAACTGGATCGGCAATCTTTACTAGTATACAGAATGCAACAAATTGTGATTTTAATATTAATATTTATAATAATTAGTAGTTTTTAGTTAAAGTTTTGTATATTATTATGTTTGTTGTAATAAAATAATTGTTGAAAAATGGGTTGATAAAATTTTGTGTATATACGGTCGTAGAAAAAATAATGTTCCCAACTCATGCGTAAAGTGTCTTTCCCGCACTTGACCGCTTGCCCGAACTCCGCTCCGAGTCGTTCGGGACAACTGCAGTATCACTTTCCGCACTTGTTAGGAAAATAACTATTTCAAACACAGTTTAGTCGGCCCTTCATAATTTTATCACACTTCTAACACCAAAATGTCGATCTGGCGGATGAAATTAAGTTGATTTCCTACTTTACTACATCACTTATTATATTGATTAAAATACTATAAGCAGTTTATCACTAGAACTTCACTTTAGATTTCACTTTTTACCGCCCGGATTGCTTGGATTGTTATCTTATCTTCAGTAGTCAACTAACTGGTCTACTGTGAGTTACTGTCTCCTATATGCTGTTGTAATTATAGCAGAGTATTGATGAAAATTTTCTCTAGAAACTTCTTCTTCCCGAAATATTTATACCATATTTTATGTCTGCCAAACAATACATAAAACCTCTCGCGCTGGTTTGGAGGGGCGATGAAGTCACCAGCAAACGACAATATAACAACGATGTAACAACAACGAATAACAATTGTTAACAAAGTAAATTTGTCATTATAATAAACCATTGCAAATTTGTTATTTGTTCCAATGTTGTGGATGAAAAATGAAATTAATTTTTATTCCACCTTTTTGCAGTGTAACCACATGCCAAAGCCCGTCTCTTAATTTTTCTTCAATTAGTTGTTTAACGCATGTTTTAAACACAGTGATGAAGCAGAGTCTATAAACGACTAAATATTATCGTTAATTACTTTATAGCCCTAGCTCCAGACATTCCTGCTGTAATATTCACAATTATTTAAGCTTTAATGGATACATACATCAACACCTACATAATCATTTATTTTGTATGTTGTCACCCTCTATAGAGTCTGTTAATTCAAATTATTTCAGAACGTAAAAATACGATAATAATATATCTGGCCATATATTTTTGACTACTTCAAAATACTTACACGAATACCAGAAAAGCATGATAATTGAGAATTCAATTTCTAATACATAATATATGAATATATTTATAAAAAATAAAATAAACAAAAGAGCTAATTTTATTTCTCAAACGAAATCAATGAAATTAGCCCTTAAATGTCATCTTCAAAGATTTTTTCTCGGTGTACTGTTACGAACTCATCTCCGCCCTGGAGCCGGTCCTGATGGGATATAGTAGAATTCTGAAATTCGGCAATGGCGCCGCCTTTGATGAAATCCCGGAATTCATTTTTATATCAGATTTTATGGCAAGCGGTTTATTTACATTCTTTCTTTCAAATCATTTGTAAGAAAGTCTAGTCATTTCATATACATATCTATATATATATATATATATATATATATATATATATATATATATATATATATATATATATATATATATATATATATATAAATGTGTGTTTTGTGTATGTGTGTGTGTGGTTGGGTAGCGCAGTTCATGATGAATAGTTGTAATGAACAGACGGAAATAAAAGTATTCGAGGAATTTAAAAAATTATTAAGTGACAGTCATGACTTATACGACTTATATTAATTAATTAAGTGTAGTGTTTAAATAAATCAAGAACGTAAGAGACAGTGTTTATTAATTTACACCTCGAAGATAAATCGTATAAATAAATAAGAAAAACATTACAGTAATTACAATCATAACGATATCAGTTTTTATTTCGTCATCTCTGTTGTGGCGTCAAGATGTTTTTCAAATGGAAGGACATGCTGTAGTTCCTAGATCATCAAGTTGTTCTAACCAAATGTTTTGATCAGATATACATGCAGTGATAATGTAAACAAGATATTCGATAAATGATAACACCTTTGATTTTGTTGGACAAAACCCATGAAACGCCAACAAATTAACAACTAAATTCGTTTATTTTAATTTAAACCATGCTCAAAATGTTATCCATTGATTATTCTGACGTTTAAAACGCGATTGAGATTCGTATAAAACATTTCAACCATGTGGGGTGAATTTCTACGGCGAAACTAAGCGATTTCTAATTCTTGCTTTTAACATAAAAAGATAACAATTCGCTCTTTATTTTACAAGTGCCCTCATAAGAAGTCCAAATGATTGCGATTTTAGTATCATGTCCATCAAAAGGCTCCCTTTTACATTTCCAACTGTCTGAGATTGAAGCATCCAGATACTCTCCAAAATGACTTGCGAAATGGAAGGAATGCCGTAAATGCTAAGACGCTGACCGGGAGAATAGGCCCTTTTAGAGAGGAGATGCGTTTTGATTCCATATTGAAATAATGTAAATCAGCGATTGTATGGTGCTTCTGACATTGTACTTATCTGGGGAGGACAAATGAGGGTACATCCGTAACTATTGAAATAAAACACATTTATTGATATTAACGCGAATCATGTAAAAGCTTATTAAAATAAAAAACAACTTTAATGCTACATAAAACAAAGGGAAGGCCATCTTTTAAAACAAACTTAATTTTGAAAATGTGCAAAGTCATGTAGGAATTATAAATGCAAGATTATACTCTCAACCGTAAATATTGAATAATTAATGGAAATTTTCAGTACAATAGACACTTCAATCGAAATTACATCAGCGGCAGTAGAAGCAGTATTATATAATATATGCACTGGGATGCCGATGTTGTTGATTAATAAAATCTAATTTTAGTTAAACAAGACATGCTTTGTTCCATGTTTCTCTTCCTTCGATGCATTTGTATTATCTGCACTGAAAGCAATCATCTTAATAACTTCTGATATTCCATTATTTACCGTGTCTAATTTCAACAGATTGATTTTTAATGCCTTGATTTCGCTGAAGTATTGTATAAGCAGACGAAACATATTCTCAGCTTTGTCCTGTAGGACCATTTCTATAACGTCTTCACTTTATGTGGAAGTTGGCAGAAATATATGATTGATAAAAGCAGCTGCTTTTGTTCTAGCAGCACGGTGTGTCTGAACCAAAGTTAAATGAAATGGCTCAACGCTTTGGAACTTTGCTTCAGATATCGAAAGTAGATTACTTATAGGTCATGAAAAATCTATTTCCAAAATAATTTGTATAGCCCTTTTCAAAAAAAACTGATTTAAAGAAAAAAAAATTTTTTTCGTTTTAATGAGCACAAACAAATAAAAAATTTTTAAATATAAGTAGAATTATTTTACAGAAACATATAAGCATAAATAATCACGTTTTAAATATAAACCACATACTGTACGTAACAATTGTTAATAGAGCATGAAATGTATATTGACATGATCGCGATGCTTCAATGTCGCTTTGCGATTATTTATCTTAGCAGCCGTTTCACAAGCTCGAGAAAATTATGAAAATGTGCAGCAACTTTTTTCAGAATTGAATATTAGTCCTTTCAATGGCACCATAGCGACTGATCTAAAATTGGCAAACATTTTGGTATGTATTATGGCACACAGTAGCACATACCCATGTACGTACTGTTACGCAAAAAGTAATGAGCTTCACACCTGTGGTGATTTAAGAACTGGGGAAAATGTTTTAAATAATTATGACAAGTGGTTAGCTGAAGGAAAAGGATTGAAGAGCCCGGCAAAAAATTATTTTAATTGCATCCACCCCCCTCTAATCACAGCATCTGGAGATAAAACATTCCTGGAAATAATTCCACCCCCAGAACTGCATCTCATGCTTGGTGTGGTTGTTACACACCAAGGTTCGGGGTTCAATGGAAATGCGTGCAGAAAACTTCTACAAAATGTTGACGTCTTGCGGAGTTCTAAAAATCTTGCTGTATTAAAATACGTACAAGTGTTCGCTACTTTCCATAATGTAGTTTCTGCATGTTTTGGGAACAGTCTAGATGAAAATTACGTGAAGTGCATACAAAGTTTCAAAAACAGCTATATATCTTCAGGTATTAACATCACTCCCAAGGTTCATGCCGTTTTTTTTCACGTTGAACAGTTCTGCCGCAAAACTCAAACTGGGCTTGGATTTTTTAGTGAACAAGCAATGGAATCGGTTTATTTCGATTTCAACGCTTGGTGGCTCAAAACTAAAGTTGATGTGCAAAACCCTCAGTATTTTACAAAACTGTTTAGTGCCCTATGTAGTTATAATGCATTTCATGTTTGAAAAAGACTATTTACTTTTTCTAATTTTTTATTAACCATGTAATAAGAGAATAGTAATAGCTGTACTTATAGTTTTCATACGTAATAATAATAATAAGCATTTTTTGATAGATATTTCATATTTCATTAGTTTTTTATTTATTTCTGGTCAATAAAACGAAAAAAAAAATTTTTTTTCTTTAAATCAGTTTTTTTTGAAAAGGGCTATACAGTTTATTTTGGAAATAGATTTTTTATTACCTATAAGTAATCTACTTTCGATATCTGAAGCAAGTTCCAAAGTGTTGAGCCATTTCATTTAACTTTGGTTCAGACACACCGTGGCAGTAGATTGTTATGCCCCGATATTTTAATCAGGATACATTGAGAATTTGTCTTGTAATCTAGAGGGTTAATATGATTTGAGATGTTTATCAACTCTATAAGAAGTATTTTAGGCATAAGCACCTGTCAATATATTTTCGGAGGTGATTTGTTTGAACATAAAAGACTATACATCTTTATATGGTGACACAACGTATAATCTGATCTCTCATATTTGACATCACCACCGTGTCGGATATATGAAAATCACATATTGAATAAGAAGCTAATTGATTGTTTTTCCATTTCTTTGAAAGACGGTTCGTATAATCGTCAGCAAGTAAATTTATCTTTGGGAGTTGTTAAGTTTGCACTTAATCATAACACAGACTAATACTTATAGATGATGTGAAACGATAATATCGTGAACTTGTTGTATGATTCGTTGTCGTTGAACTTGGATGATTCACTGGTCGACAATAAAAATTGTTTTTGTAGTAATACAAGAATGAATAGCATATTAGATAAATTGGACATGTACAAATACTAGAATATAAAAAAATAATTGTAACACCTATTGACAATATTTATAGTTTACACCGAATAAAAATGCCTCACTTCTATTAAAAACCAAAATTTAGAAAAAATCACTTTAAATATTAATTAGCTCTACTTTTTCTTTCTATGAGGGGTTGCACTTTCTCTTTTCAAAAATCAACAGTAATCACCCATCTTGGCCGAATTCCATCGTCCTTAATACTGAATTTCCATTGTTCTAATATCTTGGTGGAACCTTTCACCCTGCTCATCACTGACAACTCCCAAATTTCCGCGAAAAAATGTCAGATGGTAATTGAAGAAATGAATTTTCAATGATATTCGAGCACTAAGGGATTTGAATGCGTCTAGAAGTTCATCAACTAACTGTTGGTAGTTTGGATCCATATTGTTGCCAAAAATCTCCTCACTACACTAACAAATGTCTTCCATGCTCTGAGCTCCTGTCTGGTGAAGTTTTTCGCAAAATTGTCATCCTCCAGCAATTTTCTTATTTGTGGCCCAATAAAACTAACTCCCTTTAATTTAGCATCACTGAACTGGGGAAAGGGGAAAGGTATTTGAACCATCATCCTCTTTAGCCATAGCGTTAACAAAGTTTCTCATCAATCCAAGTTCGAAGTGAAGGACATTTTTGGGATTTACAAGGGGTATAAGCTTAACATTTTGAGATCTCGGTTGAAACTCACTTATTGCTGCCCAATTTTTTTTACATAGTATTGATCTACTGCCCTACTATCCCATAATTTTTTTTTAGGTCGTAATTTTTGTCTCTTTGGCTAACAAGATTCATTCCTTAAGACAGGAAGCAAGAAGCTTAGACTGTTGCTTTGATAATCCCAAATCATGTGCTAAGTCATTCAAACACTTTGAACCAGCAAATGTGGCTCGCCGGAACTGGCACTTCAAGTGAAAATAGGGTCGGTGCATTGTTCTTCGGAGCTTTCTGATGATACGTTGCCACCAGTATCGTCAGAAACAATATTTTACGGATCTAAAGGCGCAATCGGTATTCATATATCTTCGTTATGGGGGACGGCAAATTTGGATACTCGATCTTGTGCATTCCTTCAGTCTTTGTTAGACAAAAATAGCAGTAGCAAAAAAGGTTAGAAGGTTCCCGCCTCACCATTGAAATTGCAAAAGGCATGTTCTTCTTCTTCCCATTCATCTGCTGCACCAATGACACTCTACAACTAACACAGCACGTGCAGGGGGAGCCCACCTCTTGTCTTGGTCTCCAATTAAAGTACCAAAATATTTGAAATAGACTTTTTTCACGTTTTCGGAAAATGGCCTGGTTTGCGGTTTCACCATAAATTCTCCACAAATATAGCAAAATTTGTCAGGAGACTTTATAATAACTTTTTGCACTATGAACAGAGAACCACTTACTATGAAACTCAAGAAAATACTAATTTTTAATGTTATTTTTATCTCCATTATTATGAATAAAACAGTTGAGATATTTTTTCGGCCATAAAATTTCCCAATATTAACCGCCCCTTTATAAAATTACCTACCTGCTAATGTGAACAGGGATAATTAAGCTATTAAAAAGTGGTATGTGCTAGAGCTTAATAAATATTTTTTCTAATATTGGACAAGTATTTCCATTTTAAAAATGAAAATCTCGCATGCCAGTGATTATACTGCCTTAAATCGTGACAATAGCCCGTGTGACCAGGACATGTAGCCTCAAACTGAGACCTATCGGGATTTGGACACTTTTCGTTTTTGGACATTAAGTATAACGTTTTTTCATCGATGATAAGCAATGAATAATTTTGTCACTTTTCTTTGCCATTGATTATAAACCTAGATATATAGAAAACAGGATGCTCTCTACGTTAAGTTGATTAAGAATTTGCTTACAAGACCCTGGTTTTCTTGGTATCATCTTTTAGTAGTTCCTGGAGGCTTATGAGTTGGTGGGAATGCCATTTGTGGGCTTTAAGAATACGTGTTACTGATGACTAACTAATTCAAACATACTCAAATATCTGCTTGCTAGAGATATTTAGATCACATTGAACAGATATTACAAAATTTGGATCTCATGCATATTGTGATCGTATTGAACAGCCGTACGACATCTGACAGCCCAGGTCATAGGTTTAGAAATATGATGGGAGTATCCATCTATGGAGTAATCATTGAACAACTATGTTATAGATATTTTTGGGGAAAGTTGCTGTTACTTCTACGATGTTTAGAACATGGTGCTAGACACCACCATCATCGTAGAAGTATGTTTGAAGCAGGAGTTTACAGTATAGAGAGTAGTTGAAAATTGGAGACAAGGGAAGGCAATTGGATTGGTATAAAGTGCAGCCATTATTGACAATGTTGTAATTCGTGTGATAATTCTGGTTAAATGAAGTATTGACTGTTAATTAAATTAATTAACCATAATTTTATCGACGAACCTTTACCCGAGAAACTTTAAACTACAAGTTAAATAATAAAATTATCCAGAAGGACGAATTTTCAAATTATCTATATTTCCAACCTTCTGAATATTTGTTGATAAATTGATAACGTCTGCAATACCAACGTTTTGTTTAATATCATCGTGATATCTGGTAATAAGTACGAGTATCAAGGCATGTTATTATCCAGTTTGATTTCTATATTTTTTTGCTGTAAACAACTGTATGGCCATAAATTGGACGCTACGTACCTGCTACCTTCTAATCTCAACCTCAAATTGTGTGTCAAATTTCAACAGATGTTTAAAACACTTTGTGTGATGATTTTTTATATCAGCGTGCTTCGCTTGTTTTCCCATTTAAATCGTAGTCACACTTCGCTATAGGATAAATTTCGTGAAGGTGGTCCAAAGTTAGCTGTTGTGCCAGAAGATATCGATGCTATGCGTAAGCTGATATTGAAAAATCGTTATGTATCATACCTTGAGATTGAGGCATAACTGGACATTATTTTCCCTCACATACATTCAATATTGCATGGACATTTTCGCATAATTTGACAATCGCTCAAAGAAAGCCTATGTTACGAATCATGGATCTTTGCTGCAATTGAACTGGAAACTAAACAAAAATCACTGTATGACCCTTTCAATACGAGCCAAATCCAACAGGAGTTGTTTACGCACGAAACAAGTCAAAGCAAATAGTAGTCTGTTTTTTTTAATAACTAGACATGTTGCCACTGTTCCATTAGAGTAAAGTAAAATGGTAAATCAAGAAAACCAATCGCAGCAGACGAATCATCCTCAACAACGACAATGCGAACTGTCACACATTATTTCAAACTAAAACGTTTCTGAACAGTCAAAACATCCAATTGATCATTCGACGTACAGTCCTTGTTTAGCACCTTATGATTTATTCTTATTCTCACAAATCGAAAATAAATTACGAGGTCAACGTATACACCTGAAGATGCGTTCAAATCAAATTGGAAGTACCTCAATCGGAATGGAAAAAATGAATCAATAATTTGTTGAAATGAGTGCGAAGTGGTACGCCTTAGAAATACTTCTAAATATAATAGGGCTAGTCTAAAATATATTATCTCTTGGAGAAACTTTTTAATAAAATAATGAAATCGTGGATATTAGTGTGTAAACATATCAAGACCTTGAACATCTAATTATAAGTAAGCAATGTTATATTCTTTATGTAAACCATCCAATTTATATCAAATTATAAATTCACATTTTCTGTCTTAATCAATTATACCAAATTTATCCATCCTAAAATCAAACTCTATTCGGATGAAATATGCCGAATTGGAAAATTATTTCAAAAGATAATAATCTACTCAACTATGTTTGATGATCTATTTAAAACCAAAAATCTTGGCTGTGAAAGGATTTGTTCAAATAATGCAAATAAAATAAAAATAGAACTTTCAATGAGTCAATACAAAACTACACTCGTAGTAAACATTTCGTAAAATCCACAGACCATTCGATAGTATTGTGTCATTAAAAAGTGGTATGTATGCAAATGTTGGCACTAGCATTTAATTCAATTACACTGGAACGAACTATCGTCAGCTTTCCGTGTACAGAAATTCGATGTAAACTATAGCTCCGTTGACTGTGAGCACAGTTTGTAATGCGATGCATGCAAGTGTATCAAAATATTTTTTTCATACAGAACATTATACGTCCATAGTGCATGCTAGTTGCGTTTATGTTCGGGGTGTATTATATGTGCTAAATGGCAGTTTGAATATAATGAGGGTGGAATAAATGGAATTGTATTGTTTAAATGGGAATAACACAAAATGAGATTTATGTATTCGTCACATAAAAAAAGTATTGAGTAATTATTACGCAAAGCATTTCAAACACAAATTCATTGTATCTTAGGATTCATACAGAGTTGTGCCGCATTTAAGATGAAGACAGCTACATATTTATCTTATACAGGGTGTTTCTATATTCGACCGACAATGCTCTACCACAGCGAGATATCAATAAATAATTCATATTGATACAGGAATAGGAACCCTTGCGAGGTCTAGTTTCTGAGATATAGGATGGTCAAAATTTCAAATCAAAAATCAAAAATTTGTCACAAATCAAGAACGCCTCTTTTTTCAAATTTGGTGACCGATATGCTTCTTAGGAAAGTAATATTTTGACATAAACAAACTTTGGAAAAATTTAACCAGTGGTGCGGTATCAGGGTTAGTTGTCACCTTGATCCCCATATTTTTGACGCAATTGGAGCAAATTCTTTTATTAATTTTTTTTAAATTACTTTGAGTTAAAAAACTGATAACCCTTTATAGAGCTAAAATGAACGATGTTGTAGAAATTTGCCTCAAAACTAAAGTCTGCAGGTAATTAAATACTACTCAATATTTCTACTATAATCTAATAGGCACTGTCATATTTTTGATAGTTTAATACTTTGTGTATTTGACACGATCTTGGTAGATCAAATCATAGAATTTTGAATTAGTTTTTACATTAATTTTGCTGTTATAAAATGAATTTTTCATTTGAAGGGTTGACCGAAATATGAATGATTCACGGAGAAGCTCGAAAAAATGGTAGAATGGCAGCTCGTTTATACCAACAAAGATTTCGCAATCGTCGAATTCAACATCATTCTACATTTGCATGCATTGAAGGAAGGCTGAAAGCAACCAGAAACTTTTTAATTAAAAGAAATAATGGTGGAAATAATTTTTGAAAGGCCATCCTTAAGTACTCGAACTGTAGGTCGCACTTTGAGAGTGGATCATTCTACAATATGGAAATTATTAAAAGAACAAGTGTTACATTCATACAAATTGACCAGTGGTCAAGCATTAGAACCTAGAGATTTTCAGGTGCGTATGGAATTTTCAAATTGGTTTCTACAAAAATATCGTGAAAATCGAGATTTTCCAGAATATGTGTTGTATTCCGGCGCGCGAGACTATTATTAGCACATGAATTGTTGAAGAATATTCAAATTAAACGGGCTTATTCAATCGTAGCCATCTAAATGTACAATATTTATTGTAACTTTGGTGGAGGTACTGTAAAAGTAGCTATATCTCCAAAAGTAAAGCATTCAGTATTTAGACAATATCACATGAAAAATAATCATTATTTCTTGAGTATTTCTTGAGGATTTATAAAAACACAAAATATATAAGATTATCCATCTGAAGTAACAAAGCTCATTATTTTCCGGATGAAGGAAAGACCTGAAAACACCATAATACAGGCCGTATCACAAGACCCTTGTACACAATAATTTATAAAAATCTCACAAGCTGCTTACGAGATCATTGAGGCGTTCCATACTTAAAATTTACTCTCTAGAAAAGGTGTAAAAAATTTGATTGTGTAAATGGTTCCAGTGTTTAGTGTTTGTGAAAAATTTGTTCCTAACAGCCTTTCACTAGCCGATGAAATTTTGCAAATATATTGATATGTGAGATTAATTATTATATATCTTCGAATCATTGAAAAAGGCGGGATGTACAAAAAAAATCGATGTGTAGGTACCGCATAAGTTTATTTCACGACATTCTTTGTGATTTCTCCAAAGCGCAATGAAATTGGAATTAATTTTCCGTGATCCACAACGAGAGATTGAAATGGACAAAATATCAAAACATTGAACATAAAGGATCGTAATTGAAACGTGATTAAGTGACCCAAACATTTCCAAAGCTATTAGGAATGGGAATATTGGAAATATTGCTTGAGCGTTAATATCTAAGATAATTTAAGAGAGGAATTTTCACAACCAATATTATGGAAATTGTAAGAGTGAAACAAATAATTCCTTCTCGGATACCACTAAATTTCTTGTTATGTTATAGGATTCCTCAAAAAAATTTGTTGTACAAATCTAAATGACCAATCGTAAAAATAAAACATGATGCTAAATTTTATATTTCAGTTCTTCATTCAATTGTTCCTTTCGGACCCTTCATTGGGAGTGGAAGAGAATTATTTACCATGAAATTAAAAAATCTGGTGAAACGGTCTATTTAAGGTTATTGAATAATAGAACTGACAATATGTTACAATATCATAAGGCAAAGTGACATACATCTTTGATACCACACCAAATAGACTAAACTTTTCCGGAAAGTTTCATAAAACTATCGTCCATATATTGTACGATTGGCTTTTTATTTGTGAAGATCTTAGCAAAGCATGTAAGAAAAAAATAGGACAATATAGGAGATGTGAAAATCATGTCACCATTTGACCACAAAAGTGGACCGATAGAATTATAAAACTATTGTTAGAGGGGTACAAGGTCAAGGTTAATAAAGTAACATTTTTTATTGACATCGATTTGTGATGGAGAATAATTATGGTCAGAAATAAGTCAGAATCAGATTTTTTTTTCAAAACTACTATGGAAAGCAACGTGTTTCCCATAGCTCTCTTATGTTTAAAAGGAAATTATTATTGACAATACAAAATTGTGAAAATTTCATCCCCATCAATAATTTTGAATAAAATGTTCAAAGATAGGATACCATATAAAGATTAAGTTAATTTATTTGCACGCTTCTAATTTTTGAAGTCGTAAAAAAAATTCAGTGTGCAATAGGTTAGGAAAATACTTCAATACATCAATAATTATCTCATTCGTTAGTTTTTGCGGTACTGAAATAATTTGAATTTTCTCCAATTTTTGTACAATATACTATTTTAGATGACTTCATATGTAAATATGTATTAGACAAGGTGTCCGCCGGGAAGGTATACTACTTTGTTTTGCCGCCATTTTGGTAAACATCAGTATTAACATTTCATATTTGGCAGTCATGAAGTACAGACGTGGTAAATTTATTATGGAAACATATTTGGTATACCAGCATGTTTTAATCGTTAAAACATTTGATCAAAATCAATCATCGATTACTGTGATGATAGGTCCAAGCATGGACCACAACGTATTGAAAACGTACTGAAAAGAGAATTTGCATTTGTTTCCATTTAAGCTTCAGTTGACACAAGAGCTTCTTCCAGAATACCATTTATGCCGCCCGATTTCCATAAAAAAATCATAATGAGTGACGAGGCACATTTTCATTTGAATAGATATGTGAATAAACAGAATAGTCGGTTCTGGGCAATGTAAAACTCTCAAATTACTCATAAGTCACCTTTACATCCATGAAAAGTGACAGTCTGATGTGTAATTTGATCAGAAGGAATCATTGGACCTTACTCCTTTGAAACTGAAAACGGCGTCACGATAACTGTCAATGGGGAGCGATATCGTGATATGATTAAAAACTTTTTAACGCCACGACTGCATGCTTTGGGCTTGATTAACATGAGGTATCAATAAGACTGTACCATATCGCATACAGCCAGGATTACAATGAAATTTCTGTGGGACCTCTTTGCACAATAAGTTATTTCAAGAAATGACGATGTGAGGAAATCTGAGAAGCATCGTTCATGTAAACAAACTAAGAACGCTGGAGCAACTCAAACAAAATATTAGTGATGAAAATAATGAAAAACCGCATGATATGGTATGGGAGAATGTAATGAAAAATTTGCTCAAAAAGACTCGCATTTGTGAGGCTAACAGAGGAGGAGATACATAACTGCCAACATCAAATAAAACATTTATCGATATAAGATCCATTCTCTTCCATTTAATCAAAAATTATAAACAAACAAATTAGTATTTCTTTCCGGCGGACACCTGTTAGTTAATTTTGTTGATGGAATGTTTTAAAAAACGAATCACTAAATATAATTTTCGGTAATAAATATTATTTTTAAAAATTTATTTGATACCAAAATTACAATTATTGAATGGTTACAAATAATCTCTCAAGCGAATTAACTATAAACATTGCCAAGTTGTTTACAATAATTCGTATTTATAATAAAATAAATGCTGATGAAGTGTTTACGATATTAAATACAATTGCGTTTCATAAAATTGTCGTTCTAGAATTTTCTTCATGTAACTCACTTGAAAGAACTCCATCTGTTTGTTATACATATTTGAGTCAATAAATAAAAATCTCAAGCTCAACGCTAGTAATCCGCAGTATTAGCTTTCCCTCGGGCTGTGAAATACCGCTTGACATCCATAGGTTTCAAGCTTGTCATCAAGGTAAAACAACCAACATACAAAGATTAATCAGCCACAAATCCATTGTCTCAAATACTAATAGGTATGCAGTTTGTCTAATCTAATTTGCATATAAATTAAGGTACCTGACCCGTGTCTGCAGATGTCGATACGTAGTCTAGCTAAATTGACGGACGCCAACATATTCTATAAACTTGGTTTGATAGTTTTGTTAGAGCTTGGCTTTATAAGAACGTCACGTCACTCACGCCCGGGGATATTCTCGAATAGCCGATCACAAGTCGGATTATTACCCGTCAATTTTGATGGAGGGATTAGAAAATCAGGAGATTTGCTGAATTTATCGGAGCTTTGGTGGAACACTCCATACTATACTCTAACAATTTAACTATCATGGGCTGATCTAATGATTATTGGAAAATGTGAATAGTACGGATCGTTGTGTCAATTAAAGCGTTTTAATTTTGTGTCAGTTAACAAGAATTTATTAATAAATTTCGTTCATTATGATAATTTTTATACTTGTTTCATAAAGAAGATGGCTCAAAATTATGTACATTAATAATATTCCAAATTAAGGGTGCTTCTTTATATAGAATATTAGGGATGAGTAATGAGAGCGACACAACTCTTTCAAGGAATGAATAATTGGAAATGTTATTTTTCTAAATATCTAGAGGAATTATAAAACATGACTATTTATGCCATCGCAATTTATAGAGAATACAATGAGTATCAATAATTATCACAGTATTTATATAATGTGGTTTTTGTGATGGACTAATACCTTCAAAATATTTGTGACGAACTTAACAACAATGATAAAATTATTGAAATGTAACCAAAAAGGTTAACTAGGGCGCAAGTATTGTTGATTATATACAATATTTAGTTAACTGAGGTCAACAATTTGTTCCCATGTGATAACAAGAAATGATTTTATAATTTACTTAGGTTTATTATTGAATATAAAAACATAATAGATATTTGCTCATAAATATTTCATAGCATCAATAATTGACAAATCAGATCGTTTTCTTCGGCTCTACTTTCTCTTTTGCTTTTGCTACAATTATTGTTAATTTGGGGACATCATTCTTAATCAAAATCCTTCAGATATCGATGCAAATATTTTAAAATATGATATAGACGAATGAATTTTCACAAAAACTACAATAATATACTAACAAACAAATTGACGAAACGTTCACTATACTAATACTCCGAGATATTCATTTGATTAAGTTTCAATACGAAATAACCATAAAGTTTAACCACAATTAAAGAATCGTGTTCGGCGCCTGTACTTAATAAAATCCATTAATTATGAATATGTTGAAATAATTGCTCTTAACATATTAGTTAAACTTTCGCTTGGAATTACATTAACAAAAAATATCTGTAGACCATTTTTTCTTAATTGTAACTTAAAGCTATGTTCATACTGTTATTTAGCAGTGAGTAGAACCAAAAAAAAAAAATATTGAGTCAAGTTATATCTTCAAATTGTGGATTGTTTCTTAGAATATATATGACTTCGCGTTGTCTCAATAAAACTAATTGTTTATTTATTCTTCTAGTATAAGGGAGTTTTGTTAGTTTTTTTCACATTGAAATACCAAACCCCATTATTGTTTTTTGTTGTATGCACGATCTTACGAATTGTTAAACGAATTGATAACATTATCGTTGTAAAACGCAAAAAAATTGTTAATCAATTGCTCCATTCAAATGAATATGGATATAATCCAGGCTACCAAGGGAAAATGAGGTATTACCTCCGATTTTCATGAACCAGTATCGATTTGCATGAAAATTTGGAAATAAGCTATATATATTCAAAATATATCCCATGCTGATATGTGCTTATTACTTTTAGGGGTGACAACTATCCTTTATTGCAAAAAATCAATAAAATTATAAGTATAAGTATTTAATGAGTAGAAAAATACTTTTAAGGTATAAATAGAAGTTGTTTAATAGCTGTTTGTTTAAGCCCAGGTTAATATAAAGTTAAAAAAAAAATTAAATTACTTTGTGGTATCTTACTTATATTGAATTGACTGTTTATGTTTGCGTTCAACTCAAATATTTGGATTCAAAATGTTCATTTCTTATAAATCATCCCTTATTTTCTAAAAAGAAAAAAAATATTTATAGAAGTATTTATTCTTTTTGATGATATATTTATTTATTTTGTTAAATGAAATTCAAAATATAGCTGAAAGTAACAATAATACCTCTCAAATGTGGCTTTTCCGTAAAACCAGCCTAGTATTTCACAAATTATTACATATAACCAAAAATTGTATTTTGTGGTTCCATTATCCTAACAAGCCACTAAAACCGAATCCCCAATTTGGAGGATAAAAAAAACCAACATATGTAACTTGGTATTCGGAAGAACATTGATGCTCATCGAATTTGCATTAATTAGTGCTTTATTGTAATTCCACTAATCCGGATGAGAGAAACCAAACTGTTCGGTTCATCGTTAAATTAGTTTTGCTTGAAATAATTATTCGCTGGTCAGTGAAGCCAGAGTTCGTGAAAGTCTGACCACTAATAGTATGAAAATAATCTTTATCTTCTAACAAGCTCCCCTTGGTAACACAATAACAAACAAAGTTAGTTTGCTCGAATTGAATACAGATATTTGAGAGAGATTTTTTGCTAACAGCAAATGATTGCTGAGTGTCTAGTTACATCTTGAGACTAAATACGCAGTGTTTTATTTGTTTTCAACATAACCTCTAAGCTATAGAACTAATTGATTTGAAAAATGTATCCTCTTGTACCTTTAAACAAAATCCCCTCATGTAACTTGGAACGCATTCCATGGTAGGCTAGTTTTTTAGTTTTTTTTGCATCAAATCCTGGTGCCTTAAAAGAGGCTGTATATGACGAGGATCCAGAAATAAAAATTAGTCTTAGCGAGGCTTCCAAAGTGTTTAAATCTTGCCTCATCACACACTTTAGAAATCAGAGAAAATGAAAGAGGAAAATATGAATGCTGGGTGAATTTTGCTGTATTTTCTGAAGAAGAGGAAAATTGCTTTGAAGAATATAGTAGAGAAATTACTTTAATGAGATATGACTTAACTAAGAACAGCTCAAGAAATTAGCTTATGAATTTTCTGTTCCCAATAAAAGTAAATATTCAGTTACATGGGATGCAGAGCAATTTGCTGGTGAATAGATACGCAGCTTTCTTAAAACGCATCAAAACTCTTGAGGCAATAAGTCTGAGCAGATCGACGTTTCAAAAGAATTATTGTACAAAAGTTTTTTAACAACATAAAAGATATTCATATTCGACTTAGAACACAAATTTTTCGAATCGGATTTGGAATTTAAATGAGATGGTTGTAAGCACTGTTCAATTCTACAATCGGAGCTGCAACTCTCAATGGCTGGTCAAATAAACAGCTGTTCTTAAAATCCATTGGTCATATTATTAAGTTTGTCAAATAATTAAAGGACGAACGCGTTATATTACTTTTGGACAATCACCATTCACATTTGTCCATTGAGGCAGTCGAAAATGCTTCGAGTGCTGGAATCATTATGATAACTATTCCATCTTACATATCAAACAGGCTACAGCCACTTGATTTAACTATATATGGCCCTCTTGAAACATTTCACAGCAAGGTGTAGATTCTTGGTTGTTTAGTAATGGAGGAAAAACGTTTGAAATTTATTTTCTGTTGTTACTGAGTTTTTACAATTTGTTCTGAATAAACTCGTTTTTTGAATCTGTTATTTTTTTATTTTTCTTACTATCCATTTCAATTTACATAACCACTTAATGCATTTTTGTAATGCGAATTTGATCCATGATTAGTCACAAATTGAAATGACCCTCGTAATGATTATTTAATTTTTTTCTGTGTGAAAATTTAATAAGAAATTTCCAGGTACAACTGTTTTCCCTATGAAGGTTATCCAACTTTATATTCGTACGCAAAAATCCCCAAACTTCTTCGGAACAAATTTTTAAAAAAATCTATCCGATGGAGTAATGTTTGGTCCAAATATTTGATGCGACGCGAATAAATTTTTTCGATATCCATGTATGCTACTGAAACTAATACCCAAGTATATTTTAATCTCGCATTATGTCACATGACGATCTTGCGATATCAGTTTACTCACAGCATCGATGTTTTCTGGCATAACAGCCCATTTTGAACGACCTTTACGAAATTCATCCCATAGAGAAGTGCGACAACGATTGGATTCGGTAAACCAGTGGCTCGAGATGGTGCTCCGTCACTAAAAATCGAAGTAAGTTCATCGGCACACTGTTGTTGGTTTAATCCACGTCGAAAGTCATGAAAAATTTTTTGACTAAGATGAATGTTTTAAGTATCTGTAAACAACTCATAACATACTCATATACTCGTATACAGCACGTTCTGAGTATGTTCACCATTAGAAATGTTAAATTCCATCGAAAAGTAGTTATTTCAATCCTCTACAATGACTCCTGTTGTTAAAAATTTGTTAAAACTATATGTAGAAATATTGTTGCTATCGCAATAGGGAAGAGGAGGGAAAAAGTCAACCGTAATTGTCAACATTGTTACATGACGACAATATGAATGATAAATTGAAAATAGGAAAAAATTGTAATTAACAAGAATAACTGTGTCATAGAACATAAAAGGTGTCAAACAATTTTGTAAGAAAATACACATATTCTTTTCAATAACTGCAATAATATCACTTTTAGTTATAACTACCAGGTTGACAAAAATTTATGTTATATTGTTTTTTCTCCTTTTGACATATCACCCCTGAATTATGTCTTGGGTAATTGTCAAACTTGTTCAGTACACATTATTGAATTTTGCTCGGCCTACTGAGGGAACTATTCGGAAGCAAGTGAGAACCGAAGAAAATATGGCGGCTGTATCCGCCAGTGTTACTGATGACCGTGAAATGTCGATTTGCCGCTGTTCACAGCAATTGGGCCTCTGCTATTCCACTACATGGAAAATTTTGCGAGAAAATTTGGGTACTAAACCTTATATTGCTAGCAAAATTGAAGAGAGATTCACTTTTTTATCGAAAAATTGTGTTCAACGACGAAGCTCGAAGCTCATTTCTGATTGAATGGATATGTCAAGCAGCAAAATTACCGCATCTAGAGTGAAGACAAGCCAGAAGTATTGCAAGAGCTACCAATGCATCCCGAAAAAGATACTGTTGGGTGTGGATTATGGGCCGGTGGCATCATCGGGCCGTACTTCTGCAAAAGCGACGTTGACCGGATAGTTACTGTGAATGGCGCGCATTATCGTGTCATGATTGACGATTTATTTTTCACAAAACAGACATGGCTGACATGCGGTTCCAACAAGACGGTGCTCCATACCAAACTGCACGCGAAACAATGGCCAAATTAAGAGCCACCTTCGGTGCATAGTTCATCTCACGTTTGGGGCCCGTCAATTGGCCGCCTAGATCGTGTGATTTAACCCCTTTGGACTATTTTTTGTGGGACTATGTTGAGGCTAATGTCTACAGGGTTAAACCAGCTACGATTGACGCACTAGAAGCCAATATTGAAGCATTTGCATGAAATCATTTTCAAACATTAAATTATACTTATCGTTCTATCGATTCTATCAATTTTTTGTGGTTTTTATCAAAATCAAATCCTATACCTCTTAAAAAACCACTGATTATAAGTATTATATTCTTTTGTCTATTTCTCAGTAAGAAGATAACATCACTGACTACGGCCGTAGTGCAAAAATCATTCTTATGACCAATATAAATCAGTACTCACTCTTTGATAATATTCTACTGATAGTTGTTGGGTTTTTAAATACCAACAAAAGGAGATTTATTCGACAATGAGAAACAAAGAAATAGATTCATCTTTACTGAGCCCTGCACTTCAAAAGCCCAATTTTGAGAAGAAAATACTTTCACATTAGCCATATTGGTAACGTAGTGTTTGTAGCAGATTTCCCCAGTCGGGGTATAAAACATTTATCAACAACCGAATGGAGTAAAGCTTATTTTAAAAATTGTTTCACTAGAAAAAATCTTAGATTCAATTCATAAATATGAAAGATCGAATACTAAAGTTGATACGGTAATACAGGGCTAAAAATATCAAATATGAAGTAAATAAATGATGATTCAATGGGCTCGGAAGGAATAGTAAGGAACAGTGTGATTTTCAAATAAATTGACGTCAACAACTTGTTCAATAGTGCTCATAGAGGAAAGAATAGATAAATTTGTAAACAAGTAAAAATATGGAGAAATTACTTGTTTAAAAGAAGAATGGTGTGTACAAATTCAGTATCGACAATCCTTTTTTATTATGAGTCCTACAATCTATATCCATAATTTTCACTCTAATTATTTATCCATGTGAGAACAAATGATTCTTTTCCGTGAAACCTTGAAAAACAGCTCCTATTGAGACATTATACTTCCAATTCTAATGTTCTCGGATTTGATAATGGAAATAAATCACTGAGATTCGATTTTCTTATTTACTTTTTTCCAAATAGAATTTTATTGCTTTCGAAAGTGATTGAGAGATATCTGTCATGCTATCTATTTCATGCCAAGATGTCTAGACTAACATTTGTACACTGAAAAATAAAATGTTTTTTTAATGCCAATCCTTAGAAATAATAAATAAAGAGACAGGAATATGTTGGAGAAGATAACTTGACGATTCGATCATTTTAGCGCCAATAATTTATATTGAAATAAGTTATATTGAAAAGTGTGGAATATTTTTGATGATTTATTTTTGTTTGATAATCATCAACAACCATGAAATAGATGAATAAAAATATATTTACAAGATTTGACAGAATTTTCCTTTTGAAAACGGGATATTGTATGAAAATCTTTGAGAAGTTTAAAAAAAGATCAGTCTCATTTTTAAGGTTCAAGTGAATAATTCCAGCGCTCGTAAAACAACCCTTTGGGAATCATACACTATTAAATGGAAAGTTTAAATTGGTGGTCGTCTATTTGGGTTTCCATTGTTTTGTTAAAAACAATTTCAGTAACCAATCATTTAATACTTTTAACCTTCATTTTTGGTTCGAATCAGAGAAAAATCATTTGCGAAACTATACGGAAACTGACATTACATAAATTTTATCGATATAAGCTACAGATTAAGAGAGAAAACATTTCTTCAAATAATTTTCCCATCAAGCGAATCTTGTATCAAACATTTGTTTTGGTAATGGTCATGTTAATGTACATGTAATGTACATCTAGAACTCAATTTAATACAGCCGGAAATGATCTGTTACATTTTTAATACAGTTTTTCGAAACTACGGTGTTTACGTATGTATGTAATTTAGCATATCATAAATTTCAGTATATCATCCCACTTCAATAAAGATGTTTAGTCTTATCCCTTAACCTTATCCTATTCCGAAAGTTCGGAAAGTAATTCGGATGCCGTTAACTATTGTTAGGAAACTGATCGAAGTGATCAGGTTATAGTCCTATCAAAAGATCCCACGCCATCAGCAGATAGGTTGTTTGGTTTGATTTTATTTTTTTAACTTTGAAAAATACTGGATCCTAGTTTATGGTTATCTATGATTAATTCTTATATTAAACTTGATTCAAAAATTACTGAAACTTGATCTTTTCTTATTTTTTCATTTGTTTTGTTATATATAGTAGAATCTCGTTCTGAGTTGGGATCCGGAGAAGTATCTGAAGTAGGAGCATAGTTTTAGGAAAGCAGTATTAACACGTTCCTACAATTTATAATGATAATCTTGATAATTTCATTTAAATTACACAGTCGTAGTTTTTGCGTTTGAGCGAAGATACTACAAATGCATCTGATGTTAACATAAAAACCAAGCATAGAATACAGTAGATGCCTATGATTCGTTGATTTTATTTTTACCTTAACCCTCACAAGGCTATATCTCTCATTCTCTTCTTCCTGAGTTTGTTGGTTAAAAAAATAGCTTAATAATTTTTTGTTATGGTCACTTTCATGCTCATTTTTCATTGACCGTCATATTCTCATTTTTATGTTGTTTAGTCATTATATCTAGAAATATTTCCAAGACTGGATAATATTTAATTTTATCATATTGGATCACTAAACGATGGAATCTCCATACACCGAGACTATTCCGTTTATTAGTACGCCGCTAATATAACCTTGCATGTTTCATTTATCCTTGACTTCGCGTGCTTAGAAATATTTCAGAACCTCCGTTTTATGACCGTACCGACTAAAAATTAATAATGAAATTTGTAAATATTCCAGTTTATAGCGCATTTCATTTCATAAATATGTACGGAAAAAGTGACGCCTTGAAATACTTCGTTTTTATGAGTAAAATTCAGTTTATTCAGTATAAACTTTCAAATTTTATTCCAGGAAAACACATTTTTCAACAGTTATTCTACTGACATTATTTCAAAAATATCTTCAGCATACTTCATACTATATCTAAATAGTTTATATTATAAATATTTGAGGCAACGTGGTACCAGTGATGAATACGTGTTTTAGTTTCTCTTACAATAATCTGAAATTTGTGGTGATAGTCCAATAGATTGCGTGAAATTTTGGAATCAAGTTCTATTTACCCTTCACTTCACAAAATCGACCCTATGTCAATAGGTGTAATTTTTTGTAAGATGTGAAAACTACCCATATAGACAAAATTCAATAAAATAAGAGTTATAGCATTTAATATGTTGAGAAAACATTTATAGGATTGAACTATGTATAGGTAAAAATTTGACGTTTCGACTACTTCCAGTCTTTATCAAAATAATTCTCAACTAATTAATTCTCAGACGATGAAACATAAGTATTCAAAAGCTCGGAATATATTAGAGTTAGTACACTTAATTTTGCCCAAATCCCATTACGAAATCCCATCATCATCCGGCCCAACTTAACACTGTGATTGATACACTCGTATCTCGATCCATCTCGTTGAGTGACAAATCCAGTCTACCATCTGAAATCAGTTTTTTGAGACAAATATTGATTCAAAATGTTTGAAATAAATTCCAAATTTCTAGGAGCATCCACAAATTTTCATCTCCAGCCCCTTCAACTACCTCCACTGGTTTGAAAGATTAACTGATGGTGTCCTTCCTTACATCAAAGGTGTAACAGACAAAATTTGTATAATCTTCAAACCCCACGGTGTTGGCACAATCTACAAACCTTACGGTGTTGGCACAATCTACAAACCCAATCAGAAGCTCTCCCATTTAATCAGATCCGTCAATGACAAAGTACCCAAAGAACACCATGGACTCCATGAAATCCCCTGCTCAGATTGCTTCCTTTCCTATATTGGCCAGGCAAATCGACGTATTTCCGTTAGAGCCAAAGAGTATTTGTTGTCTATCTCTAATTCCGATATTTCCTCCACACTTGCTCAATATTATGTTCATACACACAATCGAAAAAATGGCTGATTCGTTGCATGGAGTAGGCAGATTGAGACTACGAAATCGGATCACCCACGGACCCCACGATAATGGCTCTAAAGTGGGAGCCTAAACGTCGAGAATTTTCGAAATTCCAACGCGGTTCAGCCCGTGAACCTAGTTCTTTTGTTCATAATCCTAACAGCGAAAACCTTTCCTATATTGTATTTGACCATAATTTCAGACCCAAACGATGATTACATAAGTATTCGAAAGCTCGGAAAATATATTAAAATTAGTCTACTTTGGTGTTTTATTGCCATGGTCTTCAAACAGTGCTTTGTTCGCATAAATGTATTTTTCTGAAATCAAAGATATTAAATATCAAAAAATATATTTATTTTCTGTTCTGAAATTTACCTCTATATAGTTCAAATATATATGTTTTCACAATGAGGTTCATTGTTAAAATAGTTTGATTAATATTAGTTAGTTAATGGGACAATTTGCATGAAATAAATTTTCGAAGTAGTTTTTGCATGAAATAGTGATGAACAAAGCTTTGATTAAAAATCGGTGATAAATGGATATAAAATATTGTGAAATGGAATAAAGTTGAGTTGAGTTCCGAACTCTCAAATGTCTCAAAACAATCACATTCTTCTTCAGAAATTTCGACATAGTTTCTAGGTACAATAAACATAATGTTTTCATACCATTTGACGTGGTAATCAGCAAATGGCTCCTCATTTCACTCACCTCATTGTATGTCTTGATGAGAAGTTTGTTCACATCACATGATCTATCGGCACATTTTCTAGTTGGAGTTTGTCAAACTAAATGTTACCTGCTCGCCTTACCGAAGCAAAATTTTTGTTTTCAACTCTGTAGTCTTTCAGACCTTTAACTATAACATGTTTCCTGCTATTATTGTTCAGTTTCCCCACTTTTCCAACGACATTTCATCCTTTTCTTCGAATTGAATGTCCTTCTTTCTCTATTTTCATGTGAATTCTTTTCATCAGACTCATAGAATCCATATCTTTATAGAATTTACTGAAGTCTTTAGAGTTGAAGAGTTACCGACTTCTCCGAGATATTTATTGTGTCCAATATTTTTCAATAGATTAAAATATTCCTCAATTCTTAAAATCATGGAATGTTCTCTTTTAAGTATTAGTATGTCTACTAGAAGGAAGCTATGGCCCCGAACTGGAAAAGAATTCCAAACCTCCTCAAATTATATTTATTCAGTTTCTAGGAAATGTACAAGACCTCTCAATATTTTTGTTTTGAGACTAACATACATCTCAAAACAGGCGTAAAATCTTTTTGCCTTATAAATCAAGTATTGAAAGATGATTTGGTGAAACAGAAGAAATTTCTAGTCTGCCCTACCATACCCGGTCTTCTCTCCTATAATAGAAATATGGATCTCCAGTTTGCAAGTCAGTTATATACCTTGCACAAATTTAATTGCCTAGCATCTTGTATTGGAATATTAGGAAGAGTCTAAATCTGCGGAAGATCAGAAGCCAGAGAGAGATCCTTCAACGTTTGCTTTTAATGACAATAATAATAATAATCATAAAACGCTCGAGATATTTTTTCATGAATCTTCTTTGAAAAACATGTTTCCCTGTTTTGCAGATTCAGGTTGTGTTTTCTCAATTTTTCCAGCGAGCAAACAACATGTAATGCATGCGCGACAGGCTGGAGATCTGAATCCAATATTGAATTCTTAGACAAAAATTATTTTGAACATAACTGATGAATTCCCTCACTTTTACTATTTTTAAAAACTTGAGTGATTTTTCACCACCCACTCTATCGATTTGGTAGTAACTACTTTCCGAGCAATATTTTTTAACCTAGTGCCCCTACTGAGAGAAAAATCTGCCAAACGTGATTTTGCCTGCGTCCCTGGTAGGTGGATAGTGGGTAGCAAAGAACTCGTGCTCTCCACGAGATTTGTGACATTTATTTACATCAACTGACCTAGGCTTACGACATTCAATTGGTCCCCTTTCAATGGGTTTTGAAATAATACTGTCTTGCCTAGACTAACTTGGCTTTTTATAATTCTTTTTAATTCTTTAGGCTCAAACCCAATTCATGGAAACCTCCCGTTATTATGTTTGCAAAGTTCACAAGCTAGGGGTCTTTTGGGTTCTCTCTACCTTTCAGTTTTTGCTGTAGTTCTTTTACAGCCAGTTATTTATTTCACATGTTCACTCCTACTTTATAATGATATGTATTTGAGAGTTAGCCCAATAAAAACTCATTCTTAACAAACACTGATGTAAAATTAGGCAGTGAATGAGAAAACGAGATCACCTGACTAAAACAAGCAATCCTATTGGTCAGTAGGACTAAGCCCGGATTGACTGAAAATGTCGATGAAAATTAAGATGAAGGAAACTCACTTTGATTAAAACCCAAGTTTTCGACATTATTTTCAACAGGGAAAAGTACGTTTTGACTGGATCGATATATAGATCCATGAGCAGATGAAATTTGTGGTACTATTTCAATGTTACCTTCTCGGTAATACTCTAGTCTGTATCTGAAATTAACACTTTAATTTATAAATATAACGATGTTGTATACAAATATAATGAATTTTAAGTAACTCGAAGGAAAATATCTCAGGGAGTACAATAAATTCATTTCGAGGACTTTACAACTGTATATCTACAGAGAAAATAAACATATACAGTAAAAAGCGTCAATACGATATGAAAAATCGGCGGAAAAAAATTCGTCTCGCCGAATATAAGAATATCATACAAATAATTACATCTAATGATTGGAAAAACACTAGATGATACTAAAAGAGAATCAAATAGAATACTTTCAAAATACACAAGGGACAACAACGATTGGTGAAGCGGAAATTATTGAAGAAAATATAAACAAAGCACGATAAAACGCAAAGTACAACATATCACCCGGGATGGGAAATTTAGAAATAATCAAGTGCTGTATGACATATCCTCCATACATGAGAAATGAAACAAAGAATCAACCAATAGTTATAGAAGAATTAGTGTCAACCCTTCAATAGCAAGTATCTTCACTACAAAATTTTCTTCAATCACATTTATTTAGCAATCTGCAATTAGTTATTGTTATAACTCACAATGACATGCGTAGAAATAGAACCAATGGGTGAATCAGAATCACTCCTTTAATTGATTTAATTTGAATGTGTCGCACTATAATACTATTGGGCCTATTGGCAGCTTTGACAAAGATGTACATCACCTTGTTCTGGAATCTCTGCAGAATTTTTATGTTGTAATTGCTGAATTTTCTATGTCCAAACCGGCTGAAAGATGCTTATATACAGTAACATTCTCTCTTAGTTTATAGCTGGGATTCTATGTAAGAGCCAGTAAATTTGGTGAGTATGTAATTCTGCCAAGTAATTTTTCTACTAAATTAGCTAGCTAGTTGGCTAGTGGTAGTTCAGTTCCATTGATTTCCATAGTAGGACATATTTCCTTTCAAAGTTCGAACGGAATTTGAACTGAAATGAATTCTTTAACTTCAATACGCCGCTGTGAGAGCTAAATTTGGATCTTGTTTAGATTAAGTTATAGGTTCTTCGAAGCAGATGTATGATGAATATAGAATAGTAATATCAGCGAATACTGTTGTTTTGCTAGTTAATGGTAGCTCAGATGTATCTATGAAGTATACGAGCGATACTTCGGTACTCCATTGAAGGACTCCAGGATCGGATAGAGACCAGTGAGTGTGTTTCTGCATTTTAAATGAAAATGTTTATTTGTGAGGTATAATGTGATGTCCAGAAGGCTGTTGAGCAGTATTTGTTAGCATCAAAAATTTTTATTGATTTTATTCACTAGTCTGTGTACCTTTTCTATTGTGACATGCTTATTTTGAAATCCGCATTGGTGTTGTGGTGTCATATTTATTTTCTTCAGAATACTTTTTAGTTTTCTCGTGTAAATTCTTTCAAATACTTTGAACAAGATGGCGAGCAAGCTAATATGTGTTAATAACTATCTAAGTTACTTTCCAGGGGTAGAGGTAATAGTTAATACCAAGAATTGCATAAAACAAAAATGTTTATATTCATATTATTATAAAGATAATGCTTTTAGGAACTTACCAATGGTTGAATTAAAATCGATTGCTATATGCTGTCAAAATATGTTCCGATTGTTTTCTTTACCCCAGATGTTTCGATTTTATAATGGATAAAAAGGAGACATGTAGTATATGATGAGAAACCTGCAAGTAGAATTCAAAACATAGCGATTTGACTGAATAAAACTGAATAACTATGTATTGCAATGTGCAAATTCAATTATGCGTAAAGGAACTATTAATAATTGCCTAGCTATTAAGTATTTGGGATGGTAATTATACCGAAATGGTAAGTGTGCAAAAGAGAAAAATAAGGAAAGTTCGCAATGTGCTGCCATGGAACAATACTTTGACTAAAGATAACCAAAGAAGAATCTTTGAGGAATAATACAAAATATGATCTAATATGGGGCAGAAGTATGGTCAGTTGTAACAAGAATAATCAGAATAAAAATTTAATGGAATATTCCGGGGGATTATTTTGTCTATTGATATAAAAATTGAGCAGTAATAAATATTAGACAAAATTAATGTTTAAATGGTTATTCGATGGGAAAAGTATTCAAAATTATTATTTATCACTAATGGATTTTTTGGTGAAGTAATCTGTATTTTGTATGGATGAGATTTATGCATAGTGCCTATTATGAGGTATCTGGCAAATTCACGTTCACATACCACTTCACAAGTTTTACCGATCGGTGAAATTTAGATTACAATATTTTGATCAAATTTAAAACATTTTCCAGCAGAAGTGCTACAAATAAAAGTCCATCTGTTGAATTTCTTTCTTACAATTAAATATGTTTTTCTAGGAGAAAAATCAAAAGTAATAAGTAACCAGAAAAGAAATTACCTATCTTTTTCTGTTATTTAACGATAGGTATAAAATGTAATATGTATTTCAGTGCTGGCAGGCTTAGTAGATTGAAAAAATTATTATTTGGAAAATTTTAATTGGATAGTAATGAATCAAGATAATTGGATAGGCAGCAACTTCAGCCCCTATTATTAATATTATCCCACTTCTAGAAGAACAAATTTCAAGTGCTATAGATATTAATTAGTTGAAATTGGAGTAAACAAACAGATTTTATGGAAAATGTTAAATACAAAGATTTTCCACACTTTTAATAAAAACAAAATACTTCTTGTAGAATAATCAGCGAATAGGGAAAACAAGGGAATAATCTACAAGTAGATTCCTGTATGAACTTGTTTCTACCTATTTATTCATTATTCATGATAATTAACATTGAACATTTTCCTGAGAATACGAATGTTAGTTTAGGTATAAAATTGGCATGACAGATATCTCTAGATCACTTTAAAAAGCAATAATAGTCTATTTGGAAAAGAGTAAACAAAGAAATCAAATTCCAGTGATTTATTTCCATCATCAAGTTCCATAAACATCAGAATTGAAAGTATAATATGTCAATAGGAGCTGTTGCTCAAGGTTTGAAGACGGTATCACGGAAAAGAATCATTTGTTCTCAAATAGATAAAAGAAAATTTTGTTCATGTTCTCTCAACTATTGTTTGAGAGATTTATTTGATTTTGTCTGAATTCTCACCTATTTTTAAGAGCATTTTACTCAATATAAGTATAGTGTGGTTATGATCGATCGCTTTTTTTATCATTCTGTTAATCGGTCATTCCTCTTTATCAATAACCATTTTAAATCTGTGAAACACATAACAATGATAGTTCTTTGAGGTCATAAATTTACCGAAACTTTACACATTTTTCAACTCAAACTGGTTCTTATTTGCTACTAGTTCTTTACAGAAAAAAGTGGAAAAGGAATCTTTCCTATATTAAGGAGACCAGGCATAAGTTTTAGGGAATGTTCTGATGAGGTCCTCAAAATACTATTGGCATATGTTTCTTCTTCTTTTCTGTTTCTACCTTTTTAGCTGTCGAAAGAGAGTTCAGGTTCCTCTTGTACAATACTCTTTTTTGTCTACTGCTCCTTCTTCTATCAATTCTTCTATCCTATCTCCTTTATTTGGTCCATCCACTTTCTTCTAGGTATACATATTCCTCTCTTGATAGTACTTCCTGCTCCAAATACTTCTCATGAAAGACTGTCTAACAGATTCTGATGGTTTATCTCTACAAACTATTTTCTCTTTGTGTTTCTGATTATAGACACTTGTTTCCATTTCTTATTTGTCCCTCTTCGTTTTTCTCTTGTGCTTATATTGACTTTGTTCTTTTTCGATATCCAATTTTCACTTTCCATTTTGTTATGGTGATATTTCTTTTTCACTCAAATGAATGCATGAAAGTATTTAATTCGATCCTTCAGTTAGTGGTTTGTTTTTTCATTTATCACTATTAGATATTTATAATCGTATGTTTGTTATGTTCGGTATTATATGTTTATTGTCTGTCTATTTCATATTATAACCAAAACTTTTTCTGAACTGACATTGATACTGACGCTCCTTGTGTTGATTGTAACTTGGAATTGTATTCCTGTGAGATACCCGTCATATAAATATTTTGTTATCGTTTGTATAATTTATCCATTGTTTTAGTCATTCGTTATTCATCCATTCATGAATATTATAAATAGTGCATGGCCTTTCTCCTTAACTTAGCTATAGTTTTGTGAAAACCACTTCTGATTAAATAGTTTTTTTTTTGTTTTGGTATCTATTTTGAATAGCTAGATTGAATTTTTGAAGGGCACCCAATTGCGGATTATTTTCTAAATTTTTTTCCTCATTTCCTCATATCCCAGAATAGAGGATAGGCTAGCAACATAGCGCTTTGTCGACGAAGCTTCTACATTGCTAAGTAAACGAATTAATTTACCTTAAGTAACATTGCACAAATAGAAATGCAATTTTGTTCAATCAAAGAAAACTGAAGCATCACAATTTAAAATTTTATGTGTGGGGTACCTAAGAATGATAGTGAAGGTTTGATCAAATATGAATAGAAGTCCACATATCTACCTTCAGTATATATCATTTTTTAAAAGAATATTGTAACAGGGATTGCTAACGCTTATATTTCTGTTAAGTTAGATACAAAATGTTACATGATAGTTCTCTTCGAATAACACTGATAAACAAGCCATAGATATCTAGCATGGTGTTTACTATTTTTAATTCAGTTTTTCATGCTGATTACAAATTTGGAAACTAGTTTGTTCTATCACGTCAGGTTCTTAAGATATCAATGAAAACATATATTTTTTAATCCCTTTTCGTAGGATTTTTCTATTTCCATTTTTACTTTTTTCATTTCTCCTCTTTTTTTGCTATATGTTTATTATATGAATTAAGTTGTTCCTTCATTTGCTCCTTTTTTATTTTCAATGAAAACCATGGCGACTAGAGGTTGCATCAATTCACCAGATTTGTTTTGCTATGTGTGCGGACATCTCACTGACATAGCCCTCGGAAGACATTTACACCATTTCTGAAGAGAGCTTATGAACTATACTTTTGATTCGAAGGTTGACAGTGGTAATACGTGGGCACCGCAATTCATCTGTTTGACATGTGCATGCAACTTAAGAGGTTGGATTAGGAAAGCGAAGAAGAGCAACAATCTGGCATTTGGAGTCCCTATGATATGGGGTGAGTCAAGCAACCACACAACAGACTGTTACTTCTGTATGACAAATATCACTGGTTTCTCATATAAAACTCGTGCATCTGTGAATTATCCAGATATTCCCTCAGTTTCACAGCCAATTCCACATGATCCCGTCACTTGTCCAATACCATCACCACCTACTGAATTTATCGATGAAGAAACGCAAGAAAAAAGTTCTCCATCTTCTATCAACAACTCGGACTCTGACTACCATCCTGGTGAAGATATTCATTTGATAAGTAATGACGACCTTTGCGATTTTATTCGGGACCTGGCATTAACAAAAGGCCAAGCTGAGTTGATGGGGTTCACGTCTGAAAGAATTTAATTTGCTAGCACCAGGCACTAGAAATTCACAATTTCGACACCGACACAAAGAACACGTGCAGTTCTTTGCAATGAGTGATAACATGTGTTACTGCACGGACATCCAAGGTCTTATGTCAAGCCTCGGGATTGAACATAGCACTGAAGCATGGCGACTGTTTATTGATTCCTCCAAGACGAGCTTGAAGGCTGTATTATTACACAATGGGAACATGTATGCATCCGTACCAGTTGGATATTCTGCGCACCTAAAAGAGTCGTACGAATACATGTCGTTATTTCTTGAAAAAATTCACTATCGTGATTACAATTGAAATATCTGTGGTGATTTAAAAGTTATAACTATTCTCATGGGAATGCAGACAGGGTATACCAAGTACAGAAAAAGTTATTATGCCTCCACTTCATATAAAACTTGGGCTCATGAATAACTTCGTGAAGGCATTAGACAAAAAATTAGATGCTTTTTGCTACCTTACCAAGAAGTTTTCATAGTTAAGTTATGCGAAAGTGAAAGAAGGTGTATTTATAGGTCCACAAATTAGGAAGATCATTGCAGACAGTCATTTCGAAGACTTACTCAGCAATACCGAAAAAGATGCATGGCTTGCATTCAAGTCTGTTCTAGCCAATTTCCTTGGAAATAATTAATCTCCTGACTATATAAATATTGTGCAGAAGTGCATTAGTGCATACAGCTTGATGGGTTCAACATGTCCCTCAAAATTCATCTCCTCAACTTACATCTCGATTCCTTTCCCGAGAACCTGGGTTCGGTCAGTGATGAAAACCAAACTAATGTAAATTAAGAAAAATTATGTTATATAGTATAATAAACTAAGTATGTGTATTTTTTATGTTTATTATACCTTGAACTAGACGATTGTACATGTTAATTAGTACTTTTTTTCAAGAATAAATGCTTTATTATAACTTATCTGTAATTTATTTCCCTCGATACATTGTGAAACATATATAAATTATTAATGTCGGATATTTCAAAAACGGTGGGTGATAGAGAGAAACGGTTTGCATATTTTTAATCAGCATGTATCAATTGTTTTAAAACAAGTGTTGAATACCAAGATATCCACTGTAACTTTTTTTTGTTTTCAGTGTAATTCAGGCCATTTTCATATGTCGAGCACAAGTATATATATATATATATATATATATATATATATATATATATATATATATATATATATATATATATATATATAAATATATATATATATATACACTTATATATATATATATATACACACATATATATATATATATATATATATATATATATATAAATATATATGCACTAATAATCGATAATAACTAATAACAACATATTTTCTTAAACATCACACTATATTTAGTTACAAAGACAACAGTGGAAAAAGAACATGTGATTATGGCCAATTTTGGTTGAAATTAGAATAAATGGAAATAGTTCAGGTCAAAGAAGTTTTTTATGTCGGTAGTTGAGCTGCAATATCATGAATTACTTATCTCGATCATTATCGTAAAGTGTTTATTGGGTACTTTCAAAATATAACTATGGTAACTATATAGTAAAGGATAATAAACCTCATGAGGGGAGGATTGGTTATTATTGGAGAGCATACGATGAGCCAACGTACTATTTAATAATAGGTATCCAAATCGCATTAAAAATTTAGTTCGGTGTATTGTAAAACGTTTATATTGAATTAAATCTGCTTCCTTTATACTTATATCTTTTTTGTGAACCTAACCGTAATTAGAACATTAGAACTTTACTTCATACACACTAATAAATACATATTCTTAACGTACATCGCATGTAATTATTTCGAAAAAATATGATTGTATTGCTGGAGAAGTGAAAAGAAATGAAATACTTTGTAAGTAAATGTTTTCAAATTTGCCGCTGAATGGAGATTTTCACTGGCTGTTTATTGTGGAATACTATGCCAAAGAAGCTCTGAGGACACTAAAGAAATCGTAATTCAGCTTTCAAATCAGATGATCTTATGCTAAGCTTTAAAAGCTTCTCTTCCATTACGCGCAATAATCCGATTTGAAGTCTATGTCCAGCGATATCGAGATATATCATACGAATAATGTGAAAACATAGTTACGAAGATCTTGATGGTAATATTGAAACCGTAAAAATTACATCATGTGAATCTGTGTCTACACCATAAACTAAAAATTTCTTTTATTGATGTATGATTTGTGGAGTAATGAAATTTTTCAAGTAATCCTATATATCCGACTAATTTTTCTCGTATACTCATGATTAATTATCTCTTTGAAAATATGACATTCATGTAGTATAAGTACACACACAAATTGCCTCACACAATGCGTATAAAAAATTTTTTTTTCTTTGTTATGATTCATCCCTGAAACGACAGAGAATTTACATCATTTATAACGTTTTTGTGGTTTAGACATAATGTTTCCCTATGCTCTTTGTGATTCGTCTAAAAAATTTATCAATTCGAACGTATGTATCAAACTGCACATAAAATATTTTGACCCTTCCAAGAAAAGTATACTACTCTTCGTCTGGTGAAGTATTCACATCCTACTTTTCTGAAACCGGAATATCAAGTAATTGGAACAATTTAGTTCAAGCCGGAAACGCAGGTTTCAATTTATACGGAGTTTCAAGTATTTCTCAAATACTCTTGCCCTTGCCTACGTTCCGTAGTATATCCACTTAAAGTAATTTCCCACTAATTCCAGCCGTTTTGTTCTATAATTATTACTTATTTACTTAGAAACATACCAAATAGTTCAAGGGAACGGTCAACTTACGTCATTAAAATGAAAATGGTTGTAATCTTTTTTCGACCTTAATGCTTGCGAGTAATTTCGGCGTGGACAATCAATTTGACTGGTCGTTTAAGTAATAACTAAATTAAATTACAACCAGGTTGTACAAATAAAATAAGCGTAATTGAAAACGTACAGAATTGTAACAACATTGTAAATAAACGGCACCGACAACTTTTACGTTTTTAGAATTATTATGATATCAATCATTGAATTGAAAGCACAAATTAATGAACGTATTATTGTTAATGTCTGAAAAAGATAGTTAAAGGAAATTAACAAATTGAAGACGAACTTAGGTTTCAGGACAAATCGATTTAGAAGACACATATGATAAACTGGTGATTAAATATATATGATTGATTCAAATACAGGTTTAAAACAAAGTTGTTGCCTCCCGCAAACGCTGTTATAGGTCTACATGGAGTAGGTAATGACAACACCAAACTATAATGTTTTGCTTCGCAAATGATCAAATAATAATAGCACAGAATCATACAGATTTAAGCTAGATGACTCGAAAACTCATGGAACAGTACAGAACATCAGCAACAATTCAAGACATCGACATAAAGGAATACAAATACTTAGGTATGAAATTAACAGATGGAACCAATCAGAGAAAGAAATATACATATCAATGAATATGATACCAAATAATACAAAAAATCAAAAAATAACAAAAAAATAACACTTTCCTTGAAACATTTGGCAGCAAAAGGTGGTTGATCGAACAATTAACGGAAATAATGCTATTGATGAGCGATGCGGACTTCTGGAGCAGAGCAGCGGGAAAATCCAGGAGGGAAAAGCTGAAAAACTACAGAATGAAGGAGATTAATTGGAGTCAGATGCACAATAATCGATGACATCAGAATCAAACAAATAATCTGGTATGTTCATGTACAAATAATATCAAAGAACAGAATATTCTAGGAGAGCAAGCTAGAAAGAGGGCGAACATAAGGAAACGTAAGAGAAAGAACTAATAGAAGACAGAATATTGATCCAAAGATGATCCTATATGGGAATATGAAGTAACACCATCTGATATCCATTCAACAAAATATTTTTCAGCTTCAATTTCTGAAATTTTCAGCTTGGAGTTACAGTGTTGCCTGTAGAGTAATGTGGTCGACTAAACAGTGCTGATTACAGATAATATAGATGACCTACAACAACTAATTAATATATTAGGCGGACATAGCCAAAACATGGGATTAAACATCAACATAAAAAAAAATAAATTCTTGATTATCACTAGGGAAGCGAATACGTTTAGAAAGTAACATATAATGGAAAACCTATAGAACGGGTAGAAAAATTTAAATATCTAGGAACATGGTTCTCTGAAGAATGGTCGTCGGCGGGGAAATGAAATGCCGAATTGAACAAGCTCGAAATACATTCATAAAATTTAAAAATGTATTTAAATGTACCAACTTTGATCTTGATCTTAGACTGAGACTTGTGCGGTGCTAAGTTTGATCAGTGCTTCTTTACGGGATTGAGAGTTGGACCCTCAAGGTAAAAAACATCAACAAATTAGAGGCATTCGAAATGTGGGTATATCGTAGAATCCTGAAGATACCATGGACTGCCAAAGTGAGGAATGAGGATATTCTCAAGCGTATCAATAAAGACCGTGAACTCTTTAACATCGTGAAGACATAAATATCAATTCCTTCAGCTGATAATCGAGGGCAAAATTGAAGGTGAGAGAGGATTGGGACGGAAGAGGATGTCGTGGTTGTGGAACGTGAGGCAGTGGACGGGTATACAAGATATTCAGACATTGATCCATACCGCTAAAGATAGAGAAGCCGTGAAAAATGTGGTCGTGAACATCCATTAATGGATAAGCATTAAAAGAAGAAGAAACAAGTAGGCCAGGGCTTGAAGACCGCTCCGGAGAGCATAGAA
Organism: Diorhabda elongata; assembly: GCA_026230145.1. Taxonomy (NCBI): domain Eukaryota; kingdom Metazoa; phylum Arthropoda; class Insecta; order Coleoptera; family Chrysomelidae; genus Diorhabda; species Diorhabda elongata. The sequence goes on from CM047935.1 coordinate 9,878,718, forward strand.
AAATTTGGACTGTCATATGTTGGCTGCAAATGGAATATATCCGACAAATAAATAACTACCTAGTCTGGACTTTAACCGTCAACTATCGGATCCGTCGTTAAACTATAGGTAACTTCTTCATGTGGAGAAGATAATACAGGTGAAAGTGGAAAGTGACCTACTTCCGGTCACGAACATATGACACGGAACAAGAACGTAATAAAGTTACTATTTTTCTAAAACGTAAAAGCAACAATTTTACTGATTTGATATGTTATTTTGTAACCTATCCCAGTTTTCGCACTGCTAGAGAAAGAAAAGCGCTTGAAGTAATAAAAGAAATAGTACTAAGTCGGAAAGAAAGTCGTTCCGGCGTCCTCATCGAAGCAAGAAGCCAGCCAAGGAGTACCAATGTAAATAGAAATTATCCCTTCGCACTCCACTGTCTTATTTGTTAATTCCAGAAATGTAGTGGTACATACAGGTATAATCTACAATGATCAATCGATGCAAAAAATAAGACTCATTTTACTCAAACCGCGTCAGTGAAAAATGTAGAATGTTAATTTGAATGCGCTTTTAGTTTAAAATGAGCCAACGCAGCACCCAACGCTCATATAGGTTATGTATGCATAGTTATTCAGTCAGTGTATGGTAAATGTGTTCTCTTGATATGATCTCAATCCCTTTGGAAACTTTTTCGATTTCGCAATTTTAGTTAGTCGAATTGTGACAGACACCTTCAGCTGCCCAAAAAATTACGGTCGTACATAATATTGCAAAGTCGAACTTTTCTTTCATATATGTATTGACCTTAAAAAACAAGTATTTATAGACTTTTCGGTACTCAACTTTTACCATTTTCACAAAAATCTAAATACTCGACATGGCGGAAACTTTAGTGAGAATATCTCAACGCTTGTGCAAATATATTCACCAACTTATGTCGGTAAGTGCTCACATCAGGTTAAGATCGGAAAGTTTTAGAAACACAAGTATATCATTTTCTTACGGTTAAATTCCACCGGCGCGAATGCGGCAACTTCATTTTCGTTCCCGATAATCTAGCAACGAATTATTTACCAATATGCCAAAGACATCTTAAAATACGTGACTAGGTTAAATTCGTGTTTATTGATTGAGAGCTGCTGAATTATATTCAAAAAATTGCAACGATTCTAGTGATAGTTAATTAGAAGAAGAACAGCTGATAATAAATTTAGAAGCAGAAAGAAAATCAATTACCGATTATCAAGTAGATCGAGAGTTTAGTACAAGACAAAATATATGAATTTATATTCTAACAAAATAGCGGACATCCTCGTACACAAAATTTTCTCACCCAAGCCAACTTTACTTCCTTAGGGTGTAATATACTATTTATTCAATGATAAATGATGAGTACACAATATGAATAACGAATGGCGCTTTTTATCATTAAAATGCAATATTGTCATAATAACTTTTCCAAATATATTTTAACGAAAGCATTAGTTCTACCCTCTAGAATATAGCTGAAATAGAGTGAAACTATTTGCAAATAAAAAGTAAAGACGGGTATTCTTCATGTTCTCTATTTTTTGAAATTTCATCTCTCATTTCAATTTTTCTTCATGATTCTTATATGTTTCAGCATTTTCCGTGCTAATGAAATTTTTTAATATTTCTTCAAGCAATACTTAATTGTGATGTGATTGTTATTTCATTATCCACAATTTAGATATAAAGCCTTTTAATTTGCATTGAATGTAGTGTAAAGGAAAGTTACTTTTCCAACAATAGTCGTCTCCAAAAATGATAATTTTTTGTATTTAATTTTAGTTTCATTTTATTTCAGAAAATTTTATTTTTGAATCGAGTTTGTTCATGTTCAAAGTATTTTAGCTAAACATTTCTTCATATCTTATAGTGGTCAACTTTTATAAAACATATTGTAGTAACTGTTAGACTGAAACCTTAATGAGATGCGGATCTATCCAGTTTAAATTTCTTAGTCCTCTCTTAACTCTTTATAAGAAATCTTAGTTTTCAAACATATTTAGTTAATTGCACATAAATTTTTACAGTTAAAGAAATATTTTAGAAGACGATCATTGGAACATTGTTTTACTATTTTTTCCAATCAGTTACATATTCCTAACAATCCTCATAACCGAAATTTCAATTGATAAACTTTATCAATTTATTTAGTTAATTTCGTCGACTTCATTTTAACTCCCTTTAAATATAAAATAAGTTAATGATTAAAAACAATTACTATCCCTTGTTGCAATATTCGGTTTTAGCATTTGAATAAATTTCGGTTGACGTGGATGGAACTTAGTTTAACCAAATTTTTGAATCGCTATTTTATTTACAATTTGCAGCAACGATGACTTCTTCCAGTGAAAATATTCAGGAATTTACCCAGTCATCACTGCACTTATAATATCTTGTAGTTTGTAACATACAGGGTAGTTAATAGATAAATATATCAAGTCATTTGAAATAGTCTCTTGACATAGTTGTAGCATAATTCAAATTTTAAAAAGAAAATTGCATAAGACTGATATGTTTTCGATTTTACTTATATGTCACGAATACAGAAACTGTAAATATGGAATGATATTTTATTTAGGATTTTACGTGATACATATTTAATTGGAAAAATAAAAAAAAAATATGAAAAAACTAATTAAAGTTTGCGACCACACTGATTAATAATCAGTACTAATAACCCGAAAGCATTGATAATGGTTCCAAAAAAGATTTCGAAAACTTGTTGCTTGGAAACAAGCTCCCGAAATTTGCCATGATGAAAATTCAACGCCATTAACAACCAACTAACCTCACCTAGCCTATAAAATTTATTGTCATTATATTCTAGCCAATTAATATTCAATTACATTCATAACGACCTAACTTATTGAAATTTAATGTTATCCATAAATTTACCAATCAATAAAGCAAATAAGCAAATTGTCAGTGTCAGAAAAACAGAACAAAAACAATTTATTTAGAGGTTCAAATCATAAAAGATCATTTAGAGTTTATTGAAGATCCAGACGTGTTAATTTCTATTATTGATGAATATGTATTTCCAATACGCATGCTGATTATGATGTTCTTCATCAATATTCAAGTAGGGTTTTGTTGAATTGGCATTGTGATCCATAATTTTCATAATCTCGTGCTCTTGTAGATCGACTAACCGTGCTCAATCAATTTTAGTGATTAGTAATTTTTGTCCTTGGTATTAATGTCAATCGCTTTGGCAGACGATTTTGTCCAATTTTGAATCGTATATATTATACATACCAATGATCATTTTTGGATTGCCAGTGATGATTAATTCCTAGGAATAATCTTTCAATTTTAATATCTGGGCCTTTCTTTGACATCAATTATTCAAATATGTAGACAAGACAAAAGTTGCTTTCGTTGTTTTCAATACACATTCTTGAACTACCTGGAAGTCTTGCTGAAAACAAGGTTATATTCAACTCGATTTGTTACAAAACCATCGTTGTTAGATTCGATACAAGAAAAGTCAGTCAAGTAATCAGCAACTTTCCCACCTCTCCAAGATAATTCTACCACGGCTATGTGATAGTTCTTTTGCAGCACTTCAGGGGTAGTTTCATTCCATATATTTATCATTCTCGTTATATGGAACTCAATGTTGACGAAGTTTGTTTCCTTTTAAAGGAATCTGATTGCAATTTAACACTATTAAATGGGTAAATTGTATCTATGATTTTTTTAAATATTTTTCTTGTAAGAGCTTACTTGTTAGTTTCAACATAGTTTTGACTATAGTTTCTTCAAACTCTGTACCTTTTTTTCTCTCATGTTCTGAGCCCAATCCCTTAAAATCAATGCCAATTCTTCTGCGATCCGATTTCCATCTAATTGATACTTTCTATCATTGCAATGCTTTCCATACATATTTTACTGTAAACTCTATTTTTAGTATATTTGATTCAATAATCTCAATAATATTCTAATCCAAATAAATACGTATCTATAGCAACGCGATAAAGTGGAAACAGCTTGTTTTCAGTATAATGTTGTACTGATTACTTGTCTTCAATTAGATGACCTCAAATTTATTGATATCATTGGATTTCTACTGGAGTGAAAAATTTCCATCAAAATCATCATCAGGCTAAAGCTGAGGTTTAAAAATTTTATGTTACTTGGTAGACTTCTATTTAGACTGACATTCAGTATTGACATTAGCAATTTGCCTCTTGAAAATAAGACTTAGTTGCACATCTGATCAACTTTTATGAAGAAATTACAAAGGAAATCACCATTTTTCAAATATTCACCAATATTTTTCTATATCTATTTATAATATCAATTACCACATTTCCTTGGTTGTTCCAATCTCTTCTTTATTGCAAGCAGCTCCAGAATATATGTCCAACCAATTTTGTCTAATTTCTTTTGCGATATATTGATATATATTGATGCACACTTTCAAGTTTCGAGGATGACTTGGTGTATTGGCCAAAACTAGATCAGGTTTAAAGTCTGAAAACTCCTATCTTTGCTGCCTCAAATCTAGGACCTGAGTTTAAGCTTTTAGACAGAAATATTTTTCATGCATTCCCGTCCAAACAACAGTATCGTTCATTGGTCCGTAGGTTTTCAAATTGACCTGGATATGTATGGCTATGCAATAATTCTCTCAAAAACACTGATCGCATCGAAGGTGTTGTGATGAATGTTTCACTTTTTTATTTGTTCATCCGAGATATTTAGAAAGAATAACCATTCCTTATCATTGATATATCAAGATGTGCGTATAAAGATATCTTTATTCGTGATATCGTGAATAAATGGAGTTTCTCTAATGTTTGTATTAAAGTGAGTACGTCATATAATAATTCCACATTTGCAAATGGAAAATTAGAAATGAATTTGTGATATTTCAATTTAAAACTGAGATCACTCAGATTATTCGGGTCATGGCCAAGTGGTATTTGGCTTTGAACATAACATGACATCGACTTATAGAAGAAGCTATGATTAAAGACAGGTGAAGATTTATTTGAACCTGTACTCTGCATACACATAATTACATTAATATATCTATCAGAAATTCCAGGTTTGATGAATTGAGGTCAATAAAAAACATGTTTATTTGAACGACGGATAGTTCCAAGAGTGAAAACTCTGCGATGTTTTCAACAACAAATAAAATTATTATATGTGTTCAAAAGCAATGTTTATAACTAGTTAGTGGATTGCTTAAAAAATATTATGGAAATTAAGAAAATGAACCATAATTATTGAGTATGCGATGCTTAAAAGTAGCTGTACCGATTAAACACTATCAGAACGCGAAAAAAGGCGTTTGTTATACCAGAAAACATGAGCAAGTGAGCAAAAAAATTTTTTTAGCATCCAATAGAACCCAAACAACATGTGATGATTCAGAATACTGTTTGGAACTATTTGTGTAAATTAGAAAGTATTTTTTGCATCGTTGTGACTAAACTTTGAACTATTACTATTTTACTTCACAATCAAAAGAGTAATCATGTCCATAGAAAAAAAATGGCTGATAATGTTGTACTTCAGGAAACACGCAGCATTCGGTGAATCGAATATTAGAAAATGGATTGTTATATTTCATATAGATCATTCGATTTTAGAATCGATGATCTTTCAAAAATGATTAATAAATTTACGATTACCTGAACTCAAAAAAAATGGGAGTGAGTTGTCAGTGCATTTAAAAATGAAAAGTCAAATTAATTTCTCTTGATGAATTAACATAGTTCTTTTATTCAATTTAAGTTTCAAGTGTTATTTACTGTATTTGGGCGCAGGACAAGTTTTGTGTTTAACATTTTGTGTAGTGTAGTCATATTTTATTATAACTTTTTATCCTGAAAGTGTCTCAATTTATATCGACAGAAGTCAATAAGGCACCAACTACTGTAGCTTTACGACCTAAAGTAGTTGCTAAATAAAAGATTATTCATAGTGGCGTATGTCTTTTAGCCTTATACTAAAATACCGTTTTGTGCTACCAAAAATCAGCAACTGCTACAGTTTAAGTGCTGTACAGTTAACAAGTACGTGCAGCGCTCCTCACGCTTAGATATAAATAGGCGTGTGGGTAAAGTGGTTGAAGAGCACGGTCATTTTCCAACCATTCATTATTGGACGTTTTAAAGAATAAAGTTCAATTGACATCTTCCCGAGCAAAAATATTCTTCAAATTAGACAATCCACGATGATAAAATTCAGTCAATTGAATTTCAAATTGCATGACGTCAACAATATTCTTCAGATCTTTGTCATCACTGGAACAGCAGTCTAATTTTGAGATCATCTTGAAGCAAACTATTCTTATAAATGAAACAAATAGCTCTTTACTAGCAAATACAAGATGTTCTGCCAACTATTTGTTTACTCAATGATGTAGTGACGGGTTTGTATTATCCGGAAAATCATTCTTATTTTCAAGAAAGTTAATGCAATATTCACAAACACATACTACATGTATTTTCATGTTAACTATATTTGAAAAACAAATTTTTTTTTCGATATTAATATATTCTGATAAGTATACATTACACATCAAAGTTCAACATACAACTTCAAGTTCTCAAGGTTTGTAGGATATCTTTAACCATAAAACTAATTTCAATTTATCTGCAGCTTATATTGAGCCGACTTCCTCATTTCCGTTAATTCTAAATCTACTTGTAATTCCACATTGTAAAGTTACTACGAGTTATTTGACTTTGAGTTGAGATAAAATATGGAAATACGTAAGTTGGAAATTTCAAACCAAGAAAATAAAATCGTATTTTTAAACGGAATGACTGTTTATTCTGTATAATTCACGAGAAATCCGTTTTCCTCATTTTAAAAGTTTGATGAAGTAAGAATCGATTTAAAACTGAGTGGTATACTTTTAATCAAAATAGTTCTATTTTGAATTTACTCACTTGTTAGCAGTGTAAACATAGAATTATTGAGTTAGAACACGAATGCCATTGAATGCCAGTATCTGCTCTAATTTAATCATAAATATTATGGTTAGTCTAACTATATTATAAAACAGTGTCGGGTGACACTGAAAATGTGGCTTACTCACGAATTTTATGAAAAATTTGATCTTTGTATATTTCCCATAATATTTATTAATATTATTCAATGGAAAATGAACAATGATTGAAAATTCAACATCAATAGTTAATCAAAGTAAGAAACTTCCAAAGCTTGTATCCTAAAATGTCAACAAGTGAGCTTGCGAATGCTTAATCGTTTCAAACGGAATATTGTGTACCACGCCTCTTATGGTTTTTGAAGAGTTTGAGGTGAATATCCGGATTTCAAATAACACCGAAGAAAAATAACCAGTGGAAATAAATCTGGTCACTTGATATAATCTTATTGCCGATGTAACCAACATATGGACTTCAGCTATAGATAAATATGGCGAATCTGACGGTTTGTTGTCTTCACTTGCTGACTGGCTTAGTATCTTTCTCAAAGACCAATCCATATAGGTCGCTATGGATGGACAAACTCCAGAAAGGTTTAAGGTGAACGCTGGTATTTCTTAGGGATGCCTCTTGTCGTTTACTATCTTGCTCCTGTACATCAACGATCTACTCGACACAACAGACAACCACCATCAATACCGATCTTGAAAACATTCTGGAGTGAAGTAGAAGCAGTTTAATGCAGCAAAGACCTGGGCTTCTATTTTTACAAAGAAAGGTGGCATGCAGTCGAAGATTTGGTCATTTCTGGACATAAAATATCACCATTACCGCAAACTAGTTTGTTGGGTGTTGAGGCTGAAAGCAATATGTCATTAAATAGTCAGGTGGCCAAATTAGCTGAGGCAGCTTCACAAAAACTTGTAGTCCTCTTTGAGACCAAAAAGCTAGTACAAAATGGTACTCAACTCATATACAGCAGAGAGCAATTCGACTTAAAGGCGGCTATGAGTTGACCAAAAGCATGGACAGCTTTGAGTATAGAAGTAAGGTCGCTGACCTGACTCCTTTTCAGCGATACTACCAAGCTACATATTCTTCCTAGCTGTCGATTATAATCTTACCGAGAGCAGCATTTTTAAGATCTACTCGACAGCCAGACTCATGAAAGCCAAGTTCGCTTGCGGACGTCCAGAACGTCAATTTTTTTCTTTGGAGAAGTGCAAGCCTGTGGATTCGGCTACCAAAGCACGTCTTTCTCGATCACCACAACTGATAGAAGTTTAAGATCAATATCCACTGGCATCTCCACACAGCAACTACTGGAGTGTAAAATTTTTACCCTCTTGCGCTTGCTATGAAATCTCGGTCTTCGCGTGGAAATACCGTCTTCAAGTATGGTCTAACCATATCATAAATGTGAGTTGGAGCATCAAACTGCTGGAACCAAATCTCTTGTACCTTCCAACACCGTTTATTAGTCGACTAATACCTGTAATTATATCGGTTTACGAATCCGTTAAAGCAAAATATTTTACTAAGTTTATTATCTCCATTTTAGCTGTTCTTTTCAGTCTCCAAACAGAAATTCTTATTTCACTGCCAGTTTCATTAAATTTCCCTAAATTTCGAAACACTGCAGTCTTGGAAATATAAGAAATTCTGTCAAGACATGTATCATCCACCAAATTAGTGGCTTCTTGAGACGATCTCTTCATATCTCCAAAACCAACAATCACCACCAAATTAATTCTTTCAAATTCAGCTAGTTTCGACATTAATAGTGCAATAATCTCAAATATCTTGTGAGATTAAAGCTGATAAAGCAACCAAAAAAGACTTAAATCTCAATTGAGGTATACGAATGAGACACAAACCTTGTACATATCACTGAATTCAGAATTATTGTATCTACCCAGAAACATCATAGACATATTGAATTTCTCATATATTCCTCGATGACGTCTTATAGCATCAAATGTCACATGAAAAAAAATATGCAAACACCATCACATATTATAGGAATTTGAAGATAAGACCATATGTCTCGTATTGTGAAGAAGTCGAAGAGACAGACCTCATGCAGAGACAGCTACAACTCCTAACTCCACTAGATTAAACCTAACAAACTCGATTTAGAAAAATATATGACAACATTTTTGGTACTCCAGATTCTCAAAAAACTAAGAGTTCCTCCTATGTTGCTGAGAAATATAGGAAGTGATTATGGTTAGAGTGAATAAAATGACCGATAATGACTATAAATGAAACAATAGTTTATTGACCAATTATTTTCATTTTTTAGAGTGAAAAGTAAGAAATAGATACTAAAAAATTACTAACTTCGATCTGACTTGTAACAGGAATTATTTATGAAGTCTTTGAGCATTGACCAATAATTTTGAGTCCTTTTCATGAAGTGAAACGCGAACCCTTTATAACTACCTTTATAAAGACGGAAGGAAAGAGAATGGTCCTCGTTGGTCAGATTTTGCACATATCTATATTATTTCACGTTACACCGCTGGAGGCTTGTACCTCTTCTAGTTTTCTTTACTTAACTAATTGATTGACACACTGATTCATTATCCTGCAGTCGAAGATATTTACTAAGGCTGAAATTGCTATAGTCTGTTCACAACTCAACCTTCCACTAACAAATGATTCTTGGGCTTTCCACTCCTAAGGAGATTAAATGAGAGGTGAAGATTTGTATGATAAAACGTGAATTTTGATATAGGATTTCTGTTTATTTCGAGGTTAAGAAAATAAGAACCTAGAATGGGCGAAAATCCCTAAGGAAGTTTTATTTAATTATTATCTCAATTCATTCTACAATAAACTAGTTTGGAAGTGCTCAACAATGTTCGAAAAAGAGTTTAAGTGTTAAACTAATAATCTTTGCAAAATTTATTTTTATTCACTTTTAATTTGACACAAAAATGATACGTAAGCGAGCGGGAGTGATTTATTTTCAGGAGGTGAAACACTTTTTGCAAATGTTAACTATCACTTTATTTAAATATTCTCTTCTGATGATATATCTTTAATGGTTTATTAAAAATAAAATTAAAATTAAAAATAAGGGGGAATGAAAAAATGTCAAATTCTGTATAATAATCACAAACCAAATATCTGAATTAAATATTATCTATGTATATATGAGACAAATAGAAAAAAGAAACTCCATATGATAAATCTATCTTTCCTGCAAAGACCAGCTCGTAGAAAGATATAAAGTTAGGCACCTACAGATTATCAAATAAAAATTCTCCTCTTTATTTGTGTGAAATTATTGCACCACAAATAATAATCACAGACATTTGGGATAATAATAAGTATAAAGCATAAGCATACGTCGTAATTTGAGTAATTCAACTAATAAAAGAATTCTTCTCGAGTGACACAAACACAACAATGATATATACGAACACGGTGAACTATAAGCAAATTACGCTACTCGAACAATCAAGTAACAGAACTCAAACTCAAACACTGCTAAAGGATAATTGTTATGAATCTTCTGCTGATTCCCAATATCATGATTGCATCGTGACTACAAATCTCAAATTTTGCAAACAAACATACCATCGGTCACGCCTCAATGCCTCTATCCTAACTTATTTGATAATCCTGGAATTATCCTATATATGCAATCGAGGTTCAAAATCCAGTAATACGTTTTTATAGCTCACAAGAATTGTAGAAGTTTATTAGTTAAAATAAAAAAAACGGCATATGCTGCCTAAAACATATCGGTGGTATCCGAGTTTATCATAATAATTTCACATGGGACATGGTAGAATTGGCAAGATTTTGGCTCTCAATTAGAAGTTGGGATAGCGTGGTGACCAATGGTTTGATATTTTTATTTTTATAAGAACCAAATAACAGTCGAATTTGCTTACATTAAAGCGTGTTTTTGTGTATATTGTTGATTAGGTTCATTTTTGATTAAATAAGGAATGCTCAATCTAGAACATGGTTTCTATTTCTGATGGCTTTTTGGGGTCAACTTCTCATTGTGCCAGACATTTGCTATTGATTGCGGGTGAATTCGTAGAATTGAATTCAAGTTTAATAAAAAAATTTCTCACTGATACAAAACGTTGTTGGGTGGGCGTATACAGCTGCTGCTGGTGTATTATTCCTCATCGATAATCACTAGGCTGGCGAACAAGTTCAACACCTTATAAGGACCGGTAACGTCGATGAAAGAACTCCGACAATGAGGCATTCGCTAATGGAATCCTAAAGACGAAATAATTATTCACACTATTTCTTTGTAGTTATTTCCATCGGAAAACGTTTAGTGTTCAACTTTCGTATTAGAATTCATAGAATTTTTCATTCAGACAGTTATTGAAACCTACATGACCACAGTAATCGTCCTAATAATACTTCACTCACCCATCATCCCAATAACACAAATAGTGAAATAACACATTGAACGCATTCACTATTGCTATATTTACTCTCTGAAACTTTTTCGTTTTCACCTTCCATTTTTTTGTTTAGCTTCACTTTTCCCATAGAAATCTCTCACCAGTATTAGTTTCTACTAGGTGTGTAGCTATTTGCTTCGTTGTCTGAGTAGGTGTGAGATGAACTACTTGAAATAAACGTTGTTCTTATAAACACATGCCTGTTTCAAAAAGTCCACAGATTACGGTTTGGACAGCTGTAGCTCTGGAGTAAATTTGACTGGACAACATGCCGACGTAAGAGCTCTCTCCATATACTATCAGTCTTTGATTGGACATTGGGCACCGTAGTTGAATTAGTTTGGTATACGTTGTAAATTTTTTTCCATTCAAACATTATACTTGTTCATTAATCTTATCGAATCGATATCGAAAAACTTTCTTCATTATAGTTCGTTGCATCTTATGGAGGGAGCTGCAAACGTAGCCTTTGGGGTTGAGACTGATAAATATGAAAAAATGTAACATAGTGAGAATTGAACCAGTTTTGATAAATAACTAAATAAATATAAAATAAAAAAAATTCAATTTCATTATATAGAAGAAAACCACAATGAGTAACAAAACTATAGGTGAGAGTAATAGGTAATAATTAGTATATGAGTCGTATATAAGTCCATACCAAAAATTAAACCAGTATGCAGCATGTCCGGAATTGTATATTATTATTAGAATAGAAGCCGTCTACAGAGCAGAAGGCACTTTCCAGTAAATGTGCCCTAAAAATATTGCGGATTGCTGGAAAAGATGATATCGATTTGATTTCAATTGGCAAGTGATTGTGAATTTTTTGCATTGTAAAATATTGAGCGATTAACTAATTCGGAACGTGGAGTAGGTAGGTAAAAGTTGTGCATGGCGATCCTAAGTGGATAACCGTGCAAAGACCTCTCTGAAATTGGAGAAGCGTACTTACGAATTAGGCAAACGGATTCAAAGATGAATAAAGAAGGAAGAGTCAGAATTTTTAATCTTTAAGCGAAATCCCTGCAGTGAGCCATGCTGTTTAGTCCGAGTACATATCTAACAGCTCTCTTTTGTAGTTTAAAAATTGGCTCAAATTGAGTCGTAAATTGTCATTTTGAAATAAAACGCTAATAGAACATTTTCAATGTAAGTCCATCAGTTCCAGATGAGTATTTATTTTTGATGTCATCAATTGTACTGCGAAGCTCTGCTAAAACTACGGGCATGAAGAAGAAACTGTGTAAGTTATCATCAGCATCAGGGAGATATGAAAGCGAATCATGCGTAGGAGCTATAGAATTTTATGAATATATGGCTACATTTACAAAGTAATTATTGAGGTTATCAGATGAAGTCCATTCAAAATGGACTATGTTTCTTTAGTAGAATTGGCCACTCTCCTATTATAATAAATAGCTTTAGCAGCTTTTATTGTCTTATGATAGATTTTTCTGTATAGTTTCACGTAATTTTTGAAGAAGACATTATCCAAGAATTTCCTAAGGTGAGATAAATATCCCATGTTCATTGCAGATATACGTGAACCTTTAATGGACCAGAGTTAATTCTGCTTATTTTTAATACGCCTGAGGGGAAAAGAATTGGATGCCAGACAAGTTAGTGTTTTCATGAATCTAGAAAATTCGAAGTCTACATCACCAGAGAGTATGTTCCAGTCAGTTATTTGAAAACTATGCTCGAAGTTTTGAAAACTTGTTTCCGAAAAGATACGGCATAATTTGCGAGGAGTATTTTTAGTATTGGATTTTAACGGAAATTTTGTTATTGCAGCCTCATAATTGGAGTTACCTGAATTAAAGACAGTACAGTCCGTGAATTCTGGATTAAACGATAACACGACGATAACACGACATAGTCTATAGTACTAGAACTGGTTAGTTATTTTGGTTGCCGTTATATGCATGCCCATACCAAAAGAATCAAAAATTGACTAAAGATATTCTTGACCAGAATACACAATATTGATATCGCCATATAGCCAGTAAGGTCAGTAGTTTGTTACAGAAAGTATGCACCTCAGCGTTAGGTGTTCTGTAAATACAAACAATATAGAGATCATAAGTCTTGTGGTAGACGATAGAAAATTCAAATACTTTCTTATATCATTGAACTGTGTTATTTCGGAAAAGTCTTTGTTTGTGGACATGTCATAGTAACTCCATGAGATAAATCAGTATTATTGAATCTAGCTACTGTGAGATAGTTTTTGACAAGAACAGGCTCATTATTATTTAACCAATGTTCAGTGATGGCAACAATCTCTGAAAATGAAGCTCCTCTAGTAAAAGATACAGTTCATCTGTTTTGTGTCTTAGTGATTGGATATTAATAACAAACAGGCCGAGCATGCTATCGTTCAGTCTTTCAGAGGGTACTTGCTTCTCTGATCATGTTATTTTAACTAAAAATTTTTTGGAGCTGTAGACGTTACTCCGTTGAAAAGAAAGATCTCAAGGCGGAAAGTGAAATCTGCTTCAACTTCGCCTAAGCCAATACTATAGGCGTTGTGGAAGCGGTAATATAACTCACGCAAAAAACCCACATCACAAGGGAATCCCTCTGATACTAGTGTTAGTTTGATGCTGGTATTTGTGTACCTTTCGAAGCACACGCTGGATGGCTGGTCGTGTAGATAGGCGAGGGATAGCCTAAGTGTTTTAAAGATTGTGGGATCCCTCAGCCTTGCTAATACATAGCGTCCATTTGTCTCATCCGGATATCGCGTTTGATTTACTATAGGTGGAGTCATCGGATCCATATGTGTGAGAAATTATCTATTTTCTCTTTTTTTTTATTTGGTAGTCCTGTTACAATGGTGTTGCGAATGATTTGTCTCAAACAACTAATTTGCCAATAAATAATTGAACTCAGTTACTATCCAAATGTTACCAAATAATCTGCTTTACAAGTCTTGTACATAATCTGCTGATTTTTCTTCTTACTCTGGTAGAAGCACACGTTTGGATAGTTACATTATTATAAAAAGGAAATTTAGAATACCATTGCAAAAAACATTCATCGCTATTATCTTTGCTAGCGCTAGCATCCCCTTTCAATTTAATTCCTCTAAAATGATTTTGGTGACACCGAAAGCAACAATTCATCATAAAAAGATATTTATGGGAAAATTGTAGTTATGAAAATTCTGGAAGATCTTACGAATTTCATTGATTTCAAATGAGAGATAATGGTGACCGCAGTCGAAATGTAGTTATCATGAAGTTGAATGAGAATGTCGCCTGCTGAATGTATCCATTATCACAACTGAAATTGTCTTGCTACTCAAATTCCACAGTTAAAATAGAATTTCGAAACAAATATCTTTGTTAGTAATCTATAGGCAAGAAACATGATCCAATCAACTGAGTATACAAAATTCTAATTCCTCTATTATCACGACAACATATATTTAAGTCGAACTATTTCCTAAAGTTTTGGAGGGATCAGATCACTTTCAATTTACCACAGAGAGAGAGAAAGAATAAACTGGCCTAAATAAAGAATATAAAACCAACATCCATAAAAACAACAGACAAAACTATTTCCTTCTCTGGAAATGTGAGCAGTCTGTCGTGGCATAGCATGGCATTCCAAGAGACAAGTCTTTCAATATTGTCAGGCTTGGTCAGGCATTCCGAATTTGTGAGATGAACATTTCTACAGCACTGGACTCGAAATTTTTAAGGGATTTATACATTTTAACATTAGCAATACTTAGAACATGAAAAGTCCAGAAAATAAGAGACCGTTCTCCATTCATAAGGTTTACATATGAAGGTCCACAAAAAGGGACGATAGTTTTCATATTATACAGAGCAACGTCTCATATTTCATTACCTTATTCAGGAATCCCATGATACGATGATTCAGTTACTTAGTACTTAGTTAATGAAATTGTATTTGATGTAGCTAAGTACATTATTCTTGAAAGTTTAATATGTTCAATTTATGAATTTGAATTCTGAATTCTAGTAGATGCTTTTGATCAGAAATACTTTACTATCAATTTCACGTTCTAGAACTTCTTCTATTTCACTGAGGTAGATTTAATGTAACACCAATCTCATTATGTGAATCATAAACTATTCAAGTAAGTCTTCTTCAAGATATAACTGATACCACAATTCCCCACAGTCAAAATGTAGTTACAGTTAACTGAATCTAGTTCAGTATTGGTGAGCTACATCATTAAATCATCGCGTTAATTTTAAAACGGATGCTTTGCCGAGTTGAAATGTGTGAAACGATACGCATTTTTTGACTAGGTATAAAAAAGCGACAAATTTTGTTAATACATTTTAACGGTTCTATCTACCACCACTCTTTTATAAAATTTCAAAACATATTAATTAGTAAAAGCAAGAGTCTCTTGAATAACAAAGTTTAGTGTACGGAGCTCATTACACGAAAGTCCGGAATTTTAAATAATATCTTGAACTCAGTAAATCACGCAGTGATTAACCTTAGACAGTAGGCTATTGAATCACAATGACGAGTAGTGACAGATGCTGCAAAAGTAGTCGCTACAGAAACACTAACACAGCATTGTCAGTGAAAAATAGTTCGTAGTCCGAAAAATCTGTTTTTTTATGGAATACCGTAAAATGTTCCTTGAGATCGATATCTCGACCATCCATCTCTTAATGTTGATATTGCTCAAAAGAATTTACTATAATCTGATGTGCAGGCTTGTACAACACGATATTGACGAATAGTTGCTACCATAAGCTGCTCTTCAATTGTGTGCGGTTTTCTCGACTTTTATTGAAGATATAAAACCATCAATGTGCTGTATAGATCTCATAGATAGTATTTCCTGTAGCATTTCTTCACGTGCTTGAAGTAATGGCAACTTCCTATTTCTCAAAATGTACTTATGTTTAAAGATTCCATAGTTTTGATTTGAAAGAGGTGGAATGAAGCCCAGTCCTCACTATATTGTCTGTTTTTTTCTCATATCTAATATTACAAAACTCGCAATTATCCTTCAAATGAGGGAGCAGATAGAAATAAGGACAAATACACGAAGTACGGACCTAAATCACTTCTTGATCTGATTAGTATATAGTCGTTCAATTAAAACACAAATAAACTTTCAATCTTTGTGCACTATTGTTACATAGTAGAATAGTAGGAACATATTTGTGCTTCTACTTAATCATGATTTCTTTCATCTGGAAATGCATATATGTACATACCTCGAAATGATTATTTTGCACAAAAATGTCTACCTGTATTGACATTTAATTGGTACGAACTTGTACACGCTGAACGACGTTAATTTTGTTAAAAGCACAACAAGAATACTTCCTACTAATACTACAGCAAACGTTACCTCTCCTATCCATTTCTTTTTGGGCATGCCTCTTCTTCTAATTCCTTCTCCCTCCATTTGTGCTCTCTTAGCCATTCTATTTCGATTCAACCTGCACACATGTCTCAACCAACTAACTCTTGGGGCTCCGAATATTTGCATATTATTAAGATTGTTATATATTTCTTTTAGCTCTGCATTTGATTTTCTTTTTACAGCACCCAGTATTTTTCAGAATACGTTCCTTTCTCACACTTCTTTATTTTTCATCACTCTCCTATGTTAAAGGACTAATATCCATCAATACAGTCGGCCTGATCATTATTTTATACAATTGCTTAGGAGATTAGTATTGTTTTAAGAAAATTATTCTACTATCATTTTCTATTCAATTTCCTAGCTGTTTCATCTTATCATAATGTATTTGTATTCAGCACCCTTAGATAACCGAAGGACTATACTTTTTCAAAATGATATGAAATTTTGACGATTCGACCTATAGATCTATAGATCACCTACACCATGAATACCAAAATAAAATCAAAATAGAAATCTGTTTCAACATAGAAAAGTTTATTTTTCCTTAGGTTTAACATATCAAAAGTATGTAGCAGCCATCAATCAAATTATTTGTAGTTTTATTAGAATTTCCAAAATATAAATTTTACTTAAATTATTTAGATCTTTTTTTATCATTTATAGCTTTCTCGTTCTTATGAATATTTCTAAAAAGATTTTTTGACTTTTATAATTAAATTTATATTTTTTTCTTTTATTTCGTGGTTCGTTATTGCAGTTTTTTTATAGTATTGATGAGCTTGTAGTCTATTTTCTAAATACTAAGATATCTGCTCTATAGAGAAAGCCTCACAATCAATGCAAGGTAGTTCATATATTCATATATAATATTACTTTTGGTTTTGGGTATTTCAAATTTTAGTTTAGTGAAATATTTGGATAATGTATTATATCTTTTATGACTAATACCCATGACATATTTATCGAAATGATTCGATAGTTGTTGGGAAAGTCCTTGTACATATGGTACGGAAAAATGTTTTATGTTTTGATGTTTCGTTTCTGTTTTGCTTTCAATTAATTGTAGTATCTATTTATCCTCTTTTTGAATATGTTGCTCATCATTTTTTCCGAATAATTATTTTCTTTCAATGCATCTAAATTCAGGATCTGATAGCTGGATAGATCTATCAGCCAAACCTATTATCACTGATCTTTTTTGTGACATAGGATGATATGAGCTGAAATTTAAATATCTTGAGGACCAAGTTGGTTCTGTATACCATTTTGTTCTTAGGTTATTAATTTTATACATTAGGACATCAAGAGAATTAATTTCATTATTTCTTTCAATTCCGATTGTGAATTGAAGGTTTTATGATGAGAATCATTCACGTAACGGAAAGAAAGTTTGTTTAAGGCAGTTTCTTCAAGATCTCCTATTACTAATTGTGCTATAACATTTGATATTGAAGCTACCAGAGTTTATGTTAAAACAGATTTCCATTTTGATTTACTTTCATTTTGGTATTTATGATGTAGGTGATCCATTGATTATTATTAATACGCAAATTGTCAGTGTCAAGTCATATTTTGATAAAGATTGCAACAGGTCGAAACATCAAAATTTTAATCTGTCTTTCGAACCCATTAGATCGATATCTACGTCTTTGAGAATTTGGTAATTCCAAGATAAAGTTGTCATTACGAAGTAAGTTTCTAACAATTAGTTGAAGAATGTTTTTACTGACCATTTGATTGTGATTCGGATCATTGCAATAATTGAACATACATACAAATATCGTAATAAGTTCTTCCCAAAAGTATCTATGCTCAATTTTATAGCGTGCCACTTTCTGGATAAGGAAGAAAAAATAGCCTAGAAACCATAATATCTAGACAACGTATGTATCATACTGAACTCAAAGCTATACAGGGGTGATTCATGCAAAAAAGGGGATGATTGCTCTATAAAATTAAGATAGGTCTTCTTTAAAACAAATTTCCTCAGTCCATCTCTTCCTGCGATATCACTCTTGTAAGGTGGGGACTAAAATTATGTTTTTATTTACTTGTTTTTCCAAAATTTCAGAAACTTGAATTTTCGTGCACTCGCAAAGAATTAACAATTGCTATTTTTACAATATTTCTTCTACATTTTAGGGGGTTAGAATTAGCAGTCCTCACTTTATTTCATATCAAAACTTTTTTCTAGATGAAATAACTAAAGTTTTTCATAAAAACCAACAGCTGCAGAGGAAAAAAATAAACACCATAATTTATCATTCCTTAATAAATTGATTGATGCTGGAATCACCAACATGACAAAACGAGAAATTCTTATTTGGCATCCAACCATTTGTGTGTGATTACTAGCCAATAATCATTAGTTGTTGAAATCTGTTTCATCAGACTTTGAAATTATTTCTAGTATCACTTTGTTGTTAATTCAGTGCAGTTCTCACTAGAACGAGCTTCTCATCGCCTACATAGGTATGTAGAGTCAGAAACTCTAATTGAAGATATGTAAGTTGAACAAAACTGATGAAGATATTGAGGAGATAGTCATTTCAGATGAATTATGATATATCAACAAATGTGGTGGTAATACTTGCCTGGCAATTCATATATTTATATAATGAAGATTAAAATTTTTATTTGCTTACGACTTGTTCAACATCATCACCTAGAAGATTGGGACATTTATCGTAACTGTAGATAAGTAGAAGATTTTCGTTGAGTTATTTTGAAGATTCTCGTTGATTTGGAACTGCTGTCTTCCTAGTTACAGTAAAGTGTACGGTTAAGGCGTGGAAAAGCGTTGTCATGGATTACCTCTGCACCAAAAGTCACTATTCTTCTCTGTTAGTTTTGAATGGCTCTCCGTTAATATCGTGACGTTTAACAGTGAACAGTTGTTATTAACACTTGGCGAGAGAAACAATGACGCAGTCATGTTTAAGTTACAGTAGTACAATCCAGACTAACATCTTCATGACTGAGGGTGTAGTGCGATTATTGTGCAATCGTCTATAGTCCTCCCATTATTCGTAGCATCTGTACTATGTGATCGGAGGTTCAACAGCATATTATGTGCTCTTAGTCTTTCTACCGGGTAACTATGAGAGAGCCTATTATGGAGGCAGGTTAAAAATGTCTTTGTAAATGATGACTGTTATAATTACATTAAGAAGTATAGCATCAGCTGCTCTAAGAAAAATATTTCAAACTGACCAAGAAGTGTCAAGTATTGTGACAGTGAAACATGAGAGAGAACTGACGAAACACGTGTAATGGAGAAAAGCAAATGTAACAACCTTCTCTTACAGGCTGATAACAGGACTAAAGATCTGCTAGACCAATCATTCCAATCCATTTATTGTCGAATGGTGTGAAATCAAAAGCCTCAAAGTATACAAGTTATTTCTGGAGAATCGAACTGAGAATAAAACTGACATATCGAGAAAATTTGATGGATTCGAACTTTTTAGCGAGTTATATGAAAGATATAGCTAAATCTTCAAACAATATTTGGATGTTGTACGTTATTCGTTATTTTGAGCAGAATCCTTTGATAGTACTGTTCACTCGCCACAAAGATGAGCTGAATCAGTACGCAACAGCAAAACATCTTATGACTTGTGGAAGAGAACCTCTATTGGCAATTATCAGAACAATCTAACCTCAACAAGCAATGATATTGTTGTGATGAAATATGATATGATTACAGAGGCAATAAAAGAGTCAATCGATGAAAGAGGGAATAATATCAGAAACAAATGCAAAACGGAGGAAAAATCAAATAATATTCATATTATCATCAGTCAAAAATAAATCGGATATTTATTCCATTTCTTAGAACTTTTCATATCCATTTTTTCTAATTAATGTCTTCAATTTCAAGTTTATTCCAATAAATGAAATTTCTGATGAAATAAATTATTGGATTACATGTCACTTCAATTGTTTACAACCTAGTACGGTCCTGTATGGGTGGTATCATCTGTTACTTGCATTTTCCCATGTCCTTAAGCATACTGAAATCCCGAGCTACCCGGGAGCTGGAAATACAAGGATAATTTATGGTCAAGTCGATAGGTATCTGGAATTTAATGATTAAAATGGAAATCAGTCAATTTCGTGAAGGATGAGAGCTAAAATGAATTGAAAAAAGCAAGGGAGTGAGGCTCATAAGTTTCATACTCTCTAAAGGAAAGTCAATAAATTCATTTTTAAGCAAAAATATTTTGAATAACTGTCAAACAGACGTTATCCTATCAGAAACCACTAAATTGGATGCTTGAAGGTTCTGATCTGATTATCCTCTGACTATGTACATATATTTCGAGATTATACTCAATTTATACTTTACTTATACTCTATTATATCTGAATAAATACACTCGCGGGCCTCACATGTTTTCTACGAAGATCATTCTATGTATTATAAATATGAACAACTGAAAACAACTATGGAAATGCCTATTTGTGGGAACAAAATATATTGCTCGAATAGGTCCGTATATTAATAAAAAAACTTTAGTGTAATATGCATAGTTTTATATTTGAAAAAAAAAATAAATTTGATGAAAAATTCATCAGTTTCCATTCATAACTACCGAAACTAATCTAACCTATGAACATTTGAATCATGAAAAATAGTGAATAGAAGTAGAAAGAAATAAATTTTTCATGGGAGAGAAAGTCGGTAGCGAGGAAGTTTTAAATGAAAAACTGAAAGTTTAAGTGATATATATGATTTAACTAATATGATATAAATTATTTAAAAAGATTAACACAGTTCACATTTCTAACTAATTAATTCCCAGACGATAAATATATAAGTATTGTGAAATATATTAGAGTTACTACACTTTGGTGCTCAATTCTGCCACAGTCCCACGACGAAAACGTATAAAACTGTATAAAACTATAATACCAAGCTTTCGGGAAGTGTTCTCCCCATCATCAGAGAAACTACAATATAAATGGAGCCATGAGATGAATTCTAAACCATGTGTAGAATATGTTTATTTTAAAAAGAATATTTAAGATTATTATGTCCTAAGAAGTGACTTGAGGTGAATTTGAGGATGTATTCCTAGATGTTAACATATTATTGTGAGCCATAAGTGGAAGATATTCGTGATAACTAACTCACATTGATTGCGGAAGATGTAATTGTTGAATGGGTTCAAAACTCATGAATTATATAAAAATATGTAACACATTTTCAGTAAATACCATGTGACGTCTATAATTCATATTCATATATTAATATTATTGATGTATTAACTTCTACCTGGGGCTGGGAAAGCTGAATGACATTTGACCATCAATGGTGGGACTGATGTTCTTCCTAATATTTATAAATTCACCACCAAAGAATGAGAATATTGTGACAATACAATGTAATAATATGTTTATTGTATAGAAGTAAAAAAATATAGAAAATTAGTTTAATTGATTACTTGACATACATTTGTATTCCTAAAAATTATGTTCTCACAAATCCACAGCTTTTATTATCTCTTCGTTGGAAAAAAAATTATGACCTCTCAAACTTTTTTTCAGTTAAGTAGAGAGATGATAGTCAGACGGAACCAAATCTGGTGAATAAGGGGGGTGTTCTAGTAATTAATTTTTTGCATGACAGGGGCGTTGTCCTGCAAAAACAAATAACCTTTTGATAGGATAGCTTTCCGCGCCTTTTCTCTTTAACTTTTTCTTGCAGAGTGTTCAGTAATGTCTACCCTTATCCAAAAAATCAATCATGATTACTCCATGGCAAACCCAAAAAACTGAAACTAGAACTTTTCCAGCAGTTTTTTGGACACGAAATTTCTTAGGTCTTGAAGAACCATAGTGTCGCCATTCCATCGATTGTTGCTCTGTTTCTGGATCGTAAAAATGTACCCAAGTCTCATCCATAGTAACAATTCGGTTTAAGAATTCCACATCGTTTTCGAATCGAGCACAGATCGAACGCGATGCTTCTACCCTTGCACGCTTTTGGTCAACATTCAAACATTTGGGGATTCATTTTGCAGCAATTTTTTCATATTCAAATTGACGTGAATTATACGATAAACGCGTTCGTATGAAATATTCGGTGCTTCAGATATCCGTTTTAGCCCAATTCGACGGTCTGATAAAATCATGTCATGAACTGCATCGATATTTTTGGGGACTGATACTGGCCTTTCCGATCGGTGATCATCTTCAATGGAAAATTTACCTCTTCTGAAGCTTGCCGTCCAATTTTTCACAGTCGCATACGAAGGACATTGATCACCAAGGATATTGAGCATATATTCGTGAATTTGCTTACCTCTTAACCCTTTTAAATACAGCTACTTGATGGCTCGATACTCCAATTTTTCGATTTTCGCAATTTCGGTGGACATCTTTTTTCTTTTATTTATTGCGTAGCTCTGGTTTACTTTTTTGATGTCAAACTTCACACTGATACTTCTAATACGTTATTGTTTATGTATGGAGTTGGTCTAGGCTAACTAGATACCAACAAATCCTCTTATATTTTCCAAATTATACATTCGAACATCATGAATTTTTTGACGTAATAAATAATTCTACACTACTATCTGAATATCAGTTAAAAATTTGTAACTTTCACACGAACAACCTCTATAATCTAAATAAGGCAATAATGAATTTTTAAATCGATTTTTCAACAAAAGATACTCTGTGTTTTCCTCGAAATTTATGGTTTAGAAATATGTAGATTTTTTGATAATTGTACATGCCAAGGAAGTCATAAAGAGACATTCTGTAGAAAAATATCATAAATTGTAATTATTTATTGAACATACTTACATTGAGGTATTAAAACACATCGTGTTAATAATAATAATAATGTTTCTTTATGGCTAACGGTTTCATTGGCATGTACAACGATGTGAAAACCTACATATTTCCTAAACAATAAATTCAATCGAGTTAAACAATAGTTCATTTTTGTTGAAAATGGATGGAGAACTAAATTTTTCGTATCTTCAGACTATACAGATAATCCCTGTAAAAATTACAGATTGTTAGCCGTTGAGCCTGAGCCGCCCCCGTCCTTTAGATAGTATTGTATAATTATTCATCCCTTCAAACACACTATGTGGACATATGTAAGCATCTATTGAAAATTCATAATGTATAATTTAGAAAATATACTAAAATATAAGTTCTGATTCCGTATTTTAAAATTTGTTTCATGTCACAGCATTATTTTCACGTCATCCACTTACTCCCGAAACGGAATAAAAAAGAAACTAGCAGATCAAATAATAAATTTATTTGATTCAGAAAATGTACAAATACCGTTTTCAATAAAAACTTTATCGCTATGTGTGAAGAGAGAATACCATTTAACACGTTGTGTTATTATGAGTTTGCTAATAAATTGAGTAATTTAAAAGTCAAACAATAAGAAGAAGGCGGGCTAATGAAATAGACGGGAAAATATGGAGGCCGCAGTCTGAAAGTCCCAAGCAGAAATTTATAGTTTTATCGGCTATTCTTATCGTGGCCTCGAAGAACCTGATTTATTCGAAGGGTTGGTATATGAATACTCTACTATTGATTTACTGATGACATAAATAGTAAATAAGTCGTGTACTCTATCACCACCCCATATTGTTGTGTACTTCAGTCGAGCATAGTCCAGGATATTTATGTTTTATATTCAAGTTCTCCTGATTTTGCACTATTTCGTGAAAAATTTACTGGTTATTGAAGTGGAAATGTCCATGCTCAATCAATTCAATTCAATTACTGTCATCGTAGTGCAAATATTAGGCGAATATCTAAATTTGAGCTCGTACTATTGCAGAGTTTGTTGATGATACTGTCGTAGTAGTCGCAAGTTATCAAACAGTAGCAAACATCCATCAATTAACACTAAGATTGCAGAATGTATATCAAGTTCAATTAAAACCAATCTGTTCATGTTAACGTTAAGCAATAAATGCTACCGAAATATTCAAGTAACCATTAACAATGATTTGAAATTTCCAACTGTGTTAGATATATAAAGTTATGATAAAGTAATGCATAAAACGTACAATTTTCGTTTTAAAAAAATGTGGAAACAAGTCAAACAGTTTATTCCATTCCTCGTCTTTTGACATAAATAAAAAAAATAGTACATCAAAATTTGCCAAAGTTATAGGTCACGGATATTTTTTTAAATAAGAAGCTTCATCGCATCACTTAATAAAGCTCAATTTTCTTTTTTTTTAAATCATTGGTTTTTATATTTTTTATAAATGTTAACCAAGTTCAATCTATTATCAGATATTTCACCAATAACAGTAAATAGACGTTGATCATGGGTTTTTGTATCAACTACTAGGATAACTAAAACATTTCCGGTATTATTAATATCGTTACAAATCAATTTATATAATTCTTTCCTTCGCAGAGTTTCTGCAATTCCGAATATCAAAGCAACCTGAAATTTATATATAAATGTTAACCAAGTTCAATCTATTATCAGATATTTCACCAATAACAGTAAATCGACGTTGATCATGGGTTTTTATATCAACTACTGGGATAACT
The DNA here is from genome assembly GCA_026230145.1 of Diorhabda elongata. Classification (NCBI taxonomy): domain Eukaryota; kingdom Metazoa; phylum Arthropoda; class Insecta; order Coleoptera; family Chrysomelidae; genus Diorhabda; species Diorhabda elongata. The sequence goes on from CM047935.1 coordinate 9,904,027, forward strand.
AAAACATTTCCGGTATTATTAATATCGTTACAAATCAATTTATATAATTCTTTCCTTCGCAGAGTTTCTGCAATTCCGAATATCAAAGCAACCTGAAATATTTATAAGTGATATCTAAGCTCACATTAAAATTTTTTGCTGTCATATCTTATGCAAGAGATAATGATCGTCTGCATTTGCAACAGAAACTTATTAATATCTTTACGGGCAAATGAGTTTCGAGTATTTACTGATATCTCCGTCATTACTTATAATTAGGGCGCCTTTCAGTTTTGAATAAGTGGACCAAAGTGTTGAAAACTTCCACATAACGGATTTTATTTCAAAGTAAGCTAGTAACACTCTTTCTGTGAAGCTGTTTATGTTTTTTTTAGTACGCCACTCAATTAAGAATTATATTCCGTTGAATATAGTTTCCTGGATTTCTCAGGGAGAAGATTCACAGTCGCTGCAGTTGCCGAATGAACAACATCTTCTGGTGTGCAGTTTTAACTTTCTTCACTATTACTCTCCATCATTAATGATAATATAACACTTAATTAGAATTTTCTCGAACGAATTGACAGATTAGAAATGCCACTGAAATTATGAAACGATAATTGAATGTAGCTTGTAATGTACTATTTTTTAATAAAGTAACAAAATTAACAAACAACTAAAGAAAAACTATAGTACTAGCATTATAGAAAATGATAATTCATGTACACCAGATTTTTATAATATCGATCGTTTTCAGTTCAAACCCCGTTTAAGCTTTTTACTGGAACTAGAATCTGATTCTCAATCACTATTTAATTGAAACGAACTCATGGCTCCATCCATTATCGTGGGGGCAACATTTAGTTGCTTGTTTTACTTTCATATAACTGAATAAACAACATTTTCGTGCAATAGTACGCAAACTCAATTTTTACCGTTCTCAGCACAGTCCGCGAAATTTAATTTCGTGGCCGTTACTGTGGGTAACGTCACTCAAATTTGAATATCATTTCCAGCTTTGATATTTCTAAAATACTACAAAGACAAATATTATTTTTCAATGAGTATCAACAAATACCTAAGTACTTTCATTATTTAGGATGAATATTAACATTGTTTGTATAGTTTGTATTATTACTTATTTTACTTATATTTACTTATATTTACTCAAGCAACTACATCTAGTGTTTCTGAATAATGGTTGTTGCCTACATTCAAACCGGATACTATATCACCAGAAATTGAGTTGGAAATTTGCTTCTTATTTTCGATAGAGCCTTCTATATATCCTTCCGCTACTGTCGTGTACTTCCATCCACCGTAACGTTTAAGAATTTACATATCAACTCCAGTATTGGCAAGCAGCGTGGCAGAACATCTCCGAAAACAGTGACCCGTGTATGTTTCAGGATTTGGTAATATGCGTTTTGTCACGAGCTGTCACAATATTTTATATAATATATAACTGTTCTTTCGGTATGTTAAAATGTTATTTCGTGGCGTAAGCATACAAATAACTATTCATAATTCATTTGAACTTTGGAAGATTCCGTTTTAATATGTTCCTTAAATTTTCTCTTACAAGGATTCTAAATCTTAGATTATAGACAAAAAACTTATAAATCTGTTGATTGTGATACATTATGGCTCCATATTTCATAAGATGTTTGAGTAATCTTAAGCATAAGATGGTAACTCTTAAGAAAACACAGATAAACAATCAATAATTCACTTTTGATCAATTCGCGGGTGCAGCATCAAATTATAACAAGTCTAATTGATGTGAATACAAACATCAATTTATTTCATATGAAAACAAAATGAGAGATCAAACAATATTTATAACAAATCTGTACAATTTTGTGTAGTTTATATTAATTGTTTCTTTCCAAATATTATTGTTAATCAGTGGAATGTGAGCTAGTCTAATTATAAAATCAGTTTTGCCCACAGACAATGGTTTAAAATATTTCTTGAATGCTTATACTCATTGTTCTTTATTGGATTTGAATTTTCGTTCCAGTATAGTACTATACTGTTTTCAACACACTTATATTAGCTTCACTTGTATGTGGGTTTGGTCGATTGTAACTTTCGTTTAGACTGAGGTCGCACACATAAAACATGTAGGTAGACCGATTACCGGCAACCGGCGCAGATAAGCGCCGATAATTTAGGTAGCTTATCAATCGTTATGGACAAAGACAAAACTTGTCAGAACTTGTAACAAGCGTAAACCGGCACTGACGAATTTACCGGAATGAATTTTCAATTCTTTGTCGCTTGTTGTTGTCGCCGGACGTGATCACATGATTGTTAAATAATGATGGATAGTGAAATTTTTATTGCCGCAATTTTTAGAAAACCTGTCCTATGGGACAAGCGGTTAAAATTTAACAGTAATCGAAATGTTACGCAAAAGTTGTGGAATAAGATAGCAACCGAAATGGAAATGGATAAAGAATGTGTGTTAGTTGTGGAAAATTAACGTATTATTGAAAAAGTTTGTAAGGATATATATCTATATATCTAATTGTTTCAGCTGTATTGGACGGCCTTACAGCACTCTGATTTTCACAGTTCTTTTGCACAATTTCTACTTCAGTTAGGTGTTTCTGAGAACCTTCCCTATCGATAAGGGTGTAACATAAACCACAAATACATTTAATAATGTTATCTATCTATCGCTATTTTAAATTTGTTATTTCAAAGGTATATTATATTGTTTTTCGAACTCTAGAGAGTCTGCTGTTGAAACATTTGTGTTCTATGGGCAAATTTTTTCCTCCAAAAGGTTTAAATAAAAATTCCATAAGTGTATAGGCTTCGTTCCCGATATGACAAAACTGACTTATGTGACTAATAAGTTCTTGTTGATTTTTGTTTCGTTGGATCATATTATAACCAATGTGTTCAGTATGTGTTTATTCATTGAACAAATAAGGTTCTACTCACCTGATCGTTTTCTTCGGAAAAAATTGGCTGTTTGTGTCAGTTGAACCACGCTTTTGTTAAGCATTGTTCAATTTTTCCTAAGATATAATTAAATATGTCTAGTGCCATCCCCAAGTACTGCCAAAAGCATTGCCCATCTTGCTTCAAAGTCAAGAAGAGATGATGATATTCTCCATAAACTGCTTGGCCTTGATTCACTAGATGTATTCTGTGCCTGGCTCTATTCGTAACAACACATTTTCCAAACTCTTTGTCTAAGGATGAACTTGACTCCATGAAATCGGTTTTGTCACTGGTAAGCAATCAGTGTCGTTTGTGTATGTACCAGGAAAAAAACCGGTACTGGTTTCCAGCGCCTACAGTAGGCTCTGGATAATCTGCCTTCTAGATGTGTGCAGCTCAATAGCAGGTTGACATTTGATGAAAATTCCGGACGTCTGAGGATTCGAACCTCCGATCTCTGTGTTGGAAATTGAACACTTGGACAACCTTACGGTTCCATAAAAGTTTCGAGGAGATATAGGTATCTAAGTAGCGAAACCATCATATGAGAGTGGTATCAATTAAATAAATATAGTTTGAAGAAAAAACAAAAAACAGCTTTCATAACATGTGAAACTAAAAAGTGAAAAATGAATATTGTTCAAAAAACTGAAAAACACGCTTTCAAGGCACATTAAAATAAAAAGATATAAATACTTTTCAAAATAAGCTTAAAACAATGATAATAGTATTTTTCATTTATTATAGTCGTAAGCTTATTAAAAAAATTCTTAGTTTGCGGTGCTTCATAGTTTTTCTAAAGTATATTTATTACTCTTTTATGCCATGCATTTCCCTGCTAATGTCATCCTTATGACAAAAATCACAAAGTTTTTTCATCCTGTTAACATTGGAGGCGATGTGATGGGACTGGCTAGTGAATTACGTTCTACTTTTGCCACAGACTCTCGTAGTATACGAGGACTGTTGTATGTAAAATGTATTTCTCTAATTTGTTTTTCTATACGCTGCTTTAGTTGCGTGCATCCTTTCTTCGGATCTAATTTCCTTTCCTGACAAATTTGTTCAGCATGAAGTTCAGAATTTTCTTCTATTTCTGTAAATTTTTGTAAAGCAGTCTTTTTGAGCTTCTGAGACATGGATAGTACTCAGCATATATTAGCGATCTATCATAATATCATATAGATCTATAAGTCTGCTACCTTCAATGGGCAAGTTGCTAGAAAAACTACTCGAAAAAAATATAACCAATCATTGATCAAGGAAATATAATACCAAATCATCAATTTGAATTCAGATACGAGCATTCATTCATAGTTATTTCTTTGTTAACTACCATGATGAACAGACACCACTTTATAAAATAAACACCCGAGTTTCTAAGGCAATATCCTGAGACCGCTGTCTTACCTCATCTTCAGGGCGATTAACCAACTAACAGTTATGTATTAGCAGCTACATTTGCAGATGACACTACCATACTAGCATCACACAGAGATCCTATAATTGCATCAAATACATTCCAGATTTATCTTAACAAAACAGAAGAATTGTTGAAGAAATGGCGCATTAAATCAAACGAATCGACAGTACAGGTAACCTTCACCAACCGCAAAGGCAAATGCCCAGAAATGATTCTAAACGATCAAGCTCTACCACAACATGAAGATGTCAAATATCTTGAGACTATAAACTAGTTAATTTAGCTCTGTTACTCAACCAAAGAGACCTGTTCATATCTGCACCGTGGTATACGTTGACTTTGAGTTAGTCACCCTGAACGACCCCTGGGTGTGAAACATATAGCCTTAATCCCTCCTATGCGATAGTGACAACAGGTGATATTTTCAACACTGGATAATTGAACGATGTCCTTCGGCAAAAAAAAGATAAAATCATATATTATTAGTCGGTGCATATGAAAACAATAAAATATTTAATCACCAACCAATTTAACTTGATAGTTATTTTAATTCAATAATCATTACACTTTTGAAAGCTATTGATATAAGTTTCAGAATGCAGCTCTTAATTTCTGTGAAAATAGTAAACTATCTATCTTTTGTATCGCGATTTCAGCAAGTTAATGATATTTTAACACTCAATAATGCTCAATAAATAGTAACATATACTTACTTTTTTTAAAGCAGAATGATAATTGAATATTGACACTTCAAACTTAATGGTTAAAATATAACCTCAAACAGTCATCAACTGCCGTTTCGCGTCAGCGTTAATAGGTAGGATTTTAGGAGCTTAATATGGGAAAAAATCGAAAAAAAAAATAGTTTAATAATAAATTTCAGCTTTCTTCTTTGCACTACTTGTTAGAAAAATGATTAATTGCGTAAATTGGGAATAGTCTCAAGCGAAATCACCCTCATCACTATTATTAAGTGCTGTTGAAAAGCTAATCTATCAGGTGTTGATAGCACCTGATAAATTACCCTATAAGAATGAAAACTAAGTAGAAAACAACGAAATTATTGATGACGGAACAATTTTCACCGGAAAAATAGACGTCTGCCCTGATAGTACAACAGTCATTAAGGCAAGCAAATAAAATGGACGTTAAAAAATACGGTAGAGCTATCGAGTCTTTAATAGCTTAGCTTACCTTGAATTACGCGATGGAACATCCAGATGTTACAGAATTATTTGGAAAAGTAAATCAGTAAATACGAAAAACGGTCGTGAAGGCAAAAACTTTAAGCAATTTTTGAGACGCAATTTTAGCGCTTTTGGTCAATAACATAGTAATTTATTTCAATGCGAATCAGGGAGGCTCTGTTGAGTACAAAAATAGTACATGTTTCCAAAAATGCGGAAATTACAGAGAAAGATCAATCAAAAGCTATTCATGCGACAATTTCAACAGTAATAATTTTAGCTGTCACAATAATGGAGATTTTCGGAGTAGAAATCATCTTAGACATATTTAGCTACCGACACGGTTACAGAGAACATTTAAATCACCAACTCAGCATATAACTCGAAGGATCAGACAACTAGTGCAATTGCGTGTAATAATAATCAGGGAGACAATAAAGTCTTCACCCTTTACAGTGATGACGAAATTTGTATAACATTCATAGTTTCATTTATAGTTCAGTTACAGCTTTAAACAAATTCATTAGATTCGGAAATATTTGTCAGCGTAATTTATTGATAGAAATTGATAAGATAAGATGAATATAAATGGAGTAGCAGTTTCAAGTTTTCGCGGAGAATCGACAATCATCTTAAGAATTAAGTGAATATGAATACAATTAATAGTAATGCCGTGATTTGATATCAGAGATGAGATTTTTGAATAATTATGAAATGATGACAAAAATGGACTATGAGAGTTATACTATTCCATTTATAGTAGATAATACAAAATCGAAATTTGGAAAAAATACAGGGTGTAAATACTGGCGAGATATCATGGAACTTCAGTCGAAATGACCGAAAGTTTGTTCTATGGCGTGATGAAATCCTGGATGGTGTCGTTATGGCTGATGCGATAGTAAACCTAATGAAGACAAATTCCAATTTGGTTTTTAAATTCACATATGATAGAAGAATAACTATCAGAAACTTCAACCTAAAAATATTAAACGCTCAAGAATATGAAATGACGTATTTTGAAACACGAGTCGGTAAAAAACATATTAACACGTTAATGGATATTAAAGTCTGAATACAGAGTGTTTCTAAATTCATGCGATAAAATTCAAGAAATGATTGCTCTTATGAAATTAATATGGGTCTTTTCTATAACAAAATTTCCTGAACCCACCCCATTCCGAGATATCACATTTGAGTTGATGACTAAAATTGAAATTTCATTTTTCTATCCTGAAATTTCAGTCATGCTAGACACTAAATTATGTTTTCGTGTACTAGCAAAAGACTAACTGCGAGTACTTTTTCAATATTCATGTTATATTATACGGGAATGAAATTAGCAACCCTTACTTCATTTCATATCAAAACTATTTTACAAGATGGAGATCTATGAAATAAACTTTAAATTCTAGTAAATTTTTTTGCAAAATCAATAGCTACAGAACCGTGATATCTCGGAGAGGGATGGGCTGATGAAATGTTATTATAGAGAAGACCCATCTTAATTTCATTCGAGCAATTACCTGAATTAACACCTTGTATGTTGTTGATGTGTTGTGGCATCACGATTTTACGACGTCTGTGCACATTCTTCCCTTCATCGCTTTTTTTGAGGCACAGAGTACTGCAAAGCTCAAATTAAAACGTAATGAAATGTGTGTACGGTGGCACTGGGGAGAGATTATATACTACTCAACTCTAAAACATTGTGAAACGGTCGATTCTCTTTCAACAATTGACCAGAGAACAGAAGTAAATTCAAAAAAGGCTCCAAAGTTTTGCTTATAGAACGAGCGTTGTGCTCTATCCCAGCACAAAGCTGCACACGTTTAAGAATTCGACAAAGATTGACTTTACTTGGTTAGGAAATTCCAATGTATCCACTGTTTAGCTCGGATTTTGAAATGAGAAATTTTTTTTCTATACAAAAATTTGAATGAGATCCATAACAAGTTTGTCCAACCCGAAAATGACTTTAACATACATATATATTGCAAACTAGTAATGGCCTATAAAAAACTGTTCCTTTCTCATAATTAATGCAGATAGAACAGTCACAGGTACTTAAATTTTAACCAGTTTAACTTTAGTATGCTACAAAATTTCCTTAGCTCACCCCTTCCCGAGATATCACCCTTGTAAGATGATGACTTCAATTGAGTTCTAATTTTCGTATTTTGCGCTAGGAACCTGAAATTCTGTAATTTTAATGCACATGCAAAGGACTAACTACAGTTGTTTTTTCATTATTTCTGTTACATACGGGAGTGAAAAAGCAACCCTTATTTTCCAGCATTTATTATGAATCGTATCACATTTCACATCTTCACTCTTTTTAATTAGATTTATCAAAAAATAATGGATTATGGTGTTTATTTTTTTCTGCAGCTATTGGTTTTGGCAGAAAAATTTAACAATAAAAATATTTTTTCAATAAAACAAGAATGTGAGGTTATAATGTTATTTTAGAAAACTTCATCTTGGAAAAAATTTTCGAAGTTAGTCATTTGTGAGTGCACAAAAATTACAAACTTTCAAGTTTCTAGCAGCACTAGAATTTAAAAAAAAAATACACTCAATTTTATTCACCACCTTTCAAGGGTCATACCTCGGAAAGGGGTTGGTTGTTATATGACCGACCCATCTTGATTTCATACGAGCAATCACCTCCTGGATGTACTCATATCAATTTAGAAACAACCTAAATATCTGAGCAAACAAAAGTACAGGGCACAGAATCACTCATTATAAAACAAATTATTATTTCCTTCAATTCCTGATAATTTGAAATTTATTAGTTACAACCTATCGACAAAATACATCAACAACTTTCAACGAAAACTTTTGTACTGATGTTAATAACGATAATAAGTGATACATAACCAAAGCAGCGTAACGTCTTCCTAAATTTATACTATAAACCCGATAAACGCAAATTTTGTTAGCAGAAATAGTTATCAGCTCGACGTAGCATATATAACTACTTCACTCCGCGTTTCTCCTATACTATCTAATTACGGACTAAGTAGACTAATTATCACATAAAACCGTCAGAATCCGGCCCTGCTATTACTTAGAAACAGTAAACATGTTTGACAAATACCGAGCCACCTACACTTGCTGTTCCAATATAATTCAGTTGTAGTCTTGGCTTATGTTGAAATTTATGCTAATAAATTGAATGAATTTGTGGGCACTTAATCTTTAAGATTTCAAGTGAACGGAAGAGATTAAACAACTTTAACCAAGAAAATATAAAAGATGAGACATGTTATTAGAAAAATGTAAAACTGGAATTTCAAGAGTACACATTGGATCATACAAGAACTTTTATACAGGTAATAGGACAGGATAAAACTATATATAGACTACATTTCAATTGTACATGAGGTGGGTCAAAAATACCAAAATAAATTCACCTCTGCGAAATCTCCTCTTGAAGAGCGTGATGTCATTACGACTCATCAGACTGGTATTGGTTTGTATGTTTACCTACAGTATATAAGAATAAAAATCCACTTCTTCGGTTTACAAATAATGAATGTAAATTTATTTGAAAATAAGACGAATAAATTGAGGAAGATTTATTGTACAATTTTCATACAATCAGTATTCAATTAATTTTTCGTACTACGTAGTATTGAGTCGGCACTCGAATCTGTCATATTCTCATACCCATTTCCTAACTCCATTTATTTTTGTAGATCATCCCATGGCCTAAGTTTCAATTGAACAGCATACGAGGATATATTGAAAAATTCTTAGCCTACAATAGAACGAAACAGGATTCCAATGTCAAAATATTTTATTACTCAACATATTCTCCTCTTAATTGGATACATTTATTAGAGCGAACCTGCAACGTCTCTAGACCTTAAAAAAATGTTTCTTCTTATTCTGCAAACCAGACCTCCACAGCTTTTATTACCTCCTCGTTGGAAGAAAATTTATGACCTTAAAAACTTTTCTTCAGTTGAGCACAGATTATAGTCAGATGGAGCCAAATCTGATGAATAAATGGGTGTTCTAGTAATTCAAACCCCAAATCACGAATTGCATGGCAACATGAGATTTGTATGCAGGGGCGTTGTCCTGCAAAAACAAAACACCTTTGGATAGAATAGCTTTCAGCGTCTTTTCTCTTTAATTTTTTCGCTTAGAGTGGTCAGTAATGTCGAATAGTAATCTCCAGTTATTATTCTACCCTTATCCAAAAAATCAATCATGATTACTCCATGGCAATCCCAAAAAAAACTGAATCAAAAACTCTTTCAGCAGATTTTTGATCTTGGAGAACCAGAGTGTCGCCATTCCATCGTTTAATACTTTGTTTTTGGATCGTAGAAATGTACTCAAGTCTCATTCATAGTAAAAATTCGGTTTAAGATGTCTACATCGTTTTCAAATCGAGCACAGATCTATCGCGATGCTTCTACCCTTGCACGCTTTTGGTCAACATTCAAACATTTGGGGATCCTTTTTGCAGCAATTTTTCTCATATCCAATTCATATTCATATTCCATCCATATTCAGTGCTTCAAATATCTGTTGTAGCCCAAATCGACGATCTGATAAAATCATGTCATGAACTACATCAATATTTTCGGGGACTGAAACTGGCCTTTCCGATCGGTCATCAATTTCAATGGAAAATTTACCTCTTTTGAAGCTTGCCGTCCAATTTTTCACGGTCGCATACGAAGGACATTAATCACCAAGGATATTGAGCATATCTTCGTAAATCTGCTTACCTCTTAACCCTTTCAAATACAGGTACTCGATGGCTCGATACTGACACTGACACTTTTTTTCTTTTAATTTATTGCGTAACTCTGATTTACTTTTTTGACGTCAAACTTTACACTGACACTTCTAAATAAATTATTGTTCGTTGCTAAGGTAACGCAATATTTTGTTTATACATGGAACTGGTCTAGGCTAACTAGACATCAATACATTCTCGTATATAAAAGTTAACAATTGAAATAAATTGAATAGTACAAATTAATAGTAATACTAATAAGACAGATGAAATGGTAAGATAGGACAGATAAGCCCAATAGATGTAAATTGTTTGATAGTAACCGCCTAATAATGAGAAAATTATAAAATGGTAAAATCTTTTCACTTATATTCTAGAGGTAGTGCTGCAAAAACATCCAAAGAATCAGCACATTACAATGATAATAGTTAATTCTATGTATAAGTGAAAACTTGAGTACCTATATTAGTTCTAGCTAACGGAAGTAGGGTTAAGAATGAAACCAGGTGGCAGCCTGAGAAACTACATTGCTAGAACACCTAATAATTCAGGACAGTCTAGTTGTTAGGTCACTTAAGTTAAAATGTGTTTTAAGTGGTATAAGTACTCTCAGATTAAACCACATCTATTCACATATTCTTGTGAATATTGTCAAATTTGCTGGAATGAGTTTGATAGCTATGATCCCATAGAATACAGACTTTAGCTTATTAGAAATGGGTGCATTAGAATGAAGAGATAAAATGCCATTTTTAGTAAGTGCGAAACCGAACATAATATTTATTAGCTCAACAAAGTTCAATTAATTATCAAATGTAACACCAAGATATTCGAAAGCTGCAGTGTTAACCATATCATTCGAAGTCCGATGAAAAATTGAAAATTAATGGACTTAAGTTTGCTAGTGAAAGTGCATTTTAGAAGTAGAGTATGAAAGGTTTAAAACAAGAGTGTTGCCTCTAGCCAACGCAGCACTACACTATTCACGCTTTGTTTTTCTAATAGTATCAAATAGTAATAGCACAGAAGAGGACAAAAAATGGTGTCTCGAAATAAGTGTCAGAAAACTTCATTAAGTAATTTGTGAGAATAACGTACTAAATCAGGATTTCAAATATTTTTGAAAAGTTGGATCGGAGATTCCAATGATTGATTGAATAAAAAACAATGGGTTTCTGAAGAGCTGGCATAAAATCTCTTGGTATTAATGCAGGTACATCATCGGGACCAGATGAAAAGCTTGGTTCTCATTTCTTAAGAATCTCGTACTAAAAACATCGTATTCCGTAAAAGATGAAGTAACACATGACAAGCAATTTATATTTGAAGCAAGATTGTCAAAATTAGAAGTAGGTAGAGTGAATCCATGGTATCTGAAAATTACTTAAGCATTTACTGGCAACCCATTGGTGTAGTTCTAGTTTTTATATTGGTATTTAGATATAACTAAAACTTCATTTGATAAATAAATTTTTTTTCACCTTTTCCTATCACTCACAAACTGACTTTTGTATTATTTCTATTTATATATTTATTCTAAATATGTTCCAATCAGTTGCCTTTTTTAAAAGGTTAACTTTTAATAATTCATTAATTTGTATTTTATTTCTTTGTTTCAAGTTTCTTGGAGAAAGGTGACAATTCATGGCATTTGTTAACGGTAGAAATTGTTCTTTACAGTTTCTTTTGTGTCGATTCATAATTTGCCTCGATTGTCAAACGAGTACTAATTGCTACTTAAAAATTCTTCTTTCAAAGAAACTTTCGATCGAATTTAACGGGCGTTTATGAATGATGTTATGAACTGATAATGAAGTATATTAATTAAAAATCATTATAATGTCGTTTCGAATGGAACCTCGGACTCAATTATCGATTGTAATTAAAACTTCCAGATGTACAGTTCTGAAATTGAACTGGTATGGAATATTCGGAGGAAATGAGCGTATGAAAAAACTTTGTAGCATATACACTTTATTAATTATTCTTGCTTAATTAATCCATACATCCAACAGAACGTCAGATGATTCATTTTCGTTAATTTTTTTTGTAACAAGTATTAATATTACGGAAGGATATGACTGTTTTGTGGAATAAATTTGATCCATCGTATTACTTTCGGACTAAAGCTTACCTGAAAATTTAACGTATTTCGAAAATTCTGTATATATACGGGGTGCGTCTAATATATGGTAGTGCAACGAAAACAGTACCTCTCTCAGAAGCTCAGAAAACAAAAAGGTTTTTGCATATCATTAAAAACAGAGAACTTGAAATTTCACGACAATAATGAATTAAATGTTTGAAATGACTTCTGCAGACAATGATACAATCTATTTCCATCTCTCTATGAATAATTTATTATCACAACTTTAAAACGACGGTTATGACTTTCAACTCAATTGGATTCATTTGCGTTGCTATTCAATATAGCGGTTATTTCTTCATAAAATTCAAGCCCAATTTCAGGATCATCTTCTATAGAGTGGAAACCGCTTAAACAACGCTGCTTGGCTCAGTATAGGCTTGTTTCCACTGAGAATAAATCGGAAGGCTTTAAGTTTCTAATGATTGATCATGATAATTAGTAAATACAAAAATCTTTCTACAAAAATAATAAAATATTATTAATATTTTTCGAAAATGAAATCAACAAAATGAAGCGTTTAATCACGTGAATTGAACACCAATCGAAAAGCGTAACGTCACACCTCGCGAAACGCTATGCTGCAGCTTTTCGTATAAAGTAACAAGTTATTTCTAGTTTTCAACAATTATTGATAAATTAATGAAGTTCGTTCTTAGTTTATTCTTGAAAGACAGGTATTATTTGCCATGGAGTCAGGATTTAACAAAGCAAACTGTAGAGGAAATTTGCTCAAAATTGATGCAGTTATATTAGACAAATTTTTTGCATTGAACTCCTACTTTTGTGTATCGAAAATCCGCAATGTTAAAACTTATATGTAAGTATTATGTGAAAAACAAACAAAGTCTTATTTAATTAGCCTAACAAGTCAGAGAGTCGCATTCACCCACCGTGGAATGATAATTCTCAACTGATTTTGAGGTTAGCGAATACAAAGTTTCAATAACTTTAACTACTCATAACATTTTACATATTATGTGTGGTATATTATGATAGATTTTGTACATTTATAAATAGATACATCAAATTTTGTTTGATCCTTACATCAAAAGGATCTTCACAGGAATAATTTGTGGCATTAGTTGATAAAGTAAGAGCATCTTGTCTCCTTGCCATTTTTAACCACTTTCTTAGTATTTCTTTGGAACGTATATGAATCATTTTTCTGGCGTTTTTAACGTTGTACTTTCACATTAGGGCACTATACAGTATTTATAATACGATTAATTCATTATTTATTAAAAAACACAATTGACAGTCATAAACAAATACAGCTGTTTCGCGAGGTGTGACATCATGCAAGACGCCATGATAGTCTAGGCCTTATTTGCGGTCAATTTCAAGTTCATTACTAAAACCTCAAAATATTAACGTGAAAAACTTAATAAATAAATTTAAAATTTTGTCAACTAGCCTATTGTCGGGCGCTACACCGATTAAAAGTCCTCCTTTAGTTTTTACTGAGCTTTGGGCATTACTTTGTACAAGGTGGGTATTTATATACCTGTCCTACTTTAATGACACAGTCAATAATGTCTTTCCTTTTTCATGCTAGAATTTGTTTTGGCATTTCGTTGATGGTGTATCAATTTTCTTCATTATCTCACACCTTTGCTATTATTTTCTCTATAGTAAGACTAGTAAGTCATTTCCGTCCTTTTAAATCATTCGAAAAAGCTGTACTCTGTTGTAATCTGAGGTTCTTAGTGCTGTCCGTGCCCTGTTAGCAGTTGCGTTGAAAATTGTTTACCTGTCCTACTTGTTCAATATTTTCTAAATCACTAGTATTATTTTTTGTTCCTTCATTTATTCTTTCCTCCATTATCCACCTTTATCATTCACTCAAGATCAATTTGCGGGTTTTTCTTCCTGTAGTTTTGACTCTGATTATAATTTTTCTCCGGACTTTAATTCCAATAAATATTTCTATGCTATTTGTTCAGTACGTTCAGTACACGTGGCGGCTCCAGACAGAACTATAAAGTTCACGATACCAAATATCATTCTCATTCATCTTTTCTGTTCTCCGATGTCTTTGGCATTAATCGCGCGAGATTTCCAATTGCCTTATTTACCTTTTTAGCTATTCCACGGATGTGGTATCACATACATGGTCTAAATGATTCCTTAGAAACTTCACTGCTTATAGCCTGGTGATACGTGTATTATATTGATAAGGCTGTGAGTGAGATAACGGTTTAATATGAAGCATTTTTCTGTTCGTCTAGTTTGTGATATTCTTTACAACTCTTCCGGAAGTTGTTTCCAATTTTTGGGCATCTTTATCTGTCACTACCAGCGTATCGAATAAATGTCGTATTAAAGGGAATTGGTAGTCTTAAGGCCAAAATTATAGTTCGGATTATCTTCGTTTCATCTATTGTTAGTTCCTGAATTAAAAAAAAAAAAGAAATAAAAACAGATGGTTTATTACTATTGAATAGCTCCATTAATTTCTTGTTGATTTGGTTGATTGTGAGCTCACGTGAGACTTTGAACAGAGCTTTTGCATACTCAAATATTCATTCACGATATATTGAACACATTCCTTTGATATTCATCGTGCTCTAGCTATTTCAATTAGTTCTACTTAATGGTTATCTGAAATTATTTTCCAGTTTTTTCCGATTTTCTCGTAGGTGACAACCTCTTTTATGCGTCCACCGCTTGCATCGTCCTATGTGCTTATTTCGACTCGTTAAAATTATTATAAGTTGCTCAATTTAGAATTATATAAAACAGAACCTAACGGTAATACAGCTGTTGAATTTATAGACTTATTTTTTTAAGGTTAAGGGCAACTGAAAATCATATAGATTGAATACTATTCGCGCCAAATATATACTGTCTTTGACATACAATTGTCTTCATATATTAACTGCAAATTACGAAAGATTTCCAAGGTTTTTTTTTCTTTGAAATCACAATCACGACACGTTTTAGTGACGCTGAAAACTCATTTTAAAGACACTACGTTTCTAAGAAAAACGCGAAACAAACCAAGGGTATCACTTTATGCTTGAAGTAAAACAAAAAGAACCTTTTTGGCAAAAGAGATGTGGAACAATGTTGTCAACTCCGGAACAATGACGTAAGACCTGAAACTTATAGACTTCTCTTCACTAAGTTAAATATCTTTTGCAAGCCCAGAAGTTGTGAAATTTTAAGATAGTGGCAAAAAAATTAAATTCTTGTCCGACCAGTCCGTTTTATTGTAAATTTTTGACAAATTCGCGGTGCCATAGAATTTTTCAGAAATTTGTTTTGGGTATATAAAGGAATTAGTTTAGCGGAGTTATTAGTCAATAATAAATAGTCACAAAGAACGGAACTAATTAGAAAACCAACCAGTGAATTCAAAGAAATTATATAAATTAGTTAGTGACTAATTAATTATAGTATGAGTTGGCGAAGCCTACTATTAGTATTTAAATGAATTAAGTTAGTAGAAAACAGTATTTATAAATCCACACCACTGATAGAAATAGTATAAATAAATAAGAGAACCACTACAATATTCATATATTTAGTCTAGTCTATAAAGTACCTCTGTTCCAGTTATTGAGTTTCAATGAGTTTATTGTTTATTGGCAAGTATATATCTAAAATAACAATACAAAATCGTTCAATTTTTCATTTATTGATTCCTATCAAGGGATAAATATATTAATCTTCGGTGGAAACTCGCTGCATCATATTCCATTTAATCAGTTATATAAAACGAAATTAAATGTGCTGTTATAACAAAAGCAAAATCCATTTCAACAACAAAAATTGACAAACATTTGTTTGTAAATAAATTTCAATCTATGTTATCCGCTAGAAGCTCTTTGTGACATAGAATTATTACGTTTAAAACCATCAAATATGGTTGCCTGGATATAATATTAAAAATAAAACTCTTGCAAAAAATATATGCTGAGTGAATCAATATTCCATTTTTCTATAAATATATCTTCTATATAAAAACAACACGTTCATAATTTCCTTAAGGAAGTGTATAATTTTGTATATTGATATTTATAGCTCACAATTATATTAACTTGTGCATATGACTACACTATTACCACGTAACATATGCTTTTTCTTTATGTTTTACAATTGAAGAAATACATTTCTTACTTTATAATAAAATACAGGACGTGGAGTCAATACTCCTTGAATAAATGTTAATAAACCATCTGAAAAATCCAGCACTGACGTGTTTTCAACTTGAACAAAATCATAAAAATCTGATATCAAATAATAACCAATAGAGTTGAGAAAATGATTCCAGTAAAGTACTTCTGTTAGAATTTATGGGTACAAATACTCTCTTGTCTTTTTAGGGTCGACTTTTCCCTACTGTCCGACTCTAATTGGAGGGAATATTACTCATCACAAAAGGTTACTTACCTACACCCTCCAAAGCGGGCTGCTATTCAAGAAGTACATTGTTTCATGTGGCACGATGTGATTGGCGGTCGTGGATCTGATTTGAGCTTTGTGTGTGTATTTAGATTATGTTGCCCGAAAACGTATTGCATGTAACAACACCCACCCTCACAAGTAGAAGCCAGATGGTAGAAATATGCATAAGGCATCGATGATTAGCTTTGCAATCCAGTATATAAATAAAATTGTGATAATGACCATGCCAGAATAGAAAGGGAAAATAAACAAGAAGCCACAATAACTCCAAAATATTGGTACACCTCCGAGCAGTCACGTGCGAAAATGTAATAATAACAGAGGCTTCTTTTTTCGTCAAAAGAAAAGGTCATCCCAACCACCTCAGTTTATCAAGTTACCAAATAAAAAACCGAAGTAATTATATCAAAAATTTTATTCTTGATTTAGTATTCTAGTATGAAATTTTAGTTCCGAATCTATTGAGAGTTTCAATTAATTTCCGTGAATTATATATTGGCTCCGAATTTTTTACGATATATTCTCCAAAAATTCTGACTTCGAAAAATTTTTGGAAATCATTCAAACTCTAGGAAATTTTTTTGTACAAATACATGGCGTCAAAAATTCTGTCAGTTTTTGCTGTCAATTCAAATATACTCGTCACATATTCGGATCATCGTCACAACAACAAACAAACACAATCAGAATTTTTTTTAAAGGTTTAATAATCTCGTTCGAACGTGAAAGTAAAGTTTGGTATAGTTTACAAAAACTCTAAAGCTCCATCAACGAGAAGATGTGAATATCAGAGTTGATTAGTGAACATTATTGATAATTTGCGCAGAAAATTAACGATCACTGAAATGCAAAGAAAATATGGAAAATTAAGAATGTATTAAAGTGATCAATTTTAAGTTATGTGTGCTTAAAATTAAATACATATGGATGAATGAAAACGAATTGAAAGTTACGCATTAAAAATATTTTTATACAAAATAACGGAAAATACAATGATTTTTAATTAGAGCAGTCAAATAGTTTGATTAATAGTTATTATTGTTGATCTATAGAAATTTGTGAAATATATTTGTTTGAATATATATATGAATATAGTGAAAAATGGTCAAACAAATCATTTTACATAAGAAGATTTGTTGTTTATTTGGTTTCGTCTAACACAAGATTTCAGTACCATGTCCAGTCATTATGAAATTTCGCAATGACAATTATCAATTGATCCATACTTAAATGAATTATCAGTCTATACAGGGTGAGTCGGGAGGAGCGCACCAAACTCTAAGAGTGTATTATACACGTGATAATAATGTAAAAAACACATATGTTCTTATCCGATTTTCATTTGTTTTCAAGTTATATTATATTAACAAATAAACATATTATCATATCAAAATTTTCTTAATCATAGCGTTCTTTCAATAAATGTTCAAAAATACCGCTATTGACTTCTAACCATTTTCTGCTTCGTCTACGGAGAGCGTTTATCACTCTCCCAATTGATTCATTTCATTCTTCTTTAATATGGGCTGCAGTATTCTCAATTCATCTAATTAGTGCATCCCGTATGTCCACTTTTATTTCGTAGACTTCATTTCTCATCCAGCCCCATAAACAAAAATCTAGTGGTGTGAGGTTTGGAGATCTTGTAGGCCAATTAATGGGACCTCCAAGACCAATCCAACGCCTTGGAAAACGTCGTCCAAATGTTGCTTGACTTGACGATCGACATGTGCAGGAGCTCCATCATGCTGATAGTACATCTGTAATCTAATATTGACAGGAACATCCTCTAATAGGCCTTGTAATTCATTTTGTAGAAAATTTAGGTAGTTGTCTCCTGTGAGACGATTCTCCAAAATGAAAGGGCCAATTAAATAACTGTCAATGATACCACACCACACCACACGTTTACAGAAAACCGATGTTGAAAATTGCTTTCGACTGTTACATGGGGATTTTCGTTCGACCATACATGATAGTTACGAGTATTGCGTCATGGACAATATTGTTGATACCTTCTCCATAGACATGATCAAATGTAAATTGCCGAAGTCTAACCGCCTATCTTAGAAGATTTGAAGGGTTTTTGAGTTGTTCAACCACAGAAATGAAAAATGAAAAAGTGAAGCGAAACTTTAATACCAAATAAGGAATAATGTTAAATAGATACTGTGGAGTATTATCCACTTTTGTCATATCAAAATGTAATTGAATATTGCCAGAAATAAATGGATAATGAACATTGTATCATTGGCTCGAATAAATGATCTCCGACAATGCCAATGAAAATAATAGGTATAATAAATAACACTTCACAAATAAAATAGCTAATTGGTGATTACCCTTACCGGGAACGACTTGCAAATTATAGAGTAGCTCGTAGACATTGAGAATGAATGTTTTAGTGACTGCAGAGTCTTAACCGACTCTCCAGCTATTCAATATGAAGGCGCCAAACTGTTTTTTCGACAGCTACTCCAGAGGACAAAGTTGCGACAATCAACGGTACTTATAGTTCATGTCTTCCTCATTCACACATGTCATTTCATTATAGGTGTACCATATATTCCTTTTGGATCAAGTTTTGTTATTATATTACTTACTTAAAAATTTAACTGGTATTTCTGAAGATTAATTATTATTGTTACGTATAATTTCTACTATAATATACTCGTAACTTCTAATTATATAATAAATATATTTCAAATGACAGTACATAATATACCGTATTGAATAGCGTGAGGTGAATGTGAATAATTATAAGCCACATTATATTTTATGGTCTGTAACATAGTAAAACTTAATCGATACTTCACTATCTCGTTATTTTGGTCATTAATCGGCTATTAAAAGCTAGGTGGAGAGCAATAAAATACGCTCTATCTTTATTCAGTTGTATTGACGCAAAACAATAGAAGTATCCTGGTTATGATGAAATTCTCTTAATGATTAGTTTCATAATAAGTTGACATTATCATGATGAAGATAAATCCATTCGGTTACACTTAAAAACATGATATAAAATTATAGTGTTTCAAGGTATGCATTGGAGAATCCATAAATTCATTTTCAGTAGTAATAATCCAAGGAAACAGATTTCGAAAGTTTGTTGCTTGGAAACAGTTGTCTATAAGCTACAAAGTTCTTATAAAATTTGATGAATGGTCGAGGGTGGTCAATCTATTGGAGTGATTAGGAATTTTTGTCCTTGGTATTAAAGCCAATCGCTTTGGCAGACAATTTTGTCCAATTTTGAATCGTTTATCTTCCAATAGGCATATTATCATACCAGTTATCATTTTTAGATTGTCAGTGATGATTTACTCTTAGGAATAATCAATATTAATGTCCCGAGTGCATGTCAAATTGTCGATAATTTAATTTTCTCGAGTGCGCGAATGTGCACTCGAGGAAATTATGAGACAATTTGACATGCACGAGAGGGCATTTAGGCAGACTATTTCCTGAGAAAAATTTAATTTAAAATAATTTGCAGGCTTTTTAAAATGTTGAAAGAAAAAAGAGGAAAACATATTACGGTCGATCGTCTTTTCTTAACTGTAAACCCATCATGGATGAAAGAAACATCAAAAGGTTTTTTTAAAAATTGTCCAGTAGGACGAAATGAAATTTCAAAGTGGACAAGAGATGCAGCGGAAGCTATAGGAATTGACACGAAAAGAATAAAAGTGACAAATCACTCGAACCGTGCTGCGGCAGTTACTCAGCTTGCCAAGGTTGGGGTTTCAGAAAATCAAATTATGAAGGTTACCGGACATTCAAATCAGGCCTCGATAAAGAGTTACCTCCAAGTAAATAGTGAACACCACGAGGAAATTGTACAAAAAATGCGAAATGACAGTAGCGAAGTAACAATAAGAAGTGGTGGAAGCAGCATAGAAACACCATCGTCGGCCTCCAGTAAAGTTGTATATTCTAATTGCATTTTCAATAATTGTTCCTTTTCTTAAAATATAAAATTAAAACCAAATGATGTTTATTAATCCTAGACGAAAATTTGGCACTAGTGCAAATTATCGATAATTTGCACTAGTGCAGTATTATCGCTGAAATTTGATCGTTGCTAGGTAAACATAAAATATTACAGCTTTTTGGTTGGCTTAAATTTTTCGAAGGAAATAGTCTTCAAAATTTTATCTAGGCCCCTTTTTGACATAAGTTTTTTAAATATGCTGACAAAACAAACGTTGCTCTCGTTGTTTTCTATTAAAATATTTGTTGTCAATATACATTCTTGAACTACCTTGGCAAATCTTGCTGAAAACAAGGTTATATTCAACTCGATTTGTTACAAAACCATCCTTATTAGATTCGATACAAGAAAAGTCAGTCAAGCAAGCAGCAATCCGAATATCCGTTGCAGCCCTCCATGGGTATTTTCATTCTATAAATTTATCATTTCCATTATTTCTACGGAGTTCAATGCTGTTAAACTTTATCACATTTTACACGGATCTGTAACACTATTGAATGGGTGAATAATAACTTTTATTTTTTCATAATATTTTTCTTGTAACAGCTTCCTGGTTAGGTTCCACATTGTTTTGACCGTAGTTCTGTACCATCTTTTCTTCTCATGTTCACAGTCCAAACCTTTGAAATCAACACCAATATTTTCGCCCTCCGATTTCCATCTAATTGATACTTTCTATCATTGCAAAAGTCCATACAAATTTTTTACTGTTTGTTTTTTGTTTGGTTGTTTCACTCTATAATTTCTCGTCAGTACCACATCAAATCTTGAAATTTTGGAATATCAAATTTTTGAAATGTCAAAATGGGAATAGAATAAATATCCTTAGAATAAGTTTTGTCTTTACTAATTCGTTATTTTCATTACGACTATTTATTTAAAACTAACTAACTAAATGCGTTTACACAAATTATTTATATACTTCCACAAAGTTCCAGAACAAAAAGAAAAAATAGAAATAAATAAATAGACTTTCCTAGAAATTATTCAGGAGAAATACTGTAAATAAACCGCCTGCTACTAAAAAAATTATAAACAAACATGCATCAAACGAGTTCGCTATTTATAAAAAATGAAGAAGATGCCGCTCGAAAAGTGCCACGGGAATTCTTCGAATTTTTGAAATTCCATAGTAGATGGACAGGGCCGGCCTAGGGAACTATTTTGCTAGCTTGTTCGTAACAATATGCATCTATCGCAACGTAATAAAGCGATGTGGGATCTGTTTCCTGTGTGATGTCTTTTTGAATTAATCCGTTTTATTGGATTTCTACTAGAGCAAAAAATTTTCAATGCAATTGAATTAATATCTTTGATGCATTGACCTTTATAAAAAATATATACCGATTGTTCAGTTAGATTTGTTTGTTGTTTTGGTTCGAAGCTATTTCATATGCATGAATTTATTGGCATGTGGAAATAGCCAGAAGTAAGAGAAAGAATAAAAAATGTTTTTTTGTCTAAACAAAATTTTTTCCACGATTTTTTTCTTTCTGTTGATCCGAACTTCTTCTATTTAAAAAAAAATAGATGTTATAAAAATTTTGTCGGATTTCTGGATCTCCTTAGTCTAATCCTGATTCAAGATAATTTATGAAATGATGCCTATAATCGTTTAGATCCTTTCAGAAATGCTCCAAATCTTATTGAAAATTGACGAGCGTGGTTTTTTCCGGTCTTAGCTAATGTGATACCCATTGGCACAGATCTTCTTATAACTCAATAATTGATTCAAAACCTTGCTCAAATTTTTCAATGAGATGCCCAACGCCTCTACTGAATTTCTCTCGGATAAGTTTCTTGCGTAATAATATAATTTTTGTTTTCTGATGTGGAAGTTCAAATTAAATGTTAATAGTCATTTCAACCCCTTAATAATTCGTCGTAAATTATTCAGTTGTACACCTTACACAATTGAGAATTTTATTACTACAACTAATTTACTGAGGCGGTGAACCTAATAGTGCTATGTTCTGGATGACAGAATCTATTCAAACCCATATATTAGATTGGTCACTAATATGAATTTGGAAATAAAGATATCACATTTCCAATGTTTTACGGTACTCAAAGTTCTTCATATTTTAGCGTATCGAAGAGAATTGAGAGAAATATTGACATTTGGATGGTATAATCCATGGAAATCATAATTGGATGGCACTAGGTTTGATTAAAAAACTATAGTTCAAAATACTGAAAAACTTTTCGATAGCAAACCGAACTGAAAATTCTAAAAATCTGCAGCACTTTCAATGAGCGTACAGTGATTGGTAAAATATATTATTTTGATGTGAACAAGCGTGGGTTGCTTGATGTTAATATTTCATATTAATGGATAATGATATAAGTGTTTATAAGATTATTTCTGATTTCACAAATAGACAAAAAAACTTTTTTGCTGTAACACGAAGCTAAATTATATAATTATAAACCTCTCTTATCAAGGAAATTGATAGAAAGAAGCTGTAACAGGTGAGGTTTTATTGTTACATTGAAAAAAACACATACAGAACAGTCTCCATCCCATAGCTAATAAATTGAAGGTAATCTCTCCACTTCATAAAAGGCATATACATTTACTAATTTGTGTTTCAATTAGAGATTTATCCCTTGCTATTTTTACTAATGTCTCTTATGTCAGTAGACTGTTGGTTCCATTTCTTACGCTGTAATACCCATTCGTTAATGTTATCTACGTACTTTTTTCTCGAGATTCGCCTTAGATTTTTCATCTCTGTAGTCTACTAGAGCTGTTTCGTTTTCAATGTTTTGGTCTTGATTCTGATGTAAAGTTCTATATGTTGCGTAAATTCTTGCCTTCGTTTCTTGTCTGTGTTTGTTTCGCCATACTACGTTCTGAAGACATCTCTTGACTCTATTTGCTCTAGCTACTTCTCTCTCATTCCGTCTTCTACGTCTCCATAACTGAATGTCAGTTCCATTGTTATAGTCTATTTTATCTAAAAGGTGAAGTTGGTTCCTTCTATTGTTACTCAATAGGTAACTGATTCAGAGGGTTTTGAATTTTCATTAAGTAATTACACAGGTCTTTAACAATGTTTCGATTCACAAGGAGAATGCTTGATATCAAGGTCGCAATTTATTTCAGATTTTCCTTACTTGGCATATCAGTTTTAATTCTCGAGACAGGAGCCACGATGTTCTGATTTTCATTTGATATCCCCAAACCACGTATTGAATCATTAAACTCTTTCTGAATAATAAAATGTGCTCGATATAGCTGGAACCACCTGGAAATGTGGGTAGGTATACGTCTTCGCAGCTTCCTGACATGTCTTCATGATCTTCATTGTTTCTCAAAAAAGAACTTGCCAATTGAAAGGCGCTATTGCTACTGGAAATTATGCATAGTGAGGCACAGTTCTGATGCTAGATTGTAAAATTTAATAACCCATCTCACGCTTTTTTTTCTTTGAATTACCTTCAGTCTTACAAAAATAACATTCATCAAAATGGTATTCTCGCGATACCATTGGAACTGCAAAAGGCTTCTACTCGTGCCTTCTACCCCATGGAAAGTATGCAACACAATTGTCAGAAAATGGCCTGGCACTTCAACTTTTCCATAAATATAATTACACATCAGGAGAAATGTACTTCAATAGCCCCTTATAATTTTGATACCAGTTAATAAGCTAGATCTGAATAACATATTAGGTCCTTACTAGGTATTTTAAGTATATTTCTACTATATCGAAGGCATTATGAGGAAATGGTGAGGACCTTGTTCAAAAAATATGTAGGAATTGATGTAGTCATTGATATGAACATCCATTTTGGCCTTTAATCTATTTCGTATGTTGAAATTTTGGCGAACATGCGGATTTTGAAGAGGAGACCTAATATTCTAGATTATGATAATTTGGTACAGGAGGAGTCCCAAAAGTATAAATATGGAATTAAAAACGGTAAGGGCAACGAGAATTCAAACTAAAAGCATTGAACACAGATAAGTGCTTTGAAGATTGAAAATGAGATAACTAATACCCTTTGTAGGACATCGTTACTTTACCTTTTCCAATAATCTATACGATAAATTCTTATCAGACTGTATACTCCATTATGACAATTTATTTACATACTTCACTCAACTTACATAATTACCTTATTCATATTTCACACATTATTTCTAATTTATATTCACCGCCGAGACCTAAACACTTGTTCCTTGCATGGATTTAAATATCAATAATACCATCACTCTTCCGCTGTCAAGTATTTATATCGTGTTTTATCGCGACTGATCTTTTCATAGAATCTCGGAGCGTAGACCAGAATTTGAAAAGAGTGAATGTTCTTTTTGATAGAGGTTGCTACAAATTGTTTTAATTACTCATGAGTTACATTTTAATGTTGTCAATAGAAAATAATCCTCAAAACAAATTTAAAACTTAATTACTCTGCCATATTGTTCTTCGTCGCAATAATTTCAGGGTACAGTATTTTGCAATGGAACAATTTATGAGTTGTGCATGAATCTTTTGAATTGTTCGTTGTTGTTCAAACGCTGAGCTTAGACTGCCTGGAACACTCTCTACGTATCTTTTATTCTTCTTTCCAAATCTTCTTAGCTGCAATACTGTATTTCATGAATAATAGATTTCATGGAAGGAAAACTACGAACAATTGTGGTAACTTTTCTGTCACTCCTTTTTGATCAAAGCATCTGTTATTCAGCCATAATCTCACTCAAAGAAAATAATATAACGATGATTCAACGCGTTGGGAGTAAATGAAATGCACCATAATGTTCTGTCGAAATCATCGTCATAGAACAGTTTTATTGTTTCAATTCCATTCGGATGAAATTTACTCAACTACAGTGCTTCATTTATCGTTCTTTAATATACCTACTCCAATATCGTTCCATTTACTTGAAGTAATTAAAATAATATCTCATTTGATGTTGAGCAAATGGTATCAGATCCTTTCTTCACTAAACAAATACTGACATTTTCTTGGGTTCATTATAAGATACTACTCATTCATTAAGGAGTTAGGCCCCACTCCAAAAAAATTTGCAAAACATCTTCATGATCTAAGTATTCACTTACTACTAGTTAAATATTTTCAGTTCACACGCAATATCCTCTATAATGTAACAAACCTACTACAAGATAGATCTCCTTACCTAGCACTGACCTTTTCCAAAAACTAAATATTTCATAGATAATATCCAATTTTTTTTTCAAAATCTTATCAAATCAGTGCCAAATCATTTGTATGACTTTCCACGTTCAACATATATAAAAACATTTAACTGCCTGCCTGCCCAACGAGACTCAACGTAATTAAATTACGACCTTATCCGTTCTAAGCTTTACAATGGTTGCATTATCAAAATTCTTGATTCTAGGTCTTGCATTGGTAAACTAGACTCTAATAAAAATCTATACTGCTAATCGCTTTCATCTTAGTACCCCTCTGCGTCACAAAGACAATATTTTCGTATACTGCTTCTCCATCATTCTTGTTTACTTACTTGTTCAATACAATATCTTCCTTCTTTTCCTCCCTACTAACTAATAACTAACAAATTTTTTTCTAACCTAACCATCCTTCTTTACCTGTTTGACGGGTAGAAGGGTAGATAATCCGACATGTATTTTCGGCGCTAAGAAGTGCAGGTAGGTCGAGTCAAAAAATAACCCAATAGAGGGAAAGTTGATAGATTTTTAAGTAGGTTAGGTTAGGTTAGGTTAGGTTAGGTTAGGTTAGGTTAGGTTAGGCTAGGTTAGGTTAAGTTAGGCTAGCTTAGGTTAGGTTAGGTTATGTAAATCTCTTATTTTATATGAAATATGTACTTAAGTACTAAATTAAAATATAAAAAAATATGAAATTTACTTTAATCTGTAGAGTGTTACAAAAATGTTGTCAGGAAACTTTATTAAGGGCAGATTTTTCATTTAAAAAAATTACAAAGTAGCCCCCTCTAAAGTTAAATTTTTTCAGACCTTAAGTGATAATAGGTCATTTCTCTTATAGAAAAATCTGAAAATAGAAAAATATATCTTATTATAAATGTCGGTGATTTAATGAATAACTGTATTTCATAAATCATGTACTTCAATCGGTTAGCGCCCAAAATACACATAGAATTAAAATGACCCTTCGGTCTTGGCGCCTAGTTTACATGTTGTAAAAATTACATTAATCCTTTAGCGCCCAAATTACATCCGCCCTAAAAACTAATATTACTTAGACTTCCTCACCTACCTGGACCGTAAATAGTCCCATAATCGATATCACTAATCATTTACCATAAACATATTCTAGTGTACTTACAAATTGATAATTTATAGATATGCTACTTGAAAATATTTCTAATGGATCTAATGGACCTACCAACCAAGAGAAGTTTCTAACAACCCACATTAAAAATTTTAGAGGCGATTTATGTGGCAATAGATCAGCAGTACTATAGAACATCCATCCATCTACTTCTCACATAATAATAGACAATCTGAATTTTTGAAGTAATGCTTACGCGGTCTGAAATGTTTATAAGGATGCAAGTAGAACGAGGTGTGGTTTTAGTAGGTACGGTGTCCTACTAAACGAAGTGTGAGAATTATTTTCACATCTATCACTCACATGTCAAATATCACTTGATTTTTCTCAAGTTTGAGGAAAATTATGAAGAATACGAAGAAATTACACATGGTTTATTATGTAAAACGGAGTCTTTTGGTGTCATAAACATCATGCTACTATGACTATCAAACACATATTCATCGACTGCATACCTCAATATGTATAAAAATAGTTCTACAGGCCTTATAGGCAAAAGTCTAGGAGTCGCTCCTCTGCTTTTCTTTTTTCTATTTTTGTTCATGGCTGCTTGGCGCCAGCTCTCTATACCTATCCTTTCTAAGTTCATAAATCTTCTCTACATGCTTCTATCCTTTTTTTCCGTGAACACCGTCGCTCTTTTTCCCCTTAACAAGGATCTTTCCATCCAACTGTCTTCGTCCATTCTGGCTATATACCTCATTTAATGCAGTCTCTTTGCTCTGACCATATATCCCATCTAAGTTTGGCCATACAGTTCTTTGGTATCGGCGTTCGTTCTTCTTACCCACTCGTTTTGCTCTCGCTCTTCTCCGAAAATTCTCCTTAGTACCTTTCTCTGCCATATGTTTATTTTCTTTTCTTCTTGTTTGTTCATGATCCAGCTCTCACTGACATACAATACCGATGGTTGTATAACTGTCTTGTAAAAAATGCACAACTTAGCGGCTCTTAAATATCTTTTGATCTTAATAGTCCTCCTACGGCTCTAAACGTGTTGTTCCCTCTCACCAGTCTTTTGTTGATTTCCCTGGTTTCACCTCCTTCTTTTCTCACTATCAGTCCCAAGTATTCGGACTCCTGGCCTTTATCAAATGTATACTCTTTGTTTTGCTCTGTCGACACTTTCAATGGGATGCAGCTATTCCAGCTTCATATATTAGGTCTTTTGTTCATTTATGCGCCTGTCTCCGTCCAAACTAAATAAAACTCTCAACTACTTCGCCAAAAGTTACAGATATCCTCAAAGCTGCCACCCAACATCATGAATTATATTTCAAATACAAATGATGTATTGTGGTGTTATCTATTGAATCATTTTCAAATTTCCACTTGGTTAAAATGGAATGAAGAGAAATATATTTTGAGAAGCTTTGTCCAAATGCACATCTGAAATTTTTCTGTACCCCGATGTAAGTAAGTGATGTTAGTTCTGTTGTAGTAAGTGTTTTTGTAATGAAATATGTGTGACTTATTCGATAGTAGGGTTTTGTTTGGTTTTATTGTTAACTGCGCTTTTGAATGTTTTATCAAAAATTCTTGAGAAAGTAATTAAAAAGTAGATGACTAAAATTATGATCAGTAATTCAATATATGATGAATTTCAGTATGGTTCAGTAGTACATTGTCTGCAACTTTTGACTTTGTAAATTTTGCAACAAAAGATTTGGATTAAAAAAAGATTGTAGTTACAGTCTCATTCGAATTAAGCAATGCATTCGATGTAGTTAACGTAGATATACTTTTCAAAATAATGTTTAATATAAACTTTAGGGATAAATTTTTTTGCATCATAGAATCAATCATATTTGAAGGGACGTAGCCAATATGTTAAATTGGGTAACACATGTAGCACAAAGTTACATAATAATTACGGGGTACCCTAGGGTTCAGTTTTTGGACCGCTGTTTTATTCTTTGTATGTTCCTAACTTACAATTTTTTAATCTCAAAGCACAGTTCTTCACATTTTCAGATTATACTGTAAACAAATGGAAAAGAAATGGAAGAGCATAATAAATATTGCTGTTTTCTATTCATAAAACCAAGTATATAATTTGTGAACGAAAAAACAAGCTAGTAAAATTGATGAGATTCATTTGGAAATAGTTGCTACTTTTAAATATCTGGGATTGATAATAGATGAGTTTTTAAATTGTCATATGCAAATAAATAAAATAATAAAAAATATACTAATTCCTGTCATTTATAGGTGTAAAAATTATCTTTCTCCTAAGAATGAGAAGCAAATATACTCAGCTTTCTTTCTATCCTATCTGAGGTATCTTCTACCCATTAGGAAAATTTTTGGAAAAATTATTTCAATGGAATGCAAATCATGTAAAAAAATTTTAAATATTTCGTTTAATTATAAGTATTTCACACCAGCAAATTTTTTACATAAAGATACCTGAATTCAATGGTTTATTTCAAAAACTTGTTAAATGCACTTTTTTGACTTTTTGGAAAACGAAGAAAAACTTATTATCTGTTGTATTAATGTTGATTTTTGCTTCTAAAAATCAGAGTAATACTTAATACCCTTTCAAAACTATTGGCGTTTGAATTTGATGTATATGTTTTTTTACTGTCTTAAGAAAAGGTAAAAAATGTTTCACTTTACGGGTTTCTGTAGTAAAATTCGTTTTCATGGCCATTTTTTGACATTAGTAAATTTTTTAAAGTCTAAGTAGTATGTTTAATAATAAAAATCCAATAATATAAACTTTTTGATTTTTATTATTTTTTTCCTGTCTGTGGCACTACTCATCTTCGTACAGTCTGTCAACACTCCGCTTTTGTAGTAGGACACTTGAAGATATCGTAAAATGATTCATACCCTGTGGTATACATATATGGTGAGCTTTTCCAAGTCATCAATCTTCTTTTCATATATTGGTACTTTTAGAGACGGGTTAGCAAGCCTTACTGGGAGTTCAGGCACAGCATTGTATTTCTTCAAAGTAAACGTTGAAGTTATAATCCCTTCAATAAAGTATTTAACCACAACTTTACCTGGACGAGCTTTGGTCTACTGGAATTCCTTGTAGGCTGAGACTTTGAAAGCGATTTTGTTTCCCTTGGGAACACCTCTTCCATGTGTTCCATCTAAGTTAACATTTTTTATAATAAAGGGGCCACTACGTATTGAAACTGTATATCATTTCACTGGTTACTTTGTGGACAGAAAACCGTCCTGATTCACTTGATTTGATAATCATTCCCTCATACTGTTCTGGAATATACTGTCCAATTTTCGCACGAAATGTTTTATACGGCCCAAATCACGCTCACAGGCTAGAAATGAATGTCGCCTTACTGGAAAGTTATAGGAAAGTGATTTCATCAGGAATATATTTCTGTAAAACAATGTTACCCTGTTCGTATAATATCTCTTTTATATTTTTCTTCATTGACCTTGATCCTTCTAGGCTGAGGTTCATCCTCAGAATTTCAACTATCCATTTCGTAAAGAAAACGATAATAAAACACAATGTAAAATTACGAAACTTTCATAGATGAAATAGTTTATTACGTTTATGAACTTTAAACAGCAAAAAACTGTATAATGGCGTAAACAAACACATAAAAACAGTAATGCAACAGGTCAAGCGATAATATATTAGTATTACCAAGATACTAAACTAAAATTTACTGAAGAAACACGTCAAGTGACGCCGGTTGGCGGGTTTCTGCACTAAACTCGATATTCCCTACTAGAAAAAACCCATTTGGAGACGTGGCACATGACGGATTTCTGTATAAAACTATGTATTTACATAAAATTTCTAGAATATGTAATAATCTCAATTCTGATAAAAATGTCAATTGACGGGTTTTTGAAATAAACGATTAAATTCGAATCCTTATTGCAAACTTGAACAATATTAACTTTTCTTTAAAATATTAAATAATCTACAAAAATAAAATACAAATAATGAAATACACAGTTACAATACAAGGTGAAATACAGGCCTAAATCTATCGCAAAACAGAACTAACATAGGTTTAAACAATCCTGTTCAGTTATTTAAGTCTCAAGGCAAGAGCTTTAGAGGACTGATTTCAGAATCAAACGATTG
Organism: Diorhabda elongata; assembly: GCA_026230145.1. Classification (NCBI taxonomy): domain Eukaryota; kingdom Metazoa; phylum Arthropoda; class Insecta; order Coleoptera; family Chrysomelidae; genus Diorhabda; species Diorhabda elongata. The sequence goes on from CM047935.1 coordinate 9,935,285, forward strand.
TTAATACTTTTGTTAAGTGTTTAAATAATAAATAAAGTTGTTTTTCAAAGAAATTACTTGAATATATACTATCCTCCTTTTCTTGAAAGCTATAATATTTTGTCTCCCATAGTTTGTCTGGTTTAATTCTTTGTTTACTTGCTGATTTTCAGCAATGTGAAAATATCTTGGGATGCCTTATGAAATACTTGTAAGGAAAAGGGTGCTATAATTTGTTTATTCGATTTTTCATCAGACACCTAAAGTAATTCTGAAATCGATCTTGTTTGTATCCTAAGGATCATTCAACAATTTATGCAACAAATTGCGATATTAATTTATCAGCTCGGTTTTTCTAATTCTTTAGCAATATAATAACTTTTCAAGTGGTGTATTCCAATGAAATCTGTTTATTCCAGCCATGTACTCGTTTATTTACAATAACTACCGTTCGGATGTTATACAGTTGCTTTCTTATTTTAACAACTTAAAAACATAAATTGGCAAAATTCGAGTATAATATTACTCTCTCGGGAAAAATTCCTTATTGTTTCGCGTCATCACTTTTATAAACTAGATTACGTGAAACTTTTGTCTATTATCAAAAATGTGTTTCAAGTTTGTATACGCAATATGACATTCAGAAGTCTCTGGAAAATTCAATAAGTTGGGAATTGTCATTGAAAGAGTTCACTTATCAGAAAAATATTTATGAATTTCTAGATAAATATGTCAAAATCTCATACTAACAAGAGTAATAGTGAGATTTTGTGAAAAAAATATGACATTTATCGTTTTTTTTTTCATAAAGGTCTCTAGATTTATCCAATTATTTAGATAAAGTTTCTGTTCCATCGAAATCATGACAATTCTCTTTTATATTGCACATGTATTCTCATTATATGTCCATTACGATTCTTAAGAATTTTTGTTGAGAAACTCGACATTATATCATTTAAAATAAAAATGGCGCACCACGACTAAAGATGAATCCTCAATACATTAGTATAGTAATATAGGTAATGTACTTGTTTAGCGCAAAGAAGATATATTCATGAGGACTCTATAAATACAATTTACTTCTCTCTTAATTCCAAAAAATAGAAATATTCAAATTGGGATGTCATTTTAACGCAAAATATTCCTATTGGGTATTGATATTGATTACTACAAAAGGAAGGGAGTTACTCAAAGCAACCAACGACTTCCATTATACTGGACAGCCTAGATATTGGTCGACTGATATTAATGACATTCGTGATCTGTTAGACGAAATAGACAGTAAGGTTTCACAAAATCATTTATGCATATGAGAAACACTGTATATAATCACCAAGCACACTGCAGTGATAGCATAATAACCAAAAAATAAGAAACTGCCTCGCCCAACAAGACTACTGATTTAGCGAACTTCAAGATTATGTTAGATAATGAAATCTAACTAAACGTTCAAAAGAAAACGATGGAGTAACTTGATACTGAATCTGAGGAATTACTTACCTGTAATAGAAATTCTTGCACTTGTTTGTTCTTTTACTGATATAACGAAGGAAGATACAGCTTGGATAAAAAATAATGCCTTTTGTTGACGTTTTTGTTCTAGTCCATGTTGCCAGACATAAAATACCTGGGTAACATTTAGTAATCCAGCTGAAAATATCTTGTTGGGTGAATAAATAAAAACAGATTCAATATCATATAATCTCTGGAAAGACAAATGAAGAAAATTGAGAAAAAAACAATAAATATATATAGTATATAGTACTATAATATAGATAGATACCTATTCAGCCTTCAGGAAAATAAGAGAGGGAAGCTATGTGGAAAATAATTTTCATCAAAATAGAAGTGAAAATTCCAAAATCCTACCAGCAATAGATGAAGTAGTCGATCAGAAAATAGCATTAGTAACGTTAAGAAAACCCGCAGAGAAAATAAAGTCAAAATATTAACCCAAAAAAAGCAGCTGGTTACTACTTGTTATTATGTCAAAATCTTAAATACCTAACAAGCAAAATAATGGCGAAACTACTTCACATATCCACTACAATATTTAGACTAATACAAATACTGCTGGTAAGTAGTAGAGGTTATCATAATTTCTAAGCTCTCTACATCTGTAAACCCAGTCTTGTCCTACAGACCAATACATCTATATATCTATACCAGTTATATCAAAAGAAAAGAATATATGTTCAGCTGTGTTACTGAACGTTGCCCAGGTATTTTATGAAGTCTGGCATCATGCACTAGAACAAAAGCCTCAACAACTTCCACCTGTACAATATATCATACTTCTGGAATCCTACATTGGTGAAAAGTTGTTCCTTATTAGATGCGGAAAGAACCATTCAAACTTGAAATACAAGCTTGGGTACCAAAAATCAGTATTTTTGATCTAACGATGTATTTCCTATTCTCCTTCGCTACATCAGTAGAAGAGTGAATTATGATAGCTGCATTTAAAGAAGCCATTTGTGTTGCCAGTTGTTGAGAATGAATAATAGTCTAATAAAATACTTAAAGAAGCATAAAATCAAGTCAATTCTTGAGCAAAGCAAAAAATAAATCAGTGTATACAGGTTGCTGTGAGACTTGGAGCAAAAAATTCGGGAGTGGCCCTTTAACGTGAAAATATTACTATGACATACAAAAAGGTTCTCATACGACCTCTCGTTCCTGAGTTATAGGCCTTTAAAGTTAAAGTTAAAGAGCTTATATTAAGTATATATTCCAAATTTTATACACTTCAACATCATCCAACAAATTAAAAATATTACGCTCTCTTTGTTTTTATTCAATAAACTTTATGGTTTAGGAGATATGAAAACTGTCCGCCATAAAAAGACGTTCTGGAGAAAATTATTGTAATTGTAATTATTTATTGAAAATACTTACAGGAGGTATTAAAACATAATCAACCATATTTTGATGGTAAATAAATAAATAACCATTTGTACTACATACTATTGAAGATGATATTTTTGGCATTAGGAAAAGCTTGGAAGAGATTGATAGTTATTTTTCATCTAGTAGGATACTGTTAAATAGGGTACTACATGATATTCAGTTTTTCATAAAATTAAATTTTAGCAAGTAGCGATGGTCTACAACGAATTATAAGGAACACCAGCTTTGGAGCGAAATGAGTTATATGCTGTTGCTGATTCCACAACGAGCGTAAGCAAAATGTCACCACAACTAAATTTATCAACCATAACTATTCATAGGATGGCCGACGCTCGTTAGTTTCTAGATAAACAACGAGTTGATAAAATAATTGTTGAAAAAGAACTGTTTACTGATGAAGTGAGTTTTTCACAAGACGGTTTTATCAACTCTTATAAGTAACATTTAAGGTAGATGAAAATCTTCACTTCCTAAACATTTTTCCTACTATGTGGATTGGTCGAAAAGGTGAATTAAAATGGCCACCACGTTCTCCTGAATCAAAGTTGCTTTCTTAAAGCGCTACGAGAAGGTCGCAAGTACGGATTCAAGGACTACTGTATAATCGATCACTGTTTCATTAGAAAACACACCGGTAAACGCAGGGTCGCCTACAGCGATTCAAACTCTCGCTTACAAAGAAAGTATTCAACGTTACAGCGTCGTCATATTTAGCGTGTACAGTTGCAAAAATGCCCCTTTCGGGGCTTTGTTGCTCCACCTATCTGCCCTTTTCGGGGCTTTTTTTATAATGAAATAAACCCTACGGGGGCAAGTGTTATCAAGAACCAGGTGTCAGCCAGTTTCAGGTGAATATTATTTTCATTTTCATAAAACATTAACAGGCAATCAAAAGGGTCAGGGATTCTTTAACCGGGGAGAAAACTCCCTCCAGCAGTGAGTCCGCTGTCGGCTTTGATAGCCAACTCTCTTGTTAGGTACTAACAAAGGAATTCCCACCACTCCCGACCAATCCCAATACTCTTCCTGAGGAGAAAACCTTCTCAGAAATAGTCGCAGACCTCTCGCGGTACAGTCCACAAGAACTTAACCAATTTCGTAATGCCATGAAATATATCCATCGTAAATCTCTTGAGAATAGCAGAAGCTCATCACCAGTACCATCTGCGGATTCCTATGCATCTAGGGTCTCGCAGAAATCAGTCAGCTCTAAATCTCAGCAGGTTGATTATACCCGTCTAGGCGCGATCCCCAAAACGAACATTCCCTCCCTACTTTCCAAATCTATCCCAATATCTCAAAACCCAAACAAATTACCCAAAATACCTTAAACCCCAAGCATCAACTCAAACCCAGATCCCTAGAACCCACCAACAATCCCAAACCATCACCCAACAACAATCTCAATCTCGCATATCCGCTCAATGTCCTCCACTTCAGACACTCAATCTGAGAAGCCTTCCTAAGAAATATACCTCATAGAGAGAGCTCTACAATCTCCTCAATACGCAACAGCTATTGAGGGGACAAATGCGCTAACCCCAACGGAACCGCCCTCCTCAAAATTCCTTCCACGTTTCATCACGAAACGTTGGCAAGGAAAATCCGTCACGCCATAGGCGACGAGAAAATCGTCGTTATTCCGATGAACTCTCCACAACGCGTCCAAAGACCCCCAACTAAAACCAGAAAAACTACCTTCTTTCTGGTCTGCAAGAATGTAGACCAATCTTATACCGACGGAGAGTTCCTGGAGATCCTCTCTACACTAAAATTCCCCGTTATGAAAACTTAGAGGATCATTGCTAGATCTACAAATAAACCCACATCCATGTTTCGAATCATTACAGATTCCGAATCAGCCTACCATCACGCCCTCACCAAGGGTATAAACTTCCACGGGATTTCGCACTACTGCGAAGCCTCAAATTCAAACACCATACCCGCAGTCCCCAAATATTGCATCCGTTGTTCCTCTACCGGTCACTCCGCAGTCACCTGCAATGCCAAACCCATTTGTCCAACCTGTGGTGCTTCTGGTCACAAGCCAGAAAAATGCCCAAAATAAAACTCCCCCACTTGTAAAAATTGCGGTGGATCTCACCCCGCCTTCCACCCCCGCTGCCCGAAAAGGATGGAAATACCGAAAGCCCCCCAGGATACAGCCCCAGTCACCCTGGAAAAACCTCAAACCCCGTATGACCTGTCTACTGACACTAAAATCCTAATTTAAATCTTGACAACAACAATAATGAATGCCATCCCCACTTCTCGTGCGCTAGTAGCCAAATCACTACAACGCCTCATTCCCCCTTTTTATGGATATAATTGTACCGTAACCAGCGGCGTGGGTAACCGCATTCATTTCGCCTTCACCCAAAAACCAAACACTTCCCACTGAAAAAGTATAGGTTTAGCCGCCTAAATGACCTCCAAGCCCGCTAAGTGATTCGAACCATCGAATCAAGTAATTCCGCTGCGAAAGAGACCCTCCTCATCCCCTGGACCAACAATATGCGGCCACTAGGCTCAAAACCCCCAAAAAAAATTCCCTTATCTGCCACTTCTATTGCTAACAACAGCATACGAGGATCTCCCGGAAACCTACCTTAATTTCCTCGATAGTTCCCCCATATCCATCAGATAAATTCCGACCCCCAATACCCACCCTCACTGTCATTCGATCGTCGGAGTTGCAGGTTTTCTGCGGTTTCCCTGCAACCTGGAGAACCGATTTTCCAGACAAATGACCGACAACAGGGAATAATACAGCCGCAGCTGTACCCGCCCACCCCAAATTAGATTAAGAAAAACCCAAAATAAGCAAAAAAAATAATTAAAAAAAAACCCAAAAAAAAAATAAATAAAAAAAAATTCTTGGATAAAAAATAACAACCCCGCTAGAAGCTGCCGAGCAAGCACTCCCCAACAAAACAGCCACAAACCCAGCCCTGCAGAGGAAAAAAAATTCCTATATCAGGGCCTAAGCAAACATACCCAAATTACCCAAAAAAAAACCTTCCTTCCAAATTCTACCCAACGAATCTCTCTCTCTCTCTCTCTCTCTCCTGAATCAAATACAATCAAATACAATTGTATAATTGTATGCCCACTTCGAACATTTAACATTATTTTTTGTTCTCATTTGTTAAGTTTTAGGCTAGCCAACTAAAAATTTCTACATGTCAATGTTTTTCCTCATGTAAGTAATACAATTCTCGATAATATGCAGTTCAATTAGAAATGTTTGATTGTGTATCAATATCTCCTATAACTATTTTTAATGAATAATTACAACTCATGATAATTTTCTTCAGAATGCCTCTTTATGGCTAACAGTTTCCTTGACATGTACAACGTTCCGAAAATCCACGTATCTCGTGAACCATGAATTTTATCGGGTTAAACAAAGAGAATCTTTTTGTTAGAAAATCGATTGAAAAATTAATTATTGCACAGGTTGTAGAAGGTACGAATTGTTAACCATTGGGCATGAGCTGCTCCTGATAGTCAGAATTATTTATTCCGTCAAACAAACTAGATGGATGTACGTAATAATTCATCAAAAATCATAATATTCAAATGTATACTTTATAAAATATACTCAATTTGAGTTCTAATTTAGCAACTTTAGAGACCTGTAACTCAGAAACAAGGGGACGTACGAGAACCTTTTTCTCATGCAACACCCTGTACAAATTTCACAGCAAACAACAGTCTTCAAATGCGTGTAATGGTAAGTAATCATTACTCTGCAATAATAAGTAATTATTTTTTATGCAAAAGTATAAACTTAGATGCAAATTGACAATTGAAAGATCACATCAAGAATAAAAGGGAAGAAATAAATCTAAAGTATAGAAAACTATACCAGCTAATAGGTAAAAATTCGGAACTGTCAATTTGCAATTAGGGTTGATGTTTATAATATACAAACTAGTGTTAAATCTTCTATGGCGATTAATTTAACGCCAGTTCTAGCACTATTGAAATCATACAGATTCCATAAATAAGTTCAAAAAACGATAAATTTCGATCTGAATAAGATAAAGAGCCAAGTTTATCCATACGCTATCTAATATTCAACAATATCATTGCTGGCTACATACCATCGATAGTTAGGAAACATTCTGCCGATGATGAATTAATAGTGGACGACTACAATGATAGATAAATACATAATATAATAAGAGCATTTGAACTGAGAAGACTCAATTGATAGTCATAGCTTAAGACCTGATTAGAATTAAACTTGCGGGCGACAAAAACATAAGATAATAAACAGTACAATCCATTTACTTTGGACTAGCAATATCTAGTGGAAGAGATTAAATAGAGGAAATATGAACTTAAGTGACAAAAGAACCAAGATATATAATATGGACAACAATATGATGAGTACACAAAGTAAGATGAGAATCCACAACAACAAAAAAAATGATCCCACTATTTAATTGGCAAAAAAATAGAAGCCAAAGATACAGAGACCACCAAAAAGATGGTGCAAGAGCTAGAATTCGAAATCTCAAAAGGCTAAATAATCGGCATTGAACGTGATAGAAATATTCTCAGAAATGTTATAAATTAGATAAATTTGCCAGTAGATCGATTAAGTATATTGAACGAATTGTTTATTTCTGTGATTAAGGTTTCGTTCATTATACTGCGTATATATATATATGTTTTTCGTTACAAGAAAATTCATAAGCACTCATTTGGCTTTTAAATAGCGAAATTACTAAGAAGAATCGAAAATCAGAAATTTTATCATGTGCTTCCTAATCACGTGAAAGTTACATTGAAAATATGAAAATGAAAATAAGAGTGAATGATAGTATAACCTCATTTTTCATTATGGTTGAATGTAATTCCATATTTTATAATAATGTTATATCTGATGATTGCATTTGAAAATTTTAAAATGCAATGATTTTTTTAGGAGGGGGATTAATTGAGAAAAGTTTTGCATATGGTGCTAATTCAGAGACAAATATTGTATATCAATTTTCCGAATATATTATAGTGGTTTTTCACATCAGATGATCTATGATGAAATACATTATTAGAGAAGTTGTTATAATTAGACTTAAGTACATCACAATTATGACTGCTTTGGATGGAAATAGGTTGTCTCGAAGTATCTACATCTAATATTACGATTACGAAAGTCTTTCAAGAGAATAGGTATTATTGAAAAATATTCAATCGTTCATTTAGCTAGAATACGATGGTTTACATTTACATTAAATATGATTCTTCTTTGAATGAAACAACGAATTTTTAGAGAATAAATATTCAGTTTATATTGAATATATGTACATTCGGCCACATAACTTGATATAGGAACAATCCCATTGAACCAGACAATACAAATGTCATAGAATGAAACTTTTCGTTTTGATATAACTTCTCTGTATCATTTCCTATTTTCGCTTATAGAGAAAATATCTATATGAAAGAATCAATGCGAGTGATATTTTAAGTGGAAAAAGCTGAAAGAAAAACCACAACTCCGTTGGTTTATTGGCCGCAATGACAAGCAACAATTTATTTTCTAAATTGTGTTGGGACTGCATCTATTGGCGCCTGAGGAAATTGTGGCCTCCGAATTCAAAATATCATTTGAGGTCGACTTAGAAAGAATAACTCTTACTATTGGAATACGTTATTTCCTCAGAAAAAACCTTTCTTTAAAATTCCCTATTGTAGTGAAAAATTAGTTCCTATACTTGATATGTATCTGAATATATTAGATTGTTGTCGTTTGAGAAAACCAAGCTTTAGAGCAGAATTAGTATATTTCTTTTATGTTCTAGCTTGAAAATGTACATTCTTTGATCATAAACTTATGTATGTAAGGCTGGTTTAAAGATGTTCATGTATTCAGACAAGTAAAATGCGACAAATCGCTAGCAAAACATTTCAAATTTATATATATTTGTACCATGGCATGTAACTTGAGAAATATCATGATTTTTTTAATTTTGTATTCTAGATTCCATGAGGAATATCAATGTGAATACAAATAATCAATTTGTATAAGCAATTGTCCTGTACAGACAACGGTTGTAATAAAAAAATATTGGAGGACATATCGTTTTTGCGCGTCCAAAGATGCTGCAGTATTTTGACGGTAGTGTTTATAGACCTATATCTATATTATATCTATATTATAGATCTTTATATAAAAATCTATAAACTTCAATAAAGTGAGATGTCTCGGTTAATATAAATAAAAAATCGAAAACAAAATGAAGCAACTCATACAAACATACTAAGGCTCCTCAAGAAACTCTTCCTCTATATCTGGTAGAAGTCCTTAACATTTTTTTCTGTTGGTGAATTTTCATAAAAATAGTGGAAAATCTCATTAAGTGAATTGTTTTTTTCTCCTAAGATATAAATTTGAGTATTTACATTTTGGGATATTTTCAAATGATGATTTCTCACCTGGTCTAGATTATACATATTTTTAAAAGTATACATACTTATACATGTATAAAAATAATAAATTTATAAAATGAGGTATCTACGTATATGGTAGATCAAACGAAATTGTCGACAAGGGCTTCGAACCAGTTTTTATAATCTGCCCTTGATATTGGAAGGACTATAACCGCACGATAAAAAACTCCACCCACAGGCATAGTGAGCTGTTTATACCTACCACTATTCAAAAACTATTTAAGATAGGACCTTGCCGCTTGCAGAGGTATAAGCCATCAAATAGGCCAAAAAATTAATTTTTTGAAAGTGTGACACTGGTATAGCGCTTTTTCTATGGAAGTATTGAATTGTTTATTTATAGGGGGATTTGTTGATATAGCTTGAGACTATGTTGATTATTGACAATTTAAATTAGATGTAACTTTATCACTTCAAAAAGTGATTAATACAAGTTAGTATGAGGGATTTCTCCATTGTATTTATTTTCAAATAAAAATTTATCACATTACATATCATAAATGTATGATTGCTCATAAGCCGAATTCTACATAAAATGTCTTATGATAATAAGTTTCATCACACTAAATACTGTACATTCAATAACTTTGTTTCCTCACTTTCGTAGCAGTTTAATTGCATGAATTAATTGAAAAGTTGTGAGTCGATGTTTTTTGTTGTCGACCAGAACTTCTTGAAATTAGAAGTTCATATATCCAAAGTCAAAAGACTTGGTACTACTGTTTTAACAATGTTCGATTTAAACTAAGTTCTTCTAGTTTTAGCTTTGAGAAAAGTTCAAGTTGACCGAAACTTTTTGAAATTAAAAGCACATATACACAATGTCAAAAGACTGGCTCCCACTGTTTTCACATTATCCGATTCAAACTTAGTTCTTTCAGTTATAGCTTTAAGAAAACTTCTGGTTCTTAGGAAACAAAAAAATTAATTAATTGCTATAAAGATTCTCAGTCCTAGTATGGGCGTATTCACGAATTCACATTATTTTATTGCAGGAAAATAATGGATAGTTATCATTTTAAGATACTCTAGTAAATAGGAATTGTATTAGGGTAGAATTTGATGTATTCAGGAAAATCACCGCTACGTGCAGGTACATCCTGGCTAATTCTTTTGATTCTATCCAGCATAAGATGGCCACTCTTCATTTCGGTTAAATCACTTTCCACTTACCATCGAGAAATAAGCTAAGAAAAAGACCTTTATTGAGGATGTAGGTGTACTCAACGGTTAAGAAAAAAAATTGTAAATAGGTTAATTGATAGTCATAGATTTAAGAAATTTCTATGTGAAACCAGTTATTTCCAAACTCAAATTGAAAAATAAGAAAAAGTTTCTCTGATACCTTTCAATCCTATTTATACAAAATGATTGGTAGGAACATTTAACAGAGTGGTTTTGAAATTGATTTATGAATCCAAGTAATACTCCGGAACAATTGTTGGGCAATCCTAAGGATAGAATACCAAATTTGGAAAAGAGTGGTATATGAAATTAGCTGTGGTGATTGTGACAGGAAGCATATTGGGCAGACTAAGAGTTCCGTTATTGTCGCGTTTAAAGAGCACTTAGCTCATTTGAAATATGAACATAAATATTAATAATGTGAAATTTTAAAATAATAAATAAGAGTAGCTTAAATAGGGGTGCAGGGCCAATTCCATACAGCGCACTCTATGGTTTAGTAGTCAAAGAATAAATGTGAGGATACGCGCCAAGGAGCATTTCTCGCTGTAATTAATTTTCGGGAGGTTTATTTGTGAAAAAATTTAGTATAAAACAGGTTAGTCAAGTCGTTAGGTTTCAGTTTAACTTCAGTTTCTGAAAATGATAATGAACTTTGTTATCGAAGCGCGGGCCAGGCAGTGTAATTGTGAGTGTTACTGTACTGGTGGTGTTAACAGTGTGTTAAGTATGAATATCACCAACGGTTCCCGAATTTCCAACTTAGTTTTTTTTGCAGTGACAATTGTGCTAGTCTTCTCACTTTCTGCATATTGTAATGCCAGGTCGTGATATTCATGCATTAAAAAGAGTGGGAATTTTTGCTTGATATGATATTCCACTCATCACACTGTTTACATCATCACTACACTAACAATCATAATTACATTGTCTGACGCGCGTTTCGATTTAACCAATGTAATCAGTTCCTTCAGACGACAACTTGGTTATTGAATCGCGCGTCAGACAGTGTAATTGTGAGTGTTGGTGTAGTGGTGGTGTAAACATGAGTTAAGTATGAATTTCATCAACGTTTCTTGCAATTGAGATTAAACAGATATGACACAGCGAAAATGTGGAGAAATAGTCCGAATTATTATGCCAGAAAACGATGTCGTGCCTGCCACCCTTCACGATATAATCTCTAAACCGGAATTATCAAAAAACAACGTCGTAGTTATCCAGAAGACTCTGAGTATACTGAATACTTGAATACTTGCCACATATGTTTAGTATTTGAACTAAGCTCAAACCTGTTGATACTTTGTATCGGGGATAGGTAAATAATACAAGTTCCAAGCTAGGTACTGCATAAGTCTTCCGAATAATAAGGATAGTAAGTGATAATAATACTAAAAAACTACTCTACAAAGTCTAATGACCGTCGCGGAAGTACTGTTTGTTGTATTACTTCGGGACAGCTGTATTTATTCCCGATGGCTAAGGGTGATTCTTTAAAAGAAAAAGGAAGGAAATATTGTATTAGTATTCTGATTCACCCTGTATTCAATGGATATAGATGGAATAAATAGTTTTCTACTATTTTCACCATTATTCGTATGCTTTGGTCGTAACAGATCTTCATTCTTGAATTTGTCTTACATTGTACAGGATATTGAGCTTGTTACGATGTTTATGGAAAATTAATTTTTGAAATACCCCGTAGAATACATCACAAGCCTCAATTATTGTAATGAGGAGTTCAAGCTGATTCCAGAATTGCAATAAAATGAGGTGGTATATTTAAAAAAATGTAACTTTGATACGGCACAGCATTCTGGAACAAACTTTAAGATTATAAAAAAATTTGAAATGTGAAGATGGTGATTATTAATGATTTAGGACAGAGGAATCACTGAGCTTTATCACACCAATCAATCACCCTGTATATATAATACTACTTAATACTACTAAAAATCAACACCGGAATGGCTGAAGTTAGTTATGAAATTCATTTTAATGAACTAATAGTATATTGAACGAGCAAATATTTGTTTTTTTTTTTAGTTAAATCACAGGCGGAGAAGAGAAATTCATTATTATTTGAAATTATATTCGACTTGTTAAAGTAACTAATTAACGGTAGGTTTCACCGACGTGAAAACTGGAGAAATGTTTCAACGGAATCATTCTCAAGAATGAGGTATTATTTAGCGCTACATCAGAAATGAAAATAATCAAGTCACATCTGTGGTCTTCTAGGTAGGAAAACTGTACTTCGAGAATAACAATAGTTTATTCCGTTGTGTCAAGTTCATTTTGTAGCATCAAAGAAACTTTTGTTCTCTCTAAGAGACAGGGCTTAAAGTTTTAATTATTGTTGGGTGTTTATTAGCTACTGTAAAGTGGCTAATAAAATCATATAAAGAACAGAACATCGAATTTGGCGACCTACTTGGGCATGTTAGTATTCTAAGTATTCTAAGAGAGTGTAAGGTAATTATGGATTTGGTCATAGATGCAATTCCTTTTATTATATGCTTGATCAAAATCATTGGTTGACAGCAATGGGCAAATGCAGAAATTTGATGCCCACATGGTTTATTGGTATGCTACAGGCTAGAAAACAAAAAATGGACAAGTAAGAGCAGGTGTCCATGGCCAGAGAACCAAGCTCGCTATCTCAATGGGCACTGAACTTTATATTTTCTAAGTGTAGAAATACGACATTCGTACATACACAGCCCATTTTGCACAACGCAACTACCACAATGTAAAGATATGTATTCTATCAGACAGCAGAGCAGCCCTCTGAGTTAATCTCTCAAATAAAATTGCATCAACACTAGTATGAGAAATTCACAAAGTATCTGAACTAAATGCAAACAAAAAAATTAGCCTGATGTGTATACCCTGCCACAATGGAGTGCTTAGCAATAAGCATGTTCATTATCTGGCGATGGAAGGCGAAGTACAACTTCTTAGGTTTTCCAAAACGACATTGGGTCATGATAAAAAAGTGGGATAGCTAAAAAAAATCAGTAAGGCCCTAGGATTAAGAGAACCGAAGAGATTTCTTTGTTTTTCCAATAACTGAGCACAATATGTCCCTATCGAGTTAAGATGAGGTAAGGAGGGTTACTAGTATGTTCACTGGAAATATTCTAGTGAAATATAACAGGAACATGAGAAACACTCCCAACAGCTCTTGTCGGTTCTGCAAGAAAATAGCCGAACACATGTCACTCCACTGAATGAAATTGGTGGTAATGAAATAGATGATGAAAACAATTATTTTCGAATGGATAATGAAATGTTCGGAGAATTGCTGTGGATGATGTAAGTGTAAGCAGAGCTGACAAAGCTGACATATGTGGAACAGATTATCTGTACTTGAATGATTTGTTTTAACTCTAAGATATCTAACCAGCGGCAAACAATTATTTGCAGTTTTGGAATATTCGGCAGTAATGTTACAAGCTTCAATAAGCATTGTAATTATTGAAAATTGAGAAATATAGGTATTTGTTCTACACGATCATATGATTGTTTTGTTATTAGTAAGTAACAAAAATTTTGCTCACCTCTACGGTGTAAGTATTTTGGAAGAATAATTATTATTTATTTTCATACACTGTAGATATGTATTTTTTGTGTTGTTAGTATATATTATTTGTATATTCAGTTCCACTGAATTCCTATTGATTATTGTATTCGCACATTTCTCTAGTATAAACAAGAACGAACCAAAAGTTGTGAGTGAACGTGAACGATGAAAAACGGATTGCTAAGGGTTGTTCCTGGACTGTTCTTGTTTTTGATCTCCTAAGGCAAGGAAGTAGAAGTACAAGTAAGAAATAAACTAAATATGTAAAGTAAATTCCCAAAAGCGGCTTCAAACATAATCTCATTTTTAGCTTTTACCGCATATACAGGGTGATTCATTGAAAATGTCCAATCTCTGAACTGTAGAATCCAAACCTCAAAATATAATGATTCTGCTCAACATGCCTTATGTAAATATTGCTAGTTTCCGAGATACGGGGTGTTCAAAGTTCAAATTTAAATTTTGATTTTCGAAATAATTCACAATTTCACAATTTCTCTTTGAAAATTGGCAATTTCACGTTTTTTGGCATGAGGAATCATAATTTGCACTCCAATATAACATTGCTAATATAGGGCCTTAGTTACACTTGTTTGTGTTAATTAAATTGTGTGTTTATTAAATTAAATTAAGTGTTAAGTAAACTTGTTTTGGGCTAAGCTTACAACAAAAATAATAAAAAAATATTAAAAAGCGTTAAATTCTAGAAAAAAAGTTACTCTTCTTTGATTCGTGTAACTCAATCGGTTATCGAGTTATTTGCTTCTAAAAAGCTCAATAAATTCAAATTTTTTCATTAAAAAATTTGATGATTCCTTAAATATGTAACAATAACAAATTTGTAAACAAAAACAAAAAACTTCAAAGCAAATTCTCAAAATGCCTACCATTTGAATTGCTTTTTGAGGTCTAGAAACTACAGTTCAGAGATGGGACATTCTTAATGAATCACCCTGTATATTCCTTGTTAATCATTGAAAGTCATTTTTCCCAAATTGTAGCTACAATTAGCAGAGGATATTTGTCCTCTTTGAGTTGTGACAAATACTTACATGCTCAAAAAAGGACGCATTTTGATCTAATTTTTTTTGTTGGAAGATCCACTGATTTGAAAGATGTTGTAGATGATTTTCCAAATGTTCATTCACCTACATCCGCAAGAGCTTCGTCATGATCATCGTTAATTAAGATCTTGAAATAGAGATAATCTCTTACGACATACAAAATTCTCCAAGAAAGTTTGTAAATTTCGTTTGTACAACTACTGGACCTTCGGGAACTTACTTTTATCAATTCTTTGATTTTTGCGAGCTTATGTTTTCTGTGCATCGACATGTTGACCATCTAGCTCCGTTTTCTTGAAAATAGGTATCTACCAACTATTTAACCCTGCATTTTTTGTCATTTTATTCACATATGTAGGATGTGCACTATTCCACAATACTGTTAGAGTTTCATACAGTATCATAAATTGTCACTATCTGTCACACTGTCGTCACCATGTCGTGACCATCGAAATCGCTATGAAATTGACAAGAAAATTGATTATAACCTTATACAGTCCCCCACTTGGAAACCGGTAATTATGTACGGAATCGCAAATTTTTTGGTTCAGACATCTCAAGATCCATATCTATATTATTGATGTGATATTGTCAATTCGTATATTGATTTTAGTGATGCATCGTTTTGATTTTAGGTCTTTTTCCATCAGAAAACTGTTTGAAATAACTAGTAAAAATTGATCTACAGACCTAAAATCAAGACAATTCAACACGAAAAACATAAGAAAAGGTTTATTAAGTGAAAAGTTGAAGAAAAGACGTATACTGATACTGTAGTGTTTGCTTCAGATAATTCGACACACGCTCTAGCTAATCAAATTTGATTTTGTGTACAAAGGTTGCTATTTTAGTTTCAAGATATGTGACATTGATGTGATTATGTCAAATCTAACATTGCTGTCATAGAGTTTGGAATTTTTAATGGTGAACCTACTCAGAACGTCATACCTGTGGCTTTTGAGTTGCTTACTGATATTTGAAACATTCATCTTGCTGGAAAAATGGAATTGAGTCGCGAACATGTTCGTACGATTATTTTCTATGACTTTCGATTGGATTAAAGCAACAGTAGTGTGCTGATCTACTCGCTCCAAATTTTGATGATAAAACATCATTCCGAGCTACCGTGCTTCGCTTGTTTCCCAAATTCATTCGTGGGTGCACTACTCTATAGGATGAACATCATGAAAGTATTCCAAAATCGGCTGATTTGTCAGAAAACAACGATGCTGTACGAAAACTGATATTGCCACATACCACGAGATTAAGACATACTTAAGCATACATACTTGCATACTGCAATACTGCATGAACATGTGGCTGTCAAAATATTTGTTATTTACTGCATAATTTGACAACCGCCCATAAAAAGCTCGTGACAAAATGTTGGAAAAATTCAGTCGCTATACTTCAAAAGAAGTCTATAATATCGTGAAAAACGATAAATTATACATATATGCATATGAACCTGCAACTAAACAACAATCAACTGTATGGTTCTCTCAAGACGAGTCAATTCCAACAAAAGTTGTTCGCGTATGAGCACTTAGAAGTCCATGGTCATCTGTTTTCTTATCAACAACTAGACATATCGCCACCGATCTATTAGAGTAATGTAGAATGGTTAATCCTGAATAATACACCAGAATAATGATATATGTTTGCCATAAGTGTTTGAAAAAATCAGGGAAACAAATCGCAAGAGATGAATCATTCTCTATCACGGCAATGTCAACTTTCACACATCAGCTCAAACAAAAATGAGTCAAAACATCGAATTAATGAGTAATTACCCATTTGGCATCCAATGATTCCTTCTTTTTCCTGCAGATCAGAGATAAATTGCGATATCAACGATATCCACACCTTAAGTAGCGGTTGATTCGTTCAAATCACATGTTTGGCGGTACTTCAAGGGGAATAGAAAAAATATTTCGGCTATTGGCTTTGTGATCAATTATAAATATTTATTTTTATTTGTGTATCACAAAACTCAAGTAGCAGCTCTCGTATAAATTTTTCCCAGAATTTGGCATGAAAAATGTATAATGTGTACGACATTTTGACTACTTGGCAACACTTGTGATATCACTGCCGGAAATTTGGGATTTTTGACCAACATGGATATTATGAATTCATTTCTTTGATACAAGAATTCATCTCATATCATTCCGAATTTAATATTATTGCAGCTAATGTTTCATGTAATTGAAAACCTTATCTAGTTCTGAATAGATTGAAACCAGTAATATTTGAGACAATAAAACTGTAATATCTTCAGAAAGTAGAAATTTTACTTACTCAATAATTCCAACACCAACAGATTTATGGTTTTTAGTTGCGGAAGCGGCAACCAATTCTAATGTTAGAATTCTGGAAAGAATCCAACCTGAAATAGAATTTATGTTATTATTAGCGATTCATGGCTAGATATTAAATTGAATTCAATCAAATAATATATAGCCTGATCAGACTGCGAATACACGACGTGATAAGAGTTCAACTCAGCGCTTCTCAACCAGTGAGTCGGACCCCACTAACGGAGGCCGTAATTTTTCGTTGATGAGACAAACATATCATAATAAAGAGAACGATATATCAAATTAAAATACTAGTTTCATATAAAATGAGATGATATTTATTCTATTACAAAATTAGATAAGTACATTTCGTGATTTAGAGCTAACTTAAGCTTCACCTCCCTTGACAGATTTTAGTGAGCGTAATAATAAAGAATTCACAAGAGCCTCAAAAAACACTTGTACTCATATCATGAGATGCTTCAAAATATAAGACGAGCTGTATTTTATTATTGTCTCAGCATTTTTACGTCAGAGCTTTCCTTATTTTTGGATGAGTAGCATTCAAAGCAAATTTTATTATAGAACAATTATTCAAACTACACTCACCTATTTCATGTGTTATATCCCCAGAACAAAAGTTGTGTGGACAACTTAGCAGTACCTTTATTTTTAGTGATGCTAACCTCACATTTCCATAGTTATTCACTTCCTCCCCGGTTGGTATTAAACTATTGGATCCCTATTCAAAATAATGAGTAGAAAAATGGACCGATAGAACTCAAAATGAACATTTAACACACAAGATTTTACCTTAGCTTCCACTTCATAAAATAAATTTCTCACAATCTTGATATTTTGTAGCTAATTGATGTTAATTCTTGCACATTTCCAAAGTGTTTGATCGCTTTTGTCAGCAATTAATTTTGAGACAAACTATATTTCGATTTAAAATATTTTGTCAGATGGATGCTGTAGCAATGAGCCAAATATTTTTGCAATATAGACTAGGGGAAAGTGGATTCCAGCAGGTTTCCAAACCATTCATTATATTATAGTTTAGATCAACGATCTCATTTATCACATTTCAAATGAAATATGGTAGTGAATATATACCAAACCAATAATCAAACTAGAAATGCTTCAGAAATCTTTGGATTTATATATATTAAGATAAAGGTAATGGTTGATGAAAATAATTTCGTAGTGCTTCGAAAATTTAAAATAACACTATTTCGTCGATCCATAAACCATAATGAACTATCGGTTAACGCGGTCTTATCACGTTACATTTGTGTGCATCAGATTGTATCTTATTTCAGCTGCTCTCCATTTCAACCTTCCGTAGTTTGTATACTAGTTGTGTAAGTACATTTCTGGAATACTGTGAACCAAAGCAAGAAAAGTTTCTCGTTAGTCAAGGACAGAATTTTCATCAAATTCCCTGCTCTGATCTTCGTCGAATACCAAAAGAAAGCTATTTACACTCGGTCTCTGGAGCTGATAACTTGGTTATTGGAATTTACGTCAGACATTGGAAGGTAGTAAATATGTTGTTAAATATGGATGGCATAGAACTATTTTTTTCTATTGTCTTTTAACTATTATATAATTCTATTTTTTCCCTATTTCGATGCATAATAGGAACAAGTATTGTCTGTTCTTCAATATAATCATGTAACAATGAGAATTTGTAGAATAACGAAAAAGAGTTGCTTACAAAAAAACGGACTCATTATTAAATTTCGAGTTATAATTTTCTCATAGTAATTTCTCCTCATCGGTAATCTTACTAAATACAGAAAGTTACACCTACACGCTTGACAGTGTTGAGAGCTGGAAAAGAGCAAATTAGTTTACAGAGAATTTGTCGCGTGACATGTATTTGCAGAATTCACCCTCCGTTGTAGAATGCGTAGTGGAGGATAGAAAACAATGCGCTCCAGGCTCTTCTGCTAACTCGGGGAAAATAATTAAGTTCTTGGAGAGAGTTTGCTTACACAAACTGATGAATTGATTAATAATTCTAAAGTTGAAATACAATAATTCATTACTTTTGATGAAGTTTGGATAATAAACTTTCAAAAACTACATTTGGTTGAAATAAAATCAACCCATCACATACGCGGTAGTTTGTGATACCATAAATCGAGTTCAAAATTAACAAACAATAACTGTCAACCTTTTTCATTGAAGAAGAAACTGAATCAACCTAATTTTGTACACTGATGGTGAGTTTGTAGCCATTGCTTATTGCTGATAAAAAGTTTACTCACATAAAATATTTTGAATATCTTGAAACGCAATCCTAGTGACTTCATTTTTTAGGTTTGATAGAATTTAGCGGCATTATCCTCCCAAATTGAGAATACAATCAAAACAATGGACTTCTTCCAGCCATACTTTTTGCCATTAAGGATCATGGCAACATAGTTTTAGGATTCGGAAGGTATTGACTTTGTAAAAACGAGAACTTATCAACACTATACAGATTTTCTGAAACTTTTTATTATTGGATTAAAAAAACGATCAAATTTGTTGAAAATTAATCTGCTATTATTATTGGAAAATGTTTAATGGTCTCAAACACCAAATTCTTATGATCTGGCTAGCTCTGGTTTCTCTCTATCATCAAATTTCCGTCAAATTGGTTGAATATTTGTTGCTTGTAATGTATTTCTTATTCATTCACACTACCACGATAGTTGGGGTGAATTCATAAACACAGTCTTTTACTCACTTACTCTATTTAAACCCTTCACACTACACTCAACTAACTTATATGATGATTAAGTCATCACTAACACTTAACTAACTTATTTAAATTCTTTGATTGTTTTTCTATTTCGTTCCGTTCAATATGATTATTTATTTGAACAAATTCTTCTAAAAAAACTCGTTTATATTCCCGGAAAAAATTTCTCGAAAATCCCGCGGTACATAATAAATTTTTCAAATTCTTTTATAGCCGGACAGGACCAACTTCAGGTCAGGGAGGAATTCGTAACATGATATGAGAGATACATCTGGATTGAACATGAAAGTGCACCTCCCTATATCACAAGATCTTATAGTAAGTATCTTGATGCTGTTTTTCCAGGCAGATGCATGAATAGAATGGAATCCACTAAATAGTCACCGCAATCCACAAATCTCAATCTTTTGGATCGAAACTTAGAGATGGTTAGTCTTGAATGACAGATAACTAATGGAAATATGGCTTTGTTTATTCAGGATAGCTAACAAAGCAACACAATCAAGTTTAAATTTTCCCCATTTTCGGTAATTTTGAGTACCTATAGTACCATAATCCGAATAGTTCAGTTGACCCGCTGCTGAAGCTGATGGTTTTTGTCTTTTTTTAATTTTCGACTAGAAAATAGCTGTAGCTATAAGGAATCACATTTTTTTGTTCGTAGATCATAAATAACTATTCAATAATAATTACTTAGCTTCTAACATTTGTAATTCAATTGATCAGATCCGTAAAAACAGAAAAACTGATAATAATAGGAGGTTTTTGTGAGTTGAGTTTTGAAATATCCACAGAAAAGAGAATGCATTGTTCAGAAACTCTGATAAAAATCTCATTCCAGGTTAGGCTCTGCAATCGCGTTGATAGTTGATCTATGTGATCCAAGATTACTGGAAACCCCATTGTGTGAGAAAAGTCGTATTATTATAGGTATTCACTAGACAGATGATGACATATAATCATTTCTTGCTTCATTCTCAACTACAGAAGGCTTGTGCATGAAATAAAATTCATAGTTCTTATTTGGTACATTTGTATTCACATGAAACTTATTTCGAATTTTAAGTTTGGAATATTCCATTACTCGCATTGGAAATCATTAATGGAACAGAATGTATAAACTGATACGTATTATTCGCTATTTTATAGCACTTAGTGACTATTTAGGGTATGTAATTAGAGTTGAACGACTTTTCCTTGGACGCCGCTCCAACAAAAGCAGTTGAATAAAATGAAGCGCTTCTAACTTCGTGCAAAGATAACAAACTCATTTATTCTCATATTTACGGTGGCAGCGGACTTGAGACAGAGGCGAACTTTTAATTGAAACTTACGTTTTGTTGTGGATATCCAACTTCACAGAATTAAGGAACGTTGTCATTTTTTATAATCGGATTGCACTTTTTGGTCCTCAAATATGTGCATTAATATAATGAATAAAGAAGAGTGTTTTTATATTTAATGCACAACCAATGTTATTTTCAAAATTCCTTGTATGATCACCTGAAATTTATTTGAAATAACAGAAATCAAATAGTTTCCACTTATGAAACTACATACAGGATATAAAAGAAATGTAAGTAATACATTGAATTACATGTTCTGTGATCTAATATAAATCGATTGTTCCTATCTTACAGCAATAAAAAAGGGCACACAAGAAAGTTACTACCTAAAATTGATTATTTATTTTTACACTATTATTTTGAGATATAATTTTTATTATTTGCACTTCTTGAACAATTCATTTCTATTGAAATGTGCCATATTTTTTATTATCCTTCAAATATTTTTCGAATGGTTTCTCTAAACTATTAGCTTTTATTTTAATCTTTCTTTCCAATATCTGGCAACACAGTTTAAACAAAACTTTGTTAACCTATCAATATCAATTTTGAGAATGTTTACAGAGTTACGATAAAGTTATAAGCAAAATTCATGAAACGTACAAGTTCACTTTTAAAAAAAAATTGCAAAAACTGAGAGAATAAACAAAAAAACTTGATAAGGTGTGGGGGACAATGCAAGATTACATATTTTACAACAACAGAAATTGCCTTACAACAAAACGTAAGTCAGTTGTTTGTTTTGAAGTTTTCTTGTTCTTGTTACCTAAAAAATTACTGTTTGTGTAGGAATCATCAGGGAAAGATGTACTTGTTTTTATTTCAACTGGGTGCTATGCGGAACATCGTTGGATCAAGATGGTCCACCATCACATTATTGTCTTGATGTCTGAAGGGTTCATGATAACTAGTAAAAAGAAAGGTGGATTGGAATACCTGTACTTAAAATAATTTTTTTCAAATGCTGAATAACATCCATCGAATAATGTGAAAAAACCTAGATTTCCATTTTTAAAGAATATTGATGTTGGCATAACTTTGGCATATTATTTCACAGGGAATGTTTGACGTGGTTTTATATTTCTAAAATGAGCATTGTACGTTTTATTTATTTTGGGGATTATTCATTATAAACCTATTATCAGATGATTAGATTGTTGTGTGAATAGATTTTATTCCGATAATGGTCCAGAAGCTAAAAACTATAATAACATAATAAAATTTAATGGAAGTTTTATTTCTTGGACCGAATTTAGTGGGATTCACTAATGGAAGATTTCTACATAATATTATTTTGTTTTCAGTATACTCATTATTACAAATAATAGGAAAATGATTATCAGGAACTTGCTCTACTGCTTCACCACATCTTATCTAATTATGATACCTTGTCTTGACCATCTGCTGAGATTCAATCCCCAAATATGCTTAATTACTGAAATTTAGATATAGAAGAGTGAACCGTACAAGTATCAAACTGTAAATAATTTTTGAATGACTTCAGCGTCTTGAGTATCAAAGTACATCTAATTGCATTTATTAGTGCACTCAAATTGTTCAAAGGAGAAGTCATCAAGGTCAGAACGAAATATCGAAAAAGTTGAGCTTTGAGAAATGCGATCACTCCATCGCATCTCTAACTTCTTGATGCCGTGCTTGTGGAGGTATTTGTTTTTAAACTCAAAATATTCATCAGTTTCAGCAATTGCTTCTCCATTAAAGCTGAATTTCTTACCGGCGAGCATTTTTTTCAGATCAGTGAATAGCCAGTAGATCTTAGGCAGATAAAACTATTTCACACTCGCTAAATTCTGGAAGGATTTGGATCAATAGATCAGTTGTGAACATTTTGCATCTTCAGTGCCACGACAAGAAAAGGGAAATAGATCCTTTGGCAGTGCATGAGACAGTATACATATTATAATACATATATTTATCAGTTTTTAATCAGGTTATCACTAGGTAAAATGGTGATGACACAGCCAAGAGCTGGAAAATAGAATGGAATCAAACAAGTGTTACAAAAAAATGGGGAAGTCCGAAGTTGTATATGGTACAAATTCCTAAGAATTACTCAAAATATTCATATAATGCTTTATAAATAGAGAAAATGCATAAGCGCAAAAGTTTATCGTGTATGTGGGGCAATACATTTTCAAATTACGAGCTGGATCAGAATCTAGAGAACTGAAAGCACATAATTGACCACAAGTTATGGTGAAATCTTTGCATATGATTGGAATATTTATTGGTGTTTTCAATAACACATTTGTTAGATGAAATCAGTCTTTAGAGAAGAAAACTTGTGTTTCACACACCATGATAACTCATCAGCTTAAAAGGATTGTTCACTTCTTTTCTCAATGTGTGTCTGTATTTTTCCAGTCTGCTTGCTTTTATGAATGTCACTATGTTTTCTACATTGTACTCTTCACAACTTGTAATATATGAAGCTTCTTATTTGTACCTCTTCAGTTCCAAGGAATCCGTAAATTGTCCTCGTAACTTTTCTCTCTATTATTTGTTTTGTTTTCTTATTAGATTTGCTATTAACTACTGGTCGTCTCGATATTGTTTGTACTTTAGATCTGTTTTGTAATTATGGTTCCCATTAAAGTCGTTGCTGTGATGATTCATTTAAAGAAATACGAAAATAATTGTTGAAATTCTATTTCATTCTCAGCCAATAAATTGAAATTCGTTTGTTGGTCCTCCCTTTGTCAATACTCTTGTTGCCATTTGCTCCATCTTCATCTCATCATTGTATCTGGTACCCCAATATATTTGTAGTTTACCTTTGTTCATATTTTACAATTCTGTATGAAGAATGTGAAATATTTGATTCGTAGCCTCTTCCAATTATTTGTAACATTATGTGCCTCGCATCCTATGTAAATATATAATAATAAATAATCATTCATTTTATCTTTCATTCTGTTTCTCATCCGGTAGTTGGTTTGCATATTTCTTCCACTATTTTGCAGACAATATCTCATATCCTGGTTACTTTATTGATTTCATTCTCTTCTGTCATTTACCATCATCGAACTTTTCTATTTAGTTTAGTTTTTTTATTTATTCCCCATTTTTGTTTTAAATCATTCAATTTTCCTGTTCCTTAACTGCTGTCAAATCAGTTTATTTTATTTCACTTTATACTTGGGAATAGATTGGAATTGTCTTCATTATTCTCTCAATGTCTCCAGTTATCTTTCCCATTAAATGATTCTCTTATTATGTCACTTCATCAATTCCTAATATTTTCATAGTATTGCTCTGTTGTTGATTCCATTCATCGCTGTTTGGCTTGGGTTTGGGTTTTTCCAGTTGCACTTCTTTTTACTCTCCCAATTTACTTCTATAATTTTTCCTACATTTATTCCGCAGATTTCTCCATCGGATTTTTTCTTTTCTGTCTTTGAATAGAGTGAATACGTTTGTTATCATATTCTTTTTCTGATTGTTTTCTGTTGCAGATTTAAGAAGAGGCAAAATCATAATAATTCCATGAATAATATCATAATGTGTAATTAATTATATAAATACAAATAATGGCTGATTCTGAACAATTTAAACTACATGCATGCTAAGTTATACGATAAAAACCAAACAACATGTAACAGTAGATTGCTGATCAATTTTATGAAAATTGTTGAAATTATTGGAATTTTTATAGAGGTTAAGGTGGTTCATAAAATAGAGCAGAATTGTTTAGCAATTTCTATTTGCAAGCGTAGCATACATAAACTGAAAACTGAAATTCCTTTGCAGCTGAAACCCTTGAAAGTTTGTTCTGAAAACTCTTAACCAAATGGAATTTTAATGAAAATATTAAATGAGCGTGATTTAATTGATGTAGTAATTAAAAATTCAAGGCAGACTCTACACATCTTATTTGGTATTGAATTCACAGTGTGATATTTTGTTAACTAAATTCTATAGTGAGACTTTCAATGCATCTCAGGAACTCCTCGCCTTTCAGAATCGTCAATTTTATATCTAAATAAGCTACAAATAAACGTATTTATACCGTGAAATTGGAAGAAAATGGCGAGTAAAAGGACGTTCCCCCAATATTTGAAAATCATACTTTAGGAAATATCTATATAACTTATTCAGGCAGGATGTTACATGTCATCGAAAAAATCTTGTGTTTCTTCTATTATGTTCAAATATGTATTGAAGATTGTAATATACTGTTACTAACAAGTTCAGAAAATGGTTCTCTGGGCCGGCTTTGTCTAGCAACTATAGAATTTCAAAAATTAGGCGAATGCGCACAGCGCTTTTCGAGCGGCGTCTGTCACATTTTTTATATGTATAGCTGAACTCGTTTAATGTTTGTTTCTATATAATGTTTTAGTAGCAGGTGGTTTATTCATAGTATATCTTTTGAATAATTTCGAGGAAAGCCTATGTATTTATTTTTTTGCTTCTATTCGTTCTAGAACTTTGTAGAATTTAATTTAGGTATGTAAATGATTTATGTGAACGCAGTTAGTTAGTTTTAAATAAATAGTCTTAGTGAAAAGAACAAATTAGTGAAAGGAAGCGCAGAAATTATTTCAGTGAATTATTATATATTAAGTGTATTGTATAGTGTGTAAATAAATTGAGAACTCAAGAGACTGTGTTTATTGATTCACCTCACGAATATAAAGAGTGTAAATAACTACGAAATACGCTACATTTCTGTAAGTTCTGGGATACCGTGAATGAATAGTGACATAAACATGGCGAGAAGATTAATTGATCTGAAAGTGACGGAACTGAAAGCCGAACTGGAGAATCGGGAATTGGAAACGGCCGGTAAGAAGAGTGAATTGATCGAAAGACTAAAAATGGCACTGGTAAATGACGGGTTTAATCCAGAAAATTATCTATTCATCCAGGAGTGCTGGAGAGCGACATTTTTTCCCAAATTTTATCATTGAGAACCGAGCTGGAGAAAAGATGGCAGATTTAAGAACAAAAGACATTCCAATATAAGAGAAGAAGATCGAACATAAAGAGCTATGCAATATATAAGCACCACTCAAAACAGAAGAGATCGTCAGTTCCACACGAGTCAAGGCCCCAACGTTCGACGGCAAGACCTCTTGAACCAATAACGTTAAATAATTTGAGGTAGTCGCTAGAGTGAATAATGGATCCGATAAAGAAAAGGCAGTGAACTTGACCATTGCACTGCGAGGAGACGCCTTTGATGTACTCCAGCCAATACGTCTTGAAGAAACTGACGATTTCGAACAGCTGAAGAATAGGTTGGATAAGCGATATGGTCTAAAAAACCAAAGGCAAAAGCATGACGAAACTCTTTATGATGATCATGATATGCAGAAGACGCTTCAATTAACCCATCTGAAAACCTTAGTAGATTCCCTGACTTCCGCTCTTGGATACGATTCAGCCAGGAAGTCAGAATAAAACTTGGTAAAAGGTATGGTTGACAAGAAGCTGAGAGAGAGCAAACATCGGAATTGTGGTATGCCAGGGCATGCATGTAGATCGTGTAAGTATCCCGGGGCTTCCGCAAACAACGTCCAGTCACAGGGACAACAAAAACGAGTAGCCTACAAGGGGGCAGCACCAAACCAGAATCATAAGCTTCCTTCTACTGTGGTTACAAAAAAACGACACCTTGTCTAGACTGCCGTACTCAGCAGACTGTGCCGGAACAACAAAGCCGATTCGAATGAAGCTGTAGTTTCAAGAGAAACAAACCACAAGGTTCCGATGAATTTATTCTTAACTGTAAGAATAAGAAATTTTACACCCTTTATAATAATTAGATCAGTATATCATAAACAATTTTCATCTAAAAGCTGTAGCAATGTTATAAATAGAATATCAAAAAAAAGCATCCATGTTACTCAAACTGTCACTTTTAGATTATTGAACGATTCAGAAACTAACTATTAATTTAGCCTCTTACAGTTCTCCTTTTTGTAATCCCTCATCTTTGAAATTCACTGATGAAGATGATTCAGATATCATATGTTTTCTTGAATATAAATAATATAAGGCTTATGGGTATGTGTTCACACATATTTTATTTCTGAAATAACTTGATGATTTCTTGAAAAACTGTTGCCTAAATTAAACCATGTTGTGTGTTTCTAAACGTTTTTGTTAGGTTAGTATATACCCCTTCAGTATTCTCATATCCTAATATGGAACAATGGAAGCTTATTCTATCGACCATTTTTATAATAAGAATCGTGAAGCTCCTCAAAATAGCCATTAACTGCCGACCTTTCAATTGCTAGAAAATCCTTGACCACCTAGACATTCTTTAAAGTCTTGGAATAGAAAATAATTCAAGGGGACTGAATCTGGCAAAAAGGGTGCATGTAATATCAATTCAAACTTTTATACATTAATTTTGGTCATTGCAATAACGGAAATGTGAGCTGGTGCAATGTCTTGATGAAACAAAATCATCTTCTTAGCCAAGTACGGCCCTTCTTGATTCATTTTTTCGCTCAAACTTTGCAATAAGTTCGCATAGTACTCACCTTTGCCTTCTTTGGAGCCGGTTCTCCTTTGTCAGTCCATTTCTTTCAGTTCTTGTGTTTAGGCCGTAAAACGATGCACCCACATGCCTACTATGTCAACTAGCTCACGCACAGTCGACAATCATCGATGACCAAATTTATCCATGTTCACAAATTCACTGAAAACTTCCAATATTGATAACTGCCACAAATATTGAACAAAATGGTATAGTAAATAATATATTCTGTATTTTCATTATATTTATGCAAAACTCAAATTATTTCGAATGCAAATACTGATAAGGTAACTGACTTGTTTTATTGTACAGAAATTTATTTTGTTGTAAACTTAAATCCGACATTCAACAGCAGCCCGTAAGCAACGTTCTAATCAGTCCTCATTATAACATCAGGTAACTTATTTTATTTGAAACATCTTTTTCTTTATTATGGCGATTACAAAGAATTTTTTATGTAGTGAACCTATTTACTAGAGATAAGTATTAACATGGCAAGAATTATAACACTTAACCATATACTCCCTTATAGACAATGGAGTGAATAGAAAGTGATTACAATTTGTTATATTAGTTTCAACAATACCCATAAATTTCCCAAATTAAATGAACTAGTTACCGCCTCCTACATTCAATAGTAAAGAACATATATCCATTCGTACACGTTGCAAGAGAACTTGTCAATGTAACATCCTAACACTTGACCTCGCCTCATTCGTTGACTTTGGAACAAGAGAATAACGACAGAACAGTTGATCTAACGGTCCGAGGAAACAATGAAATGTCCTTGTATGGTTCAGATTGTGAGGCGAACAATGCGAGAAGGGCGGATTTCGAATGGTGTTGTTTAACAATAGGGTTAAACAAGTAACAAAAATTGCAAAAAAAATATCAAGGGACCATAGATGCAAAGTTTGAACAACTAACCCATTTGAAACGTAGTTTTTAGAAGTTGGATAAATTTGGCAACTGTATGTGTATCACAAACAATTAAATAAAAATTGAGTAGACAGTTTTTTGAGATGAAATACATATTCTCTTATTACAGCAGAGTCTTTATTAATAGATTAACTATGAATGTATTAGCTTAAACTGCATTTTTTGTCGACTTTACAGCACAGTATGAAAAAAAAAAACATATTACGATATACGTCCGTGAAGTTATTATTACGGTACTCGATTAGATATTCTTGACTCGGCTTTTTCGTCGCCTCGTCCAAAAATATCTATCCCGTACAGTACTAAATCACTTTCCAGACTTTACTATTTACTGAGAAGGGTCGATAAGATCCTGAATGTTATTCTGGTTCATGTGTTTTTAGATAAAAAAAATTCTATTAGGCAACTCAGCTAATCTCTAATTTTCAAAATTATATTTTTTCTATGCATTAAATCGAGTATTGCTGTATTTCATCATAGAAATTGAATATATTATCTTTCTGTATAGTCATTATGTGATATTTTTGTACAAAAAAAAGTCACTGAGGGATGAAGAATAGGGTGGACGAGAGGAATTGCATATTTTATTTCTCTGGTACAAAAAAAGGAGTTTTTTTCTGGACAAAATCATTATCTAATCTCCCCAATGAACTAAAATAATATTTAAGTTACATTGTTTTTCCGTTCGACATATAGTAAAGGTGTATCATACCAAGGACATTCTAAAACATTGTCGCCATTATCCTAGTTTTGTTCTGAAACACGCTGAGAAACAAACTGTTCCGTTGTATTTGTAGTCATTTACGAGTAAACGAGGCACCCATCCCAAGATTGGTCCTTCTTATTGGTGGTTCTAATAATAAATGGAATATTTAATCGTCTGACTCATTATAGTTCTTTCTATGGAATTTAAACGAGACAACAAAACATTTCCGGAAGCTGTGCTAGTCCTTCCTGCATAATAGACTCCACTCAGTGGTTGAATATGTCATAGGGCTCATAAAAGTCAGTGAAAAATAATCCACCAAAATGCTTAACGGCTTCTGTTTTTGCATCCAAGCAATGTTATTTGAGTTTAACTAAGGATGATTGTTTTATTGTGCTGTTTCATTTGAGGAAGAATGAGAATAAATGTAAAGAGGAGAACACTAAACCAAATATTGTGTTTGGAATTAGTAATTCACTCGAAAAACAAAAGCTACGGACGTTTGCAAATATTGATAACGGATTTGAGGAAAGAAACAAGAAATAATACAGACGAAATATGATAATCAGCGTTCATGACAAGTTTCATAAATGGAAAGTGAATCATATTTCTTCTAAAAGAAAGTGAGTAGATACTAGTTGAGATAACAGTAAACATAGATGGCACTACATAATTAACATTTCCAGTTAATCTCATAACAAACATAGAGAACACTACTCGATATAAAATATTTTGAAATCTATTAGAGAGTTCGTACGGAGTAAATATTATGACTCTTTAGTGGATAATATGATTTTGATACTTGATTGGGGTGAACTGAAATATTTTATTGTATTTTCCACTGGCCACATTTATTTTTTCTTTAATCGAGAGAACTTTAGAAACCTTGCAACGATTGGACACATTTGTTATCACCCTCAGAACTTTCGACTGAAAATCTCTATATTATTCACATTTTATTGAAATGCCAATCTTCAAATCTGGAATCCATATTTTTAAATTGTCTTGTGGCTTTGGTTAAAATTTCCCTCCAGTTATCCATTAAAGTTGTCTTAGTCTAATTACAAGCTGTTTTCTTTTCTCGAAGAAATATTTCTTCCAAGAGAGTCTGCTATCCAGATGAGGTTCATGATATTTAGCTTCCTTCCTAGAAGTTTATCCTCATTTTTTGTTACTGAGGGACAGTTTTCTTTAGTTGTGAACATTGTGTAGGTGGATCAAGACTCGTTACCTTGAATTCGCCTTATTTTCAACTATTCCTATAGCCTGTATTGTGGGTTGAGGATCTGAGTTCAAAACTATTGGAGAGTGTTATTGGTATATGTTGCACTGAATCTATTATCTCATGTCAGTAAAGCGGCTGTCTATAAGAGATAGGTGGATAAAAATGCTACCTTGGGGAGTACATGTATTAATTGGGTGTGCTGTTGAATACTCTTTTTTTAGTATCAATCTCCAAGAAAGGATTCAAGAATGAGCAAAAAATTTAGAGAAAGGTATTTTCTGATTTTTTAGAGAAGTACCATACTTTATTAAAGGCCAGCCTTATATCCCGGAGCAGTACTTTTCATCTTCCAGGTTCTACACTATTTGTTTTTATTTGTAATTGCTCGATGGTATATTCTTAATTGCAGCCAATTAAGAGAAGCTACTTCTATTATTTTTGGAACAATGGATACAAAACAATTTCGTGTGTTGATATCTTGAAGGAAACAAGAATACTGTACAAACTCAGCAATGGATTCAAAAGTATCATCCGGACTCTGTTCTATAAAAAAAAATGTTTGTTATTGGTTTGATGAATTTAAACTTGGTCGTCCAATTGAGGTGCTAACTCCAGAAAACATAAAAATGTCCACAAATTGGTTATATCTAATCGTAAGTTGTAATTGCGTGGAATATCTAAGGCAGTTAAGGTATTACAAGGCCGTTTGTTCACAATTATCCATGAACATTTGACCATAAGTAATATTTTTTTAAGGTGGGTACTCCGTTTACTCGCAGCCGATCAAAGACAACAACGTCTTGATGATTCAGAGCAGAGTTTGGCCATGTTTTCATGTAATAAATCAGATGTTTCGCATAATAATGAGACAATGGATGGAACATGGATCCATTAATTCATTCCGGAATCAAAACCATCATCATCTGAGTGGACTGCAGCCGATGAACCTCGTCCAAAGGCACAACAGTCAGCTGGGAAGGTTATGGGTTCGGCATTTTGGGATGTGCTTGGAATATTGTGCATCGACTATTTCCAAAAGGAGGAGACAATCAATAGTAAATACTACATAGAGTTGTTGGATCGTTTGAAAGCAAAAATCAAGGAAAAAAGGCCTTATGTGTCTGAGAAAAAACCACAACAAGACAATGCATCGATTCACAAATCTATGGCAACGATGAGTAAATTGAACGAATTACACTCCGACTTGCTTTCTCAACCACCGTATAGTCTAGATCTGGCCTACCAGGACTACCAGCTATTCCTTGATCTCAACAAAATGCTCGCCGGTAAGAAATTCAGCTCAATTAAAGAATCAATTGCTGTAACTGAAACGTAGTTTGAAGCAAAAGACAAATCTTTTCACAAGCATAACATCGAGAAATTAGAGAAGCGTAGGAATTGCTGCTGAAAGAGAAAGAAAGAGAGAGAAAATTGTTAAAAAAAATCGATGAAATTGATAAAAAACGTGTTTTTCTTAGTTAGTCACAAGAATTATTAATTTTACTAAATTAGCCAGTATTGGAAGTAAATTGGAAATAGTCTACAGAAAGTAACTCCTTCATTCGGATTCCTGGGTTAGGTTTGGATTATTCCATCCAATTTCTAATGAATTGAAAAAAAAACCAGTTCCAAATATTGCATTATATATGAGTTTTATCTTTTTAATAACTTTTTTGGGTGTTTGTTGAAAAAGTTTTGTTATAAAAGGTACCTAACTCAAGTTTATCAATTTTATTTCATTCAGTTAGACCATAACTGGAAGAACAGCATTTTCGTTTCACACAACACATTGAAATGAGTTTAAAAATTGAGGTATCCCTTACTAAACCTCTCACAATCAATTCAAACACTACTCTTCGGTTTTTATGATGACTAAAAACTCCTATATACGTTTTTTCTACTTTCAATCTCATTAAAGTAGCTTTTAGAAAAGTTTCATGATTAGTTGCTACCCGAATTTGTTAGGAATTATCCTTTCTCATTAAAATACAAATATTTGAGATGGCGTAATATGTTGGACTGCAGGTGGTTCCAGTAACAAATATATACTGTGCTAGTCCTTTTCCCTCTCATAGACTACGCTCAGTGGTTGAATACGTCATAGCGGTCGTAAAGATAATTGAAAAATAATTCACAATCTGTAACGGCTCATGTTCGATCCATACTATATCATGTGAGTTTAGCTATGGATAATTGTTTCATAGTGATATTTTATTTGAAAACAAATGTAAAAAAATGTAAAGAGGCGGAGATTGAATGAAATATTAAATTTAGAATAAGTAATACAGTCAAGAACAAAAGCTACAAACGTCAATAAATATTCAAAGATCACAGGAAAGATGACATTAGTGGGAAAATAAGAAATGATATAGACTTTACAAAATATGGCATCGAGGGATCATGACAAGTTCAATTAGTGAAAAGGAAATGAGACGACGAGAATTAATTGGCATGGATATATTGAGATGAACAAATTGAATTCAGCTTGACAGGTTTAAACGATGTACAATATAGAATGCTGTTGAAAAAATTTGTACCAATTCAAATATTTTTGAAATTTAAAATAAGTTAGGCTCTCGATTTCTCTCTATAATGCTCCTATTAAGATGATATTTCATTATCATTCAGGCAATGAAAACTATTCTGTTGAAGAATTGGACACAAATTACACTTATAAGAGGGTTGTTCTTAAGTATTGATATAGGAAAATAAATATTCATAATTGGATATGGCTTTATTGTTCTTCAAAATATTCTCAATTAAGATCAATACACTTCTTCTTTCTGATTGAGGTATGTCCAAAAGATATGATTTGAGCACATTAACCGCTTCTTTAGGTAAAGAAAAACCTTGATCTCGCAATTTATTTTTGGTCTGCAAGAATTAAAGAAGACATCATTCGACTGTTCAGAAACGGTTTTGTTCAAAAAGATGTGTGAGAGCTCGTAATGTCGTAGTTGAAAATTATTCATCTTCTACGCTGTTCTGATGAAACGACGGCCACATCTTCAGTTATTCCGAAAAATCAAGGCTACCATTCTTTTCTGAGTATTTCGTTTGCGAACAACTATTATTGTATTTGGATCATCTTGAACGACACATACGGTATTTAGTTTCTGGTTCATATGCATAGATCCATGAATCATCGCCCGTCACAATGTTATATAGGTCTTTTGGAGTAACTCATAATTTGTCGAATTATGTGGTATCCTACGAAAAAAAATATTTTTGACAATATGCAATACTGATTGTGTGTATGCGAGTAGATCTGAAGCCAAGTAATACCTCAATCTCATTGTATGTCACATAACGATATTTCAATGTCAGTTTTACGTGAAGCATCGATGTTTTTCAGCTCAACAGTCGATTTTTAACGATCTGCGCGAAATTCATCTTGTAGAGAAGTTTTCACCACCAAAACTTCATAATAAAAAAATCGAAGCAAGTTGGTTGGTACATTGTTCTTGTTCAAAGTCAAAGAAGATTATTGCACGAAAATATTGTAACCAAGATGATTATTTCAAGTATCTGTCAACAACTCAAATAGCATTCCTATGACAATACGTCGTAATTATGTTTATCTTTATAAATGACTAACCTTCATGATAGCAATGTGATATTTGACATATTCACATCAGTATTACCATATCTCGTAACTTACGTTGCAAACCTTCATACAACAAAGTATCACATACCTACAATAAATTTGATGGGATTTGTGCAAGCGCTACTCTTGATGAAGATAAATTGTTTACATTTTTCGTTTGAAATATGAACAATTTGTATGAGAATGTTCATAATAATTGGAACTTTTGATCAAAATTCATCAATCCATCCTGTATGTGGGATGTTGAGAATAATGAATACCTAAATAAACACAAAAAGAAGTGCAGGTAATGTTGAAAGGAATCAAAGCAAATGCTACTTTGGCATTCCTAAAAAAATAAAATTGACTTTCAGATATGAATTAAAAAAGCAAGTGAATGTACAGCTTCTTCGTTCGTAATATGCTTCTATAGATACTCAATTAATTCCTAGTACTTAGTTCACGTAATAAGTTCATGTGAGAGCACAATTATCGTTTTTGTGACAAATTTTCTTCTTTTTATGAGCTGTATCCAGTCATCTAGCACAAGCCAAAATTACAGCTAATGTCTTTTTTGATGCATTGGATGTCATTGCGAACTCAAAATTGAAAGTACTACGACTCAACTTGTAGGCAATCAACAAAAATTAATAAGCAATAACTAGTGAACAAAAGCGAATCCGATCTGTCGATCCAAGATAGTAGCAATTTGGTGTCGTAGTAGTACGACATGTAGTACGATCAATCGTTTAATGTTTAGTCCGATTAAGATTAATAACATCTCGGTGTATTCAACATTTGATTACATTTTGATCAACAATATATAATTTTACTTATAATAAATGAATTTTTGTTATTTGTTACAAAAAAGGAAAGCCATCATTAGCATGCATCACTTTTATCGCTACATAAAATTGAGTTTCAGTTCACTGGTAATTTTCATCAATGAATCTAGCCTTAAAAAATCTGTCATCTACACAACTGTCATGAACTGTGTAACTAGCGCCCTCTATAATAGTCAAATATAAAAATAAATCCATGTAATATATAAGCTTCCAAAGCAAATTCATATGAAATTTCATTCTAGAGTTGCTTGTAGTTTTGGTAAAATCATGAAAAATTTTTCCTCTTTCTTATATACCGGTAGCGTTACAAAAATTTTTCATACATATCCTGGTAGAAGGCGACCTTTTTCAAACACCCTGTATACAAGGTTTATTGATTAAAAGATATCAAATACGAGTAGGTTGTTTTGGATTAATGGGGTGCAGCCTCTACACTACTAATTGACTGATTCAGATGGCCTGAATTATTTTGAAAAATATTTTTCACTTATTTTTCTTTTTAACTCAAGAGAAATCGAAATATGAGCAGATTGCGTTGCTTGATGAACATCCTTTATATATAGTGTTAAAGCGAACCACGAAAGATTTATATTCATACTTTGTTTCATTTATTTGACTCTAGGACTTAAGCAGCTCGAGAATGTCGGTGACATTTAACCTCGAGAAAATGGAAAATATAAAATCGAATAGAGAAATAACTTGTGTTTTCGTAGAATGAATTGGAGCATCGATAAACTTATTGAAAAGACTCGGAACCGCCGCACTATAACGGAACGTTTTCACTGGACCGTATAATCCTATTAACTACAACCAGACTACTCAAAGATCTTTCTTTCGCCTACGGCAGTACTCCAATATCGGGTTAAACTCATTACATGGATACGGTAGACAGATCTTGTAGAAGACGGCATTATTGCCGTTGGGTTTCAGATCTTTCTTTGTTTTGTAACTTGTAACAGTCTACACCTTTTAATTGATTTCTCTAAGAAGAATGTGATATTCCTCATTTTAGTTTGCATCCTATAAAGATAGTAATTGTATGGCAAAGCAACTTTTAATTTATGGTGATACATTATTAATACGCAGATAAAACAAAGACTTATTGATGAACAGTTTTATATTTATAAAATGGAGAAATTTAGATCTTATTCTCATTTTTCTAATATCCGCTCTCCTATTCCATTCGACTGCCTTCTGTTCATCAGTTGTTCTTTCAATTTAACATCTTTATCTTGGGTCAAATCGGGTCAATAGAGCACTAACTTTAACATAATACATCTTTCCAAATAGTCCCAGCTATCTCAACTTTGTGCTGTCTCAATACATCCGGTTACCCTAATAAATATTGTTAATTTTTTCTATAAAAAGCAAGCACAACAGGGTAAATCCTTTTACTGTCTATGAATATTGATCTTGAACATCTTTAGGTTGTAGTGCTCGGGAAAGACGTTCGTAAATTAACGTACAATGTAATAAAGATAAAATTATTAAAAAATGGAGGAGAGTGAACAAACACCATCAAGAATTAATTTTTTCATTCCATTCAGTGTACACATTAAACGCTCACATTTTATATTAATTACATCTTCATTTTTTCTTTAAATATTTTGACAAATTAGAAAAAATTTTAAATAATTTCAGCTTTGTCATATTTTACATTAGTAGCCGTGATAATTGGTTTTATTAACATCACTTAGTAGCGGAATTCTTAGAAAGTAATAATTTTCTATGACAAACTGTTCTTTACATTTTTGTACCTATATGTTCACATTATACTGTTTCACTTTGTCATCATCGGCATCTATTATGCAACTCACTATCAAAGATTAAGTATATCACAATGTATGCCAAAACGTTTATTTTCTAGTACATAATGTGGTTGTTTTTTTTTTTCATTTCACCCGTACAAGTCTCATTATATTGAAAATAGTTTTGAGTAAAAATCTGATCTCCAGGGAAAAGTGTTTTTTGATAACAAATGGAGAAACTAGCTGAGTAAATCAAATGGAGTGTACTAAAAATAGAAATTCATATATTCTAGTTTATGAATTCAATGTGAATAATGTCATTCGAGAATTGATTTCTCGTGTATTGAAATTTGAAATAACTACTAATAAAGGTAAAATGCTTCGTATGGTTACAACAGATTTTATTTTGATATATTGCAATGAAGATCATATATAGATCGACACGTAAAAAGTATTTTGTGTAAAAAATAAACTTTATTGAATGAGACTTTAATAATGATCATGTAGTCCTATATAAGTAAGTTTTTGGCACATTAAAAATTTCATGTTGAGTCTAGAAAAACCAGAATATTCAATTGAAGTTCGTGACATTGGTACCAAGTTGAAATTACTAGCTGAAATCTTTGCCAAATCTTGTTCTCAATTGGAATTAGAGAATATATGATTTTCACCGTGAATATTTATTTTTGGGAAAAAAGTTCACTACAAAATGAAGCTCATAACAATCTCTAAAAAAGTTATATACATGTTCTACGCGAATCTATTGGCTACTGACTGTTATGATCCAAAATATTACCATAGGAGTCAAATAGACTAACCTAACCTAATCTCCAAGTATGTAAGCGATTGGTGGCCCTTATAACCTGTGTGAGGCGCGAGAGGGCCGCTCTTTACTATAAAATCAATCTGGCTCCTACCGAGATACTTTTGTCTCAACAATCAAAAGAGTAAGTATCATCAAGAAATGTTTAGAACCTTTTATAGACCTTTAAATGGGATTAATTTTTGTTTTTGGAAGAAAAATCATATTTTTATAAATATTCATAAGAATCGTTATAACTATAACTGTTGCTAAATATCTTTTTAGGAATCTTGTTCTCTAATCAAGGACAATTTATGGAATAATTTCAGCGAAATCGGACGGAGAGTACATCCCAATATACTTAGTTAATCTTATGTTTGCCATAAAGACTCAAAGACTCAAATTTCTTAATGGAGCCGCTGGTATGAAATAAAATCCATAATGTCATACTAAATATCTCTGTTTTTGAAGGGGCCTCAATATTATACCGTCAAAGTTGAAGTGTTTTTTAAAAATACAAGAATAATTTGAAGGAAAATAATTGTCTCTGTCAGTCGCTAGTGACCACTCTATTATGTTATAGCTCGCAAACTTAAACTACCCAATACTTCGATCTGCTCAATATTTTTACCCTTGTACCTTTGAGTTACTTGGAAACTAATACTCATCCTCTATTGTCTCATACTTGATAGAGGAAATTGACAAATATGCTTCAAGACATCAACTGGTAATCATAAACACTGGAAGCTTATCGTTTTATCATTGAAGTAGAACGTAACTTGTAAAGTTGTATTAATTCTATACTTTGACACCTTTCCAAATATTCTTTGGAACTTCCCTGGTAGACTAACGGTAAAGCCGAAAAATTTGGTGAGAAAATTTATGGCTATGACGCTCAGACTGGTTCTTTCGATTTATAATCTAATAAAACAGTTTCTTGTGATTACAGCTGTTTTAATGCAATATATGTAGTCAGGTGAGAAATTTATTGGCAGAAACAGCATTGAATTGGAATTAAGGTACACACTAGAATTTGCTCATTATAACTGTAGAAAATAACACGTGTTTGGAGAGAGATCTCACCACTGTGAATTCTATTCAAATTGAGTTGACAAAGGAATGTTTACTCTCTATTTCAGTAAATGCTCTAGAGCAATTCATGAGAGCGATGACTATAGACGATTATTCCAGAAAGATCAATTTGTAAATTCTCGGTAGCAATTCAATTATGTTCTCCATACTTTCAGTTCCCGAAAAATTCATAATAACCACTTTTCTCTCAGCACTGTGATTTTATTCTGTTTTTTCATTCCTTAATTTGTACTATCTTCTAGATATAAATGTTTCTATATCTCAATTATTCGTCGTTCATTTTTCTTAGAAAATTGTTTGAATCGGACATTGATCTCTTCATAAAGCCAAAGATTTTGTGATTCTATATGATGGAACTTATAACGAGGTAACCATTTTTCAAGCATACTTTTGATAGAATCTCTCGTGTGAAAATGTGGTTTTTAATATTATGGGGCTGTGCGACATAGGAGTTAAAATTTATTTTTTGGTTGGGAACGTTGTGGTAGTTACATCATATTTTGATTTTTTCCTAGATTTCAAATTTATTTGAACTATTTCTAACGGTGGGCTGAATCTATAATGACAGTCTTCTACTTCTCAATTCATTCACAAACTCACATTTGACAATATAATAATCAACTTACAACTACTTTCATTAGTTATTTGACTTCGTAGGTTACTTTTTACTATTTCGTTCCGTTGACTATGACTTGAATCATAAACTGACTCTTGCTGCTGAGCACGAATTTATAACAGAAAAGAATTTCTAGATTTCTAGAGATGAAACAAACACAAAAATGAATAAATAAACAATTCGCCGTTGTGATAACGTGTAGAAAAACAATATGGAATGCTTTCCATCTAGCACGTTCAGCAAAGTTTAGACTCTTCCATTGTAATCGGACAGAGAGCGCTTCATGATCCACGTTATGGACGAGTATGTAATAATATAATAAGACAAGGAATACTCACTTGTTGCTCATGAGATTACAACCTTCAAGAATGGATTTTTTTGATAGAGATTCGAATATAGTTTTTAAACTCTCTATATATACATCGTTACTTGTGAAGAGCAATCAGATCATTAACAATCTCTATATGTTTTACTATCGAAACAAATCAAACTGCGATATTTATATAAATGGACTCAAATTTGCCGAGCGCGGTTGATCATTCTAAACATATCAGATTGATTTAGATTTTAATTATCTGAATAGAATTTCAAAGAGATGATAGGTTTATATGAAAGAAGTATGAATTCTGAAGACGTACGAAAAAGAGGTTATTTTGTTTAAAGACGACGAATCGCTTAAATCATAGACTCAGACGTGTAGATGAACCATTATTTTATATAGTTACGATTATATTCCCATTGTTCATTCTTTTATTTCAAACTATGTACATATACATATATATATATATATATATATATATATATACATATATATATATATATATATATATATATATATACATATATATATATATATATATATATATATATATATATATATATATACAGATATATATATATATATATATATTTATATACATATATATATATATATATATATATATATATATATATATATATATATTAATGCATCTAAATGCTGTTGATTTTAGGTCTATTCTGTTTTGAAATTAGTTTTTTTTTGATAATTTTTAAAAGAAAGATAAATTTTGACGTTTCGATCAGTGACAATAAGTTTGGCTGATAGATCTATCCAACTATCAGATCCTGAATTTAGATGCTTAGCTATTCAAAAAGCAAAAACTGCATCGAAAGAAAATAATTATACGGAAAAAATGATAAATAACATATTTAAGAGACTGATAAACAGATACTACAATCAATTTATAAACAAAACTGAAACGAAACATCAAAACATAAAACATTTTTCCTTACCATATGTACAAGGACTTTCCCATCAATTATCGAATTATTTCAATAAATATGATATTAGTATAAGTCATGAAGGACATAATACATTATCCAAATATTTCTTTCTTCTGACAATTATCAAAAAAAACTATATATATGGTTGGAGAATGACCGTGTTCTTCAACCACTTTACCCACACGCCTATTTATATCTAAGCGTGAGGAGCGCTGCACGTACTTGTTAACTGTACAGCACTTAGACTGTAGCAGTTGCTGATTTTTGGTAGCACAAAACGGTATTTTAGTATAAGGCTAAAAGACATACGCCACTATGAATAATCTTTTATTTAGCAACTACTTTAGGTCGTAAAGCTACAGTAGTTGGTGCCTTATTGACTTCTGTCGATATAAATTGAGACACTTTCAGGATAAAAAGTTATAATAAAATATGACTACACTACACAAAATGTTAAACACAAAACTTGTCCTGCGCCCAAATACAGTAAATAACACTTGAAACGTAAATTGAATAAAAGAACTATGTTAATTCATCAAGAGAAATTAATTTGACTTTTCATTTTTAAAATGCACTGACAACTCACTCCCATTTTTTTTGAGATCAGGTAGTCGTAAATTTATTATCAGCTGTGACTGATCAAATCCTGATGAACCTGGATAACACAGAACTGTAACTGTAACAGGAAACTGGCTTGACGTCTAGAGCTAGCGCTAGAAAAAAAACAGAAGCTGTCCTCTTTACAAAGGAAAAGTAGACAAATATGGTTCAATATAAAAGGAACGACTGTAACGCCTACTGAAGCAGTAAAGTACCTAGGCGTTTGACTAGACAAGCAACACAGCTTTAAAAACACGTAGAGAAGTCAATAGAAACAGCAGATAAAATGCTTTCAGCATTGGCGGTCCTAATGTATCTAAGCGGAAAATTCTATCGAACGTGTTCCATAGCCAGATTCTATACTGCACTAACATGACTGCAGAGGAAGATGGTTAAATGCAGCCTCTACTAGACTGTTTCTGCTGAAGCAATAGGGGTGATATCAGGGCTGGCTCCTATGAAGCTGCTAGTAAAAGAGAGAAAAGACAGGCACAACTGAGTGTCCAAGGCTATCATAAGAACAAATCTTATCCAGATTGGGCAAGGGAAATGGAACAATAGAACATAGGGACGATGGACCCACCGACCCACCTTTATACCAGACGGAGATCAGACCCTCCTAAATGCATCTTCTGCAGTAAGGAAGACTTTGACGAGCATACACTCTTCCACTGCTCCAGATGAGAGCAAGTGTGGAACTTGTATACCCAGAAAAGTGGACGAAGTTTCAATATTACCAACGTGATGAAATAATCTTTAGAATCAGAGAAGTTCTCAAAGTATACCTATGAAGCGACACAGGCTGTAGTTGAAACCAAATAAAAAGAGAGTAGGAACTATACATAACGAAAAACAGACTTTGCAACGAACCAATGCGAGAGCGGATACCATTGCAAAGTGCGGGAGCCCAGAAGGGTTCTAGTCGGTAAGAGTCCGATACTAAATGAAAAAGGCGCTGGATGTCCAAAAGTATTTCTTCTCTCACAGGAAAAAAAGGTTAAGCAGGGAAAAGACATATTCTTCACAGTCCACTTTATATTCTATTAGATTGAAGTTCAATGGAAAATTTTCTCACTAGAAATTTTTCTTGATTCCATTGAATAGTGAAAGAATTTATAATATAAGTAGGTGGTCTTGGTAACGCTCTAATTTACCTCCCATCTCTGGATATGATAACGTTATCGACGATATCAGAAAAAGGACCGTTCCTATTACGCGGTATAAATTTATATCTCCTACTTATTATTGAGTATGAAAACGTAAACCATTATTTTGCTGTAATTCCATTTTTTCAAGAAATATGAGAATTAGAGAATATTTGAAGCTAACTGCAGGATTTGTAAATTATTTTAGTAAGCAATACAAATGTATTGTGAGTTCAGAAAAGTGCATGTTAACTTTCATTTTCACGGCAATGTCAGATATACATTCATAATAGTCTTTTCCTTTTACAGTTTTCCTTCCACCTGGTCACGTGTCAGTGGAGGACCGGATTCTCTTATACCCAATTTGTCTATCCATGTCTTTTTCCTTCCATATTTCTTA
This sequence comes from Diorhabda elongata, assembly GCA_026230145.1. NCBI lineage: Eukaryota > Metazoa > Arthropoda > Insecta > Coleoptera > Chrysomelidae > Diorhabda > Diorhabda elongata. The sequence goes on from CM047935.1 coordinate 9,978,359, forward strand.
TCCAACTTATTTGATCTTGCATCTAGGATTATTGTCTTGATATTCTTTTCTTCTTCTCATCATTTTATTGGAAATCTGTCCCTGCCATCTGTACATTCCAATTTATCTGTTCTCTCTTTATTTCTCTTACTATGGTCTCTTGTTCTTTATTTGTAATATCCCTTCATTTCATATTGGCTTCATCTTTCTTTCTCAAAATCAAATTTTCACTTGATTATTTTTCATTGTTAGAGTTATTAGTTAATGTGGATGTATATTTTGATTTCTCTGTCCACATCTTTTCATTTATCAGTAAGGTCATCTCCCCAAATTCTTCAATTTTGTTTGTTCACACAACTATCCATCTTAAAGTAAACTTCATCACTGAAAAGTAATAAAATTGTGGATTAATGGGAAATAACCCTTTGTTCATTTCAAGAATAACAACACGAACAATTGTAATGTGTTATAACTCCTGATCCACTTGATTTCGATATTCGCAGGAGGCCAAATTTAGGTACAAAATTTGGTGAAATTGAACAGATGCAATTGCGTAGAAGATAAATAGATTCTAATATTAATCGCTCTGAAGATGATTATAAGTAGCAGTAAACTCGCATTATGTCAATATGTGTTCATATTTGAAGTTTTCCACTCAAAGTACTCGTAAACATGAATAAATTAAAAGCGTTACCACAGTCTTTTGGTGATGAACTTTGAGGCTTAACAAATGAATGAGAATATCGGTTGTTTTAGAGGATAATTTTGCCAAATTGAAATTCTCTACTTATAATAAATCTCATATTAGTATTTAAAAATATAAAGGAATTTGTCATAACGGTGAAAAAAAAGTTCAGAAAATATCACAATGACAAGGAGCTCGAGTGAATTGAATAAAATATGAGATTTCTGTTTTGAATCTCGTTTGTATCTGTTCTCAATGTAGGATTTAAAAATCGAAGAAAAAATTGAATTGAAATATTTCAATTTATTTTGAAATTGAATATATTTTAGCATTAATCTTGAAGCGCGGATTTAGGTTCATAAATGATGAATAGATGTTTCAAATATGTTCAATCTTGTACAAAACTCTTGAATTAAACAGTTTCGCAATATATGAGCGAGCAACTTTTTATTGTAGCAAATTTATGTCACATGCATCATACTTGTCGATAAAAAATTATTCTTTTTTCATAACAAAAATAGGAGTTATGTTATTGTCATCCAGATATATACATATTTTAAACAAAATAACATATCAAACTATTGTACAACTATAGAATATGATTTATTCTGTGGCTTTTCTTTAAGAAGCAATATAGCACTCAAAATAGCTGGTTCTCAAAGCATTCGACATCGAGTTTCTGGGCTTCTAAAGTCTGGGTAAAATATTTATCTTTGTTTATGAATAACTATTCTTTGGAAAAAATCTCTTGAAAGTGAACTATAAGTGGCATTCGATATCCCATTGCTTTTTAGTGATTGAGACTCTCTTCATTCAGGTTTTCTCTCTTTTATATTTTTTCCTAAGAGATCTTTAGTTTCACAAATGATTCACTTTTTTTTGGTTCAGTTTCTTCAAGCTTAATTCTCCTAAATTGTAAAAAATATTTTTCAAATACCAATATTTTTATCTTGTTTATTCATCTCCTCTACAAAATTTCATATGTCCTAATTGGATGTTGAGCTGAAAAAGAACTTCTTTGAATTTAATTAGAGGAGTATACTTGATATTGCTAGTTACATACCGAAAAGATTCTATTTGGACATTTTTTATAGAACGATGTTCCTTTGCATAGCTATCTTAGAAACAAATCAAGAAACGATAGTTTATGATTCATTAACATAGCTTACACCTTCATATTATCAAAAATTTGTTAATTGATCTGTTTGAAGTTAGGTTAGGTTAGTAACCTCGACCGTGATTGTTCGTATTACTCTGGGAGGCATAAGATCCATTGTACTACATTCCATTTTTCACAATTTAATTTAGAAAACTCAATTATCAAACCACCATCTTATATTTTACCCTTTTTAGCTTAAGATGAGCTAATGCGTAAAGTCGTGCAACGACTTCGTAAAGTGAGCTACCTGTGTGATATGCAGCTCACCTCCTCTGGCTTTAAAAAGCTTGATTGTAAGTATTTTAGTCTTTGTTTATGGAGAGCCTCGCATTCACAAATATGTTTGGCTGTTGCTTTTGATTCTTTACAGAAGCAACTAGAACTGTGGAGAGTTTCTCCGATGTTCTTCAGGTGGTAGTTTATCGGCCAGTATCCAGTAAGCAAACCAGTAACTCTCCTCAGCTCGTCTCTGTTCGATGGTAGGCTCTTTTCAGAAAGAAATATTTTCGATTGTTTCAGACCTGCGATCTTCTTCCATATTTCCGATTTCTTCTCATTTCTTTATGGCCACGAGGAAACCTATGAAAGGTTGGGGTCCTATGAAAGGTGGGGGTCCTATGAAAGGAATTGTACCGCCTTTTTTAGTCATATGATTGTATTGTTAATTGCCGTGTACTCTGGTGTGCCCAGAAAGAGTAATTTCATTTTTTGGTCCTATTGAGTTCAAAGATTCAATTCAATTTCACACAAGCTTTGACTCAATTTCATAAGAGTCAAGTGTTTGCAAGGCTGCTCTGCTATCTGATAGGATAAATATATTTACAGTGCTGTAGTTACGTTGTGCGCAGCGAGATGCGCGTGTAAGGATAGCTTATGCTTTCGCCTAAAAAAGGTTCTAAACCCATTGGGATAGCGAGCTTGTCTCCTGTGCCATATATTCCTTGCTCCCGTTTTCCATTTTCGAGTCATCAGTGTAGAATACTAATGAGCCTTGTGGAAAAGCAATCTCTGCATTTGTCCATTGCTGTCGATCTGTATAATTTCATAGTTTTTGGTCGCACAATGATTTGATACATCCATGTTCCTCCGACCTTTCTGCAGCAGTTGTGAGAAGCACAACGTGCCTTATAGATTACTGGAATGTGTGAATGGAGTGAGAATGAATAGTGAATGGAATAGGGATGGTCTTCGAGTGGTTTATATTCAGACCTTCATGAACACACCATCTTTAAGCGATTTTTGAGGCAAATTGCATTTGTTTCTATACAATATCATCATGCTCACCTAACCAAATTATCGCAGACTTCATATCCTGTGTTGGTAAAATTTATGAGTAGATGATCGACTACTAATTACTATAGGCAGCCTTGTGGGAACCCGTCTTCCAGTTTAGCTTCATCCCCTATATCGATAATCATATTGCAACCATCCAAGGCTGCCATAATTCAAGCCACAATGCTTGGTTCTCACCTTTGCCCGATGGATGGAGTGTCTTGGCGTGCTGGAGAAGGAACTCTCGATATCTATGAAGGTACTTACATAACGTTACTTCCTTATACTCTATATCTTTTTCCAGTTTCCTGGTTAGACTGAGGAGGGCAGAGACAGTCGACTTACCAATTTGGTATGCGAATTGATTTTCAAGTTGTGCATTTTTTGTGTAAGCAGTTGTGATGTAGGAAACAATAATTTTCTCCAAATTTTTCAGAAGGTAAGGAGATAGGACGATATATTAAACTTCTAAACTAGGGGACGAAACTGACTCTGACGTCTCTCCGGGACTCAGGAATGTGACTTCATGTGAAGCTAGCATGAGAAAGCACTATGAGCCTCCTTATTAATCCTTTCTGGAGTACAATCGGGTAGATACCGTCTTTACATGGAGATTTGTAAGACTTGAGAGATTTTATCACCAAGGTGATACTTTCTGCCATAAGTATAAGATCTTACAAAACCTCCACTGTAGCTTCCCAACCTTCCAGCAGGGTCTATTTTCTCCTATAACAGTGGAATCTGAGGAATAACCCTTTTTAACTAATTTTTAAGCGTTTCAACATTTCGTCGAAATAATCTATTGTCTCGTTTCCGAACATTTGACGTCGTTTTTCGTTATGTATAGCATAGGCAAATTAGTCGCTGGATCGTCTCTGTTACGTGACAGTTTTTTCAAATAGTTATTAAGTGTCTCTCCCAATTTCTGAAGTCTTCTGCAAACGGTACAATATCCAATAAGATCCCAATAGTCCTCTGTCCTATTAGTATTTCGTGAATATCATAATTCCTTCACCTTGGTTAAATCGTTTTGAATATCGTGCATTGAGTTCTATTTGACCATATATCCTGATATTTGACTCGGATCCTTCTGTCAATAACCTCTTCCAACAATTCCATCCGTAGTAGCACAGTAACTCTTAGGTACCTCCCACCCTTGCTACACTTTTTGCAAGCTTTTCTGCTCTAAAGTTTATTACCGCTTCATGACGTTCAGTTATCTAGCAAATAACTACTTTATTATCACAAATCCTGCAGATTGCCTTGTGACATTTCATTACCACTTCTGATTTTGTTGTTTTTACTGACATTATTTTAGAGTTGCTTGGATATATATGTAGATTGTTGGACTTGTGATTGATTGAACACTTTTCCTTTGATTATTTTGAAAGCCTTCTCTATTGCGTAAATTTCTGCATTAAAGATATGTGTATTCAGTCTGTACGATTTATTGATAGCTGTAATGCCATAAGTGTTTTGCCTCCAAAGGAATTCTCTCCCAATAAGAAAGCGTCTTGTGAGGCCATACCTTTCATGAAATATATTATAGGCCCATAATTTTCAAAGCTGTTATGCTCTGATCTTTCGTGAAATTCTTTCTGGTTTTTTTTTTCATAGATTCTCACTATACTATGGAACTGTGGATAATGATAAGTGTGTATAAGTACCTTTAATCGAACATGAATAAACAATTTGTATAAATAGTTTCTTGTTTCCATTATGGGGTGATTTTAATTGGAAAATCTATTAAGAAGCGCTTTCATGATAGTTTATGATAGTTTCTTCATTGATCTTTCTATATCTCTAATTGTCTAATCCATTCTTGCGGTCTTGAAATTCTGTTTGGCTTGGATTTAACCTTCGCACCAAATCACTGAATTTATTTTGACAAATAAAATGTAATTAGCTCTAATCTTAGGTCTAAAGTAGGGGTCAAAATTGTCTCGAGTTACGTCCTCAGTTCAATCTTTAATGTTTCCAATTCAATGATGGAATTGGTATTAGTGGACCTTAGTGATGAAGAACAGGTCGTTATGTTATATCAATTCTATGTCATTGTGTTTCTAAATATCGTCCTCTGTTACTTAAACAGAACATTCAACAAAATGATTAGGCTTTCGCATTGCATGTATCTTCTGTTGCCTGTGATTTACGGAATAAAACTATATCATACAGTACACGTTAGGAGACAAACCTCTACTCTGCATCCTAAATACAGGATAGAACCTTCATTCACTTTTCACGGTAAATGTCTTGTTATTTGTCACAAAACATTGAAAGTTATTCTATGCTTCTAATCAAAAAACATTTTGAATAGATATCAGACAATCATTTTTTAGCGTAGTAGTACTACAAATTACCAGAACGATACTCCATCATATATTTCTTCCAATGATCTCACTTTCAATTTTGTTAATAGTTAATAGAATACGAAAAATATTGTTCGATATATAATCGTGACCAATACAAAATCGAGCGTCGAGAACAACAAACTAGAATTTAAAAAAGCCGTGAGCAGCAGAGCTCCATCACGAAAGTCGAAATTTTCTTCGAATGAAGAATTTAACTAATACACAAACAAATCTTTCCATAAAATAAATTTCTTGGAAATGATATCAATTCTCAATCTAATTTCTTTATATGGAAAATTTGCTATTTCTCAATAACTTTTCATTTCAAGTTAACTCTCTCTCTTGAATGAAAATTCATTTCAATAGATCCGGTGTTCTCGAACCCTCTTGTTCAATTCCAATTGACAACAGAGAAAAAATTGTCATAATGACAAGAAATTTCGAAAATGGGAAGTAAAAAAAATCACCCTAGCTTTGATCATACTCGTATTAATCATTAAATAGGAGGTGTTCCAGTTCAACAATTACAATGATCAAAATGATTTCGGGCGTTTTGTGCTAGAAGAACTGAAGAAGAAAACTTTGAACTTGAGAAAGAAAATTCTTCAACATCACCCCTACTTGCATGCGAAGTTCGAACCCTCTAGTTAAACTTTTTCTAGCCAAAAAATAAGAAAATATAACAAAAATGACCATAAAATGGGGAGGGGTGGAGATGGAAAGTTTCGACCTTAGACAGGAAATCATCTAGCAACTAATTGAACCTACATGTGAAATTTCATTTTTCAGTCGCGTTTGGTTTTACCTGCAGAGGTGAGCAAAGGTCAAAAACCACTTTTCAAGAGGTCTCAAAACATGGGAAAAATGATGTGCCCCCCATTTTTCTTCTAGTCTTGCCTACCGTAATAGTCTAATTTTTCCTTGAAAATATTTGTTACTCGAAAAAATAATTATATTCAAATGTTCTTTTTAAATATTATTTGGTACTATTTGGAATTTGTGAGAAATGTATACATGTTATATAGAAAAAAGGCTGTTATTATATTAAAACAAATTACACAGGATAATGCAACGCTACGTTGCATTATCCGTTATATAATTTCCGATGTTTTCTCAAAGTAATACATATGTATATTCTTCAATTATATGTTATAAATTTAGTGCCGGTTTCTTCACGTTCTAATAAAGTATCAAATAATTATTAGCCACATAACTTTAGTAGGAACTTTTAATTGTCGAATAAATGTTTATCGTTTCTTCACCTTATTTGGTTTAAATCCGAACTAAATAATAAGTATTTTTCACTTTATTATGTATTCAACAAATAGTCTACTGTGGGGTAACACTATGAAAGATGCCTATATAGCCATCGTCCATGTATTGGAATAAGCTTGCTCTGAAATTTTCTGTATTTCCTCATTCCTCATCAAACAAACCGTCTTAATCTTTAAAAGCATCCATATTAAATATTCAATGATTTGTTGGACGAATATTTTCAAAAATGGAATAATCAAATAAAGGTATAATGAAGGAATAAATCACTTTTGATATATATTAAAGGACTGCCTAATAACTTATTTGGCAAATAACTCTATCTACTCGAAGGTTTATTTTATTAGAAAAAATAGTTTGAAAGGACATTATTAGGAAGTGAAGAATCCCGGCCTTAATTACGAATATCTTTTTCACTTTTTCCTTCAGTTTGAGTAAGTTTTGTAATTAAAATTGTTTTTAAAAAAATCGAAAGTGACTTGTGATTTTAGCATAATTGGATACATTTTCATATGATCTATCAATCACTGATGTGTACTATTCATTTTCTAAAGCATATTAACAATGTTCACACGAATAACGTCATCCTATGTTAATTCCTCGGTCTCATGCTATCAGTTCTGAAATATCTGGAAGGTATTAATTTTTTAAACATAATATCACGACTTTTGGAAAAACACATCAATAACATAATAAGTTTCATGTTTTAAAAAACATTAATCCGTCTCGCTAGTAATCTAACGGTAGACCATTAATCTATTCAAAAAGTTTTTGTTGAGCTATTTCATACAATCATTCATTTTGGTGACATGAATTGTCTTAGGTCCTGAAAAGGACTATAGTGCAGGACAAGGACAAAACAAAACTTTTCACTCATTCTGTCTGTGACATAAAGTGTCATAATTTAATAACTTTGTCCAAGTTTTTGTTTCACATTTAAATGGGCTGTTCGCGAACTTTTTCTACTACGGATAAAAACATTGTAGCTTTGTGTAGCAGAAAATGGGTTATAAGCTGCGGAAAAAAAAGTATAACTCAATTAGGAAGACGGAACTGACCACTTACCAATTGACAGTTTTCAATTGTAACATGTGACTAGACAAGTTTTGTGTCTTTGAAATAAAAATAGTTATTTACGATATATTATGTTGAGCAAATGAAATGTTATAAACGATACCGGAGGTCTAATTTTATAACTCATCATATATCCTAATATGAATTGACGTTACTAATAATGTACATTACTACGAGTCACCTGTGACCATTTCATCTTTGGAAACTTAATATTTGAACTAGTGAAATTTTTGACATGATAATTTGGAATGAAGGTTTCTTAGGTTCTATACTACCTAGTAATGGTAGACTATGTACTCGCCGAAAATTACGTCACAAGAAACCATTCAATGATACTTATCCTGTTATGTGTTAACTGAATTTAAAAAGAAGGAGATCTGTGAAAAATTAAATCTGTTAATAATGAAAATTAATATCAAAATCTGTGTCTGTTGTTATCGGTTCTGTTGATGTCTACAATTTGACATTTTTTGATTATCCAAGTAATTGAACATTAATTATCCATTGCAAACCGAACATTCAAGTGCTCCAAGGAGCGAAATGGTGAGTTTGAATGGTTAAGTAGCAGCGATCCTAATATTTTATGGAATCAAACAAGATATTCATGCAAAGATATTTATTTTTAATGAAAATGTGATGAGTGGTAACCCGACCGCCCCGTTTCGGGAGCTTATTTGAGTCAACATGGAATAACCATCAAAATGATTTATTTATATATCTTGATCTTCATTCGAATCTAAATACACAGAACATGATTTATTACAGTGAAAATTGCATGAAGCACCTACTCGGTTTACCAAAAAAGTGTAAGAACTCACTTAGTGCAATGATTGGATAGTGGATTTGTGATCAATATCAAACCTTCACATTCAAACTTTATCCAGTATAAGTGGATACAAATTTTACTGGTATTATTGAGAATATTACCTTTAAAAGCAGGTGTTGTTTGCCATAGGGTTCCAATTAAAATTATCGATTACAATGACTGTGTGACGTTATATTTGACGAATACGTTATTTGTAATCACTGATACGAGACATTGCTGCCTTTAATTTTCAGTTTTATAACTTGCACTGGCTTATGAAGAATAGTTCTTAAAGTATGAGGGAGAGGTATGAATTTCAAAATAGCACTATCAATTTTTTCTGGATATAATATTTATATATGTAAGAAGTTTGTGGAGTAACCTTTTTTCGACGAATGTGAATATTTTTCTTCACGCACTACTGCATAAAGTGAGTTTAATTTTTCTCCAACAAAATATATTATATTTTGATGAATATTTTGAGCACTTCAATCAAAATTTGAACAAATCAACAAAACAACAGACGAATTCAATTATCAACAACATTATTCCATAGGATGAAGAATTTCTGATAACGAGCGAGGATGTTATTATCATCCCTTAATTTTGAAATATTATTTCTTTCATTCAATGTAACGTCTACATGCAACTGTTAAAGACTTCCAGCCTCCTTGGTTATTTACGGCTATGAGGTCTCCTTTAGAGTTCACTACCATGGTTGCCAATGATCTACATAGCTGGATCAAGTGAAGAATTGAGGTACTTCGCAATGATACATGGCATTTTACCGAATGTATTCGTACCCACTGGTGGTTTTTTGCATTTATTATTTGGATATCTAAGACAAATCTGGAAGTATCTACCATAAGAGGTCTTTATGAGAAATATTTTATAATATAAGGCAAATAGCCTATCTTTGAATTAGCAGGATTTAATATAATAAAAACCCACTCTGTTCTATTTCCAGATTTCTTACGATAAAGATTGTTTCCTTATCTTCAATATCTTCGATTCTTAGTCTTGTCGACTCTTCTCTTCTATATGCGTCAAAAATACCAATTATAAATGTTACCTTCAAATAATTGTTATGTCTAATTGAAAAAAATTTAAAAAGACGTGTCTTTAACCTGGAACCTCTTGCATGTGAGTCTCGCATCTAGCAACTTTGATACGAGAAATTTTAATAAAAAGTGTAAAACTTCGAATATTTAAACGCAATGGGATTTCGCGAAATTTAAAATGCAATATTTTTGTTTGAAATTTATTGGAAATATAAATTAAACTCACTTCAATCACTAGAAATGTCGAAACTAAAGCACTCTCAAGAAATGTTACCAAGTAATCTTTTCCCAAAATTTTAGAATTCCTAGCTTTGTGCCTATTGCTTTCATTTCAAATAAGACCAACTATTTTATAATCGTACGTAGTTCAAAACAAATAAAAATTATTCATAATCTCAATTTCAAAGAAAAATGTATTACAATAATAACAAAATTGATGATGAAAATAAAAATAATAATGGCACAAATTAAATTCAAACAACACTGTATTACAACAATAACAAAATTGATAAAGTTACAGTAGTTGTTCAAACTGTTGTCCGCTTACTTCAATACACTTATTACACCATTTTATCATTGAAAAACGTGAAAATGAAACTATATATACTATATAATTTTTATTTGTTTTTAACTACTCACGCTTAATCATTATTCGAACTTAAATGACTAATTATTTAATTTTTAAATTATTTACGTGCTTGCAGACTTTTGTTTAGAGACACCGTTCATTGAAGCTCCATAATTAGTTTCATAACTAGAATAGATCAGGCAATGTAAAACAAAATTAAAAAAAGAATTTGCTCCAGTGGCGTAAAAAATAAGGGAGTAAAATTGACAACTAATCCTAACCACAGAGCACCACTGGTAAAATTTTTCCAAAGCTCGTTCATGTCAACATTTTACTCTATTAAGAAGCATATTGATCACCAAATTTAAAAAAAAAAATTGAAAGCGTTCTTGATTTATGGCAAATTTTTTATTTTAATTTCAAATTTTGAACACCCTATATCTCAGCGAATAGCGTATTCCTATATCAAAATGAATCGTTTATGGAGATCTCTCTGTGGTAGAGCGTTGTCGATAGAATATAGAAACAACCTGTACATTTACTAAATTTAAGCGAATACAGAATTAATTACAAAATCAAACACGAACTGAGAGGAGTTGGAGTATTGGCCTTTTGAAAAATGAATGTTTAGTGGTAAAATTTCTTAATTTCAATTTTTTATAGACCCATTCAAATGCTGTTTATTAAGTATTAGAAAATTTTATAGTGAAATGATTTATTATGTGCACATAAAACAACTAAAAATGCAGCCAACGCACTCTAGTTTATGGCAGGCACTAATATCACAATAATAGAGTCATCCGTACTAAAGATCTATAGCATATCCTACCCGCTGTCCTAATTCTTTTTTTACCGTCATAGAAAGATATCGTTATTGTGAACCGTTGAATTGAAAGATGTTTGTTCACGATTGAATTTGATTGATACAATAATAATTTAAGATTTGAATTTGAATCTCGTTTTCAGCGACTATTCTCATTCACTCTGATGATATCAATTTTTTTCACTCCTAATTTTCACTTTTTCAGTCTAGACGGCAAAGATTATGTATTGACACATAATAGTATTCAGTTGCCGCGTGTTTGTAAGTAATTAATTCAAATCATAACTTCAGTATGCTATTTTCGGAAAAATTGATTTAAATGATGAATCATAATAATGTAGAACAAGATTGAAGCTGGCAAACTAGACAGCTATTAAATCTCAATTCCTTAAAAATTTGGAAACTGATATAGTCCAGTCATCTTAGGCCAAATTAGTTGAATATTTCGAAAAATCGACATACCCAGTATATTGCCAAGTGAAAACTTTGGCTTCCTAAAACTATTCTCAAATTTCACATATAATTGGATGATTTTTTTCCAAAATTTTTTTCTATGGGTTTCACGGTGATTGTATTTTTTATTAATATTGTAGAGAATTCAAAACTCTACAGCTTTTCTACTTAACATTTTTGTATACCTTGAACTGTTTTCGAGATAGAAGGCGTAAAGCGCCCGGTCCAATAATTATCTGACATCAATTGGTAGTCTCGATCAAAAACTCATAATATTAAGGTTATAATTTATTGCTTAATGTTCAATTATAATTTTTTACCAACTTTTAGAATGAATTCACTTCTTCTTGGTTACATATCTATTTTTAATTAAGTGTCAATTTATTTGATAACACTTACCTGGTCAAGTAATTAAAAAATTGATGAATCACATACTTAAATTGTATTTTAATTCTAATCTAATTTATACTAATGATTTTCTACATAAATAAGAAAGGAAATGAAAACATCTTTGATCCATGTTTTAAGTGTCATTTTATAGGTTTATCATCATTAAAATTAATGAAAATTTCGAAAACAAGTTCTAATTTCAATTCTCTTCTTCTTCTTTATCATCGTCACTCTGCTGCTGAATTTCAAATTCCTCTTAATTACCGTCTTCAACGACGTTTGTCTCCAAGTCATTCAAGATTTCTAGATCAAAGGTTCTATTATCATTAATATCGGTCTAATATGGTACAGCAGTGAAACAAGCTTGCCTATTACACTGATCGGATCCAAAAAGCATTGGAACCCCGCTTCCCTGCATCCACAACTTGAGCCACAGCTACTTTTGCAGTTACTGAATTTTCTATCGAGTAATTCATCTGGTGCAGGCGGTAAAATAGTCATGATAGGCTCCAGGAATTTATTACGTATTGTCCAACCTCATTCCTGGGATTCTAGATCATCCCCTAAACATATTTGAATTTGATAAAAAATGGGATGGAGTTGCTTCACTTATATTTGATAACTGCACAGGTTTGTTCAACTTTGTTGACTTAGTGCATATTATAGGGGTCCGTTCCCAGGAATAATTGTTGAAGTTATGAAAGAATTAAATAGTTTACGGATTCTAAATAAGATGTTATTATTTTCTACTTCGAGTGCTGAATGTAAATGAGAATATAATTACAATGTAATTGACGTATGTCCCTTAGTAATTTTTTTATTTACCGAAAGATATTATGATTGTTATTGAATTAATAAATTTCAAACTGATCAGAAAGAAAGGTTTAATTGAATCTAAAAGTTGATAAAAATGTTAATTATATAATAAGCAATAAATTATAACCTTACAGGTTCTGGATCGGGACTACCAATTGACCTCAGGTAATTCTCTGACCGCGCGCTCTACGCCATCTATCTCGAAAACAGTTTAAGGTGAAAAAAATGTTGAATACAAAATTTGTAGAGAATTAAATTTCCTACACTATTGATAACGAATATGAATAGCGTAAAACTTTTACAAAAAAATTTAAAACTGTAAAACTTGCGACCATCCAATTATATGTGAATTTTGAGGATAGTTTTAAGATACAAGTTTCTACTATACTGGGTATGTCAATTTTCCGAAGTCCACCCCCTATAATGACTGAACTAATACGACTAAGTCTACCAGCGATTTTTATATTGGTGATAATTTAAATAATGTTGGTGGTTTTCCGTAAAAGGTTTTATTGGCCTATTATTTCGTCTGCAGTCGAAAAAGTCACTATTTCAAATGAAGCGCCACTATTTAAATGAAGGGAAACTTGGATATTAGCATACACAGCTGCTGGTTTACTTTAAAAGGAAAACAGAACATCATAATGAATATTAAGATAAGCTTTATTTTTTATTTAGCATGAATTGAATAGATCCGCCAGGGGAATTCTAAATTCACAAATGGTGTATACTTGGTAACTAATGCTAATCGAATAGAGTTGTATATTAATTGGGCTAGCAACAAAACACCAAGTCATAAGGTGGTCCTGTCTCATTAACGAATAGAACCTTCTCAAGTAACTAACCTTCCCTTCACCGTCTTGCCTATTTTAAAACAAAAGCTACCTTTTTCTGTCAATGAAACGTCATCACAACTATACCATACCATACAAAACTGTCGCTCCCAAATTTCTCCCCAACTTTATCTTTTAATTTTCTTAAGAGCTCTGCCGCTAACAATTTACTTAATTTCTAGCTAGTTATATTTGCTTTTTATCAAATAAAACTTCACACTTGACATCAATGTGTAACAAAAAATGATTTTCACATTGATTATCAACAAAAATATTTATAAATAAAAACCAAAGTGTATTACATCATAATCAAAAGTTTTTATCATTATATTACATTTTCACTTTCTGTTCTAATTTTGTGGAATGGAATTTTATTATAATGGTTTCATAAAGGCAAAGAAATTATTTCCATTTTCAGTATCCATAGGTAGAAAATAGATTAAAAATTATATGATTATCAACAGAAAATATGGATACTTAATCTCCTCCATATTCCAAATAATTTTTGTAGGTACTCCGTATGGCGTTTAATTGAAAAGAAAAATAATGAATACAATTTTGCTCAATAGAAAGCACAAAAAATCATATTTTTTGTTTGCGGTTTATAGGCCTGAGGATAAGTTTGCCGATAAAATCTCCAATAGGCCCAGAGCAAGACTCCACAAAAACGCAATTTTTGTTTACTTTTCATTTCAAATACATTTTTTCATCAATTCCTTTGAAATCATACCCTACTTAGTATATAGAAAAGCAAATTTTAGTCCATTTTTCATTCTCTGAACGGCGCGCGGCGTGTGATTTTATTCTCATGTAATGAACAATATCATGATGAATTCTAATAACTCTGAAAATATCATGAAAATGGCAATTGTAGGTGATTGGTTACGCCAGAAACAACTTTTTTAACAGCTCTAGTTATATCTTTGATTCTTCCCTCCATTAGTATCTCAAATGATATTTTCGGTTATTGATTATTTGTATTATTTTATACTAAATAGAGGAATATGCAGCTAACGTGGAACACATATTACGAATAGAAAGCTACACATTTGCATGAACTATGAAAAAAAAACAATTTAATACAAAATACAATGTAACAGTGAGGATAAGACCATGTGACCATCGTTATTCAGTATATTTGTCTCGTCTTTAGCTTCATGTTTGACGATAACCTCTTCATTGATGCAAAATTTATATTTAGCGAGAATCCCCTTGTTTGGTGACACGGTTCATTGTCATGACGAAACATACGATCTTCCTAAATTCCTTTTTCCAAAATTTCGTGCCTCAAACTCTCCAATAATGATGTTGCTTTTTTTTTTTAAGATAATCGATGGATATTATACCAATATACCAAAATACAGATCCCAAAATACTGATGCCATAAACTTGTCAATCGACTATTGCGTCTTTCGCGCTTTGGAGTGGGTTAGTAACATATGGGCCATCCGATTTATTGACTATTGGAGTACGGGTTCATCGCGATTAACAGTTTCCAATACTGCTCAGAATCATCAAGCTTTTGTACCCAAATATTAATTCACGATAGAACTTGTACGTTTTTTGATATCTTCGGGGTCTCAGCTGTCTCAATCAGCTTCAATTCACAGTAATCCGAAATCATTTTATGGAATTTTAATGTATTCGTCGGTGACAACCTTTTTTGGGCGCCCATTGCGTGCTTCGATCTCGATGCTCTTTTCGCCTTAAATAAAACCAATTGCAGGGATTCCAAATTTCTGTAGTAATTTTTTAAGATTTGCAGACATTCGTTAGTGTACTCCGTGATGAAAAGGTTATAAAATGTTATGTCTACTAAATGAAATGACAGTGACAGTTCGATGTTAAGTGAAAAGGTGCGCTTACAAACTAAATTCAAAATTGTCAAATCCCTATTGGTAAACCCATGATTAGACGAAATGCAAATAGGGATAAAACAATAGACATATGCAAATATTTAATTTTGCCACGAAAACAAGCTGGAAAAGTAATTGTCAATGGTCATAGTTCTCACAAAAATCTGAGGATGTACTAGAATTATGGAAAGAGAAAAACATAATTCTACTTTGTTCACCGAGTTACATGTTTCTTTACATACACCCGCTGGACAGGTCCTCTTTCAATTAAATAAAGAGTCACGCAGCTTGTAACATTTAAATCAATCTATATACGAAAATAACAGGGTTTGTATTTGGAAAGACTTTTATCATTGCGTCCTAGATAGTTTCTAATAGTTGTCAACAATATATATTCGTACTTTCCATTAAAATGAGGTGTTCATGTTCCCTTGATATCAAAAATTGTGATTTATACATACAGTTTCTGAATTCCTTGGACTATTCGAAAATATTTACTCAGGAAACAAGCAAGTTATCATACATCTCGATGTATTGAAATTCTAAAATTTGGCGAAGGTGCGCGCTGAGTCTTTAATTTACTACTACTATAAATGGCGGAATCCGTTTGATGTTTGTTTTTATATCCGTTTCTATTTCAAGCGATAAACTTACAATGTTCCTTTTGAATAATCTCTAGAAAGGTCTATTCATTTATTTGTTTTGTTCCTTTACGTTGTAGAAGTCTGGAGAATACTTTTGGTGGCATATAAATAAGTGTATGTGGCGCAGTTTAGTTAGATTTGAAATAAATAGTTGTAGTGAATAGAATGAATTATTACAGTAATCACAGAAATTATTTGAGTGATAGTTATAGGTGAATCATTATAAGTTCAGTGTAGTGTATAGTATGTGAATAAATTAAGAATAGAAATCAAATAGATAAATCAGAAAAATATTACAGTAATAAGTACTCACAGATTGCTCGTCCACTTGATCGCTGTGACCACTGTGACTACCTTGACTCTATTTGTCTCGTCTATTCCTTTTATCTGGTCTGTTCCTTCTCTCACTAAATCCGTGAGTTCATGAACGAACGCATTCATTCGCAATAGAAGTATTAGATTTGCTAAATTCCAGTCTCGAAACAATGTCAACAATTATTTTCAATTCTATCGTCTCAACTACTTCAACAAAGTATCAAGACATTTAATTAGGACTTTTTAGAAGTAGGTGCCATGATTACAATAATTTTATTCTGCATTAGATACAAAATGTTATAATTTCATAAATAATGTAATAGTTCTATTATCTCTATTATTTCTTTGGTATTATATATCGTATATAGAATTCTATTCAAGGATTTTTCTTCTGGTGTAACTTCCTTACATTCAAATGTACCATAAGATACAATAAAAATCCATAATTGATAATGGAGTAGTACAAGCAAAACTTAAATCATCATCAAAGTGAAACATAAATAGTAATTTATTAGAAAACGAGTATTAGAAGGTAATTTTATTTGCGCAATATGCGTTTTTTGAAAAATGGTCTGTAAAAGACGCTCATTTCAAAAATCGTAAACAACCTCACATAAAATTTAGTAATACGTTGAAATATCGTGACTTCAAGCAATAAAAAAAGAACGATTTTATGAATTACACCACCTAATACTTTTGTTTACACAGCATATAAAAGGTTTTTGTGGCTTGGGTTTTTACGCGCGGTTGTATGTGATGAAAGATGTCAAACATAATGATAATTTAATTTTTCTGAATTGTAGTAGGATTTACTGCTGGAATCATGATAAAATAAAATCATGAATGATTGCTATTGTCCAAGTATTGCTTCAACCGATTTGTCATAAATAGTTTACAGCTTCTACTGAAACATTTTATTCATAACCTTTTTGTTCCATCGTAAAAAATTACAGAACAGTAATAAACATCACATAAAAATGAAAGGATATACAGTACCTTAACGTAAAGTAGCCAACGGATGTAACTAACAACACACTTTTACGTCAACCCACCAAACACAGCCGCCCCACTGTTAGAAACTTTCAATTCCAATTAAGGAAATTCTACTTGTAATAGTCTGTAATTTGGCGTAACTTCTCAATAGGTTTAAGGACAAAAAACTCTCTTATTCTGAATTTTAGAATACAGAAACATGGAAGATGGAATTAATATTTTATATATAGTCTAGGAATATAGATCTATCTATATTCGTTCAATGCTTAAATCTATTTTCAAATACTTTGAGGACATTTATGACCACATCAGGAGTCAACAAAGGCATTCCGTTTGTGTTGTAAATGAGAGTGCCCAAGAGACTATGAGATTTTCTCTAGACACAGCTCAGTCATTATCGAGTGTTATGTGGCTTACTTTGTTCAATCGAATTACAAGGGTGGCAAATCTGAGAACTGTAGTAATTCGGCCCATCAGATCACCAGAAACCATTAAGGTAGTCAGGGCTTCAAAATTTTCTGATCATTTCGTGAGAAGAATTATCCATAAAGACCTCCGTTTCCATCTATATAAGATGGCGATTTTAGAGGAATTAGAGCAAGACAACAATTCACGAAGGAAGACGTGTGAGGTTCTTATTAAAGTTGTTTTCGAGGATGCTTTTCTTGTGACCAAGTTGGTTTCGATTTGTATGGGTATGTGAATGAAAAAATGCTCGAGAATTTCACGTGCGACCTTGAGGAGAATAAAGTAGTAGTTTAATTCGGTCTGCTCATCAAACATATTATAGAATTTTTTCGGATGAGTTGGATTTGAGGGATATTTTTTTCCAACATAACAGTTCAACGATACACAATCCAGGACCAATGGCTGGCTATTATTAGGAAGGACTCTCTCGAAAATCTGAATCAGGCGCGATTTGCAGTATTCTGTACAGTTTTCCTTCAATATTCAAAGAACAACAAATGAAGAAATTGGAAAACGCCTACTATGTTTTATTGAAACTACTATAGAAACTACATTATTTACTTTTAGAAACTATATAAAGGAAGGGAAAGAAAGATATGCTGACGCACCTGGTATATATCATATGTTCAGGAGTAATTTCACTACAACATAAATTGAACTCATTTAACTTATATGTTGAGACAGAAGAGTTCTTAAAATCTCATCTTTATATGGTCCAAATTAAAAAAAAAAAATTTATACCTCGAAATTATTGATCTTGAAGTATTCGTTGGTTGAGTAATTCCAGCAAATCTGTTGAGAAAAGTCATCATTTCAGTTTCCAGTCTTCATTTTTGCACCCAAATTAATCAACCACAATTCCATTGAAAAATTTTTACTAATTAAAAAAATTCAGTGTTCAGTTTGAACTTTATTTATCATATTTATCAAAAACCGATAGCAATACAATACTTTTATGAATTACTTAATTTGTGAATCAAGACTCTTTTGAACTGGATTATGTATATTATATTTCTGTTAGAGTATCGTTATGTATTCTTTCACATTCGGCACTCACTGCACGTCAATGAATTTGAATATATGATAATAATAATGGATGCAAAATCGCAAGCTTAACTTAGAATCGAAAAGTAAATTAAAATAATTGTAACATGTATTAAAAACACCAGCATTGTTAACAATTTATACCCCCTGTATAATAATTTTGTGGTTGGAACTTGAACACTATTTATTGTTGTGAATAATGAAAAAAAATCGAATAAAAAATTTGAAGCAAAAATGCAAAAATGAAGAAAGAGTAAATTAGAAACAACTCATATTTATACATTTTAAAGATAGGAAATGGGACTTATCTACGAACATCGCTCAAGTGTGTTCCTAGTGTTGATTTTAATGATAAAGTGGTGCATCGATTGGGTCTTTGGTGGCATCTAGCTCCAGCCTGCTAGCTATAGAACAGCGAATAGCGAATAGTGATACTGTCACTACAAATTTAATAAAAATTAGTTCGATTTTGATCTAATGTAGGCGTTATAGAATATGGATAGAGGACCTTTCAGAATGGACACTGAGATTTTATTGAGTGAGGTCAGCAACAAATTAATTTATGCAAAACCTCAAACGATGAAATAACTTAACTGAGCCACAATAAGTGAACAAAGGAATATTTGAAAAAAAATGGTAAAACGCCGAATGGCATATAACAATATATTTAGGAAAATTTTCAGTTATTTTAAATTTGGAAATCAGGTTTCACGAATGCAAATGAGTATTATTTCAAAAAATTGCATTTTTACTTTGAGTAAAATGTCATTATGAAACTCAATTAATCTTCGGAAATACAAGAAAATTTTGGTAATATACGAAACTTATCTCGCGTGCATATCTGTAAAATCCAAATTGTCGCAAGTATGAAAAACTAATATTATATATATATGACGAGTATAGCAATTAAATTGCAAACTAGTACGTATACTTAAATCCCTTGGAGTATATGAGATTTTTCTTCTTTCGCAGAATTGATCCTTGGATTTTCATTATTTCAATTCGGTACTTTCCGTATAAACAGATTGCTTTTACCGGTTTCTTTAGCATCGTACACTTTGTAATTATATTATATTCAAGTGAAGTTGACAGTATTGTTGACAAAAATTGGGATACTAATTTCTAGAAGAGCCTAATAGATATAAAACAATCAGCAAATATTGCTTGTCTTGTGTTGCTCTCAGAAAAATTGAGGAAGCTGCAAATAAAATTTTATACAATAAAACGATGCGAGATATCTCCAGCAGTATCTAGTTTAAAATTAACAGAAAACTTGTTTACAAACGAATTGTGTAAAAACGTTTATCCAAAGTATGTGTACTGATAACATTCATATCAATTAATATTCCTCAATTTTTATAAATCATTGATAGTTTAACATTGTTGAGGGAATAAGAAATTATTTCATATGTTTGCAGTTGGAACTCAATGAATATACGGTATTTTTCAAGTAGATGAGTGTATTTACCTAACATAAATTATCACCACCCGAAGGTGGTAAGTTCACTTACCCGGCGTGAATGGCAATCGATATCTTCTCGGTATTTGTTAATCACGTCCTTCCAAGCAGTATTAAAATGCGTTGTTCACAATAAAGGGAGAAAAAAACATGTTTTCAGTTCAATGAAAACAAAATCTGATAGTCGCAAATGATTTGAAGATAGAAATTATTGGTTTCAACACCATGACACAATAACATAATCTAGTAATACTTCCCTATTATACTAGACACAAATGAAATTATGTATAATTCAACAAATCATATCACATTCCAGGAAAATAACTGAACCATCTGAAAACCTTCTATACACATATATGGCGATCCATTGAACATTGGCAATAAAAAATAATTTTTCATTTATATGTTAAACATCTCGGAATTCGGAAAGTAGTTCGTTTACTCGACATGTATCTGGCACGCTATAAAGGTCACCAACAGGCGGTCGAGAGATTGAAAATACAATATTTATTGGCGAGTTGTCGGGCCAATTTATCGAGAACGAATGACGATGTAAATGTAGTATGAAATCGAATGGAATGCTCCCGACAGAAGCACCTCTCTTTGCTGACATCCTATCCTCTGCCAATTCTATATAATTTTTTTTATTCCACAATATATTCCTATTGAGGATTCATTTGTTGAAAACTATTCCGTAATGGACGTGTACTTGATGTATACAAAAAG
This sequence comes from Diorhabda elongata, assembly GCA_026230145.1. Classification (NCBI taxonomy): domain Eukaryota; kingdom Metazoa; phylum Arthropoda; class Insecta; order Coleoptera; family Chrysomelidae; genus Diorhabda; species Diorhabda elongata. The sequence goes on from CM047935.1 coordinate 9,999,405, forward strand.
ACATACCAGTGACATGAAAAAAATAAAATGAATTCCATTTGATATAACGCCGGTCGTTTTTGTCAAATTTAATAAATTCTTTCTCTTTCACGCTACAAAAATTTTTTTAAATGCGTTTATCCGTATATAAAAAACATTAAAAAATGACATGACATGAAATGACCTTTTCAGAGCCGTCAACGATTGAATTAACGTAGCTGATTTTACCGCTTTACAGCAATTCAAGCCTAGCAGGCCCGTGAATGGATTATTTGTTAAAATTAGGAAAATTCACAAAATATATATTTAAAAATCTTCAAGTTCTGTTTTTTTTTCTTCCCTTACTCTTTTTCTAATTAACCTCATCCATTTCTGTCGTCTGTTCTATCTCTCCACGCACTTATTCCCCCTCTTTTCAAATCCGATGTAACCTCTCGTATCCATTTTTTTTTGGCTTGCCTCTTCCTCTTCCAATTCCCTCTTCATCCATTTGTACCCTCTTGGCAATTCTGTTTGCATTCAGTCTGGGCTTCAACTATTTGCGTCATATCATATTATGACTCGTTGTTCATTTTGATGCCTCCCAGTATTTTCTTCTCTCACATTCACACTCACATCCGTCGGCCTGATAATTATTCCGTACAATTTTATCTTTACTGCTTTGGAAATTGGTTTTTCTTTAGGAATATTATTCAAGGACCCCATTATTCTACTACCCTTTGCAATCCGATTTTATAGCTCTTTCATCTCATCATCCATATTTGTAATCATTACACCTAGATAGTCGAACGAACGAAACTTTTTCAAAATGATATTTCCGTCCTAAGGGGTTTGTGTTCCACCTGATTTTTCCGTTGCGTTTCCATGTATTGAGTTTTCTCACCATTCACCCTGTGGTGAAATCTTTTCGATTCCTTGCCCAGTTTACTATAGAACTTCTCCAATTCCCGTCGGGATATGGCCAGTGATACAATATTGATAGATATTGATAGATCAAATCTTGTGTCTGAAAACTTCAAAAGTGAGGTTCAAAATGAAGTGGAAAAAAATTCCTCCTGATCAACCTTCTTTTTTCTTGAAAATTTTCTGATAGTCTTCCTTCAGATAATAATCTGATCTCAGTTCTTAGAAGATCTAGGGACACTTAAAACCTTTGAAGCATTATACATCTTTGTCCACTCTATTGTATCTCAAGCTTGTTTATAATCTATAAATAGTAGATGGAGTTCTAGATTTTGGTCTGGATTCCTGCTCTGAACTGTTTTTAAATTGAAAATCTGGTTCGATGTGCTTCGCCCCTCCTCAAAGGATATTCACCGACTTTTCGGTTAAGAATTGGTTCCAGTCTGTTTCTTACTTTTCTGGCCAAAACTCTGTAGGTCTTTTAGTAACCTCTTAATCTTGAATTTTTCTTATCAATCCACAGATATTTCTATGCTGCCCTTACTCATCTATCTCGGCTATGATACCATTCGTTCCTCCATTTATTATTATTCATTTTCCATATTTCAAATTTTATCTTTGTATCTTAAGGCTCTTCTACTTCCCTTCCATCATCCTGCTGTACTGTCTGTTGTTTCATGATATTGGAGCTTTCTCTGTTGTCGTTCAGAAGATTATCGAAATATTCAACCCACCTTTTTAATGTCAAGTCTTCTGATAAATATTTAGAGTTATTAGTGTGAGTTTTGCCTGGTTCCTCTTTTCTAGCATAAATCGACATTGTTCGTTTCAACTAATCCTTTCCTGTGGTTATTTTTGTCCGTCCTAGACATTCGTACATGTTCTCTATCCGTGATGTTTCCATTCCTTATCATCTTCTCAGTTTGCTCGTATCAAACTTATTCATCGCCTTACTCTTGGCACATGTTTGGCTCCTCCTGCTTCATTTTAATTAGCAGAACCAGAACATGATCCAAGTCTGCATCTGCTTCCCTAAAACTTCGAACATCCTTAATTGTTTTTTTCGTAATTCCTCTCTATAAGTACATGATTTTCTTATTGTCCTTATTGTCAAAACTCCTGCTTATGATTTTCATTTTGTTCTCATCAGCCAGAGTGATAACTATCTTTCAATTTTCATTGCAATCCTGGAGATTATTTTTATTTCTATCAAATTTCGTAGCTTTTCATTTCAGAATATTTACTTCTTATAGATATAACTCAAAGTGAACCCCTGTATGAAATTCAGCATAACATCTCCCGGTATGCTACTTAATTCTGTTTTTCAAATTCTCAATATTATTATTAGAAGGTATCATAGAAAATGTAATCTGATGACCGGGAAATATTTTATGTGGATATATTTTGATAATAGTATCTAAATAGGGGAACCGCTGAAATTATAGTTTGTCAATGATAACCTTTGAATTTATTTGATTCATAGATAGAAAAGCAATTGATTGAAATCTTAAGATGTCTAAGTAGCTGTCAACTGTAAGGTTTTCCTTGAGAAGTATGGACGTATTGTTCTGCTAGTAATGTCATACTTTGTGAGGACACTGTATAAGTACTGCTCACATAGCTCTAGATTTTTTACCAAGTGCTCTTTGACAAGATACACCTCAAATGGGTGATAGTTTTCTGTTTTAAAAACCTTCATCTGGAGTTAACCGATGAAACTGCTGGAAATGTGTATTTGATCAGACACTTCTGTGCAAATACTCCAATGTATCAAGTATTTCATATTCGTGGTCACACTAATAGAACACCACTAGATCCTCTGCAACCAATAAAATACAGATTTCACTTTGATCTAAGTTGGAGTGGAGACCAAATTCTGAAATCCAAGATATATTTATAATTTGTAACGGAAATGTTTTGAAAATTCGGACTCATTCCATTAGCGAAAAGTTATGAAATCGACCAGTGCTCACTTATATTTCTTCTTCAGTTGAGAACATGAAGAAACTTGACTACGATGTAAAATGAGCATCCATGATAAGCAAATTACTAATGGCCTCTGTTCCCTAACTTGAACAAAGTCATTCAGTAGATAGATATTCGAATAAAACCAAATTGCAATATAAACATAAATGGATAACTTGAACGAAGTTGTTGCAAACTGCCAGTAAAACTGAAATTTAATGATTATTACTGTATAGGGAAGATGTAGCCTGCTAAAAGTAGCTGATAATACCTCATAGACGTACACCACAATTTATTGGTACGTAATGGAAATTTAAATTGAAATAGGTATTTCCCTTATTCACCTCAAGTTGCCTGTTACTGTTTTGTCGTTATATAAAAGCTCACGTTTCTACATTTTTCAATTTGAAATAACAATAAATGAAATAATAATAATAGGAGACGTGACACATTGGAGACAAATGCCATCGATGAATGAATTCTTATTCAACATCAGAATGAGAGAACAAAATTTTATGATAAAATTAATGAACAAGAACGAAGCCTAGATGGTCATAAATATCAAGTGCGAATTATTATATATATATATATATATATATATATATATTGATATGGTATGATAATGTGTAATGTTTATTTTTATAAATTTTTTTTTTTTAAATAAAATCAGATTTTAAATTGGGCGCCATTAATAATTATTTAAATTTCTTCATTCTATTATGTTATTATTATTTTTTTTATTCTCATGGTATTATATTGTGAGGTCAAATTAAAAAAAAATTATTGCGATAAATTGTTATGGTTATAAGGTCAGATGATAATAGATTTAAGACCGGGACTGTTCTTTATAATGAATAAAATATTCAAAATATACAATTTCTTAACTAACTATTACAATTATTTCATTTTACAAACATTCATTCATTCATTCATACTCGTAATTACATTCATAAAACTAAATTATATGGAAATGTGATTTCAAATATTATATACAAAAATAAATACTTAAACTTAATAGAACAGTACCTTAAGTGTTTGTTATGTTGTATTTTTAATTTTTTTTCAATTGGAAATTGTTACGGCCTTGCAGAATAAACAGATACTCCGCAGTAATTCCATTCCTGTTCTTTTCCTCTTCACAACTTCTTTATCTTGGAAATTGTCCCTTTGTGAGTATTCTCACTTAATTCACTTTACTTAATTGTTTTCACTAATTTCTTATTACTACACTTATACAATTATTAATTATCAATCCTTTGAATATTTTATGCCTTTTTTATCAAGATTTTAATTTTTTAAATTTCAATTAAAATTATTTTACTCTTTTTCTTTCTTGCCAAAAATTTTTTCTCCTTGTTGATTCTCTTCTTCCTTCTTTTTTTTATTCATTTTTTTTTTATTTAACCAATGATATTTATTTTAAAAGTTAGTTACTAAATTGTCATTTCTAAATTTTTGAATTATTGTGACTTTATTCAAATAATATTATTCTATAATTTCTTTGTTGTATTTATTTCATTCCTATGTTATTAATTTTATCATTGCAGTTGTCAAAATTTTTATATTTTATCATTTATAACCTTAAAATTTATGTTGGTATGTCACACAAATTTTTGAAGTTGGTGCTCCTTTTTTTATCTGTCAATTTATGGATTAAATTCTTTGATTATACAGGATTTGTCAAAATTAAATAATAATTTAGAATATAGTGTTGGCCAAAACTTAATATAAAGAATGTTATTTATTTTATTGTGATAAACTGCTCTAAATAACCGAATAACAGAACTGAACTTATTGCTTTATTTATATCTTATTATTATTTAATAATTTATTTTGGATATATTTATACCACAACAATTCATATATAATAATTACAATAATATCATAATATCTCTCGCATACCCAGTAAATTCCGGAAGGAATGTAACGTTTCCATAAATTATACTTTCCAGACACAAAGTCCCAGGACTACATGATAAAAGCAATACATCAATAGCTACGAATGTAAATTTCGATATTTCCTTTGAAGCGCCTTTGGCACAAATTCGACTAGTATGGAATTCGAGGGAGCGAAAGGAATAGACACCGGAAGGAGTAGTCAATTTCCGGTTTGTACAGTTTCTTGTGTAACATACTAGTGTTGATGCTGCAGTAGTTTATCAGTTTGTCCGGTTGATTGTTTGTTATTGATAGGTTTGTATAAAGAAATATATAGCTTTTGTGAGAAAATTTCATTTGAATTTTCGTGCTAGTGGAAATAATCCTATTTTTCTACAACAAAGATTGCATTTTTTATTGATAGACTGAGTACATCAATACATTTCAGTGGAGAAACTCATTCCAATATGTATTGGGCCATGGTAAGGAAAATAAATTCATCAATTGATACATCAGTATCGTTGTAGTAGGTAGTAAAGTCAATGGGTTTATCAAATCCACAGCAGTTTCTAGAGACCAGAAAGAAATAATATTCAAATACTGAATGTTTCTTCATTATGAGCGTTTCTGAGAGAATAATATTTGGTAATGATTATATACCAATATATAGGTATAGGACTTAAGGGAGTGGTTTAAATGCGTATCGAACCAATTGCTGCGAAGCAGCTGTGAATGAAATATATGTGAATGGTCATGATGGTCGTCAGCCTTCGTCCGAAGATGGCACTATAAGAAGTTATATCAATAGTAACAGAAAGGATTCTTTCACATAAACGTTATAGTTTTTTCCTAATCTTGCATCTATTGAAGAGTAGGAGTAATAATTCGATTGAGTATAATGACGTAAATATCTTTAACATAATTTAAGAATTGAAATACTACACGGTTGAATATTCACTTATAACTTTTGGTTTACTTGTCACTATCCCGATATGTTCACCATAACATCAAATTGTTGGTTGATAGAGATTTGTTTTATATACTATGGTCACATTATAAACAGATGAGAAGGCTTTGTTAGAAATTATTTCTAATAAACATACCTTCCAAGATATATCCTGTGCGTTCGCCAAATTTTAGACAACAATCTGAAACAAGACCAACTTCACGGTCGATATTAGTGGACTAGTTCATAACAATTAATTTAGAGACAAAGGAAGTAGATGAGAAAAATGCATAGAAAATTCTATTCGAGAAAATGTGAAACAAATTTAATTATGCGGACCAATTTGAATTTGTAATTCAATAATAATTATATATGCTTGTCACCAACTCGGTGATTGTAGCTCACAATACTTGAAAAATTGTTCTTCGCTAAGTTCAGACAACTCTTTAGTATCCGAAGGTCGATGATATTTGCTCTGAAGCTTTTGTAAACTATCTGCTACCAAAGAATATCTCCGAAATTATTGATTGCCATAAGAACTTTGTATACATAAATTATAGAAAAAGTGATTTAAATCTAAAAGTAATTTATCGCGAAAAAATAATTCCAATTCCAAATTATGTATAACTCATGGAGAAATTAAAAAGAAAACTTTTTATCAACAAAACATCAATAACAATGACATTTGTTAGCCCTCTTTTCCATTGAAGTTAACACTGATCTTGTTCAATCTCAGCTATTTTAAATTCTATTTACATGTTCTATTTTCATATGAAAACTCGATAAAAAATGAGACATTAAGTCAATTATCAAAGGAACGTTCCATTATTTATCCGTATAAATTGCAAGTGTGTTGACCAATTAACTGAAAATTTACGGGAATATTTTTTCCTGAAATAATGTTTTGGACTAATGAAGCCTTTACATTACAATCTCTATTATATACTTTTCGGGAAATGTAAGTTTTTTACACACTCTAATATTGCTTCGGTAGTGTGTATTAATGTATTTATGTATATAACAAGATCTTGATATTTTCATTTTTCAGTTGTCTGAATAATTATGTTCTGCATATTTATTAAGGGCCGATGACAATATAATGATTTCATAGAATAGTATCATTATATCCTTACCATGGTCATCAAAAGATGTAACAGAATCTTTCAGCTCTAATTTTTGAACCTTTTTGAATGATAGAAATAAAAGACTTTTCGAATACTGCCGACAATTAATGACATCACAAATTGCATTTATCCTTAGAAGATAACATGAATGCATGTAATGAGATTTTTGGACTTGATTTTCAACAAACCCTACCCCATTTTTACACATATTGAACGATCAGATAAAACCAAACTATCGCAAATCTACCAAAAGTTTATCACAACGATATAATTCAATAAATTCATGCGCTCATCCTTACCAGATTCACTTGAGAATATATTATGCTATTCCATTTTTCCCAAATTTAAACTTTCAGGTAAATATGAATTTCACATATTTGACCGATGACAATAATTCATTAATTTTGACTTATAGTACTCTACTTATTTCCAATGAACCGGTCTAAAAAATATAGTCTAGTATGGCGGCGGAGTAAATAACGCACCAATTAAATGAACTTACTTTGGAATGGCGTTGAATGAATAGAAAAATTCACTGATTAGAAAAGATATTAAGATAATTGAACAGATAAGGTAGTTACAAATTATGAAACTAAGCATATAAGACGATAGTTTATGTGAAACTACGCTTCCATAGTTAATCAAATTAAAGACTTGAATCTGAGTAAACCGTGGTATGCCACATTTTCTTGGAAAAATAGATATTTGAATGTTTTGGAAATTACTGAGAATTGGCTGACTCAACAGACTTCGTATTACCTCAATCGATAAATAAAAGTCCTAAACATTTGTATAAAATAATCTTAAAACAAAAGTAATCCTTTGTTTATTAAAACAAATGAAAGAAAAATGTCTAGTATGAATGAATGAAACATAGTTTTCCGGAAATACTGACTATTTATAAGGTTTAAATATCATATTGACAGACACACACAGACTGTATCTGTTTTGTTTTTTGGTGCGTAAACAAACAAAGATGACGGTTTTCCTCACGCGCGAACATGCGACGTATAATTGTCCATGCAGAAAGGTCGCAAAGGTCAGACGTAGATGAAATTGTGAGCGTTTATAATCGAATGGTGAATCAGTTGAAATCATCGGTATAAGCGGAATCAAGACATCCTCTCCTTTGCATTTTCCCTCTATGATTGTTGACTCAATGACGTTATACCTTCTCACATCCAGTATTAATCCATTGCACAGTCGAGATTAATTAATGTTACGCAGCATGATAACAGATGATCCTACTCCTAACTGCAAATTGTGAGGTGGTGATCCAGGCAGTTCCAGTGAATTTTAAAACTCCGTGGGATAGTTGACTGCGTCATCTTGGTTCATAACACTGTCAACTGATTTGAAGGAAAGCAACTGTCTGAATGGTCGCATTGAGATTCTTGACATCTTTATTTTTGGCCGTCAATATCCTCGATCACCCAACAAATTATGGTTATTGAACTGTTTGCTATATTTGGGAAAACACTCTAAATCAGCTCTTCTTTTCAACCTGGTGATGTGACAGATAGCTGTGGGTAAATCCGGTCGAGGTGCGCATTGCAAAAACACCTACAGTTTATTCTTGCTGCAAAAATATTTGCATTGTCACTATCACAAAAGATCAACAAAACAAAGAGCACATAACTTGAAATGACACTATTACAAAGGATCACAGAAGTAAAGAAAGTTCTTGCCCTCATAGCGGTACTCTTCACTCACAAAGATACAAGGATGCACTCTGTTTTTTTTGTTGGTGACAAAACATCAAAGTAAAACAAAATTGTTGTTTTAAGCTATATTTTTATTATATTATAATTATTTTTATCTATATAATGAGTAGCTCAACTTCTCATCGACTTTTAAGTTTCATTCTTTTTCACGTATAAAACACTACAGTGATTTTAATTGATCTGTATAAGGTATTTCTAAAATATCAGCTCCATTCAAATCAATTTTATCGTCAAATATCGTATTTTTCAGATACCTACTCTCATTATTATTTGAATTAGAGCAGAAATCTTCGAACTATGACCATCGTCCCAAATAAGTATTTGTAGGGACCTGATTATCTCCAATGCTCTGGAAACATTTTTACGTTAAGTTGATTAATGGAAACTAAAAGTTCCTTTCTATTTATTTATAATAATATATCACATAATCTTCACTTCAGGTATTCAAATGATTCTTCTAATCTTAATATGGGTCCATTTATTTCAATAACTTAGCTTCTAATGGTTGTACTAACAATCCTACGAATGTTCACTCTTAAACCGCAGAGGTTTCAACATCTCTCTGCTGATATAATTCTGAAAGGTCCAGAGGTATTTCAGTTAGTAATATCCTGCTATCTCAAGTAATATTGTATTGAAATTGATATGAATTCTAATTAAACAAATACAAAACTTTTTATAAATTACCTGCCTGGATTATAATTACTGTAAATATTTTTAAAAAAGTAAATAATATGTGTAGACCATAAATTTTTCGACTTCTCAAATTGCCTCCACAAAAAAGAAAACAGAATGTATTCTAACAAATGTGCCAACTTCTCGCTGCTTGCATTCCATTAACCTGATTCTTATATTTTTGAAGACTATATATAAGATACAGCAGCGGGTACGCAACCATTTTTTGAGGAATGTTCTCCAATTAGATTATTGTTTCTGGCTCATTCCCCATCACCCGACTTTCAAACAAACCACATGAAAAATTAACAAGGGCTAGGTCTGGGATGCCAAAAGATTACCAAATATCTCTTCTTCGAGACATCAATTTGTTTGGGAACATGTTTTGACGGAATACAGACACCTGGTAATTTTAACTGGCTTTCGTAAAATGATAATAAAAGAGAAAAAAAAACTAAGAAGCAGTTTTGTTTGAAAAATATCTTTTTCCGTCAAATTCTGTGCTTGAACGAATTGACAAGCAATAAATCTACAAAATACTACAAAATCGAGACAGCTTGAAAATAGCTCACACTATCCAAAACAAATATTCATAATGATTAAATTAAATATCGACTCAAACAAAGCTCCTGGCTCTGATTTAATTGAAGAGAAATGATTCCCAAACCAGGAGAACCACTAACTGAGTACCTTCATAGTGACCAATTGGCTCCTAATTCCAATGGTATAAGAGCTATTTGAGAAAATACTACATAAAAGATTTAGTCCCATGCTTGAAAAAAGAAGACTAACACCTTCACGTCAGTTTGACTTCAGGGCAAATCACTTGTTTATAGTTCAAGTACTATCCTATGTACTTGGTCATGTCATAATCAGTAGAAAAGAAAGTTTGCTCCGCTGTTTGCTTAGACGTGGCTTATCCATTTGACAAAGTTTGGCATTAAGGGTTCAAATACAAACGAAACAAACTCTTGCCTATCCAATATGCAAAACTATGATGAGTCCTATATGAGAGAACAAACCAGAAAAAAGAAAGAAAATGCTTACTCATACTTGAAGGAAATCAACGATGGTGTATCACAACGTAGTGTACTTGGGTCCGGAAGAAGAAGAAGAAAACTACACCAGAGGCAAATGGGTACTCCGACTTGAGGACTAAACGATGCTTTTCGATCCAAACTGTCAACTTCTCCTTTTGTGTTATGATAAAATCTCAAAATTTCTAGTTTAATATATCAGGATTATTTGATTCGTTGTGAAGCGGATCAATAGGATCAATAACAAAACTCGATTTGCTTAGGGATGTATTACGATAATGTCATATACTTGGGAAAGCCATAAAAGCTGGTGCCGACATCTTTTTTTCTATGTGGTAAAAATGCAGTGGGTATCTCACCCTATTTTTCCTGAACGTTCCTACAAAGTGAGCTCAATAAAAACTGTATCGGCTATGGTTATTTGTTTCCTTGTAATTCAGGCATCAGAATCATTGCGTGTAGATAACTTTAGATCATTCCACACAGACCCGCTTACTTGAACCACGGACTCTCCGCCTCTTCTAACCCACAGCCGCTCTGTTCGTTTTTATCAATAAACGTGTCATTTGCTCCAGACTTCATAAGTTTAATTGATTTCACACTTATAGACTCATGTGTATTGTTTGATTAGTAATACGTTCGAATCAGACGGTAAGTAATGACTATTAAATCATTATTTTTGTGAAATTACTCCACACAGAATCCTTGTTGTTAATAATTGGAGAAATCCATTGTGCTCAAACTAAGTGATTAACCATTCGAGAGCATTTCTGAACCCCCTCCTTCGCGGTTCTCAGGCTAGAGCGGTTACAAAACTACAAAAAGTTATGGCATACCCTGTACGAACAGGAGGAAAAATTTTGAGGAGAACTTCCATAGAATAATAAAGATGGGAGAATTAGTAATATCAGATTATCAGGTAGACCCACTAACCATTATTTAGGGTACAATGGCTAGTTTTTTTATGTCATTTTCAACCTTTATATCCATTATTTACTCTTCTTGAATGATATGAGAAATCGAGTTATTATAAGGTAGGAAGCAACAAAAAACTAAATAATTTAAGGTATAATGTATTGAATATTTCTGTTTCATTGAAAAAAGTGATATCTCGTTTAGAATATTTATCCATAATATAAGCACATTCAGCTCATTTCTAATATTTGTTTATCTTGTTTCTATCAATCTTAATAAAAGTCTGATATATCTACTGGGAATATACATTATATACGATGATGTATTGATATCTAGTTAGCCTAGACCAGTTCCATGCATAAATCTAATATTGGGTTACCATAGCAACTAACAATAACTTATTAGAAGTGTCAGTGTAATGTTTGTAAAGTTTTTCAAATAAATCAAAACGAAAAAGATTTCCACCGAAATTGAAAAAAACAGAAAAATTGGAGTATCGAGCCCTCAACAAGTATCTGTTTTTAAAAGGGTTAAGAGGTGAGCAGATTTACGAAAATATACTTAATACCCTTGGTGATCAATGTCCTTCGTATGCGTCCGTGAAAAATTGAACTGCAAGTTTCAAAAGAGGTAAATTTTCCATTGAAGATGATGACCGATCGGGAAGGCCAATTTCTGTGTCGGTCCATGAAAAAATCGATGCAGTTCTTGACCTGATTTTATCAGACCGTCGAATTGGGCTAAAATGGATATCTGAAGGACTGAATATTCCATACGAAAGCATTCATCATATAGTTCACGTCAATTTGGACATAAGAAAAATTGCTGCAAAATGGATCCCCAAATGTTTGAATGTTGACCAAAAGCGTGCAAGGGTATAAGCATCGCGTTCGATCTGTGCTCGATTTAAAAACAATGTAGACTTATTAGACCGAATTGTTACTATGGATGAGACTTCGTTATATTTCTATGATCCAGAAACAAAGCAACAATCGATGTAATGGCGACACTCCAAGACCTAAGAAGTTTCATGTCCAAAAATCGGCTGGAAAAGTTCTTGCTTCAGTGTTTTGGGATGGCCATGGAGTAATCATGATTGATTTTTTGGATAAGGGTAGAACAATAACTGGAGATCACTATTTGACATTACTGACCAGTCTATGGAGAAAAATAAAGAGAAAAGATGTGGAAAGCTATCCAAAGGTGCTTTGTTTTTGCAGTACAACACCTCTGTACACAAATCTCATGTTGCCATGCAAAAATTTCGTGATTTAGGGTTTGAATTACTAGAACACCCTCCTTATTTACCAGATTTGGCCAAGTCCGACTATCATCTCTTCTCTCAACTGAAAAAAAATTGAAAAGGTGGTAAATTGTGTTCCAGCCAGGGGTAATAAAAGCTGGTTTGCAGATCAAGAAGAAACACTTTTTTTGTATGTCTAGACATGTTGCACGTTCGCTGTAATAAATGTATCCAATTAAGAGAAGAATATGTTGAGTAATATTTTGAACTTACTAAAAGTAAGGAAATCAAGAAATTGGTGATTTGTTCTTCCAGACTCATCAGAGTCTATAATCAGTATTCTACTTCTCAGTCCTTTTTGTCTAGTACAAAATATTTTTCGAAATTTCCTCAGAAAATGGATAGATAAGCCGTTCTTTCAAGCCATAAGATGAATAGGATAAAATCAGAACAAAACAAATCGAATAAGAGTAATATTCTGTTTTAGAAACAGTTGCACTGAATAAATAACACACAATAAATTGCGACATGAATACCTGGTAACAATGAAAATAAAAAACTTCAGCCACAGAGAAGAACTAATTCGATAGCAAAAATTAAATATGGTGACTCATCATCCTTCTAAAATCTAATATCATTAAGCTGTTGTCAAAAACGTTTCTTATTGCAGTTTATTTTTCAACCACTCTGAACGCCGTGGTATAATAAAATTACTTTCTACAGAGAAGGTGTCGATAATACCTACCTGAAAATTAACTTTTAATAGCCTTTGTGTTCAGTTCTTTAGCATCTATATACATTTGGCAGCATTCCAATATTACCATTTAAACGTGAATTCATCAGAAAATACTATCTCACTTGTGATATGCCATTCTGCGATCGTGATAATCTTCAATAATTCTCCGTTTTAAACATAAATATGAAATTATTTCTAGGGCAGCCAAAATTGGAAGTTATCGTAAAATAATACCACCATTAGTAACATAGGGAAGTGAAATATAGATTTCAATAAAGGCAGAAGAAAAAAAAACTTGGTATATGGGAAAGGAAGGTCCCGAGGGGAATCACCAAAACCTAAAGTATCTCTATGAATATCAATGGAGACAAGTTCTATGAGTGAGAAGGTTCGGGCAGACTAAAAGTATGACAGTAAATAAATAGAAAAAAAGGGTCCTTCTAGAAAAGAGGTGAAAGAAGAAGAGGGAGGCCAGAGAAAAACCGGTTTGTGACTTCAGAAAGGTTGAATTGAATTGAAATGCGAAAGATGAGAATTGCAATCCGTAGAAATGAATTGTTGAATGAAAAACCAATGAAATTCAGATTATGACCTTCAAATACTGCGGTGCTAAAAATATATCTATTTCTTCATAAAAATATTGGAGAAGAATTCTGCTTTGACATTATGGATATACCGGGATTTTTTTCAAAATATTACATAACCTCAAGGATTCAATCTTCTAAGCCCCAACCTTCAATTTTAGTAATTTGGTAGCAAGTTATCATTGAGAAGTGAGCTACAAGGTTTAACAATTGTGAAATGAGATTGATTTTTGCCACGCCTGCCTAAATCTAAAGCAACGAAACTTCTACAGCAGAAAATATTAACCCCTCTCTATCCATATATGTTTTTCGCTGTCTGTGATCTTAAGTTCTCTTTCAGATGTGTATTCAATGTTAGTGGTGCTCGTCACAAAAATATGAATCTGCAGCAATGCATCGTGACCAAAGTTTAATTGAAATTGGGCAATTAAGCGAGGAAACGAAGCGGGAGGAGGAAGACTGTTCGCAGTGCGTGCTTACATGAACGCGCAGCGTGTATGCATCCAAATTCACCAAGATGGATGGTCCTCTATAAATTATCGATAAAGTACTCCCAGGTGCGAGCAATTGGGTGTAACAATACACTACAACACTACACATTCAGTGTGACGCAGTTTTTGGCTTCCAAGGTTATGACACTTACACTATCAACGTACCATCTTATCACAAGGATCGACATCCTTACATAATTCCTTTGACCAAAAGGAATGAGAAGTAAATCATTATATTTCAATAGATTTACTACTTTTTCAAGCCTTTTTCAGAACTTTGATACAAAACGGTTTTGAGAATGGTATTTGTCATTCAGTATATAATAGAACAACAGAAATATATATACAAGCTGTAATCAAAAAAGTACATAGATTTGACCTAAATTAATTGAAAAACCTTCTCATTCCTAAGATTAGCAAAAAAAATTGTGATTCTAAAATCTGTACTCATTTATAGCTTATAGATTTCACTTAATTGGTCGGACAAGTCTCTAATTCGTTTAAGATTCTTGTTGTTAATGTAGATAGAAGTTGTTACTGGATTAAAAGATTCAGTATACATATTCTGCAAAAGGGGACATAATAAATATTTCTATGTTGTAGTGAATATATGATAAATGTTTTGGTTTATAATTTAATGTCATGGATATAACTGTGAACATAAACTGCTTCTTTAGGTGTAGAAAACCTTGACCTCTGCGAGAATCAAAGGAAATCATTAAGTGGCAAACAAGAACCATACAGTGGATTATCCATCAATTCGTTGTTATGAGTTTTCAAAAACGTTTTCGTTTGACCTGATATATGGGAGCTCGCAATATCGTGGTATAGAATGATTCGTCTTCTACGTTGCTCCGATAGACCAATGGCCACAGCTCCAGTTATAAAAACAGGCGACCATTCCAAGTGTTTCGTGTCCAACAACTTGTTGGATTTGGCTTGTCTTGAAAGACACATACAGTCGCTTGTTATTAATTTTGTACAGATCCATGATTAGTCGCCTGCCCGATCTTATAGACGTCTTTTGAAGTAGCACGATCGAATTTTTTTGGACCAATCGACACAAGCTTTTTTATCAACGATTGTTATATTATGAGGTATCCAATGCAATCAAATCATTTTGACAACCGTATATTCATGCAATATTAAATGTATGCGAGTGGAGCTAATGCCCAATTATGCCTCAATCTCACAGTATGTCACATGACTATCTGGCAATATCAGTTTACGCACAGCATCGATGATATTCATCCTATAGCAATGTGCGACCACAATTGAATTCGAAAAATCAGCGAAACACCGTGGCTCAAGATTGTGCTTCATTACGAAAAGTCAAAGCGAGTTGCTCGGCACTCTGCTGTTGGTTTAATCTACGTCGAAAGATATAAAAAATCACCGCACTAAAATTTTTGCTATTCAATTCCATTTTTTTACCAAAATGGATGTTCCAAGTATCTGTGAACAACTCAAATAGCATTCGTAAGACAACACGTTCTGAGTACGTTCTCCATTTAAAATGACAATCTTTACTATGGCAATGTCATATTTGACATAATCACATAAATTTTTCCATCTTTCAAAATTTAATACTTTGAAAGTATTATTCTGTTTGAAAATGACTGAGTAATGTACTTAATGCTACCAGAAAAGTGAGTTGTGACCATAGACTATAGGCGTGTGTTTCTTTGCGAGTAATTTTCGAAATATTCTTGTGTTCTTATTAAATTATAAGAAATTATTTCAAAATTGAGAAATAGTAACTAATATTTAGTTTATCTTACGATATAATATTGTTCTTCCTTTCCTATGAAAACTCGATTGAAACAAAATTGAAAAATATGTGCCACTGTTCAGTTGATATTCAAGTATCCAAATAATATTGAGCTATGAAATAACCGTGTTAGAAGTTCAAATTATTGAGACAAAAACTGCATTGGAGAATGAGAAGTGATTTAAAATTTGGAAAACTTTAAATGATCCAACTTTAACGAAATATATAACTGAAAAAGAATAAGTCGAATAAAGAGAGCAACAACATTGAAAAGTGAATTTTTCAATTTTCCTCAAAATGATTTATTCATAAAAAATGTTTCTCATTTATAGTAAAATACTATCAAGATGGACAAATGAAAAAAAAAGAAACGTATAGTTTGGATAGAAATTGTTTTTCTAGTATTTGCAGGTTGTTAATTGTTACTAATACGCATGACTGAAGATCGTGAGGAATTATAAAGGATGATTGCCTACCTTCATTAGAATGAAGCAGGCACTGGAAGAAGAAGAAGAATTTTTCCCGCATACTTGTATCCTAGGTGTTCTGTTTGTTTCTTATTACTATGAGAAGTGTTATAGTCAAAATCTCATTGACGAACTGAAGAAAGTAGATAGATTGTCATGAAAATTGTTTTTATCCCGTCTCCGAAGACGATCTTCTTCATCGAAACGCACTGTTGGTGTAGTGTTATCAGTAAACAGAGCATTCGGTATGAATATCACAAACAGTTTCAGAAATAAATCATCAATTAATCAGAATAATTCCAATGAAATCAAAATAAATGAATAATCGAGTGTCCCTAATAGGAAAAATGGAACTATAAAGCTGCCGTCGCTAAAATATAGATTTAAATATGCTAAGTATAATGCAGATACAATAGATTGGCGAGACAAAAAAAGACAACTACGAAATCATTCTGATTGCTTGTCGATGATTTAATATAAAAATTGAATAAATTCAATCCTCCAATGAACGCTGCTTTTAAAAGAAGTTATTGATATTCCAAACATAAAAATAAACCTTGAAAAGGATGGGATGAAGGATGACAAAAGAGATAAGAATTATAATGGAAATAGCAGTTTTAATAAAAGTTGTTTTTATATTTTCAACAAAATTATGGATTGTATTCACCTCTGAAAGTTACGAAATGTGTCATTTAGTATTTAAAGCTCTGGTATCATTAAAAATGAAAAACTAATCAACTGAAAGAGTATCCTATAATGGAAGATAATTATATTGCAAAGAGATAGTGAGTTCCCTGACAATATAACTCCTATAAATTCTCTTATGATTCTTGAAGAAATGAATATACACGACGAGTAATTGTGACCGGGGAAAAATTTTAATATTCTTAATTTTTGATGATGCAAAAGAATATACCGATAATTATTTTTCCCTACCTCCGTGAATACGTTAATAAATGCGGGTGCGTTTATTACTCTTAGAAAAGCACACCGCAAGTATTCTCAAGTAGAAAATAGATCTGCAGGAAATTCCGTGAAATCGTGAAAATACATCATGTAAATCAGCTCTTTAAAATTACTGAATCCAACTCTTTGGTAACACAATCCTTAAAATTCTATTAATACTGTTACAAAAGCGCAAATAAAACTATTGTGTGAAATATTCTCACAATTTGAATAATAATTAATATGAGTCAATATATAAATATATAATATATAATAATATATAAATATTCTAAGAAATGATCGACTTATTTCATTCTTTTTGAGTTTAAATCTTCCGGTTGTGGAGAAAATATAATGACAAGGTTGACTTTTCAATGCAAAAGTAACTTTCAACTCTCTACAATTATATCAACATTTTTTTTATGAAAAAAATAGTTTCTCTCTACCACAATCTAATCACTCTAATCATTTGTCGGAATTGTTTACCATTAAGTCATTTTTTTCAAGATTAGGAACAAAAAGTAATCGAATGTATCCGGATCGAAATGCAGTTCACCTCATTTTTCTGCAACGATTGCGAATGAATGTTTGTCATTATATCAACATAATTTTAGTCAGTTTCCTGTTTCCAGTTATCAAAAAATATTTGATCTGAGTGATTCCCAAATACTGATACAAGAACCTTATTAGATGATTAAACGATTTTTGCTTACACGGAAGATTTTTCCTTGGATAAAGTCCAATGCTTGGATTGTAATTTTGTTCACGATTTAATGGTATTCTACACGTTCAGATGACTTTTTTGGCGAATGGAAAACAATTTACAAATCATTCTATGATATAGAACACTTTCAGAATGATATTTTTGTAACTTTTCTTTGGAGTTTGTACGATTTCATTTGAAGAGAGCAATGTATTTATTCATAGAAGTGGTTACATTGCTTGCTTCCTTCTCTTACGAATTCTTGCGAACTCTCACGACTAATTCAATACAACAAAACTATTTTGTTTTTTCATCAGTATTCGTAAGGAATCCATGCTATCCTGTTCAAAGTTGTGTTTCTAAAATGCACTGTGAACAACTAATCACTTTGGTGGAAAAAAGAATATCGCTTTGGGATCATAAAAAGTAAACACTACCTCAACGGAAAACTGATTTTCTCAAGGATGTTTCCGCTTACTCTTACATAATGTTACTATTTTCACGTGAAAAAATGTCTAAAGCATTGTAATTAATAGTTCTTCAATATTAATTTTTGTATGATTCAAAGAGATGATCTCAGAAACACGGCTGAGTTCAAAAATACAATCACCGTGTTACGAATTCGTCCACGAAATGGACTATAAAGCCGGTCCTGTTCGGTTCTAATGGAAGTTTTAAATTTGGAGAATACGCCGGTTCGCAAATTTTGTTTCATGTTATCATCACAGAGGTGATTTGTTTTATATTGTGGATTTTTATTTGTTCGTTTGTTAACTTTCTGGTATTATTGAGAAATTCGTTCTGAGTAAAAATACTAGTTTGTTTATGAGCTAAGAAGTTAGCTTATAATAAAAACTAATAGTGAACGGAACAAAATAGTAAAAAGTTACTTAACGATTAATTACTATAGTGTTTAGTGTAAGTGTGTAGACAAACTAAGTGAATAAGAATAAGTGTGTATAAATTTTCTGTATTGCTAGTAATAGTTTAAATAAATTAGAAAAATATCACAACCGCAACAAAATCAAATTTCCATAAAAATTTCCTTGTATATTTCAAGTTCCAATTTATTCACACCCTTCACTTCTACACAACTAATTTAAATTTGAATACACTATTTAACTCAACTAACCACTAATCAATATTCACTGCTCGCAATTCGAGTTGTCATTTGTCGCCTGGCGTTGCGTATCGAAAATTCGATTTTTTATTTTTCATGAGGAAATCGGCAAAATTCGAACATTTCACAGTGTTTTCAATAGGCAATTAATGAATAAAAGATTAAATTCACCAAGAAGGACAAATATTTCTTTAGAAATTAACGTTAAATAACTACACTCAATTGTGAGGGGTTAAGCAATTAGTCCAAACTTCTGATATATTCATGAAAATCCATAAATTACAAGTCAATTTATATTTGATAGAGGTATCCGACATCAAGTATTGTGGTACACTGATGAAAAAATTTTATAGCTGTGTTTCAAATAGTAACCTTCATATTAGGCTTTCTAATTATATTTTTTTCATATTATAATTTCCACAAAAAAGTTCAAAATGAAGTTGCCGTCTTAATAACTAATCAAATTATCAGTCTTGGAATAATAATGAAAGATTGGAGTTTTAGTTTATTAACAGAGAAGCCTAAAATGGCTTATTAAATTAAGCTTGGAATATTTAATAAATGCTTCGTAGATTTTGATTAAGTTCCGAGATGGGTGGAGATTAAGAGATTTCTGAAGGTTTCCATATTAAGTTGGAAGTTATTATTTTTCAAAGCAGATAGCGTAATGACATTATATATTGTGATTTATGAGTTGTCAAAGTCGAATGCTCTTTTGAAAAGATTCCATTCAATTTCAATTTATTGATGAAAGACCCAAATAAACAAGATTTTTATATGTTTATTAATATTGAAGCTTCAGGTACATTAATAATTTTGGAATTGATTATTGATGCTATAGTTCTATTCCACTCCATCAACAATGATTTTAGATCACAAGAATATAATGTAAGCAAAGTTTTGGAGTATTGAGGCATTGCATCTGGAAACCCATTGTGATATTCCCGTCTAAGAGTTCTTTAGTGTACATGCCTCTTATATCTTCAGAGTAGATATCAATGTGATGACATCTGAACCAGTTCTTTGGAGATATTTATTTTTTCATGTAGTTTTCTACGTAAAGATATCTTTTTAATGTCCATTCAAAGTCATTCTCTTTGTATACTATGTTGGAAGTTTGTACAATATCTTCTAAATTTGCTGATAGCTTTCTTTTAGGTTAATAAATTGCAGGATTTGAATATCTGAATTCTTGGCATATAGAAAGCTTTTTGGAAAAAACACGCATAATAATCAGAAAACTTCATTTTGACTATTCTAGTGCGTTTGCTTTAATGAGATTTGGATTCGGCTCGACAACGAAAACACTCATCTACAAATACGCTGACTGCTACAAGAGGAAATGACATGATTGTGATCTTGATCATTTTGGTTGATACAACTCCATTAAAATGCTTTGAAAAATAACTGGATGAAAGAGTTGAATGAGAAATATCCCACCAAAAGCAAGCAAGTTTAGTACTGCTAATTGACCAAGAGATAACGCTGAATCTGGAAGTCGAGTTGGTATCTAGGAAGTGGTTGATTAGGTCAATAGCTGAATGTATTCTAACACCAGCAGCACTATTACCACTAAATAAATGTTAGTTACGCTCAAGTTTAACACCACAGAATCGATAGCTGATCTTAAATCTGCAACAACCCTGACGATGACTGGTTTTATGATATATTTCTGTTATTTAGATAGTCAAACTCCTTGTTCACATATCACCAAATAATACACAATTACTTCATGATTTAAATATAGACTCAAATGGCGATAACATAACAACTTTGAGCCTAATAGTAGAACAACTACATTTGAAATGTGAGAGACCTGGTATTAATGCAACAAGGTGGTAACGCTGCATTTCGAAAAATGTGATACTCACCTAGCTTTCCAGGGATAGAAGTTACAGATAGTTTTCTCCAGTGAAGTGAAGCACGTTCAATAGAAACATACCAAAATTAATTGAAAAGAAAAGAAATCAGAGAAAATAAAATAAATACCCAGAACTCATACTATTCTTTTGATTTTATCATCTGTTATCTTTACAAAGAACTGAGAAAATTCATAAAGTTATAAGAAAAAACGTTTTTCCGCTTAACAAAAAAAATTCAAAGTATCTGAAAAGAGCGATACTGCTCAACAAGCGAAATATTTACCAGAACGAGCGCCAGGGAGTTTTGCAAAATTATGCGAGCTGTTCATAACTTGTTTACGTACAAAGTTTTGTCTCATTCCATGCGTTAATAATATTTCCACAATAATCTACAATTACAACGAAAAAATTAATGTGGAATCAAATGTTTTAGAAGTATTGTTACTATGCCCAGCAAGTTAGGAGTAATAACTTGAAATGTCTTCAGATAGCGTATAAGACATTCCATTTGAGGTGAGAGAGTCTGCAAATTCTGCAGTGGGTAGTTTGATATCTGAAAAATCAAGAAGTATATATGACCTGGCCTCCCAATAATTTGGAAAATGATGCTATTGTAGAAATTTGAAGAATGTCAACGAAAAGGTAATATTCAATGTTGGAATCTGAACTCGATATCAAGAAGTAGACTATGACTTTGGCTTGGCTGAGGAAATGTTCATTGGAAAGAATTATAAAAGAAGCTTACGACGAAATATTCCTATTTGCAAAAGTAGGACATAATTTACGATGTGTTTATAATTTATTATTATACATGTAAATCTGTTCCTCAGGTAGCAAAAATAATAGGGATTGCTTGAGCCTGCAGGAAGGTTGAACTGACGTTCTAACGAGAAGAAGAGTTTGATGGAAACACTTTTTGTGGTCACTGTTGGAAATATTGCTAGTGTCAATATTGTTGACTACCTCAAAAGTATGGGAATACTAGTTCTCCTGCTGTTGAGTACAACAGATTTTTTTTGCGATATTATAATAGAAAATGTGTCACAAAAGCCGTGTGCACAAATAACATTGGAAAATTATCAGCAGGTCTACCTAATATTCGAGGATGTATAGGATATTCTTTTAGACGCTTGTCAGCGTCTCTCCTGGCAAACTCAGGAGCAGAAATTCTGGATATAAACCAACGCGGAGAATGGGAATCCAACAGTGTAAATGGATGTTATGTTGAGAGATCATTATAAAATAAAAGTATTGTATAAAACTTTCTGGGCCAATCCCCTGATTTACATTCCTACTTACTGACTTACTTACGACTGTCGTTTCCAATGTTTTTAAATCTCAATCAATTATTGGATTGAAATAGTGATTTAAGTTCCATTTGAAATAATGAAATAATAATTAGTTTTTATGTAATAAATTATTCCTTGCTTGTTATGTTAAGTTTTTATATAACTACTTTTGATAACTGATATTTAAAGATTATGGAAAATGCGATATTTCAAGAAGTGACTTGAAGTGTCACATTCGATAGCGGAAGTAGATAAAATACATTTATAATATCACTTTCATATGAAATTCGAAACGTACATATTCATCATTAGCTGAATTAAATGAATATCTGACTTTTAAGTTTCTCCATAATCAAACTTATCTCATTTTGAGAGAATTTATTTACTTTTCAATCTAATTTATATATACTTCGCCACATTATATTTTATGGTCCATCGCCATATAATGGAGCCATTGTCTGGCAAACGGTTAAATGTTTATCACAGATGGATGAAATCTATTTTGAACGTCGCCAACTAGCATCTAGCGGTACGTGTAGATTTTGTTTAGCAGAAAATATCAATTACTACGTATATAACACTGTAGTTATAGAAATTATAGCTCATCTATTTATAATTGCAGAAGTTTAAATACGGCATCAATTTATCTGCATAGTCGAAGAAAATTAATTTTTATATAATTGAACGAATACGCCATAATTTAAAAAGTATTATTTACTAGTTCACAAATTTTTTTCATTATATAAATAGGTAGATACTTATTAGAGGAGCAGAAATCGTATTCTACTCAATAAGGATACCAAAGATGAACCAAGTATATTTTTTCTAGTGCGATTTTACAAATATTGTGAATAATCACACAGCAAATGAATTTCTAAACCTTTCAGTTCTGGAAGTTCTGGAGATATTTTATAAACAATCGTCTAAATTAGGATCATCATTTGTTTGTAAAGGATGTTCTAAACATAATACAAGAAGTTAATTGTGAGTCACACCTTAACATTAAGTTTTTGGTTAAACTTTATTTGGCATTTCATTGATTCAGTCTTTGGCGAATTCAACCATGCAAAATTGCGAAGCGCGTTGATGTTGTTGTATCATTTCATGAAAATTGGCGTTTAAATCAATTTCGTGCATTTCGTTAATTTGTTGGTTAGTATAATCGTCCAAATGTATCCACAATAGGCAAATCTGTACGTCAATACCGGCAAACAGATTCTGAGGGAAGTTTGAAAAAATTTCTCAATCAGTTAGATTTGCAGATGACATAACTATTGTCCACCATAAACCAGCCTAGTCTCTTTATTGTGCTCAGCAATCATCTTATTTTGACAACACTGATATAAACTTTAAATAAAAGTTGAATTCATACGCTTACAAAGTTTCCTTTTCTGAAACCTGCTGACCATTTTATGCCTCGTAAATACGTCGAATGGTTTATTGAATAGACACGAATCAACTTCTACGATGAGGAGCATGTTTATCTTAGTGGCTTATTTGATACGCATTATTGTCGCATTTGGACACAAAGGCACTAAGAAGGACTATATTTGGGGAGGTTTATGAGTTGGCGACATCATTAGACAGTACTTCAATTAAACGAGCTGAGCCAAATAGTTACTGAGGATGGTGTTTTCTATCACAAGATGATTCACACAGGAATTGATGTTATGAAGCCAAAATATGAATGGTTCTGACAGGATAGTGCTAGTTGCCATCCAGCTAACTGCACAATGATTCATTTACAAGAGAAATTCAACGGCATTGTTAACTTACGTCGTGGCGATGACCATTGGTTATCACGATCATGTGATTTGACACCATTAGCTTCATTCATTTAAGTAAATTCAAATGGAAAAATGCACTACCCTTAGCCAAGAATAATACCATTAATTATTTCAACACAATAATGACAATGTACCTCAACTATATCTTAAGGTGATTGAATATACGGACTATTGGATAGACGCATGCCCCTGATTTTCCTTTACACACAATTTTTATCTTAATTGAAAAATAAGATGAATATGAATTGTTTTATTTACAACATTGTGTGTTTTGTTTTAAAACCATTATAATAGGTAGGATATAAGATAGAACTAGGTACTTAAATTGTATGAGTTTTTCATTCGATACAGCCCGATATATATATATATATATATATATATATATATATATATATATATATATATATATATATATATATATATATATATATATATATATATGATATGAGTGCAGTTTTTAGTTTTTTCTGATTTGATATTACTGGAAGTTATTATTTACACCAATTTCCGAGAAATATTGCTGGCATAATCGATAGCACAATCTTCAATATCTATAGTCCACAAAAACAATAATTATATGTGATTTTATAGATGCAAGTCCGAAGAACAGATAGAAAAGATAATTTGAAAAAAATTATATTCTAGTAAAAACATATGATAAAAAAACGTTAAACAACCCTGATTTTTATCCATATACCATCTGAATATAAACGGAGAACTTGATCTAAATTTTCAAAACCACGTAACATACAGATTCGTGATACTATGGACTCATTAAATTGATGAGTGTTGCACTGCTGAACAGAATTCTGAACAGAAGAAACTATCGGAGTTGTGAACAATAGTAAACATATAGAAAGAATAGATCTTCAATTGATGTCACAGAATAACCGATAAAACCATATATTTTCCATGACACAGCTATGATAATTGTGATTTATTGATCATATTCGAGAATTTGATTAAGTCTACTTAGTTTAACAGCGTTGATATTGCTGTATTGATTCTCGTTTAACCTTCTTCCCATCTACGGGTGCCTGCTGACTTGATGCATGCAGAAATTATGTGTTTTGGTGTTCTACCCTGACTCCCACAGAGCTTGCAGTCTTCGTTGCTTTTCATTTCCATAGTTTCAACTTCTATAAATACGCGATGTATTTATTTCATATTTCACGGTCAAAATTTCTAAGAAATAGCATGGAGTGTCTAAGACGAGATATGCTGCTTGAAACAATAATCTTGGTGAAAAAATTTTCGTGCGATGATTTTGTATGACAGTCGATGTCAATTGAACTAACAGCAGTGTGTCCATCAACTCGCTTCGATATTTGGTGATGATGTCACCGTGCTTCGCTGGGTTTCCGAATTCATCCTTGATCCAACTTCGGTACAGGATAAATTTCGTGAAGGTCATCTAAAATCTGCTGTTGCGTTAGAATGCTAGAAAACATCGATGCTGTTCGTAAACTGATATTGCATGATCGTCATGCGACATACCGTGAAATTGAGGCATACTTGTACATTAGTTCCATTCGCATTTATTCAACATTGTATGAACATTTGGCACAATGTTTTTTAGAATAACTGGTCATGTCACTACCGTTCTAATAAAACAAGGTAGAACGGTAAGTTGGTTGTCTGAATGGTACCCCAGTATGTGTTTGCTAGAATTATTAGATAAAATTACAAAAACCAATCGCAGAAGACGAATAATTCTCCACCCCGACAATGCAAGTTCTCACACATCAGTTGAAAAAACGTATAGTCCTTGTTTGACACTTAATAATTCATCCTTTTTTCCGCATGTCAAAAATAAATAATATGGGCAACGTTTTTCCACACCTTAAGAAGCAGTTAAATAATTCAAATCACATGTTTTGGAGGTACCTCAATCGGAATGAAAAAAATGCTTTGACAATTGGTTGAAACGAATGCAAAAGTATATTGATCTCAATGGATAATATTTTGGAAAACAAGAAAGCCATATCCAAATATAAATATCTCTTCATCCATCTCAAAACTCAAGTAGCAATCCTAGTATGGACTCAATTGCTTATTTGAGGTTTTATAATTTTTTCAAATCTAATTTCAAGTGAATTGTACATATTTATTTAGGGAACATTTTTCTCTCAAGATTAGTTACTTTTTCATTCCATTGTTTGGAACTGAAATTGTTTTCGTTTTAGTTTGTTAATTATTCCTAGACATCCCATGATTTACTGGCACTTGATTATTATCAAGTTTTTCGCATTTGTAGCTGTTTGATTATCTGAAAAGGTTATCAAATAACCGATAAAATCATATAATTCAATGAGATAGCTTTGTGTGATTTACTGATCTTTTTATTTTATAGAGTCCATTAAATTGATTAACTGCTCAACTGCTTCACTACAAGAAATTATTAACTAAAATATATCTGAAATGATCGAATTGTTACATATCTAGAGCTATGTGAGAGAAGTAGATTAATTAAACATAAAAATATCAGTATGAGGCAGTATGAGCCCTATCCAGTTTCATACCATAGTGGATGAAATCATAAATGAGGTGAAGCGGGCTGAGAGGAAATAAAATTCCTAACGGTATCTAAAGAACATTGTAGATGCAAACTCTTGATCAATCTAGTCCCAAAGATAACAAGCTTTAGAAATCTTGAGAAGGAAGTGGAATTTCTAATCAACAATGGATACTTGAAGGTTATAATTGGGAGAAATGATTATATTAGCATTGAAGCAGATTAAGAATACTTGAAGTTGGCCTTAAACCAGTTATATCTGCGAAAGAAAGTGAAGCGGATAACATAATAGAGAAGACTCTCAAGAACAGTACAAATGAAAACATAGATCAATTTTAGGATATATATTATCTGATTAAGACGTGTGAGAGAATATTCAATATACTTGGAATACACGATGTATTGGAATTTGAAATGAACAGTTGAGGAAATATATGATGTAGATAAATCTCAACCGCTTATACCACCACAAATAAGATAAGTCCGCGATACGGAGCTACCCTGTCCGATTGGAGTGGGATTCTAAAATTTGGCCAATGTGCGACACGTTTTTATACAAACAAACGATTCTTTTACATTGTTTCTTTCGAACTGATATCTAGAGATGTCTTGTTATGTATTTGGTTTGTTTGTTTATTTTCTAAAACTTTTTAGAACTTTGTTCTGGATATATAAATGAGTTCGTGTAGCGCAAATCGTTTAGTTTATAATAAATAGTCATAGTAAACGGAACAAAATATGAAATTAACCGAAGAATTTAAATAAATTATATAAGTTAGTTAAGGGTCACTACCAAGTGTTTAAAAATTTTAAGAACTTATAAGACAGTGTTTATCAAGTCAGCCTTACAAATAGAAAGAGTGTAAATAAATAAGAAAAACATAACAGTCATAAAGATGTTCTTGATCACGCAGCTGTTTCTAGAGAGCCGTTGAAGAAACTTCAGAATTTGATCCTAACGTATGAAGAAGAAGAAGCTATTTATCCCGAAGCAACACAAATGATGGTAATGGATATGTCATGAGTTTTGATGGTATTTTGAGAGTATTGACAATATATTACATTCTCAAGGCGTAATAGCTTTTAAGTGGAACTCTTCTTGGTCATGGAATAGACAGATGAGATCTGATATTGAAGTATCTGCCTATCCGATGTCAGCTCCACATTACTTATGGGTATATCACCAAGCCAACATAATTTTAACATTAACTTAGAATATATAGATTAAAACTATCAGCGAAAGATTTAGTAATGTAGACAGTTCCGTTGTATAGAAGTCAATTCAAATACCATATAAAATAGTTTGTTTTTATTATACTAGTTTGTTAATAATTAGACTTTTGTTCGTGAACTCAAAATATGCTAATACCTAATAATTTTTGTTCACAGGAAAACTAAAAAATGTACAATATGTATGATCTTAAATAATAATATTGACCATAGAAATAAGAGGAAATATATAATTTGATATCAGCAAAATTAAAAGTTCATAATTAAATGCTTCCCGAATTTCATTAGAATCAAAACACTAGCAAACTTTGCAGTGAATAATCTTCTTCTGTTGTTGACGTCTTCAGCGTCGCTAAATATTTGTAGAATACTTCACGTCGTTAGCTCAAATTACATAGCAATTCACACTCCGATTGCCTCTCCATCGGCGTAACCGAGGTGTTTCGCTTTTTGATGTGTACATAATTTGAAATTTTCACGATTGAATATAATTGGTGTAGTATTGTGCATTTTATTATAAATATCGAGAACAGAAATAAACACAAACTTCTACATAGTTTATACTTCTAAAAAATTTTTACTGTAAACATCGTAACTTTATATCAATCAAAGGAGAAATCTAATATAAATATTGAAAAACGTGTTAGAAAGGAAACCACCTGATTGAGACTCTTGTAAACCTTGACATATACGTTAGAAAAAAGTAGAAAATTCACTACAGAATTGAAATAGATAAACGGGTACAAATTTTCACGCTAAGAGTGCTTGGCAATCTGTTTCAAATAAACCAAAAGATTCAAAAACTCTACTGACCCAACAGGAAACTAAGAAAGGATACCTGCATTTACATATCAATTATATATTGTGGGATTCTCGCTCCACAAAAAATCCCATCTTCGTCGAAAAATATTAAACTTGCTTTCATGAATTCAGTTTATACTGAATATTTTCTCATATGTAAACAATATTCTGTTCTGAGCGTAGGTAAAAAACTCAATAAATTATTTGGGAAATCTGTACAGAATATTTCAAACAATCGAAATAGCTAGAGTTATAGAGAAAAATTGTTCGGTCCCTTGTGACTAAATTATGCTGATCAATATTCTAGCTCGGAAACAATACACTCTTGTTCGTTTTTTGGTAATAGTCTCAATTCGCGAATTACAAAAACCCATGTACGATTGTTTTTTCCGCTGATTTTCATTCAGGAATTGTCAGTTTTATACAGAAAGAGGTTTCAAACAATTAAATTTGACAAGCAAAAGTTTGGTTATAGGTATAGAATTGAGCATAATACTGAAGATGTCGGCTTTATGAACATATTTTGCTAAACTTAAACGAGACGAAATAAGTACCAAGAAAAAGGTTGTCGCCGACGAAAACATTAAAAAAAGTCCACAAAATGATTTCTAATAACTGTAATGTGAAGCTGATTGAGATGGTTGAGATCCTAAAGATATGAATAAAGGATGTTGGACATATTGTGAATGAATACTTGGGTATACAAGAGCTCTATTCAAAGTGAGTATCGCCCAAGCTCACATCAATCAACAACGGCATAAATCATTGAAAAAAAAGCAAAATCACTTGAACTTGGCTTCGCATTGCTTCAGCATCCAATGTATTCTTCAAATCTGGTCATTCTTTCCTGTTATTAGACCTCACTAATATGCTCGAGGGACAGAAGTTTGGTGCCGATGGATAGTTATGGAGTGAGACGAGAATCGTACTATAAAAATGGTATCCAAATATTGCATGACCTCTATAATCGTTGTATTGTCCTCGAAAGTAACTATATTGAAAAATAAAATCCAATTCTATGGAATAAATTTTTTCTATGGTAGCTCATGAACTCTTCAGCCCGCCTTTTAATTTTGAATTAGATGACCGAGAATGGAGACTGGAATAATAGAATTATATACAATGAACGGATACAATCATCATTTACAGTGATAACTATTCTCCTCTCTGTATAAATTGATAATGATAGATTGAATTCTGAAGCTGAAACTGAACTATCAAGAATTATTTTACTCGACCTAAGAGTGATGGAATTGTTTATAATTTCCAATTAGAGTTCTCTACTAAAAAAAATTTCTAGATATTCTGAAATCAACTCTGCACTATCCAGAGTCTCTTTTCATTTAATCTCTGACAGGGTTATCCATAACTTTTTATTAGGAAATCCCAATAGATCCACCACTGTTGCATTCATTGACACAGGCGAAGAAACGGGAGCAAATAGCAGAGAATTTTCTACATAATTGTACAAGTGTATAACTTCTTCCAAGTTGTAGAAACATAGAGTGGACGAGTTGAGCGAGCTATTTTAACATTTCTGTCTTGAAACGTTAATTCATCAGGTCGACTTTGTCTTTATGGAGTCCCGGGAAACTAACTAAAATTATATTTGTGTAAGGAAGAAACGAACAGGATTCCAAATTTGTCGAAAGGCCGTACATAGATCAATATTTGACAATGGCCGTTGAACGATGTCGTGTTACTCTTTTCGGGTTAGAATTCAAATAACGTCAGTCTCTCGTCATTCATAAAGACGTTTTCAACTTCCTGACGCTTGACTTCGTATTTAAAAGATATTTAAATGTTTCCTCAGAAAAAACTGATCCTTATCTCAATTAGATTGTTACAAAAGAGAATGAAGCTCAAATTCTCAATTACTTCTCAATAATACCGCAAACTTCCATGTAATATTAACAAAAAATTATATGTTTTCATTTATTTTTGCTTAGAAAAATGTGTGTGCTATAAGTAGTTGAATAATTTTGTAAACATTTTGAGTTTTAATGTGCGTACGTGAAAATTGTTGAGTAGGTAATTTATTTCTCCATCAAAATGGTATACAGGTTGATTCGGTTGATTTGAGAAGAAGGTCGAAAGTGAGTAGATGACGTGAAAATAATGCTGTGACATGAAAGCATTTTCTCATACAACCCGTCGTTTCTGAGTTACAGGCCTTTCAAGCTAAGAAATCGAAACTCTACAATACTATTTAAAGGCCAGGAGCGGCTTATGCTTAATGGTTAACAATCCGTAACTTTCACAGGGATAACTTGTACATTTTTCAAAAAAATCAAATTCTATGGAAATAATTTTTTTCTATGGTAGCTCACGAACTCTTCAGTCCACCTCTTAATTTTGAATTAGATGGAGATTGAAATTTATCGAATTATTTACAATGAACGGATAAAATCATCAGTTTTAGTTATCACTATTTTCCTGTCTGTATAAATTGATAATGATAAATTGAATTCTGAAACTGAAACTATTTGCTTAACTCGATGAAATTTATGGTTAACGAAATATGTAGATTTTTAGATCGTTGTATATGCCAAGGAAACCGTTCGCCATAAAGAGACATTCTGTTGAAAATTATCATGAATTGTAATTGTATATTGTTAAAATTTACTGGATGTATTAAAACACAATCAAAAATTTCTTGGAGAATTATTGAATATATAAATGAACATTTCTACTACATACTATCGAATATCGTATTAATGACATGAGGAAAGATTTAATAGAGATTATTAATTATCTTAGATCTAATGGGCTACTGTCAAAAAAGCTACTACATAATATTATATTGAAAATTGCGAGCATTTAATTTTTTAATGTTTGAATACTGGTAACTCGTCAAAGGCCAGAAGGTTATATACTGATTGCTTCAATGTGTTTCATGCACGACGGAGACCCTCTCTACTTCCTAAATGAGGTAAAAAATGATCTTAAAAATATTTTTCCTATTAGGTGGATAGGTCGCGGAGGTCCATTTGCATGGTCACCATGATCCCTTGAATCAGAAGCTTATTGTATGCAACACTGGTGAACAAAAGGAACGAAATGATCGGTAGAATGAACTTTCCTTAGGACGCTATAAGTCAGAATCTTCGAATGCTCCTCAAAGTTCAAAAAAATAGACTCTATAGACTCCAGAAGTGTGTAGAAGTGCCTACTTCGAACATTCATTCCACGAAGTTTGACACTATGCAGTTCAATTAGAAATGTGTGATTGTGCTTTAACACAATATGTTTTAAAGCACAATTTGTGTATTTTCAATAAATAATCACAATTTATGCCAATAATCATCAAAATGTTTCTTCATATCTAACGGTTCGATTGAAAAATTCATTTTTGCTAACTTTAAATTATACATGTTGTCTGTAAAAATAACAGATTGTTAACCATTGGGCATGAGTCACCCCTGGCCTTCAAATAGTACTGTAGAATTATTTATGCCGTCAAACATAGGATATGAACTCACGTTATTACCGATTAAAAATTTATAATGTTCGAATGTATAATTTAGAAAATGTATTCAATCATGAATTCCAGTTTTGCAACTCTAAAGTCCTATAACTCTGAAACGAGAGGTCGTTTGAGTTTTTTTTTACATGTCACAGCATTATTTTCACGCCATCCTCTTACTTCCGAATTTTTTGCATCAAGTCCTGGAACACCTTGTATACAAAAGTTAACTTTTTTCTCTGCTTCTGATCCAATCAAAAGTCAAAACAATTCTTTATCACCACATTACATTTCAGCCTTTCATACGTAGGCTTACAATGGAAACTCAAGTATGAACCCCGTAAAGCCTTCATTATAAGCCTGAATTCAAGAACGTCACAACTCTGTCTCAAATAAGAACCTGTTGTGCTGATTAAAGAAAATAAGAATATTTGATTTACTTTTGAATGTAACACAAAATCATTCAATGTTGCTCATCATCTCAAAACATATAATTAAAATTATCTTAGATCTAAATTTCGCATCTTCATCGCCATTCACAATTTGTGTCTATATTAGATTGAAGTCTTACGATCATCAATGTCTACTATAGAATGAGATAGATTCATATTATCTGCAATAGTAACTATAAGCTTCCTATTCATTTCGTATGGCTTGAAAAATTGGTAAATGGATCACCAGTGCTAGAAGCGATCAAAAAATCGATGACAGGTAACTTCTGACTGCTGTTGTCTAAGTGAGTTCCTTCTCATATAGTGTTGAGTACATCAAATATTAGGATCAAAACCATGCTACTTGTTAGATATGGATGGTTTTATCGTCGTTTCAAACATTATAGAAAACTTGATTATATTTGTCATGGAGCGATCTTTCTGGATAACAACCTTATTTTTGAACGAACCGTAATGTATTAGCTGTAATAGAATATGGATGCCCGATACTCAATCGAAGCGATAGGAACTCAATCTGCTTAGACATCATAATTACCATACAAACCATAACGGCCGATATAGTACACTCTAGACGGGTAAGAAAGTTCTACAAGAATTGGTGAGTGATGGCTGCAAGATCCAAGCTCATATTGGTGTCTGATCTCTAAGGCAAGAATAGTCCAAGAGCCTATTCTTGATGTAGCCAAAAGTATTGCTATCGGTCTGCTCAGAAGGCAGTTTCTGCGGAGATGGATAGAGACACCTAGGATGAGACAAGCTCAGGCACACATACCAAACAACTACTCCACCTAAGTAAGCATAAAATTTGACTGGTTTGTAGACTTTGAATACAATCATTTAAGTGGCGATATTCACACTATGGACATCAGAGACGCCCGTACAGCATCTGGTACATGGAGAAGAAATAAAGTGTAAATCACGTTATCAATGAGTACCCAGCACTCACACGAGCATGGTTCAAAAAATTATGCTTTCGTCTCACAGCTTGCTAAATAACATTAGAAGGTTCATCTTTTCAACTGTTTGGCAGTTGGGGCACGAAGGGCTATTCGAAGCAGATACTCATAAAAAAAATCAGATTGAAATTCAAGTACACTCCTGTTGTAGAGCTTCTCGTGGTCCCCTAGGGGTGGTTTTGAAAGAACAGTCTAGCAGTAGGAATAGACATAAACAAACATGATCAGATAAATATATAGTTTCAATATTTTTAGGCTAGTTAAAACTTTAGATTCAGTAGACGAAGGAGTAACACATTCAAATAACTTTCATTCGAAGCAAGATTTGTAAAATAAGGAGTACATGAGGTAATATGTCCTGGATAAACAGAATCGGCAGAAGCATTCACAATTTCATACTGTTGGTAAAAGGTTTGGTCTTATAGAACATGCTGTTAGATATGTTAGTAGCTGTCCTGTTCGTATCTAGATAGAACCAAAACATCCCAGGATCAATGACTAGTTAGTTATAATGACTTCAATGTATATATTTTTTAATTTTGGCTCTCATATTACTATATTTAATGCAGTTATCATTATTCCATTGTTTCACTTTTAGGTTATGAATAAAATCATTGTTAAACAAAAATGTGTGTTTTCATGGATATGGAAATTATTTTGGAATCACTATTAGCACTAAAATCACATTCACGTAACGGATGTACCCACGAATAAGTTTTTTAGAAGAGATATATGAAAAAAAAAATGCTTTGTTGTGTTTTTCCCTATGTAAAAAGATATAACTCATTACAGACTTGCCTAGAAATTTGTGGTGTAAATGATCGCGTGCATAACTAATTTGAACGTTGTCTTGGTATAAAAGTGGTTATGACAAATTTGCCTCGCTTCCTCCACTCTTTCAGAAATTCGAAGGAAATCTGTAACTGATGGTGATAGATCGGCCTGTGAGTTGTCAAGACGTCGCTGCATCATGCACGCAAAATTTGATTCATAGTATCGAAATATGTGAAATTTTGATAAATCGCAATCCAATCATTATTTCTTGAAAGACAATAACGGGTGAAGTGAAATGGATGGAATATCGAAACTTTGAGTGCAAATATTCGGGGAAGAATGGTGGTGAGTTGATACAATGCAATGTAAATCCAGTAAAATTATACTGTGTACATGGTATATACTATGAATATCTGAATTCTGTTCAAAGGGCTGCTGCGTACCATACTACTACAATTTTCAAATTTGTAGAAAGACCTAGAGTTGTTCGATATAAACTGACATTTTATTCCACCATAATAACGCCAGACAACACACATCTTTCAAGACTCGTCTTGAGATGTTTTGATAAAGCAACGTAAAGACCGGATAATGCACCGCCTGTACATAATTTTTTGTGATCTTTGCGCACGAGTGCACCAATGAAATAAAAATTGGAAAAGGTTTTTGAAAAAGTGAAAGCCACTGTTCGATACTACTATTTGGATCAGTTTTCATAATAAATAGCTATCTTTAATACTTATTTGAGAGTGATTTAATCATGCGTAATAACATTTTTCAATTGATTTGTGTGCGTATGGTAAGCTGTAAGTAAATAATACGAAAAACTGATAGTTGCATGAAGAAAAATCTATATTATTCTCAAAATTTAGACGTAAAAAGGTCATATTTTGTAGACATGTATCAGCATTTATTTTAATATAAAATATTGTAAACACTTAATAATGAATTGTGGTTAATTCGCTTGAGAAATTCTGTTCATTCTACTTTATAAAACTATTGTGAGTTTTTAACACCGAAAATATAACTGGCGCAGTCAATCGGATTAGTGCGGTCGCGAATTTTTACACATAGTGCGGTGAAAGATTCGACAAGTATTTCAATACAGTAGCACAAAATCTACGTTCTACGAGGGATACGACTACAGAAAACTGAAAACCTTCAAGAAATCAGAAAATTGAAGAAAAGAAGAAGAAAATGAACTTGAAGAAAGAAGAGGAACAACGGAACAAGATTTAAGAAATACTTCCGTTATTTTTCATTCCAAGGGATGGGGGAGTTACATGAAAAAAGATCTATTTTATTCTTAAAATTAAGACGTAGAAAGATTATATTTCGTAAACATGTGTCAGCCTTTAATTTAATATAAAATGGGATTATTGTGAACACTTAGTAACGAATTGTAGTTAATTCGCTTCTGAAATTAATTGTGTTCATTCAACTTTATAAAATTATTGTAATTTTGAGTTGAATAAATTTTTAAAAACATATTTTCGGACATCAAAAATATAACTAGGGATTCAATGATTCATGATTGGATTAATCACCGTCCGTGAATGTGTCGAGAACGAAACGTGCTAAAACCGTCTAAATTGTACTTGTGTGTATATCCCACTCATTTTTGATCTTTTTTTGTGACGACCCATCGACTGGATCGCTGAAGGGTCAACGGCGTTTTGCTGGAGATCGTGAATATGAAATGTGCTTTTTTATTTAGATGTACTACTATATCGATCTCGAACGAACAAGTTTTATTTGAAACAAAGCCGGCAAGCTTTTACAATATTTTGAAGAACTAATTAATCCAATGGCATTACAAAGGGCTTTAATTAATTTTTATAAGGAAGAAAAACTAATCAAGCTGAAATAAAAAATAATTAATCAAGTATTGAGTTTCTTAATTACGTTAAATTGGAATTCTCATAGAAAGAGTTGTATATTTTTGGAGGAAATTGCCAATAGATGAACAGTTCTATATGGGTCATTTATGAATTATTCATTTTATAATTGCTTGGATTGTTTTTATATGAAGTTCATAACAATCGATTTTTGATTATATATATCTAATGAGAAATAGATTTCAAATTTGCACTGGAAAATTACTGTTCACATAGTCTGTTGAATTTAATTTGAGAAAAAACAAATTGAAAAAGACAGACAGATCAGTTTTACCGAAAAATGAAGACGCCTTGGAATTTTGCATATCTAGCAGGCAGTTAAATTGCATATCTCACATCATTTCACATATTCATAGTAACAATGGAAAAATACTGGTCACTATAAAAACAAGCTGGGGATATTCAAATTTTATTTGCAATATTACAAACTAATTAATTCTAGTTGAAAAATGTTATTTGTAAAAATGGATTTGAAAGCAGGTTCTTGCTCAGGCTCAGTTCTAAACTCAGATTCTTCTTCTTTCTCTAATGTTATCCTTTGTTACATGTTAATGTACATGCAATTTCTGGTGGATACCATATTATTGGACGTCACCTTTATCAGAGACGACAAAATAGGTTGACCTGGGAGCGTATAAAGGATACATGCTTTTAATTTTCACTTCCCAACTCAAGAACACCCTAAGCTATACAGAGTCTTTCAAAACGTTTGCAAGCGAGTTATATCATTGCATCAAGCAAAAAAAAACCGATTGAAAATCCCCAAACAATCACATGTCTATAACGCATAATTATTCGCAAATTATCAGCCAATCAAAGCTTGTGGAACGTTTAAGTAAGAATAGGAGAAGTTCAGGACGATTTTCATCGTCATCTCTGTGACTGGATCATATCTAAAAGCTTACTTTTTGGTGTTTTATTTTTAAATGTTTGTTAATCTGGATTCAAAAACTAAGTTGCAATTATGTATCGAGAAACAACCTAAGATTATTGAATGAACAACGTCCATCTTGCAAAGGTGTTTGATATTGTTTGTTTATTAGCTTTTTTGTGCATTTAAAAGTTATCATTTGTTGCAAATTATGCTGTCGTGGTTACTTACTCAATATGAGTAAACAAGTAAAGGCCTGCTGTGTACCAGGATGCACGAATAAGCAACCGATAAGGTGAGAGTAATATTTACTATTTATTAACATAAAAATATTTAAATTGAAGTTCATATCTAAAGGAGAATAATTCTTTTCTTTCTAACCCAGTAATTTGTATTCAGGAAATCATTTTGTTGAATTGTTAAATATTTTGAATGATTTTATCCTTATTTTACTTTTTTATAGACATTCCATTCCTACGAATGAAGACGTTTGCAGAATTTGGTTACAAAGAATAAATAACCCCAAGTTATTGCTTGCAGATACAGTATTATCATCACATAGAATAAGTGATATTTATTTTGAACCAATTTGTAGAAACCACAATAGCAGGTTAAAAAAATTTTTACTGCCAACTCTACATTAACCTGGTAAGTAGTTATATTTACTGTGACAATAAACCTCTTATGAATCATAGTGAAAAGTTATGCAGAGGAAAAGAACTGCTATTTTTGTTTGTAGGTTGTGAAAAAGGTGGAAATGATATTTTTTGGATACAGGAGCAACCATCTTCATTTTCAACTCCAGAAAAGCTGATAGGTAGGTATGAAAATGTATGGTGTGGTATTGTAGATGGACAGATAATTGGGCCCTTTATTTTTGATAACGCAATTAACGGAGAACGCTACGTAAATTTTATAAGGGATGAATTACCACTTCTTCTAGAAGATATAGCCCTGGCAACTCGTATCCCGCGCAAGCCAATTTTCAAACGTTCGCGCATCTACAGTGTTAGCATGGGTATGAACCTTACATGAAATCTTTGATTAAAGAAATCTTTTTTTCTTGTCTAAGGATCAAATGGATAACTGGTACGGAGCCAGACGGAGAGATATAGCTAGTATCGAACTTTGTCGTCAAATTTTGATACAGAGTGGCAAATCTATCCGTGTATATATCTTTGAAAGTATTTAGCTGCTGCTAATAATAATGTGCGACGAAAAACTTTCGGGTGGTTTTAGAAATAAAGGTAAATTCAAAAATGCGGCAGCAGCTAAATACTTTCATGGCTCTTTCGACCGCTTGATAGGGAGGAACTTAAACGTTCCGCAAGCTTTGATTGGCTGAACCTTATTGTATTTAAGTATCTAACAGAACAGGGACACTAAAAAAAACAACGCAACTACTGGTATACGCAGACGATATAGTGCTCCTTTCAACAACGGAAAATCTTCAGAGCCGTACAGAAATGGCAGAGACAGTGAATCTACGAGTCAACAAAGATAAATCGTAGTTCATTTTCCACAAAGGAAAAGAGAAATAAGAAGTTTGCCGATACAACTGAACGAAATGTTCAAATTTATGTATATCATGGGGTGGTTGTCAAGGACGAGAGAGAAAATCTATAAGCGAGGATAACGAGAGGAAGTAAACAATTTATGGCTGGAAAGAACAAATGAGGAATCTATTTGGAGAAGCAGAACTAAGCAAAATTATAAGATCCAAAAGAATAGATTGGCTGAATTACACACAAATAACGCCAAATTTTTGAGCAACAAAAAAAATGATGAACATAGAACAAGGAGGAACAAGAAAAAGAGGAAAACGAAAGCAAGAATGGGAAAGAGTAGAAGGAAAGCACTCCCGTGCTATGGGCCTAAAAGGCCTGCATGAAGCGGTCAGGTCGGGCAGTAAGTTAACTGATATGTACTTAGTATTCCGATAAAATAGTGTATCATCTTTCCTTGGTCGAGATGTCATTTTCCAATGAGTGATTCTTTTTCTCCGCTAATCTCTTTTCAATTTTACCAGACTCAGTGTTATTTTCACGTTTACGTATTAAGTTTGTCCGTATAGAGAAGATGATGTGGTGAAGAGCAACACAACCTAATAAATAACTCCAGGAGCCTGTGTTAATTTTAATTTTAATACTAGAGTTTTAACGCCAGACTGATGTAGGAATGATGTACCAAATCATCAATGATTGATTGGATGGCATATGTGAGGCGTGGGGTGATTTACTGTAAAAGGAATGGAATGCGAACAATCATGTCTTGACGAAAATATTCTTTCATGTCACACTTGTTTATTTGCCATCAAAACGTCATACAACTAAATTACTAATTAAGTAGGAATAACCGTAATTATCTATAAGGATTCAAAAAGACATTTGATAACATTATTTTTGCTATCACCTAAATCACTAATTAGATGAATAAAGAGAAATTTTAAAACACAGCGTCTTTGCTGATTTTGAAAGGTAGGCCTGTAAATATTTGTTCGAAGTGGAACTCGTTTTGAGCGATCGAATTAATTTGCTCTGGAATTTCTTCCAATTCCCAGAACCATTATAATTGTTCATATTCGGGAATTGTTTGTAGTAACTCATATACCGTCAAAGAGCAAAAACTAGGTGATGATCCATTGATTACCAATACAAATTTCGTATTATAGAGAAATGGTTAACCTTTTCCAATAGAAATTTTACTATCTAGAATTAAACCTTAGAAAAGTAGGGACCTATCAGTATAACAATTAATGGGCGAAGCAATGATAATGGCAGGGGCATCAAATAGTTGTATTATAGTTCGCAGCTGTTCCAAAGATTGCGATGTGTACCACTATCCAAAAAGGCACATCAACGCAATTTCTCACTGTTTGCTCTTTTCACAAAAAATGTAACTTGTGACAGGTATA
Organism: Diorhabda elongata; assembly: GCA_026230145.1. Lineage (NCBI taxonomy): Eukaryota > Metazoa > Arthropoda > Insecta > Coleoptera > Chrysomelidae > Diorhabda > Diorhabda elongata. The sequence goes on from CM047935.1 coordinate 10,039,426, forward strand.
TATGAGAAGTTTGTGATTTATTCCTCAATTTTACTTATTGTCATGTTTTTAATAATTACCTATAGAGTTTCTATCGGTGGGGCGAATTAATATACAATGTCTTTTGCATACTTAATTTATTTAAACACTTACACCAGACTTAACGAACCCATAAAATAATTAATTATTAACTAATACTTAACTTATATAATTTATTTAAATTCACCTGTTACTTTCCTATGTCGCTACGTTCTTTATGACTTTTAATCATAAACTAGCTAAACACACTCCTTCATATACTCGAAACAAATTTCTCAAATAATCTAGGAAATTAGCAAACAAAACTAATAAATAAAAACACCTTCCTGAAAAATTAGTTGTAAAAAAATAACAAACAAACTCTCCGCTGTTTATTCTATTATAACCGGACAGGACCGGCTTCACGGCCTAAATCCTGATCAAGCTCATGAATTAGAACATTATGAACACAAAAATGTACCGGATGGTTCATAATTAGCTTAGTTATCATTCACTACGAGGATGGTTTGTGATGATTCGACATGTTAAAGAGTATTATGTCACTTATAACATTCCCTCTTGTACATTTATTTCTAGTATGTTTTTATATTGAAGAGAGTTCGCATAATTCCAAATCATTTATAGTATTATTCCACTCTTTGGGAGTAGTTTCAACAATTCTGGATAGTTATAGATTAGATGTCGCCTTTAAAAAATTCGACTTAAAATTTATTGTATTCATAATTGCGGTCCTCCTATTTTTGTTATGAAGATTTGTCCAATTTACCGGACAAATGGTACATCATTTAGATATTTATAAACCTTCCAGAGCTGTGAGGTTTCATGTCTGGTAGGAATTTGTGATAATGATTCGCAGATTGTTTTAAATCAAAAATTGAGTCCGTGTGAATATCTATTGAATTTTTTTTCCATCATATATATCACATATCCTTCCAGGCAATATCATTTGTACTTTCATTATATACGTCTTGTTCTATTTAACTGAAGCTTTTTAAATTTGATATTTCTGTGAATTGTCAATTCCTACAACAGTTTGAAGTACATAATCTATAGAGCATATGTTTCAAGTTCTAAGACTCCTTGTTGTTTAGTATTTGTGTGGCAGCCATCAATATTGAATCTGAACTTATTCCTACTCTGCGTGAGACTGTAGCAGAATCCAAAATCCACAAAGCGGGATAAATGGCCGCTTTTGGCTAAGAAAAAAGTCCTATCTAAGCACATTTGTTTATTGCTAGCAACTCTGCCTGAAAATTGGTGAATGATTTCCATAGAGGATGTTCCTAGATGTGTAGTTTGCATTTCGGTCTAGAACTGCGCAGCCCAGCACCTTGCGCTAGTTTCGAGCTTGAGGAAGATTTTTGTTAACACATAATTTTCAGTCATCAATCACCACTTCGAATGAGGTATCATTGTTGAACTTGCTATCTATTTAGTCCATTGATTTGTCACGGCTTTCTAGCTTTGTTAACTCAAGAATCCGTAGGTAAGCTATCAGATTTCTCGGCTTTGGTTTCATTGTCTGAATTAGCCTGCGGGTGTCGCTCAATGCCTCTTTCTTCATTATGAAGTGAAGAAGAGACAAATTCAGTAGCGCCTTTAAGGCTGTATTTGGGCAGATTGATATGGTCCTTGTAATATATAGTTAGATCAGTCTTCCAATCTTATTCACTTTTTTCTGAGATGTTTTTGGTTTCCCTCCTGCACTAGCGAGTTCCCAAATTCTGTGCTAAAGCTCGACATAAAAAAAACACGTTTCCATGTCTTGTTCATAGTTTTATATGTCAATGAAAAAGATTATATCTATTGTATTTTGAAAAATTACCAATGAAGTGTACCTATCGTCGAGGAAGATTAGTGCTTCCTCAAACCAAATAACTCTTGTTTTGTACAACTCATGGAGTGAAATACGTGATATTTTGGATTTTCAACTTAATATTTTTCCATATAATAGATGTCCCCATCATATTAAATATTTTTCTTCATAAGATTGATTGATAAATCCTTTATAATCATTTTCATCCAAACTTCTTCATTTAATCAAGCTTTTCCGTATATCTAGAGTATTGTTACTTACTAAAGTAATATGACAAAAGTTTCAAAAACAAATGAAATTTTATCTGCTAAAAATCACAAGGGCGTAGCTCGATTGATTTTCTAATGATTATGTTGAGTTACGAGTGAAAAATAAAAATAGAGTTCTTTCTATTATTTAAGTATTCGTTACGATTATGACTTCTCTCTATATACTCTCTCCACAGAATGCCGAAAATTGCTTCAAAACGCATTTATGTATTTAGTGTGCTTAGAGACGTTGAGGACCAAATTGCCATCAAATAATAAAAAGAATCAAACATTCTAGATTAAAAAGTGTCCTACTTTCTATCCCATGATGTGAATCACTCAGTAATTAATTCAAGTTTCTTTGAATATGAAGATATCTTCGACAAATTTGTAATACCTTTGAAATCTCTTAAGAATACACTCAGTTAGGGGGGATATTCCCCAAACAAAATTTCATAACTCATGCTTAGCAAATGATTGGATTGATTTTTTTTAGATATTGACTCTAAATTTTCGAAATTTCTCGATAAAATTATCAGGTACTTTAAGACAGTATTTCCTCTTGGCCCTCGTAAAACTATCATCACAAATCATGGAATACCGAAGGAACACGTACTTCATCCAAGAATATGAGAACACTCCTGTATGTTCAAAATTCACAGACAATCCTCACATACGAAATTATTCCAATAATCATAGAGTATTATATCCGAAAACTACTGTACAAAATTATTACAATAATCGCAACTCGAGAGTTAAACATTTCTTCAAAGAAAATTCGTTTGGTATCAATGATTTGAGAAACAAAACGCGTTCATCAAACACTATTGACCTCGACCTACAAGAACTTAACAGTTATTTCGTGAACGTTAGGCAGAATATTCGCTCTAAAATATCTCCATGTGGTCGTGATGTTCCTTCTTTTTTCGTTTCTTCTAAAATATTCATTGAGAGTCTCTTCCTTAGACCTGTAAATAGATTTGAGCTAGAGCAAAACATACTGAGCATTCTAAACAAGACTTCGGTGGCATTGATTGTTCTTAATGATAAATAAATTTCATAGGACTTTTTTTTGTGATTTCGCCTTCGATTGTATTGATCATGAAATTCTGATTAACAAACAAGAGTATTATGGCATGCGAAGTAGTCCTTTGAAATCCTTGAATGTAGAAAACAATGGGTACTAGTTAGTGGTAAGTGTATTGCCAGTTGACAGTGGTGTACCTCAGGGTGCATTCTTAGGTCCAATTCTTTTTTTTTGTATTTATTAATGATGTCACAGACTTTCTAATTAATGGTAGTGGTCCAGATACACGAGCTTTACATTCTACCATGGGCAAAGATCCCATTACTATTAAGTCGTGGTCTGACGTGACTAGTCTCTGTGTAAACACTAAGAAAACTCTAGTTTCATTCTATAGAGGAGTTTTACAACCTTTAAAACTCAACAACGATCCTCAAATTCGGTGAAGATATTTGGTCTACATATTAACGGTGCCCTTCAATGGTATGTAATTGTAGGCGAAAAAATTAGTCTCTGGTTAAGCAGTAAATATGTTTCTGAATAGCTCCATTCTCGTATTGCCTTAACAAGTCACTATTCGTTGATAAAGTCGCATCTTTGCTATGGTTTTCCTTTCTGGGGGTTTGTACCTCTTCGAAACTATCTTCAAATTACAAAAAAGAGCTATTTGTTATATTTACGGTTTGAGTGTTGGGATACAGCATTGCGAATTCTATTTTATAAAACACAAAATTTTAACTCTTCCTGCTCTTTTCATTCTAGAATCCCTTTGTTTAGTTCGCAAATAGTTCCGAACTCAGCTTAGAGACTAATTCAAAGCTACCCTATTAGAAGAAAGAGTTTGGGCACTTCTGATCTAGTAAAAAATTCCATCATCTTCAGTGCCAATAAATTATTCAATCAGCTACCTTCAGAACTTAAAAATGGCAAGTACATTTACTAAGTTCCAGAGATTGACAAAGGCATTTCAGTCTAAAAGACATTATTCTGTGGCAGATTTTGACAATTTACCATAGACTCAATAGATTGGAATAATTTAATTTGGTTTGAAGTAAGATTTTATTTGTATTATAATTATTATCATCAAATCAAACTGTTATTTTATACTATCTAAAATAAACTAAGTCGCTTTGTCCATAAAATTGTGAAATTTTCTGTTGACAATAAAGCTTATATATCTCTCTCTTAGTCTCATTATTGTAGTATCCCGGGCTAGAGAAGTAAAAGCTTTGTTCTTATAAATAATCGTTTTCCGTATTCGACAATTATCTTCATTCAAAATTGTAAGAAATATAAAAACGCGGCAGCGTACGTGCACCGTACTTTACCCCCTACATGGCAACAATCCGCTTTAATTGTTTTGAATATAATTCGGCTCTAGTAACTCGTAGAAACTGGAACGATGTTTCAGACATCAATAAGAAAATTGAACAGTTGAAACTGTTCTAACGCCGCATTTCAACAAAATAAACAAGCGAATTAGCAAGTCGGTATGTATGTTCCACCACATCCCTGTAGACAAACACTTGGAAGGAAAATTCGATCGATTTGTCTTACCACGACCTACTATTCAAGTAACATTCTGAGTAAAGTAATTGTTCATTGTTCCCATTTTGCGTAGACTACTTGATGTATGGTATGCTAAGTCGGATAAAGGGGATTTTCCTCGCTTTTCCTAATGCTCACATTGCTTTGTTTCCTCTCTACTGACGGTTTTGAAGGAAACAGGTACTAATAGTAATGTTATGACGTTCATAATATAAATTTGATTTATTGTTGAACCAAGAACATAATTTTCACCGACGTATAAGCGAATAGAAGGCTCTAAAAAAGTATAATGCCGAAAATCATTCGTTTACGTATGATTTTTAAAGAAAAAATAAATTCTTAGATGATTGAGAATACATTTATGGGAATTTGAAACTCATTGAAGAACTTAATACGGAAAGAATCCGAAAAACTGAATTCCTAACTTTAATTTTGATACTTCCATCGCTGAAATAATTTATTTTCAAATAATTCGGCAGTTTTTTGGAATTGGTTCTTCTACTTCTATTTAAGGTCCAGTTTTCTGTCTAAAACTCATTATTATTATTTCTTGATATTGGTTATTATTGGTTAGTTACTAAATGCTCTAACAATATTTATAGATAGATGAAACTTAATGATTTACTTTCATTCCTGGAACTATATCAATCAGTAGAATTGTTGTGCATCGATAATAAAAAACTTCAAATTCATGATTCAGGATGATGGAGCGAACAATTGGATTTGGGATAGATAGTAGAATCACAGGAAGCGCTACTCAAATCTCTCCAATGTCTTTAACTTAGTATACCAACAATCATATGTACGAGTTATTTGACGATTTAATAGAATTTGACCTTTTATGACAACTTTTTCTTGAAATTGCCGAATGCAAATGAAAAGATGGAACTTGAGCAATCTGTTCGTATTTTGATAGACATTGAAGAGCTATAATGTTATATTTATTGTGAATTAATAACATTTACAACCTAATTTTTCCCGTTTTTCTCGAGATAGTAGTCACCTCACATAATTTGGACATTCTATAGGACGATCACATAAATATGCTTCATTCCTGATTTTGTTAAATCCGAGTTAGTACAATATAGAGGTGAGAATAAGTCAAAAAAATCTCAAAAAATTGGTATAAGCCTGGTAACGCTCATAAGTCTGGCAACGGTGTCGAAAAAGAATAAAACGAAGCATGTTCGTGCTTCCAAAAGTTGTGTCTGTGTCATGATAACACGACCTCGTTGAGTAGATACGTTTTCAGAATAAATAACCGATACAAGTTCACACTTCCAGAAAGAATTTTTTTTGTTACGCTATTATGTTCACGGAATATCAACAACAATTTCTGAGCTGGCCGCTCGTTCAACAGTGTGGAAGACATACCAGAAAATCTTGAAAAGAATTAAACCTGCCTGGGGTGTGTGTGTGTGGGCAGATATTCATGAGGGAGGTCTCGTAGTTTCATACTTTTGTGACGGTAACGTGCCGGGCCAAAGTTATCTGGAAATAATCGAAAATTTACATGGGAAAATGGATCCAACGATAGAGCTTCGCCGCACTACGCGTGATTTTTTCCTATGGAGCCTTCTCAAGTACCGCGTTTTCGCAAGAGGACCATGCGCCCTTCACGACCTCCGAACTACAATTGAAGAGAAATTTGAAACTCTTCGCGGAAAGCTTGACATGCTTAGCTGTAACTGCCACTCCATTGAAAACGTTGCCGTAAATGCATTGATCAAGATGGACATAAATTTGAACATTTACAATAACCCTTCTTAGAATCCCTTCAGTAACTTTTTTTGAATAAATTCATTTGGATGCTACGTTTTTTTCTCTTAATCCAAATTTGTTGCCTGGCCTATGCCAATCTTTGTATATTGGATTTTTCTCTCAGTTTCTCTAAATAAGTAGAGAACCAGACTAGGATACAAGTACCTCTCAACTACTATTGCAATAAAACTGTTCATCCTGTTTGGTAATAGCTTAAGAATGCAGTAAGGTGAAATACAAAATCTCTTGTACATTGAGCATTGTGAGTTGTTTTTTTTTTCATCAGTAATAGCTTTTGGGAAACCAGTAGGCATTTTATTCAATGAGATTTATATATTATCATGGTATTAATATTGGAATTCCTATTATATTGCTCAATTGATCATTTATAACAACAAAATAAATTTCTTCATGTGATCTAGGACCTCATAAAAAATTTCAATAATTATGATACTGAGCTCCAATGTCTATAAATCACTTTAGTGTTTCAGAGCCAATCGTTAATACTGATACTTTGATAAATTTTACTAATAAATCTAAAGTTTGTCGGCAATCTATGTTTAAACGGTATGTGATGCTTAAAGGTAGGGAGTGGTTTTGTTTAACAAATTACTTATGGATGCAACTTTTCATGTATATACGTTACAACAAACTACTATCTAGTGTGGTATCCAAGTATTTATACTCGTTTAGTACCGACAAGAACTGAAGTCATCCAAACTTTTGTTAACGGTATGAGCAGTATAAAATAGTTTCACTTCTCTGAAACATCGCGGTTAAATTGCTTTTAAAATCACTAATGCTTTAATTTCCCGATCCCAACAATCTTTGATGGAAGTTATACTATAAATATTTCCTAACTATACTCTCAGCCACGATATTTTGAAAAAAAGTGACCGGTTTCATCATTATTAGAAATGTCTTGGGTATTATAGTTTTCTATCATAACCTGCTGTGTCAATATAAGCAAACAACATCATTCCACTTCCACTTCATCCATAAACTCTCAGGAACACCACTTCATTTCTAGTCTTGAAATTAATAAGCCGCTCTTCAGTTGCTGAGAAGTTTTTAATGGCCTAATAAACAATATTCCCTCAAAATCAGATCTGGAAACCAGAGTGGCTAACTGCTTGGATTGGCCCTTCCTAATAATTCTTTCAAGAGTTTTCTACATAGATAATTTCTTACATTCAATTGAAAATATACCGAACGGATATCTAACAGCAACTACTAACTATAGAAAAATTAACAATTCCACCAAACACATTTGTGCCCCATCGATTCTGAGGGTCCACAGTATCGAAACAGGGTCATTTTTCAATGTCATAATAGTAGAACATGACTATTTACTACAATAATCATTTTGTCTATGAGCTTGGAAAAGTCTATTTTCTCTACAACTCTATCAAAGGCGGAAAAGCAAAAGTCTATTTTGTGAAGGAAGTATTGATACTAACTAAAATGATACGGAAGGTATTTATGCTTTCTCAAAATTTTGGAATATATGTCTGGCAATTTCTCTGGTCCTTGCGTTCGGATTTTTCAATTACTGATCCTAATATCAAGAATTCATTGCTTTGTTGATGGTAATTCTCATCGTGGTTTCATCGGGTTTGAAGTTTTCTCCATTTTTGCAAAAACTAAAATATTCCAAGAACAGCGAAACATGGGTATATAAAATCTGATATAAAGTTGTCTTAATATTTCATATAAACAAATATTGGGCGTCGCATTTGAAAAATATTCTGTCCGATTTGTTTAACTACTTTCAGGACATTCTGTGTGGATGGGACACATTTTGGATGGAATGATGTTCGTATGGAAATGATGAAGGTGGCTAAACTTTATAATGACGGGAACATAAATAGACTCGAACTAGATAATCACCTTTCGCAGTAGGGCAAACCTATTCATTTGGTGGACGTAGGACCAATATCTAAAATTTTCAAAGACTCTTACAGTTTATTTAAATGAAAAACATAAGAAAAATTTGAAACATTTATAAAGAAAATCGCTCAAAATCAGTCAGAAACTTAACTCCACAGAAATAAACAATAAGGCTTATAATCTAGCATTTATTGCGGGCTCGTGCCGATTTACGAGAAAATTTTTTTTTCTTTTAACTCTTGCTTTTTTCACAAATGTTGTCCCTATAAATTCCAGTTTCTTTGATTTAAATGTTCGATTACACTTTATAAACGTATTATTGTTTTCAATCGTCATGAATTGTGAAAATAGAAAGTAAATAGAGAAATAAAATTCAGGTTAGCATTGATAGCAAGGTGAACAAAAATCACTTCCATAATATGGAAAGAGGGGTTTTGCTTTGCGTTCGTGTTAGATCTTTTCAATGGAAAGTAGGACCTGTTTAATTTGTATACTTCTGTAAGATCATACAAGGCCCATTAAACCAAATTTCTTAAATCTTCGGAAAATAACTCCTTTCCTCTGTTATGGCAGACATTTTTGCCATAAACTATAAGAAAAATAATTCATTTTAATACATAAAATGAAAAATTTTACAAAAGTATGTTCAGGCAAATATATCTATTCACTAGAAAGTAATATAGATTACAAATAATATCATCTAAAATTTATTTTATGCTTAATCATTTTTATTCCGTCCCAATATTTGGCTTGTTTTAATTACTGAAGGCTTTTATTAAATCCCTAGAGTCTTTCAAAAGTCTACTGACAGGAAGAATTAAATTCGTTTTTGAAACCGGTATAATGCGAATTAATTTAAGCGCTGAAAAAATTCTTCATTATGTAAAGATGAAATGTATTTGTACCCGGTTATTGAAATTGCTTCCTAGTATTTGATTAGCTTGTTTTCATTTTCCTTTGATTGATTTGATGTTATCCGCAATAAAGTGAAAGCTATTTCGGTTTTTCATCTCAAATTATTGCGGATAAATTCGAGAGCCGAATCTCAATTGGATTATTTTCTCACATCAAACGAGGATATTAATTGATTAATTATCTCTAGCTGGAAGCGTTATTTCAGAATTTCTTTGTTAAAACCATCTTATACTAGAAGATTAGGCGTGAATTTATGTAGTCTCCATTTTATAACAATGAAGCAGTTCCAGATGATTTGTATAATGAATAATATCGAACGGCTTAAGCAATCGAATTTTTCGTGAAAGGTGTTTGAAGGATTGTATGTTTTCCTTATAGACATTTTATTGAGCTGTTCATTAGGTGGAAAGTTATTTTGTTTGAAAACTATACGTCCATTGACTGGAATATTATTCAAAACGATCTGTTGCATAACACTCCACCTTAGGGTCCAGTTTCTATAGAGGCTTGATCTGATTATGAAAGACATTATCGCAACTTTCAGGATAAAATCTTATTTTTAGCATATGGTTACTTTGTCGTCATGTCCATAGTAACTTCAACAGTTTTCCATTTAATACATCGCTAAAAAGAATTTGATTCATCTTATAGATAATTAGTTGCAGTTTAAAATGGGTACCAAATTAATCCTTCCTCATATATTCTATAGAGTTTATATCAATTTACTTATTCAACGTACTAATTATGTTCTGAGTGCAATATTTAACAAATAAAACTATACTAGTATTTGTGAATAGAAGTAATGTTAACATATCAACCAATTTCTAAGTTTTCATTCTCCAATATGCAGTAACAATCAAAGAAAAATGAAAAGAAGATTTAGAGCTCCCAAATGTCCATGCAAACCTGTTTGTGAAATTATTTATTTTCTATAAAATGGATAACTCACGTGCTGCTCACGTGGCGAGTGGTTTAATTTTGAAGTTCGAAAGTGTAGAAAATGATATAGAGGTTATAAAAATACATTTTATTAATTAAGACAGACAAAAAATTCACTTATAACTATAATGAAAAGTGAAAATCAGTTCGAAAATTTTAAACATTTTTGTATCGGCAGTTGATCAAGGAGATATTGTTGACAGAAATATAATGAATAGATTTAAAACTTTGACTATCGTTCTTAAGAGCAGCAAATACAGTTGGCTGATATTATATTTGTTGATGTGGTGCCACTTTCCCAAACCACCTATTCCATAAACGTTTGACGTGGATGACAAAAGATTCAATCAATTTTCCAATTGAAATTCAGAGCTCTAGATGGATCTGCCAGTAGAAGTCGATATCAAGATGGCAAATCTGACAACAACACTGAATAAATTATTGTTGGTATGCGTTGTTCGGAAGATAATATATTGTGCTGTTAACATTAGAGCTTGAGTGATACTACACATTGATTAGTTGTTCTGAAATACTACAAATTGAGTCCAAATACTTCAAATTACATTCCGTTGGGAAGGGAGAATTTCATATTAGTAGATCAGGTTCATTATCAATTTATTTAGTACAAACAATATTGTCAGAAACTATCCAAAAATAGGTGATTTATGAACATGTTCTGATACCGATCTTAAGGAGAAACTATTGTCAAAGTAAATGTTAGTTAAACCATGTCAATACAGCTGACCATCCGTCCGCTAGTTTTGTAGAGAACTTTGCCAATTTGTATTATGACTTACTCCATCAACCGACATATACACTTGATCTGGTTCTCTCTGATAGATTTCCTGATAATGGATCAAAGAAAACCTTTGCAAATGGAGAGTTAATGGCAGAGACAAACACGTATTTTGGGAAACATCTAAAAAAATATTTTCAGATAATTTGTGAAATTAATTAACTGGGAAGTTTTTCCAATGTTATTCAAGTATTGAAACTGTACTATTCTCGTGGGACTTTTTAAACCTAAACTTCAATGAGAAAAAAATTTTCGATTATCAGTATTCAGCTCCAATTATCGGGAAAATACGTAAAGTCATGTTATATAGATAAATATAGAAACTTTAATGTGTGTGATAAATATCTATAGAAAGTTTCCAAACAACTCAAAGTTATCGGTATGTTATTGGAAATGTGGGTTGGTTGCTCAAAATACTTGTTGTTTTCTAGACAGGCAACTGAGAATACATCAACAAATGAAAAGAATAAACCTGTTTCAACAATTTTGAAGGTGAAAAATCTTGAACACAAGCGGTAGGTGGATCGATAAGAGATAATTTGGATTAGGATATCGAGTAATATCATTCAATAAATGCGTCGTGTGACTTGCTGCATATAATACGATGGATGCTACTTAAGATTTGAGATATGACAACACTGATGTGATTATATCAAACCTGAAATTGCCGTAATGAAGTTTGATATTTTTAATGGTGATCGTCCTCAGAAAGTGCTGTTATACAAGTGCTATTTGATTTGTTCACTTGAAACATTTATCTTTGTCAAATAATTGAAAGAAATAACGAACGAACGTGCGACGTATTTCAATGACTTTCGACGTGGATTGAACCAACAACAGTGTGTTGATAAACTCCCTTTGACTGTTGGTGATGGAGCATAATCGCGAGCTACCTTGTTACGCTGGTTTTCCAAATTGGTCGCACTTCGCTACAAGATGAAGAGCGTGAAGGCCATTCTAAATCGACTGTTGTATCAGAAAACTTTCAATCAACTCAAATTCAATCAAGATTCTGAAAGGTGACGAATCATTAAGCTATGTATATGTTTTTTAGAATAACATATCGCCACTGTTCCATTAGAGCAATATAGAACGGTCAATTCTGAATGGTACACCAGCATTTGTCTGTCAGAAGTATACGGAAAAAACGATTTCTTCTCATTTCCAGAGATCTTAATGAAGAATATTTTGAAAAACTATAAAACCATTTCTATTTATAAATATTTGTTTATGTTTGTCCATCTAAACACTTAAGTAGCAAACCTTTCATCTTGTATGGTAGGTTTTTGATTGTTAAAAACCTCATTTCTATCTATATACTGTGATTCACCCTGACTAGTACAAAATTATCCAAACTAAACAATTTCCAAAAAAAAAACGTTGTTCTTCGCTCATACTGTAGGTTGTCACTATACGTCTTGAACTTGATAGTGCATAGCCTATCATTGTGAAGTTCGATGGTTTTTTGAACTGACATCATAGAAATTTTCATGACTAAACATTCATTCTTCACCTGTCTTCATGGAAATTGATTTTGTTGATCCCATCACGCATATAAAAATTTTTAACGTGAAATTTCAAGGCAAAAAATCTTCAGTTCCTGAGATTTTACGAGAAAATTTGTCATGTTTGAGAAGCACAAGAGATACCAGAACTTCACTAAGTGCATTTTTAGACAGCTAAGCAATTCAGGAAGGTGTTGTCTGAGAATGTTATTAAACGTTTCTCTCAATTTGGCAGTTGCCACATGTCCTAAGTATAAACATCACGTCTCTGTTAGAAGTTTAGTTCCAAGTATGCAAAATCTTAAAGAAAACGTAAAACGTAAAAGAATGGCCAAATTTCATGAACAACATCTATATCTGAAGAAACCGTTTGCAATTAATCACTTTGTAAGTATGATAATAGCCATACAAACAATTCACATTATCTTTCGGCGTATTTAGATTGAAAGTCAAAATCAGGCAGAAAAGCTAAAAAATGCCAGCAAAAAGCTTTGGTTGAAGTGACCTATGGAAAACTTGGACCTGGTGTGCAAAAATTGGACGGAAAATCCAAAATCGATGGGAAATATGTGAGCAACATTCTAAGGATACAGATTATAGTTCAACAATTGAGAAAATCGGCTCAAATTTATACTGAGAGGCTACCAATGAAATTAAAATCAAAACTTAGAAGTCTCAGTTACCACGAGTTTTCGCCCGCTACAGATTTTACTTTTGACGGGAGTGATACGGTGAATCAAAAGTCTTATTATACTCAGAAAGGCAAGGAAATAAATTTTAGAAGTGTATTTCAAAAGACATAAAAAGATCAACTGGAATGTGTAGGTGATATTTTCTCAAGGTCGTTCTTCAATATACAATTATTCTTGTGAAAATGCTGTAACCGCCAAAATATATATAAAAAAAGTGCGTGAACTAGATAAATGTATTTCGTGAAGAGAGAACATCCTGAACGAAATTATATGTTTTGGCCAAATATGGTTATTTCTTATTATGCAAAGGACGTTCTGGGACATTGTGCAGAGTTGAATATTCCGTTTAGAACGAAGTCTACGAATGTTATTAATGTGCCTAATCTGATTCCAATAGAAGGTTTTTGGCGAAATTTGAATCGAAACGTATATTCTGAGGTTTGGGAAGAGAATACACCTGAAGAAAAAAACAAAACCCAGAATTAGTATTTCATAATTTAATGCAACAAAAAAGTAGGAGCGAATCAATTTCGTCCTGAATCAGTTGTAAAATATATGTGATTATAGTATAACCATTATTTCATAGAGTAAAGTGCAAATAATTATATTAAAACAGTTCGTACAAATCGCTTATCCCATATCATCTATAAGAAGGAATTGATTCAAAAATTAGAACAATGCATCAGAATAAATTCAATTATTTCAAAACCAGTTCATTTGTTAGATAGATCGAGTGCTTTTGGAAGTTCAACTTGGAATCATTGAGCAGACAACTGAAGATTCATTCAAGATAAAGTTCCAAAATTCATCCGAAGAACGAAATTTAGTTTCAATTCCATGTGTTCCCTTAGACTATTTCGAAAATGAAATTCGTTGAATCGAAGTACACATCTTCATTATCAGATGAACATTTGAGATCCAACCTAGACTTTGAACTACATTTTCAAGTGAAAAATAAATCAAGCCTTTCATTTGAGACTTTTTTTTGTAGTCAATATATTATTGTTAGATGAAAAGAGCTGACAACAAAATATGATGGTACTGTATTTTCACACTAATAGATGTGATATCAATAGTTAAGACTAATATCAATTCTATAACCAACAAATAATATGTTACCTCAATCATTACAATTTTCGTTTTAGGCGTAGCCTCTTGACACATGAATTGAAGAATTTTTTGGTGTATTGACAACAATTTTTGCCCTTACCATTTGTTTTTGATATCAGGAGGTACGAAACGTTATGAAAATTAATGATACAATACTTATTTCTAACCCACACCTATTCATAACTGCAGAACAATGAAAAATATTTGGAATGAAGAATCTGGAGATGTCCAAGTTTGCTGATTTCGTAGATGTTCGTAAAATGTTACTCCAATTTTATCGGATTTTTCCATGGACTACTGTGAAGAAAAAACCAGACCCTCCTATGTGCGAGGAAGTTTCTGTAAGAAGTTGTAAACTTGACGTACATTTTATGGTACATTCGTATGAGAATAGATTGTTTTGGAGAAAGGTTCTCACGAGAAATCGAACATTGAAAAAGTTCTAGCCGCTTTAGGGGGAAGCATTAATCATTTCTTTGCTGTAACTGCGGCACTTTGACCAAATATCTAAAGCACAAATTGATATTAAACTTCAATAATCAAAATGTCCTTTTCTGATTTCAAGTAAAATAGATACATAAGAACCCACAAGCTTTTGTCGAAACATCATTACATCCGAAAAATATTACTGTTTATACTATGAACGGTATGGTAAAATAATCATAAACTTCCTCTTTCTCCAATTAGCTGGCATAGCACTTGCTGACATGTGGTTTCAACAGGACAAGATCAAATGCCACTCTAATAAACTTTTGATGCAAGAATAATTTCACTTAATGGTCCAATTGATTCACTCAAAAATTATGTAATTCAACCTTATTGGATTATTTTTGTGATGTTATATCTTGTCCAAGTCAATAAACCAGAGATAATTAAACATCTGTAAATCAAAATTCGATGAGTTATTGGCGCAATATGCTACGAAACGTTGGTGAAATTTGATGAGCCTTGTAGGTGACAACCTTGTCAGCCACATATTCAAAATCATATCAAAACAATAATTAATTAATAATTTTATATCCCATGAAGCCCGTTTCCTTGATATTGAAGATATAATTTTCTATTTTATTTTAATTTCCATTTTTGCTATGTGAATCAAATTTCTATTCCAAATCATTAGTGAAAAAACCTCGACAGAGATTTAATAATTCTATGTCTGGATCACAATTAACAGATTCTGTTGTTAATTCAATATCTCACAATTTGATTGAACTATCAGGAAGTTTGTTCTGTATTACATATATCTTCTTGGAAAAAATGTGTGCAATTCGATATATGTATAAATAAATTCATTTAATTCAATTCGAGAAATTATTTATACCTGTCCAAAAAATTCCTTATAGAAATAACAAAGTATATAAGTGTAATATCAAAAGTTACCTCGTATAACTTACAAACAATATCATTATTTGAGATCCATTACTTTTTCGTGCATGGCCGCTTAAGTGTAACCGGTAGAAGGTATTTTTTGAGAATAAAATTATACTCGGTCAGAAAATGCTCTATTTGACGTTATAATACTATTTCATGGATTATAGAACCATTATGTTGTTTCGTCTATAAGATTTATCTCCAACTATTGCAAATGTATATAGATACGGAATATGGAGTACCAGGAAAAGTAAAAGTTCATATATTTTCGATTAAAAATAGTACACGCTTATTGGAGATCAAAGTTCGAAACAACTGAAGGTTAAAAATTGGATGGAAAACAACCATATGTGAAAATATATTAACAAGTAACATACTGGCTAAGTGATCGGCATGAGCTACCTGATCCACTTGATTTTTGTGTTATGGAAGATATTTCCTCGCACAAGGTTTTTTTTTCTCAATATTCCTCCTGACGTATTTCCTGTTTTAGTTAATCTCAGCACAGAATTAATAGTAGAGGTACCCGCTCAAGCTTTACATTCAGATTCATAAACTGGGAAAATTTTAGAATAGAAGTCTTAGCATAAATGTCTCTCTGAAGACAGATGTCAAGATCACTAAAGAAGTTCAGAAGCTCTCAAAAACAATCCAAAAAACTTCCTGGTAAACAACTAAACCATAATTTGATCAAGTAAAAACGGAGACTTACCCAACTGAATAAAAAACAGAATATGTAATACCAGAAAAGTTGACAAAATATGGCAAATTGATTTTGTCTGCCTATATAAAAATCAATCCTCTTACTTAAACCTGGAAAACCGGTTGAAGAATTTATTTCCTATCAATCAGTTTATTCCCAATACTAGCTAAATTTTTGGAAAGGCTAAAAAAACAAGATAATAGCAATTCCTAATGGAAACCAAGTTATTCCAAAGCTACATTGAGCAACTACAAATAATAACAAATAAAAAGATGCAATATATGGAAGATAAAAGTTACTGCTTGGGGTTATCTCTCGATGTAAGTCGGGCCTATAATAGAGTCTGATTTCCTTTCGTCCTTTCGTCCTTTCTCATTCTCACTCTCTTACACTTTTAAGCATCGTTCATGGTTAAGTACCAAGATGAATAGTCAACTACACATGTTTTGAAAGTAGGTGTTCCTCTCGACAGGATACAGCAATGGTTCAAAGTATGCCGAAATCAAATTAACAACTCTTCACGAAAATGAAACAGCTTTGGATTGAAACTATATTGGATGGCTGAAAGTGAATCACAACTATTTTACTGTTGACTCATGAGACAATACTTGAAACTATTTAGACATATGGAATCCAGCGATTGAGTTCAGCGCCTTTATCTTTACATAGATTAATGATTTCAAGTTCTCTCGGTTGTAGAAGAAATTGATGAAAGTGACAATTGGTCAAAAATCTATTATCAGAAACTATTATCGAACGAAGATTCGGAGATTCATACCGTATAATGTTTATAAGAGATTATGACATAATATTCCTTAAGGATTTCAAGTTTTAGTTAAGTAATGTCCTCTATGTTCGCTATTATATTTCAGTATATTTATGATAATTATGGAAAGCTGTAACTAACTTCGAAATCCTTGTTAACTTATCAATCAAGTAGTTGCATAAAATACATATTTAGCTTTTTTCTATATTCACCTACCTATGATAATTGTTACACTGACAAACAGATTGTGAATGAATTTGGCGAATGAAGAAATATTGAGAAACCTCCCTTTACTCTCTATTTAATCGCGGTATATCCATTAATTATCACCAAATATTTTTTTTGACTACAATTGTATCTCCAATTCTTCTGGCTCTTTTGATATCATATGTTCATGGAAATTTTTTAAATTGGGATTCTCTGTTCAAATTTTATTTTCCAAATTGTACCTTACTCGTCAACTAAGTCTATTTTCTCTTATAATATACAATGTATGGAATAAATTCAATTTAAGCAATATTATGTACTATATAAGAAAAACCTGGTCAATTTTTATCATTAAATTGACAATTTACAGTATGAAAATATTATCCCCCTCCGGCACTCCACTACTGAATTATAAGCACCCTCTCGGAAATTTTAAATACGAAATGAGGTCATGTAGCACCTTGTTGGAGAGAGATCTTAGTCTTCTATAAAGTTTTTTGTATTTGGTGCAATAATAACTAAGATAATCAATTTTTAAAATGTGAATTTTTGATAATGTCTCTATCATAAAACTTTACGTGGAATGAAGATAATAATGTCGCATAATATTTAGAATGTAGCTTTCAACGTACTTTACAATTAAATTGAATGCTCAAAATGACAACCATTCAATTCCTGACAATAGCCGAGGCGATTTTGGAATTCTCCTATGACCTCAGGGGTTATTGTGTTAATTTCTTCCGTTATCCTAAATTTTAAATCAGTAATATTGTATTCAAATATTCTTGAGGCGTCAAATCAGGAGATCTAGCTGGCCAGTCGGTCATTCCACGTCTTTCAATCCACATATTATAAAAAATAATTTCCAACTGTACGTGTTAAATGGGGTAGAGCTCCGTCTTGTTGGTAGTAAAAAAATCGATGTTTCATTTGGATGACTTATATCACGAAGAAGTCTTTTTAATATATTAATGTAGGCACTAAGAAGTTAATCAAAAAATCTAGATAAACGTCACCATTAATGCCTTCAAAAAATAACAGCCAATAATTTTATTGATAATGATACCAGCCAAACGTTCATTTTTTCAGAATATTGAAGATGAACCTCACACATCCAGTGAGATTTGTCTCTGCTCCAATATCTACAGTTCTGCTTGTTAACCGTTCCGTTTAAATGAAAAATGGCTTCATAAGAAAAAACTACTTTGTTTTTGAGCTGTAAATTTGCGATCATTCTATCCATCATCAAATCATAGTCTTGCCTTCTATCAGGATCATATTTATTGAACTCCTGAATCAACTGAACTTTGTAAGGGTGGTCTTAAGCGGATTTTCCACAATATCTAGAAGTACATCCAACTTTTTTTCATTAGTATATTGAAAATTTCTTCCTGGTTTTCCAAGATTTTTAACTTGTCCAGTTCCACGAAGCTTTTCTCAATTTTGCTAACTGTATAAAAATATCTAATATAACTACATTTTTTAGAGTCGTTTTGATTAAATGTACAATCGAAATAGTTGTTTACGTAACTAGAAATTTTGATGAATGTAGAATGATTTATAAGATGGGCTGGGGAAGAAATATTCATATTTTCAAATCTACAACTGAGTTCAAAATATGTTCATAATTAATTATTAAATAAATCTATTCCTTAGATCGCAATGATAATAGAGATTGCATGAGCTTGCAGCAAGGCTGAGCTGACGTTCCTACGAGACAAATAACAATTCCAGAAAGGAAAACACACGTTGTTATTTGCGAATTTGTGGTCCCTGCTGGAAATATTGCTGGTATCAATCTTGTTGACCTCCACAAGTATAGAAATATTAGGACTC
The DNA here is from genome assembly GCA_026230145.1 of Diorhabda elongata. NCBI lineage: Eukaryota > Metazoa > Arthropoda > Insecta > Coleoptera > Chrysomelidae > Diorhabda > Diorhabda elongata. Next base: position 10,058,571 of record CM047935.1, read on the forward strand.
AGGAGCGGAGATTCTGAAAATAAACCAACATGGAGGACGGGAATCCAGCAGTGTACCGAAGGCTACGTTGAGACTTCATTGGAAAATAGTTTTCAGTTGAAATGATGAAATAATTGTCAGTTTTCACAGTAAGTGATTATTTCTTGAAACTTAAGCAGTTACTAATTTTTATAACTGATATATGTAGGTGACATTTCAAGGAGTAACTTGTACTGTCACATTTGATAGAGGAATTAGATGGGAAAATTTACATTATCATATATTATCTGTCATATCCATGAACAAAGAGTAATTGATATTCATTTATTTATCTCGGACATCCATATGAGTTAGTTTCAATATTTAATTGAATATATCTTCTACTGGTTACGCTGCTCACTTTTTGTAGCTGTAATTGGTCCCTTTTTACCATTCATACCACTAAACAAAGGGCTTTCACTCGGATGAATGTAGGTATGTGCAAAATCATTAAAATTGCCGCAAAGCTCATTTTTGAGTCACCCCTCTCATTCCTTTTTGGAGTTATTAGAGCAACATGATATATTTTTAATTAAAATGTGAGCTTTTTTTGCTCTACCATATCACAGACTTTTAATTTTTCTAAATTGAAACCAAACTTTGATTTGAAACTTAATACTTGTACACTGTATATAATCTTTATGGAAACTTTAACAGTTATTAACACAATCTTATTACTTTGGAATTTATCTATGTGTTTATAGAACCACTTTCCAAGCACTTAATTTGAAATTTTCCACAATCAATAAGGACAGATGATAATACGATATTTTGATTACTTCCTACCACTATCTTTGTTAATATTACCAGGTAGCATGTGACGGAATCTTTGGACTGAATTTTCACTCTTCATTCGGACTGCGGTCTGACAATCGGGTCTGACAATTGGAAAGATAGCGCTATATTAATAGAGACATATACCGATTGAGACTTGTCATTCCTAGTCGGGCGTTACAACATATTGTACTACAAATTATGTTGTAATTTATCTACTCTTCACTGCGTATTTCCTTTCTATGAATTTTTGTATAAGTTAAACTTTCAAATCTCTCAAATGTTAATTTCTGAGTCTATCATTTCTAGTTACTCCCCTTACTATTCTAGGATATTTCCTCTCCGCTGCTCCAATTCTGAATTTTACTCTTATCTTTCTCCCGGAATATTCACAGATATATGTGATGATAAACCTCTAAATTGCTTGGTACACTTTCATTTTTGGTTATTTGGAGATTTTTGTTTCATTTGTGATCCCCTTGCTTGAATTATTGTGTACCTTTTTCGCCTCCTATATCCTATTGTTCAATTCAAATCCTATCTTCCTATTCCTCCTAATACGATTCCTATGTATTGAAAGCTATTAACCTGTTCTATAAGTTCGAATATTTTCTTATAAAATTGCTACTACCATAATTTCGATTTTCCTTTTCTGTCGATATTTAAATCTAGTTGTTCAAAATTACTTCTAGATTCTTCTGATCTACTGCTATTATCATCATATCTGCAAACGCACATTCCGATATATTGATGTGTTTCAATGATCGGTATCCCATACAAAGTGATTAAATTTTTTTTTCTGCACTTCTAATTAATTCATCCATAGAAATTATAAATAGTGATTAGCTCAGTCTGCCGCCTTGTTGCACTTCTTCTAGTGTTGTGAACGTCTCTGATGCACAGGTGACTCCCGTTAATTCACTGCTTATCTGTTTTGTTTGCAGGGTCTTCCGTATAATCGACTTTATCGAAAGCTTTTGCCGTGTGTATGAAAGCAATATACACTGGATACTGCCATTTTTCTATAGAAGACTTCTTATATAGTGAACGCAAGATCTTGTATATCTTACCTCCATGAAATCCACTGTCAAAGTTGGTTCTATTTTAGCTTCTCTTTTAGATTATTTGTTCAAAAAGTTTAAGCGTTGTACATAACAAAGAGTTCCTTTATAATTATTGCAGTTCTCACAGTCTCCCTTTTTCCAATCTTCAGGAATCTTTTCTTTTTTACCATGCTCTTTATCAACTCGGCTCCGATTTTATTTTCTCACCATACTTCAACTGTTTTATTTCTAGCAAGCGTTACTCTTCAGCTATAAGCTTTCCACTTCCTTCTTTTTCTTCTCGAGTTCTTCTAGTTTTTTCCTCTTTCTTCTGTTTCATTCAACGTGTATTTTATTTTATATTTCAAGAAGTTATACAAAATATTCTCTCTAGTTCTCTCTATTATATTGGCAAAGCTTGTAGTTCCATTTAGCTGTAGTAGATAAAAGATTATATTGATTATCAATCTGATTTGGGTATTAACTATTTCATTTTGATGTATGATTTGTTTTTATTTAAAAAAGTTTTATACCATATCTAGTATTCAATCATAAGTTGTAATAATAAATTATATGAAAATATGTGGTATTGCTTTATCATGAAGTGATTTATCACTCTTCCATCAGAAATGTCGCTCAAATCAAGGTTATACGTTCAAAAGATTTCCTTTCCATTTTATCGCGAGGCTACAATTCTGTTTTCCAATCAATAATTATAAATCCATAAATGATGAGTATTTCCAATATTTAAAAATGAATTGTTTGTCCCAGCTAGTCAATAAGTGTCAATACTAAGTCAATAGGACTTAAGTCTAAATGGTAATTTGTCATTTATCTCGAATGTTTCAAATTTTTTTTGGGCATTGATAATATTATATAAATCGGGCTTCAGCATTTAAGGAATGGAGCAAATGTTTCCAGACCTCAACCAGTCCATCATAAATCATTTACTACTATGCGAATTGGGTGTCTTATTATTTTGAACATTATGACCACGAACGTTGTCACATACTTTGAGGCTAATTTAGAATTCATTTTTCAGCAACTATTCAATTTTATTTTCACAATTTCTGTTGGTATTAGAAATGAAAATGAATTAAGCATTCGAAATTAAGTTGGTAAATTGTCATGATAAATAATAATAATTATTCTTTTTCTAGAGTTTTGATGACGCTTTAATAAGACCTTCTCTAAGGAAATCTTATTATCAATTTCTTTTACTTGTTATTCCTTAGTCCTTTTCATATGTTTATTGATAAATTGTCTTGATTTAAGATTAAGTTAGGATAATACCAGAAGAGATATTGAATTAGTTTTTGAAACAAGTGAAAACATTGACATTCAGAGCTATTTCTGTGTTTATCAAAATATTTTCATGAAGTTTACTTTTAAATTCTATAACCAGCTCAATACGACACTGAGCATGTTATACTTATATATTTAATGCTTGAATGTAAGTGAAACATTCTGTCCAGTGGTCTCACTCGATACGAATCTCATGCGTATCTCAAGGCTTCTGACTGAAAGACATTTCCAACCGCAAACCGTTCTTTAGAGATTCTGAGGAAGTTGGGATCAAGCGCAGTTTCTTATTAAATACAAACGCTAGACAAACTCCTATGGAAAATTAACAACGATAGAGATTTTCCGATTACCGAAATGATCGGCTTCTACCAGTTGGTAGGTGAAGGAATTAAATTCGTGGATATGTTTATATTTTACTAACAAACAAACGTTGTTTTGTCGTATACATTGTTTCTAGGATATATTTACTTAGGAAATATTGGAGAAATTTTTCTAAAAATAACTAGCACAGTGAGTATGTGGGGATATAATTATAATTGAAAGGCAAATGAGCCAATAAGTAATAATAATGGTGTTTCCAGTAGTTGCATCTGCATTATTTTGTTGGATTTGTTCGCCTGTTTTCCGTGCTTCTTCATCTTGCATGACTCTAGATTAGATCGTTCGACAACTCAAATTGGACCCTTTACGTCTTGCTGGCATTGCTGACTGTACATATAACATATAAATAGATTTGAAATAGTTATTTGTTTAAAACAGTGACTTAATATTGTAGTTGTTCGCTTATTATTTGACTCAATATTCACAAAAATAGAACACGTATATTTATTAAACACGTACAAGTTTCTGTTTCGATTTAAAACTAAGTCACTGCTACAATCGATACATAAGGAAAACCAAAAAAATGGTCAAAAACTGTTTGATAGTTGATCAGTTATCGTCCGGCGAGACGGGAAAATATCCATAATCGCACGAATAGTTGCCCCTTTTTCCGCTTTGTTGTGGATTGACACCAACGAGTCGCAACCGATAAAGTTTTGTAGCAAAGTCACATGCGTCAACAGCAATACTTGGCATAATGTATGCGATGACGTCGCATGCTACATGTTGTCAAATGTTGCTTTGGTATGAGGCCGGCTTCAATCTGTGCAATTATGTTTTAACGTTCCTCGTATAGTTATAAGAATTCCAACATTTACATGTGTAGTTCATCGCTAAACCTGCTATATACATTTTTATAACGTCTGTTTGATCAAAAACTATTCCGTCTTTTGCATTTTTCTCTCGAGTTTATTGAGGTTCCTGTCAACCCTTTACAAACTAAGATTAGTTGATCATCTGCCACCTTGTTATGTCAGTTTCATACAAAAAATAACAATAGCATTAATGTATTTTCTGTTTATGTCGGTCAGGACATGGGATGTCCTTACGAAAACCTCATCTTAGCAACTATTTTGTCAAGAGAGCTATGAAAATAAATTTATGATTTGTCATGAATTTTGACATTATGTGGCAATATTTTTCACACTTTGGTTTATTCACGTACCATGTTTTGAGGTTGTTTCTGTTCATGTCAATATGAGAAGGAATCATATCAATAATCAAGTTAAATTTGAGGGAGCAATCAAATATGTGTGAATATATTCGAAATTTCCTGTTCTTGAAATATTTCTTGAAAGAAAATATTATGCACATACAATTGTTCTTGATGAAAAATGATAGTTCATATAAATAATTCATGGTTGTCCCTACATTGCATTACTTGACTTGAAAAAAAAATTAGTGAGTACAAACAAGCCAGGAGGAGAAATAAATAATCCATATAAAAGTCGTGTTCAGTAATTCTCAACGAAAATAATTATGAGGCTTCCTTAGGGTGAGATCGTAAACATTTTTATTATCCCTTTTGTTCATTGGAAGAATTGTCGCGAGACACGAAACATCTCGCCGCGAGGTCATTTTTTATTTCGTCTGGAGAGCATTTGGCTTAAGTTTTCGTATAAATTTCTTTATAGGTTAGAAAAATTGTTTATGGAAATATTCATATCCACCGTTTTCAGTCGTCAATGTTCTCTCCTCTTCAATTTTCATCATATTATCTTTAAACTGTATGCAATCTTAGACACATTAGTTCCCAACAGTTCCAGTTTTATCAGTAAAATAGATACGCATTATACGCTATTGTCAGGTTCTAGAACGGAAGTGAAATTCACCTGACACGTAGTATGATTATCGCTTCACCTCAAATTTTCGCCTTTTTCTGACACACCCCGTATTTCGATACTTCGATACTACGGTGTAATCGTCTGCGATTCGACGTGACGATAATCATACTACGACGTAGTTCGGAAACCTCACTTCCGTTCCAAAACTTGTCCAGAACATCTACTTTTATGATAAAATGATCAACAACTACATTAATAAACGTTTTCAATCGAGACTTCCTCAACTTTCAAACTTGAAGCCACTCATCACTTAAAATTTTCCTCAAAAATTGCTGAATTGCTCCACCTAATTCTCCGTCGTGAAACGTCGATCACATAAATCATTGTGTGTCGATGTCGATGTGTCGAATATTGACTCACCGATTTGAGCAAATTCAGGAGCTGCGGGTGATCATTCTGCCTGATTTATTCCATTAATCCTATACTACGGGAAAAATTGCGTACACAACTTTCCTCCTAGCTTTATCAGCTCAATAATCTAGTTCACTTCAGTTCACATTCGAAGTGGTAATCATGGTAATCATGGGTCAATTGAAATCTTCCACGGGCTCGAAATGTATCTCTCTGGTACACAGTTGGTTCCAAGCTAGCACAAGGAGCTAGATTGGGTCTTTCTGGATCAAAATGCATGCTCTAGAAATATCACTTACCATTTTTCAAGTAGTTACTAGCAATAAACGTGTTTGAATAGAAACCTCTCTAAAAAACACATCCATACTCTCTCAGATAGCCAAGCGATTTGAAGGTTCTGAAACTTATTGATTTCACATCCAAACTAATGTGGGAGTAAAAGTGCCAGCTAACAAAAACAAAGTAATCCTAATGTGTCCTCTGAGCAACTAGGATAAACCAGGAAATGAAGAAGCAGAAACTTCTTACGAAAAAGGGGCAACGACTCTATACCTTGGACCAGAACCCTACTAGGGACTACTAGGGACCAGAACCTAGTTTGGAGATGTGACAGTTGATAGAACTATTAACCGGAAACAAACGCTATTACTTACATTTTTTCACAAAACGTTAACATGTTTTTTCAAAGCAATACCAAAGTATATAAAAATATAAACTAGTGGTAGGAGAGACATTATTGAAGAATACGTGATGTGAAGAGGTTTTCAAGTTGCTTAAATAATCCCAGTCCTACCTTGGAATCAAAAAATTCCAGGAGCTACACAAGATAATAGTGCTAATAGTATGTCGAAGTGTGAAACGGAGGATAAGGAAAATTCGAAGTCCCAACATCAAGAGCTATAAGAAAGTAAAGTAGTCAACTCCAGCTTTCTCTGCAGCAAGAAGAAGTTAGAACTTGTGAAAAATTTTAATTCACTATATAAAGTAGAATTACTTTATTTGAAAATGTTGATCGAAGTAAAAGTTTTATTTATGACAATGTTATTATAATTATTAATTTAAACATTAAAATTATCAATAATTAATTACAGATTGAACAATATATCGTAATATTCACCTGTACATACTTGTTTTATCACTTTATCGAAGTTTACGGAGATATTATATAAAATTGTTAGTTAATTTGATTAATTCCGTGTCATTTATGAATTTGTTTAAATTGAGTGAACATTGCTAATAATGGCTGGATAGTGTACATAATATCCTTATTTACTACTTTGGCTGGAACAATTTTTAATATCCATTTCAACTGTGTTGGTACTAATAATAGTAGAAAGCCACCTTCACAATTGGCTATAGTGAATGCCATAATTTTAAGAGAGGTAGTAAATATATTTGCTAAGACAATTAGTGAAGATGATGTCCCTGTTAACTCATAGGATTATTATTTTGGTAATTAATTTTCCGTACTTAGGTGAAAAAACATAGGCTTGAATTTTGAAGTATTATAAATTAGTGAACCGAAAACTAATGACATTATCAAAATATAAATGATGTCAACTTCACAGAGATCAACTGATACAATTTATTTAATATTGCAAAAACCCTTTCACGTTATTACTAACATATTTGGACAGCTCGTATCAGTATACTTATAGGGTGGTTGCTGGATCGTAATATGTATGTACATAACACTCACCTCCATGAATAATTCATGTATAATTATATTGTCAAGATAGCAGAACCGTATTCTACAAAAAACTAATCATTAACGGAAAATATCTTTGATTTGATTATGGTAAGATAATTATCTAGATTTATGAACTATACTCAATGTAAAAACAGAATTTGTATAGTAAATATGTCATCACATCTTTAATTTTGACACTAGTTTTGTCTTCCATAATTTTGATAATAACTTAAGAGGATCCTAGTTCTTTTACCTTCCGAGAGGCGCGCCCCCTTTTATGACACCTGCAGGCGCGCGTTGTAGTGAGTACAATACAAGTTTATTATATTTAAAACCTTCATGTGAATGTATATTTTCACATTTAATTTTACTAAAATAGATTATTTGCTCTTACCTGTGGTTTTTCCAATGGATTAACTGAATTATACCCAAAAATTAGCTCCTAGTGCTTGTTTTACTGTAGTTTTATTTCTTCTTTGTTTAATCAATATTTCAATTGAAAGAATAAATACATAGAATGATATTTTATTATATATATAAACTATCAGATGATACTTATAGAGGATAATTATTATTGAGTAATGGGGGCACAACAATTGGAAACAAGTTTGTTGTTGTTGTTGTTTATGACTGAACCACTGCAGATTTTTTTTGCTTTCTTTTCTATTGTGTAAAGGTTGTGGTAGGGGTGGAATAATGAGAGCTGAGAGGTCTTGTCAATCCTCCAGGTATAAGGGAAAACCAAAACAAAACACCTGTATCACTCAGTACAACGGCGCACCCGCCGGAAGGTTTACTGAAATTTAACACTATGCCTAAATACAACTTGGGCAACGTAGTAAACGACTGATTTCCTTTTTTTGAAATTAATAAGAATTGACATCATCAAGCTTGGTTTTGAATGGAACCTATGACAAATAGTATACATGTCACCCACCCACAGATAAACCCACTAGTTATACTACTCACACTATCAGAACATAAACACTCACAATGTCTGTCGCGCGTTTTGATAATCAGGTTATCGTCTGAAGTTGAATTAAAACCTATTGATGCGACCTACCTGTTTTACATTGAAGTCTTCCACCGATGAACTTCCGCGAAAAATAACTCCGGTGACCAAACCGGAACATGGAAAAACCATGGAAAATTTCATATTCAAACATCAAACTAGAGTGTTAGAATGTTAAAATCCGTTCAGTCAAACTGGAGTAATTTATGATTAAAGAAAAATGCTTAATATTTACACATTTCTTAAGATATCCCGTAATACGAAAAAGATATCGACATGCTGTTTTCGCTATGCTGTTGCTAATTCTGTCTACTTTTATATTCCTTAATTGAAAATGCATGTTTTCATCCAACATTTTTCATGGATAGCTAGATTAAAAAAAATAAAAAAATAGCGTCCTCTAACGTATACGTTTCTCATTAGGTTGTTTCGAAGTTATAACTCTCACATTGGTAGAAAGGATCTCTCTTCAAAAAGATTAGGTTTGCATAGATAGGTTAGGTAGGCTTTTTTCATAATAATGTTCCTGCTTCCTCCTACCTCTTATTAGAAGGGATAGACTAAAAATTTCTTGAAGAATACGATAATCATAGTTTAAATGCATATTAATTAAGCAAAATTTGTGAATTATTCATTTTATAATTTTTGATATCTAATTACGCCCTCTAGCGGTGGACCTACAGCTCTGTAAATAATTTCTAGATTTTTCTCGAGGTAACTTTTGTTATAAATTTTCTTTTTCCCGAAGCTATACTATAAACGGTTCCGAAAACCATTCTTATTGGGACACCCGGTACACAGAAACTGTCGACAAGATAAGAAAACCTATTTAAATGAAGAAATGTGAAGAAATACAAAGATATCCCGTCAGAAGATTAGTGAGAGACCCCTTGAAAAGATAATACGAAAATATTCTATTGGTGATAAAAACTGGCAGACAGCAAATAACCGAGAAATGGAGAGAATCTTGTGTTATATTATAACGATCAAAGATCGACATACAACAGCACCATTAATAATAACACGAATATAGAACCCAAATGACTCGAAAGAGAAGTAAAGGAATACATTACAAACTGAAAAATTGTGAGGCGACATCTATTGATGGAATCACAAGGGAAACTCGAAGAATAAGCCAACGAGGAAGTTGATACCATATACCTAATGAGTTATCTAATGAGGAAGACCGGAATTCGTTACGAAGACTGGACAACACACTGGACACTACAGAAAAAAGGCTCAACTCAAAAATTTCAAAATTATCGTATAGTATCGCTGCTCTCACATATTAGCAAGTGCTACTAAATACTTTTAATAAACGAACTAGAGACTGCGTAAACAACGAAATTTCTAGAGAGCAGGCCAGTTTCATAAGAAGAGGCACTTTGACAACACTACACAAATGATAGAAAAATGTCGCAAATATGTTTTAATAGTGCTCACTACAGACTACAATAAGGCTCTCAATTTTGTCAACTGAATAAGTTACCAAAAATACTCCGCCATTCCAGCCCAATTAATCAACTTAATTAAATATTTACTTGAAAACTGTAGTCAGAATAGAAGATATGAGTTGAGATTCTAACCAACAAGAGATGTAAGACAAGGGTGTGTTAGCTCCAATATCATAAAATCCAAAAAGGAGTTTAATCGGGTCACTGTCGACTCAACAAACACTTGAAAACGCCAGACCTAGTAGATAATGGGGCGTGCAGGTTATGTTGTACAGAGAACGAAATCTCTATCCACATTCTCTCCAAGTGTGAAACAGTGAGGGACTCCAGAGCACTCTACCTTGGAGCGCTTGAAATAGAAGAAGAATATCTCTGAAAATTGAAACCATTCCACATTTTGGACTTTTTAAAAGTAGTTGGATTAATGGATCAGCTTAAACTCTGGGTTCTCCAGTATCGCAACAAGAAACAAGAACACAATAAATCGTCGCAGCCCCAAATCTTTATACACACATACATATACAAAGGTGTGTTTAATCACCTACACTGTTTAACATCTATAGCGAATAACTTAGTCTATGTTGATGACACCACGGTGTGTGCTGCAACGTAGAAAGAAATTTCGGTTCTTTTAAACAGAATAGAGCAGTAAAGCGGAAAGAAATATGAACAGAACCAAATTAAAACTAATGATAGTGGATATACCCAACGTAGTTAATAAGACGCATCTGTTTGACGACCTCGAACGAGTTAACATCTTTATATATCTGGTATGAGTAATAGTCAATAATAAGCTTGCCGAAGAATGCGATGCTGAGAAAATATGGAAAAGCTTATAAATGATAAAAAAATTGAAATTAATCGGTTGGCACTGGAAGACTTAAGCGTATCCGCCAGGCTTAAATCAATATGTATGAAAAATTGTTGAAATATTTGGGACACGTAGCTAGAAGACAAGATGATCATATAAATAGACTCATAGTGATGGGAGAAGTACAGGAAAAAAGAAGTAGATGCCGATTGCCTATGACAGGGTCTGATCAAATCAAACAAGTCACACACTAACTCATTCAAGTATCTTTACAACAGGCTGAGATTCGATATTTATGTAAGGAGACAATAAAAAACGAAAAAGAGACATTTCAAAGAGGTCACAACCCTCATGACTGTAGAAAAAGCGGAGGAAGAGAGAGTTTACAATACCAACTAGCTGAACGTTCATCATATGCTTACTGCTCTTCCTGGAAAAACAGTAGCCAGTTGGACCTGGAACTCGGCTTTGAGCTGGAAGGTTCCCAAATGTTCGAATGTTTTCTAACGCCTCAAAATAGATAAAAGGTAGAAACCAGGAGAACTCACTTTATTTGAGAAAGAAGGTTAAGGAGCATCAGGAATGTTTTTATTGACCAAAAATTTGCTTACATTGAGCATATTTTTGTAAGCCTTTGTTTATAAGTCAAAAACTTCAAATTGAAACATTCACATTCATAGTCAACCGATGATCTGAACGCAAATTTTCTTCACATTTATCTGTAGATATTTCCATAAATTCACCTCTGGATATGTATCAAACCATCGAAATACCTGAGCTCTTGACAAAGCACTTTCTCCTCAGGTCTGAAGTGATAGTATGAAGCAGAATATGAAATTTATGTCGAGAGTTATTGTAGCCATTATCATTTCAGTTCATGATAAAATAGGGCCAATATCAGAAAATAATTCATCATAAAGTCTATCTATTGAAGAAAAATAGTGAACCAAAACAACGATTTGTACGTGAATATCCCGGGCGAAACACGGCGCGGCATTGTTATTGGTCCAAATCAGTGGTACCACAAAATACTACAAATAAAAAGCCGCGTAGGAGGTGTGAGTGCTGAAAAATCCGCTAGATCAGGTGTAGTACAGGGACGGCATCAAGAATCGTTTCATCGTACAAAAGTGAGATTGTTTAATTTCATTTTAGTCTGTTGCTTAATTGCGTTACAATTAGGGTTTACATTAGCTATATTTCACCTAAGAAAAGAGCTAGAAAGCTTGATTTCAACAGTAGCAAAAAATAAATTATTGTGAATATTTATAAAAATGAAATGCAAAACAAAGCAAAGCAAATATTTCGAGAGGATTATCTATAAATGTGTACCGATTCGTTCGAGAGTGCAGAGCTGATCATTCAGGGGCCAACCCAAGAAAGTATCAATCAATAAAAAATTAACAATTCAATTGATGATTTCGACAGGAGCACCATCAGAAAAATTGTGCACAATTTTTTATCTCAAAATGAGTTACCTACAGTGGATAAAGTTGTGAGAGTATTAAACGAAGATAATGAGTTGCTGAAAGATCAGCATTTTATAATTTATCAGAAGAAATGGGATTTCAATACAAAAAACGAGGAAGAATCAGTTAATTATTGGAAAAAGCAGAAATAATAATTGTGTTGAAGCAAGAAAAAATAAGAAATTTCGTGAAGAAAATGAAAAACTTTTTTTCTTACAAGCCTCAATGCACGCATTCCTGGATGGACTTTCAACCGGAATAAAAAACACATCAGGTATGTAATGTTCCAAAAAACTGTTTTACAAGATTTTATTTAGTGTCACCGTATGAGTATGGATGTGTGTTATCAAATCTAATAAGTTCATTCTGATTGACATCTACTTATAACACTATATCTATTCTTATTATTTGATCGAAAGCTATCTCCAAAACTATAAAACATAAATGGGTTGTCTCCTCTTCACTTATAATTTCTCACTTGAGTCTATTTCCAAATAAAAGTTGTTTGAGCTTCTTCCATTTTTAATGCTATATTTTCTCCTAAAATTTTAATCAAATAACAGTTTGTTTCTAAAAAGATTTTTTCACTATTTTTCCATATTTATGACATATTTATTACAAGTTTTATACGTGCCTGATTTTACAGGGAAAATTTATTTTTGTGAGAGGACAGAGACTAATAATTTGTCACATCGGTAATGAAGATGGTTTTCTGCCAGATGGTTAATGAGTATTTGAATCGAAAAAAACCGGAGACTATCACGAGGAAATGGACGGGGTGTCTCTCGGAAATTGGGTTTCGAAAGCTCTACCGAAGCTTGAAGAATACTATGTTGTCGTTCGTATCACACGAGGAAACTTGAGAAAATTCTAACAATGACAACAAGGAAAGCAGGTATCCAAAAATACCTTTCTTCTAGAAAAATCGACTTCCATTAAGGCAAAGCATGAAATGAGTATAACTGAAACACTATTGATGAAATAGCCAAAAAAAAAACATAATAAAACCACATTACAATTGTTGATCTGGGCAGATGTGAAACAATATGTTTCATCAGAAAATAAAATATTTAAATTTTCTGACGTTGAAAATATTTTTCACGAATCCAGTCAGTGAATTATACCTGATAAGTGGAAGAAGTGTATTCAACATGTCCAGGAAAAGTTTGAAACCAAAATGTGGAATATATACATTATCATTGATGTGAAAGCCTAACCCCTTATTATAAATATTAACAATAGTGGAAGATCAATGCCATTTGACTGGAAATAAGAAAATGTGTTTATTGAGATAAAAAAGATTTTTCTCAATGCTTCAATGCACATATTTTCAAATTTTCAGATGAATGTGCTCCATATTTTTTTGGCCATTTACTTTGTATCTATTCCAAACTTCACGTTTTCATTGTATATTTCAGTGATAATAATTGTGCATCATTATTTTCAATTTATATTATCAATCTGCTGTGTTAAACCGAAAATTATCTCTTAATGCGGTCCTGTCACATGCTCGGCTTTGGCGTTTTCAACTCTGATCACGTGCACTATGCGTGAATATATTTTTGTTTACTATTTTTCTTCGATAAATAGACTTTAATTATATTCAGAATCCATTAATCAGAAATTTCTAAAATTATATCCTCGAAGTCCGCTTCTGACCCTCAAGATATATTACCCAGGTATTTATCATCATCTATAGCTTCTAATAGATATTAAATTCTTCATGCGTATTATTGTCAGCTGTGGTTATTGCGATTTGGAAGATATTTGCTGTACGTGTCGGCAACACTAATGTATCGGCGATAGGAGATCGATAAGGGATTACATTAAAGATCTTGAACAGCTTGTGGTCCTTGATTTTTCGTTACTTCCAACACGGCATATGTCCTTTATAGTGATGGTTCCTAATATAATCTGATATTTCATTACGATAAATCAAGTTATTGATAACTACATAATTCAGCTGAAATTGATATTGGAATCCTTTATTTCTGGTATTTGCAATACTTTATATGAATATAAATTTTCACAGTATAGCAAACTATGTATGGAGTCTTCAATTTATTATCAAATATTTAACATAAGGATGAATTGAACTAAGGTTATGTACGAACACTTGCAATGAGGAAAAAAAACAGTTTTATGCATAAATTTTTATTTGATGTTCATATAATCGTATTCAATCCAGCACTCGAAAAACTTTTATTCGACATGATAGTTTGCAAACTAATAGCCAATGCTGGAAATATAACTTCCATTAGTTTCACGTTTGCTTAAAAATGCTTTCATCGGTCGAGAGTGTTTCGCCTTCAACAATTGCTTTTAAGTTTTAGGCAACTCTTGATGTCCTTCTTCTCGCAATATTGTTAATAAATCTGTAACAACTTTAATGTTAAAATATTCAGATTATTTAATGTCCAATAGCAAAGTTTTTTAAATAAAGTCTTTTTCGTTGTCACCACATTAATATTAATATTATTTTTTTAAAAATCACTGCTATTACTTTCTAAATTATTCTTAATACTTTTGTCAAAATTGCTATCACTAGAATTTATAGAATTATCAATATTATTATCATCATTATCCAAATTATGATTATTAAACGCTTGTAGATTGCACAAGTCGGTACCACTATCGTTAACCTCACTCACAGAGCTAATGTTCACACTTAAATTATTTAAGCTTTGCCCGTTGACAATTGAGTTAGTTTTTATTTCTCTATTCAACGCACGCCATCTTTGAACTCGAAGATACGCATCAGACATGGCTACTTTTAGTAATAATAAATAATAAAACATGTAATAAGAAACACACACACTGAATAAACTCGGATCGGAATGATCAGACCCATAATAAAAATAAATATGACTGCCGAAGGGATGTTGGGCGAAAATACGCGAACGACGCCGTATGTAACCGAACAGCTGAAGCTTGAATGGCCAAAGCTAGGTTAACCCGGATTGGCCCAACCTTGGTCCAAGCCTGGGTTGTCAACGAATGGCCAAGGCTAGGATATCCAGGCTTGGCCCAAGCTTGGCTAATCATTGGTATAGACAAGGCTGTGTCAACCAACCAATCCTGGGTGGTCAAGGCTAGTTAATATAACAAAAAAATTGGGAATTGTTCCCAATATGAGGGAACAATAACTTGTGGGAAAAATGGTGTCACTGTTTCCAAACGTTCCAAACTCTATCGGACTGATCCTTGATTTTGCAATAAAACTAGAAAAAAATAAACAAATCATTATAGGGAAACCTACGATATTGACATATCAATTATTCATATAGGATTCTATGTAGACTATATAGAGCTTAAGTTCGTAATTCACTTTGCTTTGTCGTCTAAAACTTTACTTTGAAATTATTATTTTCTGTGCTTTTAATACTAGGGAGATGCGTATTGAAATATTTAATGTGTCAAAGTAAAAATCGGAAATGGAACAATATATTGAAATTTCCCATGAAACAATGGGGTGGGGTACTGTGAACAGTATAATTGATAATGAAGAAGACTTTAATTGTGAATGATTTTAATATTTGTAATTAACACAATTTATATGAGTATTCGAAGCGAAGACCGAATTTCTTCACAGAAACGAGAGAACCAAACAATGTGTATCAACCGTTACAGTAGGAAATTTATCAATCAGCGGAACCTTCAAGCTAACAAAATTTGATGTTTCTGCAATATGAAATGTTAATGATAATTATAATGGCATTCGGCTTCATTGAAGATATGTAGAAATAAACAAGTCAAAACTTAATAAGCGTGATGACCTGAGATACAGAAAACGGATCACAGCCCGTCATCTCGGCAACATATCAACAATTGCTTTATTCCATATCATATTTTTTCATCATAACCTTGTCTGTCAAATAGAAGAAAAAAAACCAATTTGCATGTCTATTTGAATTGAATTAAATTTATTGCTGTTATTTTGTGATAAAAAAATTATTCTTTTTATTCGACAAGTTTAGAAAACAAGAAGTATTAATACTGTAGCTGTTTTTGTAATTTATATATTATAACAAAGTAAAAGTTAGGAATACCCTCCTAATGTACTGAATTATTTAGTAAAGATAATCCAAAATTGTGGTGAACATTGTTATAGATTCGTTACGTTAAAAACTGTGTATTTTTATTCATAGTAGATATATACTATGAACATATTTTATACTTCTCTCAAGACGTAATTCAATCCTAATATACGGACACTAAAAGTCAAATGTAGACAACGTATTTGAAATTCTTGAGGAGAAAATGTAGTGAATTTAATTTCTTTATTACATTCTTGCAATGAATTTTCTAGCATGTAGACATGGAAAAGGAGAAACGTCAAGTGTTGTAGACGGTAGAGATGATCAAATTTGATTTTCAAATTTCTGAAAAATAAGTCAAATTTTATTATAGGTAAATATTAATAAATAAAGTGCCAACAGAAAATATAGACGAAAGCAGCGAAGGAAAGAGTAAGAAAGAGTAAGAACCGGAGAAATTCCTTAATGTAAATCTGAGAGGTGATATGAGGTACCTGCACGGAACATCAACCAAAGTAAATTGCGAAAAGGTTCTCTCTAGCAGGTGCAATTCAAACATTCTTATTTCAATAAAAAAAATACATTATAAACCTTTTTTCTTTGCAGGACTTTTTGGTAATGAAAAAAGAAAAGCTGGTAAGGCATATCAAACATTAGGCAAATCTGTCTTTGTACCGGACAGAAGTATAATTGAGACATTGACGTTTAATTAAGCTGAAAAACTTGGTCTCAAGCACACCAAAAGAATGATCTTGCCTCCAGTTTTAATTATGAAAGGAGTCAACAAAAAGTTTTTCGATGATTCGCGGGCTGGATCTACAATATATAACAGAATAAAACGATATAATTTCACTCTGCCCACATAGTCATTGCACCTAAGGTACACCAACCATTATATTAAAGCATTTTTGATTACCTCAAGATGAACCATAATCAAGAAGCCAAAATTTGCACGTTAAACCAGTCCGACAACAATTTCTCGACGTGATGTAAGCGAAATCTTGGCAAAGCATGGGTTTGTACTGTTATACCAGCGAATTCAATTGCACACTTTGAAGGAACTGGAATTTTTCTTTTTGATCCCGATTACGAATAATTCCTTTGCTATTTTAGATATAGGTGAGCAAAATATTGCAAATACCACTACTGTATATATCAACCGTAAACGACGGTCTATCTGGAACTCGCGACGGATAACAGAGCCATGAGAAAAGTAGACTGGATCGAATACATAAAATGTTTAGAACGGCTACACGAGGTCTGGACAATGCATTTTAACGTGAAAAAATGAAATAGTTCAATACGTTGCAGCATCTCTTTCCTTTGGCAATTCTTTCTACCTCTCTAGAATTTTATTTCTCTCAAAATTTTTCTCGTTATGAAAGAAAAGTATATTAATACAGTAGAATGTGATATACAAACGTTGAAGTTTATATTGTTAGTTTTGTTTCACCAATAATACAACTGTGACAATGTTTTTTTTTGTAAGAACGTGTGACTTCTATCCCACTTTTACCCCATACAATTTGAGTGAGTAGCTATTTTGATACATCGTTACATCTCCAGTCACATTGTATAATTTTTGCAAACGTAGATGAAAAACAGTTCACATTGTTCCATTTGTGTAAAAGTCTCTTTTATTCTAATTCGACGATACGTACTTTTTTATGGTACATACTTGGAAGAGAGAAATTCATATAATGGTCTCTGTTTTCTTTGTAAAACAAAGAGAGACAAAATATCCTAATAATAGTAGCATTACAAGAAATGATATTTGAATGCAGTATTAATGGAGGCGTACAATTTCTCTTCTTTTCCCATTCTCAGCTGTCTTTATTCTTCAGATGAAAATTAATTTGTTCCCTACTACTTACCACAAAATAGAAATATATCTGAGTAATAATCAGAAAGACCTTTAAAGCAAGGAACAATCAAAAATTATACCATGTGATTCGAAATGTGAAATCATAACATGGTAACTACTTCCTTAAATTGGGGAGTATCAATCTCGTTTTATAATTCTGGAATTTCAACATTGTAGATCAAAAAGTTCCCAAGATATATCCTCGCCTAAATACCTTAGGACGCCCTGTAAAGTATTACTTGTGATAGCAGTGGAGCTCAAGTGATTAGTATTTTTTCGTACATGGTAGGAACCTACTAGGCTTAGAGGTTTATGCGGAAGGATTTTGTGAAAACTAGAATTCTAAAATTTTGACAAAAGAATTTACATCCAAAACTAGACATTGTAAGTGTGCTCTATTCTAATTATTGGTGAATAATTCTATGTTGTTGGAAGTGACCGAATGAACACGGTTTATGTCGAATGTCCAAATAGTCTAAGTAAGTGCATGTGAATGTGCAAGTTTTATTCACGTTTGGAATTTATTAAAACCCAGTATAATATTTTTTTAATGCACTCTTGTAATGAATGAGGTGCCTTCTGGCTCTTTACAACATCAGAGGGCATGTTCCCGATTTCGCCTTTGTGCTACCACATTAAACTTTTCTGCATGCAAAACAATTTC
Organism: Diorhabda elongata; assembly: GCA_026230145.1. Taxonomy (NCBI): domain Eukaryota; kingdom Metazoa; phylum Arthropoda; class Insecta; order Coleoptera; family Chrysomelidae; genus Diorhabda; species Diorhabda elongata. The sequence continues at coordinate 10,077,288 of CM047935.1, forward strand.
ATATGTGGATTTATCATTGCTTCTTGATAAAAAAAATACTTTAAAAGCTTAATGGCTTGAAAAGTGTTACACGGACTCTGCGTCTTCAAAAAGAACCATTTGTTATTGGTTTGCTGAATCTAAATGTGGTGGTACAGACGCAGAAGATGGTGAACGTTCTGGTCGTCCATTTGGAGTGGTCCAGAAAACATCAAAGAAGTCTACAAATTGGTTGAATATGATTCGTAAATTGAAATTTCGTAAGATACCTGATGCCATAAATATATCAGAAGGGGGTGGGTTGACAATTATGCATGAACAATTCACCATGAGAAAACTTTTTTCAAAGTGTCGATGATACAGAGCAGTGCTTGACGATGCTTACACGTAATAAATCATGATCCATTACTTCACTCTGGAATGAAAACGATCAACATCTGAGTGGACTGCAGCCGGTGAACCACGTCCCAAGCGTCGAAAGGCACAGTCAGCTGGGAAGGTTATGGCTTTAGTATTATGGGATGCACATGGAATATTGTTCATCAACTATCTCCAAAAGGAAAAGACAATCAATAACGATTACATAGAGTTGTTGAATCGTTTGAATGCAAAAATGAAAGAAGAACTAAGAGGAAACCACTGTTTCACCAAAACAATGCACCGATTTATAAGTCGATGGCAACCATTGTTAAATTGAATTCGAATTGCTTCATTATTTGCTGTATAGTCCAGATACGGCCCCATAGACAAATGCTGGCTTGTGAGAAATTGAAGTCAAAAGAAGAAGCAATTACTTGAACTGAATCCTGTTTTGAGGCCAAGACCAACCTTCAAGCACGGCATCAAGAAGTTAGAGAAGCGTGGGAATAATTGTATTGCTTTTGAAGGAGATTACATTAATGAATAGAATCGATTTTTGGCAAAAAAATGAGTTTTCCTAAGCTATTCACACGACTTATTGAGTGATGTGTTATATCACCAGACCTACTTTTTTGGAAGCCGTCTTCTGTTCGAGAACTGTGTAAGATTAGACATTCTTGGAAAATGTTTTCATTATTTTAAAATACTTTCACAGCTAGACAAAAATTTCCATGGTCTCAATCAATATTTTCCATAATAAAATTGTAGTGCTTCATTCAATTTTTTTCCACTTTCTAGGCAGAAAAAACATTGCTCTCTCCAGATCCCAGACATTATTCTTTGGTAACTCTAGTAAACAGAAAACATATCAGACGAACTGTGGCTGACGTCTCTACTAAATATCAGTATTCATCGACCAAGCCAAAAGAATGTAAAAACGTGAGGTAGATAATAAGTTGAATATTTCAAATAAGCGACAATACACTATTTTGTGCCGCGATTTCTTCATACTCATAAAAATCTCGCTCGCAATAACAATTCAAACGAATCTTGAAACGTAACCCAAGTAAATTTTCCTATAGATATCTAACAATATGAAAAACTTAGATCCACTATTTGAATCTATCAATAAAAATAAATTCAAATTAATGAACACGTTTTTATGCTGAACTCAAATTGTCGAAGAACAAACTATTGTTCCATCACTTCAATGCGCTCACGCATTCATACGATGTTTACAGTTGAATCAGCTGAATTTATTCACTTTACCGCAGTTTTCACGTAATCTCCATCTCCATCCAGTTTTCCAAAATTTTGCAAAATCGCTTAGTATAATTTCAAATTCAGAGAAATGAATGATTGTAGAGAAGCACAGGATGAATTAATAGATGGTTTGGAAAGATTGTTATTCTGCTGAAAATTCAAACTAAATTATTTTGATGTTGAAAATAAAAGAGGTATAGAGTGGGTCTTTACTGCAGCTGCACTAAACTAAACTTTTTGAACAATTTTTATTATGCATAACATTTTTTCGACAAGTTTGTAGATGTTCCATAACATTAACTCACCTCAATCAAACGACCTCGTTTATTTATTTCACTATTATGATAAGATTCTGTCGATAAATAATTAGGGAAAGATGGAAATTAACCCTTCTTGTAATAATCTTCTCTGCTTGATATCCTCTATTATGAATCATCTCCCATTTTATGAATATTTAAAGATCCGTGTGAAGTTGTGAAAAATATCTTGAATAATTATCGACAAATAATTTTCCAATTGTATCTTTAGTTTTTGTAGAACATTTGAAAAACTAATTATCTATGTATTTATGCAAATCCTTGATAATATTCGCTTATTCCGAGATGAAAGTCATTATGACTCTAAGAATTACATTGTACGGTAAACAATGAGAAATGCAAGACAGAGGCAGGCTTAGAGTTATTGTATTGTTTTGTGCATTTCAGTTGACGGGATAAAAGTTGCCTTTTGTGTTCCAAAACGAACTTCAAAAGTTCAAAGTAAATGGCTTTGTTGGAAGTTCACTCGATTTTAGGAATGTTTGAATTCACGAGTATATGTCGTTTCAAGATTTATGCATAAGAAGACATATACGTCAAAAGCTCTAGTTACGAAATACACAATAGGTCGGTAAATGTTTTTACATAGCTATATTTAGTTTCACTACCTCATTTAATTGATGATTTTCTGTTTTTTATTCAACTAATAAGGCTAACGTAATTTGTAATGTAGCAACTTTTACGGTTCTGAGAGCTTTTTCCAGAAAAATTAGGATCTTTTATGGCTTCATATTATGGCTCAGAATATTACGCTCAACTTTCACATCCGGATTCTTTAATTTGGGAAATAAGTTACTCGTTGGCAAAAGTTTATTTGTTGTGTATTTTTTTATGAAAGAAAACTTCACAATGTTTAATAGTACATTATGCAAAAATAATGATACTCTCTTTTAGAGGTTTGCAAATACTTTTTATGTACAATATCTGTGAAGCCCTATCCATGCAGAATATTACTTCAAAAGTGCAGGTTGTCTAATATATTATTTCAATACATTACTATTAAATTCTCTTAGTCGGTACAAGGTTTTCAACATAGACGATGGTACTCATTTCTCTCTGGCATATTTACAGTATAGATACAGTATAGACTTATTGGACTATCAATGATGTGGAAACGATACAGATAATCTCTGAAGCATCCGTGTCCAGAGAGTGCTTGTGTAAGGTAGACATTCATTTCGCAGTGTTTACTGTTGATCCACTCAGGTAAGTTTTGAATGAGTGTTCTCTTCCAGTTGTCCGGTATGCAATGCGGAGTCTAATTGCTACCTTTTTGCGTTAAAATTGCAGTTTTTTGTGGGTTCTTGCTTCCACTTCCACGTTTTATCTCCAGACTGAAGCTGTGTAGAGGATGATTGAGTGGGCAGCTAAACACAGCAGTCTTCTCGTTTTCATAGTTGTTCAGCGTTTTGTCCAGCAATACTCCCAGATACTTTCATGTGTTCAAAACACGATTCATAACTAACATGCGTAATACATATTACATTATTTTACTCTCATATTTCACTTAAAATTTTTATTAACAGATATATTTGGACAATTTTGTAGAGTTGTTCCGTGTCAACTCGTTGGGATCTTGGCTAAGGTCGAAGTTGAAGTTGATGTGCAAACTTTACTACTGTATTGTTGTATCGAATGCTCGTGATGCTAGAGGCTGGAATTATTCTGCTACACTTTTTGACGTTGTTATCAAATCGTTCACTGACATAGATGGTGAAGTTTGTCCTGTTCGATTATGTAAATATAATCTGTAATAAATAAGTTTGATGAACGCGTCGGATAAATTTCCTATTCACATCTTGTTTTTTTTTTTATTTATGGCTGTAAATTCTTCATATCGGAATAGTCAAAATTGAATGGTTTGTACAAATAAATTAGTTTGTTAAAAATTAGATGGGTTAGATGGTATTTAGTGTTAGTGTATAAATAAACTGAGTAAGTAAGTGATATATATATATATATATATATATATATAACGACTATCATAATATTTTTAGCTGTATTGCTAGACTTCAAACCACCCATGAAGCGCTGAAATAAAGAAACTACGGTCAAAACCATGTGAAACCTCATAAGTGAAATCTTACAAGTGAAATATTATTATTGACTCATTCAAAAGTGTAGTATTTCGACAAGCTCGAGCTGCTCCCGATTCTTTACGTCGAAAAGTTCAATCAGATCCCTGTGAAAGGAAACGAGTTCGACAGTATTGAGTTTCGTAGAAATAACGGAAATGGTACTGTCAGGTTATTTAAAAAATTAATGTTAAAAAATGGCCCAAATATTAAAATGGATAGTGTATACCAAGGAAAAAATCGTCACTGGAAAATCTCAAATGTTTACTTGTATGATAATATGCTCATTGGAAGAAATAGGATTGAAAATTGGACAAAATCGTAGATTGGACAGATTGAATTGAATACAAAGGAAAAAAAATATCAAACACTTTGATGGATAGACCGCGGTTAGTCGGTTGGCTTGAAGTGGTTTACAGGAGTAAGAACTAATAAAAAGTATTTTCTAAAAATACCGTTTAGGCATGTTCCAATCCATAAATTTAATGTAGGTGTTTTCATATTTTGTATGTGTTTCGTAGTATTCGAGAACTCTCAATACTCTCATTCAAGATAAATAAATATTCAACAACTCTTTAGTATAAAAAACAACAACACTATTTTCTACGTTAAAAAGTTGACAGTAATAATAGTGGTGTAGTGTTCGAGAACGCCAGTGAATGTTTTCTAGGCTAAAGTAGGAATTGAGAGCTAATTGTACCAATAATATGAAAAAAAGAAGTGAAACATTGTATGAAATCCATAAAAAAATATTCATATAGTTCAATAGAATTAATTTGATTTGTTAACACCGATTATGCAACAAAATTTGATGTTAGAAGGGATATTGGTTCATTATGAATTATATATGTATATGTTACGATGAAAGACCGAAAACGGCCAGTGGCCGTTTAAAACAGCCACAACGCGTTCAGTGCGCTTTGCGTTTGCCAGAACGCGTTGTGGCTGTTCTGATATAGCCAGAACCCGAATGAAATTATTTTAGATTTAGAAGACATCAGCTCACGTAATATAATGCTGCTTATCAATAATCATTCAATAACAAAGTAATACAATATTCTTAACTTGAATAAATGTTTAATGACAACGTTTTTATATATTATTTTGTGTATCCATATAGTCAATTGTTAATATAACTAACCTAACCTAACCTAATTAGTTCAATGCAATTCAAAATGCCAAAACAATTCCTCGTGCAAAAGCAAATAAGTGGATATTTAGCGAAGATTGATTTTAGTATACTTTTTCATTATAAAGCGTCTATTAATAATTTATTGACCACATGGATGAAGAACATATATAAAAAGTTTGTCATTAAATATTTATTCAAATAATGAATGTTGTACTACTTTGTTGGCAAATGATTAGTAATAAGCAGCATTATATTACGTGAACTGACGTCTTGAAAATCTAAAATAATTTCATGCGGGTTCCGGCTATATCAGAACAACCACAACGCGTTCTGGAAAACGCAAGACGCACAGAACGCGTTGTGGCTGTTTTAAACGGCCACTGGCCATTTTCGGTCTTTGATCGTAACATATATACAAATTTCATAGATATATAAAAAAGACGAAAATGGAGTGATATTATAACAACATTGGTATTTCCTATTTGCCATAACTTCATGTCCATTTATAAATTACTCTGTAAGAATCAATATGAATTCTAATTAAATCAAACTATGTTACTGAAATTGAATGTTTCAATTACACAAGAGTAATCAATTAGATTGAAAATTTGTTAATTTGAACAAATAATTTGATTTCCAATTATTTGATTTGCTTTCCAAAATATACCAAATGTTCATATTCCATAATAACTGCCATGTATTTATTTAATGTAGGACATCCTATATATTTTTAATCATGTCATTTATGTAAATTGAGGACTAAAGGAGTTTACCCGTTACATAATTTACTTTTTGTGGTCGCTCATTCCCAGAACAATATTTATTTTGCATGGAATTGGTTTCAGTTCATTGTGATTTCCATAGAAGTTATGAATATATATTGATATAGGGTTAAGTGGTTACACACACGACGAAATCATCAAAAAACTTATTGGGACCTATAAATAGCATAAACAAATTCATTATAATTAGCAATAAAACCTATTAGTCAATTTCAATATTATTTTTAAATTGGAAAACATACTATAATAATCGATATATATGGAGATTGTCGCAAATTATTGTAAAAGGAAAATATTGAAAATAAAAAATTGTTAAAAAACTGTTTTTTATGGAACTAAAGCAACAGAAAAAAATGCAGTAAGCGGGAGGGAAGCAAGCTAGAGTACCAATCCATCCAGCAGAAGAGAGTTCAAACAGAAAATTCTCAAGAATACCTACAGAATGAGGTAGATCACAGTCCCAATTTCAGAGCGTAGTGTTTTGTTATACACAGGGTGATCAAAAAGGAATGAGTTTTCATTTCTAAAATGTAATCACCTTCTTTATTAACAATATTTTTCTTTCTAGCGTACATATTCTCAATGCTAGTCGGGTAAAATTCTATTAACTTTCGAGTAAAATATTTAGAGATTGCATTTAGGTTATCCTTTCCTGCCACGAAGAAAATATTGTAATTATAGGAAAGAATGGAAATCCGATAGTGTCAAGGACTTTGATGGATTTCTTTTTATAGGGTTATGTGACAAATATTGTGCACAGTACTCCACCGATTATATATTTGGGCTGTCCAATTTGATAGAAAGAGGATAATACTCGCTAAGCAGTCATTATAAAGGAATATATTCCATAATTTATTGTCCAGGTGACTGATACAGTTCATCTGGATCTAGTATCTGATTTATCGTTAGATTCGTCCATTTCTCCTCTAAAAAAAGTATTTATAGGAGAGGATACCCAGTAATAATATATTCAGTTCATGGTTCCAGCTTACAAGGCCCCAATAATACTCTTAAAGAAATATATCATCTTCTCAAACAAACCTAGTTGTACCAAATAGAGAAATTTTTAACTCGAAGCCTATTTCTACTATTTCATCTGATCCCAGTGATATCAGTTATCTGATACTTACTTACTTTTCCATTGGAGAAATCATGTCTTCAGTACCTGAACAGAACTTGCTTGAAATTCCTAATAATCGACTTAAAATTTGGCAGTACTGTCAAAAACTGAAACAAGCGATGATCTTCCGAATTTCTCAATAGTTTTCAACATGGTCTCAAAACTCCATCAACTACTTACAAGAAGAAAGATTCAGTGTTGGTGAAAGAAGAAGGAACCCCTTAGCTTAAAGCGACTAATTGAACTTTAATCTGGGCAAGACAAAATGGTTAGTTTAGTGAAACTACGTACTCAAGAAGGCGAATATCATAGACTTATTGTAAAACTATATCCATTGCAATTCTTCGTTTCTGATGCTTCGTTCTCAATCTGAGGATATTGAAATTCAAAAATGTGCTATTTAGGTTTCATACCCTACGCCATGATTCATTTCATTGCTTCAACAACAGATAGCAAATTGCGAATTTCACACCAGATCGTCAAGAAAAGTCAAGAGGTTGAAAGTTTGAATGTCTCATGGACACAATTCAATTTATTATATAAAGTTAACTTTGCAAAGTGTCAATTTGAATACAGTTCACATCATCTCAATAAAACCACTTCCATGTCCACATCATCAACTAGTGACAATCCTCACATTTACCAATACAATATAAAAATTTGTTTGATGCTGTTAACCTGACATCATATTTAGAGATGTTGACAATAATTCGAGCATGAAGGTAAACTCTGTTTTTGGTGTTCTATTCCAGGAACTGTTGCATTTTTTATTATTCGTTTAACAGTTTTAATAATCACAAAATTATATTTCCTTCATTATCTGACATTGTTCAATATAATTCGTGATGCATGATAGTATTGATCAAATTAGTTATTCAACTATATCTTTACGTTCATGGAACATCTCTAATAAAAAACCCCTCATGACATGAAACACAAAACTAAGAATGATATCCAAGACATAGAAAATATAGTTCAAGTTATCTTCAATCACTGTTGTAAACTTCTATGCCAACTCCAAGAAATTGAATATTTTGAATAACATTAAAAGCCTAGATATATGTAGACTCATTCGAATTTCATCTAATTTTCCATGTAGAATTTAGAAATAAGGTTGAATATAGAGTGATTCATTATAAAAATCGTTTGAGTGAGTTCAGATGGTAGCTGTGAATAATATTCATGTAGCTATGACGAAATTAATTTTTCTTATTGGATATTTTGTTATTCATGATGACGGTGATCTATAGATCAATATAAATACGCAAATTGTCAGTGTCAATATCATATTTTGATAAAGACTTCAAAAAAGTCCAAATGTCAAAATTTATCTTTCTCTTAAAAACTATTAAGAAAAAAGTAATAAACACTGACCATTTGCTTATTTATATTGATCTATAGATCACCTTCATCATAAATATCAAAATAAGGATAAAATCAACTTAGAAATTAGTTCTAATAAGAAAAATTTATCAGAATTTACAAAATAGAGCTAAAAATTTTACTTAAATTATTTAGATCTTTTTTATCATTTATAGCTTTTTAATTCTTATGAATGCGAATCATTTATAAAAATTCTCTTTTTCGTGTATAAGATTCCGTTTCAAGAATTTTTGAATCTTTATAATTGAAATTATGTTTTTTCGATATTCCATGGTTCATTGAAGCAGTTCTACTTTTTTTATCGTATTGATGACCTTTTAGTCTATTTTTCAAATACTGAGATGTTTGCCCTATGTAGACAGCGTCACAATAAGTACAAGGCATTTGATATATAAAATTACTTTTTTTTAATTTTTTGGTGTCTATGACTTATACTAATATCATATTTTTTCAAATAATTCGATAATTGTTGGAAAGTCCTTGTACATATGGTAAGGAAAAATGTTTTATGTTTCATTTCAGTTTTGTTTTTAATTGATTGTAGTATCTGTTCATCCTTGTCTTGAATATGTTATTTATCATTTCTTCCGTATAATTATTTTCTCTCGATGCAGTTTTTGCTTTTTGAATAGCTGAGCATCTAAATTCATGATCTGATAGTTGGATAGATCTATCAGTCAAACTTATTATCACTGATCTTTCTTGTGACATAGGATGACACGAATTGAAATTTAAATATCTTGAGGACCTAGTTGGTTCCGTATATCATTCTGTTCTCAGTTATTGTTAATTTTTTATAATGTGATATCAAGAAAATTGATTCTATTATTCTGCTCAGCCTCGATTGTGAATTGAAGTTTCTCACGATAAGAATTGAATTTTTTACTTATGTTTCCAATTTGATTGTTTGGTACAGCAGTAATGCAATCATCTTCATATCGGAAAAAGAATGGAATATTTATATTAAGTTTGCTTAGAACCTTTTCCTCAAGATCTTCCATTACCAATTGTGCTATTCTACACTTGAAATGGAAGCTCTCATAGCACAAGCATCAATTTGTTTGTATATTTCATTTCCATATTTGAAATATATTGTTGTAAGTGTGAGTTCTATAGCTTTTATAAATTTATTTTGAGGTATTTCTGATAATTTTGTAATTTTGTCCAATTTTTCAATTTTTTTGTGACTCATCCTGTATATAGTAGGATCGTATGAGTCACATAGCGGCTTTGCTTTGTCATTGTTTATAGCACTGAACGATCGAAGCATGTTCTGCATCTTTTATATATTTACAACTTAAAAAAATAAATTTTAATTATGGCAAATACTGATTTTTGTCATTTCCTAATTTATAACAATTAATGTTAATAGTGTACAACAAATAGTGGACATCAATTTGATACTGTTAATAATTAACATCAATGTGCATGTTTACATGTAGTACTCAAAGGCTTCGGTTAACTGGGATGTTTGTTGGTAAATTGATTACTCAATATTCAATTAAAGATAATTGCAACTAATTTTTCATATGCAATTCAAAACTAATGAATTTCATATTAATTGATAATTTATTTAAATTGAGTTTCATTGAAAAAACCTTGAAAGTCTCCAGCATGCGTAAGGTGGAATTTTTGAAGTGTGGCTCTTTAGACAGATTCTTAAAATACCATGGACTGATCGGGTGACCAACGAAAAGGTGCTAAGACGAATGAAAAGAGAACTATTAATCATTGTAAAGAGAAGGAAGGCTTCCTACTTGTCCCACATTTTTAGAAATAAAAAATGTGCCTTGTTACAGCTGATCATGGAAGGGAAGATAGAAGGCAGGCGCGGCCTGTGTAGAAAAAGATTTTCATGAAAAACCTTCGAGATTGGTTCCATGTACGTGATGTCGTAAATCTAATAAGCATAGCTGAAGATCGTGAAGAATTCCAAGGGATGATTGCCAACCTTCATTAATGAATGAAGCAGAAACTGGAAGAAGAATAAAAATCCCACATCTTAAAGCGGCTCTGATTTCGTATTAAATAAGAATTATGAGTAAGAACCTAGCTTTTTAAAAAGTTAATTTTTGAAAAACTGGGCTTTTTGATATGAGTGGTGATCTAATTGCTTCCCCTTTGATATATTGAAGTGAAAACAATTATTTATGTGGGAGATTCACTTTACAATATCTATATGGATTGTGTCGAAGAACGCGCGGTGATTGAATATTTGCGTTCAAAAGAGTTAACCCCAACATAAATTGATTTGCTAGATACATTGGGAGAATCACAAATTTGATATCCCATAGCGAAAATATGGTTTTATGCCTCAAAATATTGATTTCACGTCTCGTTTGATTTAAAATTAGTTTCTTTTATAATTCTTTGAAAACAGAGGAAAATTGGACGGTTCGACTTTGTTTAGTATTTATCAAAATAAATTATAGAGAATGGGTTTTGTGAGTGTGAATGTGGCGGAGAGTCCTGTATTGAAGAACATGCAAGAATATCGATGAGTTACAAAGATAGTAGAAGCCACTAGTAAATACTAATAAACAGAATATCGTATTCAATTTTTTTGGATGGAAGTGCCAAATTTAATAACATTTCCCAGTTAGCTATCGTTGCCTGGCGCTTTGACAATCACCGTTTGTATGAAGAACTGATCTATCTGCTTACATTCAAGGAAACGACAACAGTAGAAGATAGCTATCAGAATTCGTCCATCATCTAGAGAAACGGGAACTAGACTAAGATGTTTCAGTGTAATTAGAGATTCTTATCCCTTCTCACTACCCGCATTGGTCGACTAATTTTGAATTTTCATCGCATAATTCATCAAAAAAGTTCTTGTGCCAGTGAAAAATCCGTGGTGGATAGATACTGTTGTAAAAGTTGTTAACTATAATGTTGATCGTTTATCATTGACTCTCATAATGTTATTTATAGTCAAAATGGAAAGTGCGTATGCAGATATTCAATTTACAGCAAACATTTCTAGATTTGTATGATCCTTGAAAGTATTTTAAAATGAAAATAGAGGTGCATATTCGCGACCTAACCTTCATTCATATGAATATTTTCAAATCTAATAACATACTCGCCCAACCTTATAACAATATATAGAATATATAGAAATATATAGAAAGAGGAAATATTCAGAAAGAATGTGCTGAAAGAATTCAAGATTTTGATGAAATTCTGATAAACATGGTCACATTCTTGAAAAAACCAGACTTGGATTTCACCAGCAATACATTCAGGACTTCTTTTGCAAGGATAGAAATTCAATATTTTGGGCTGCAGCATATTGAATTTGAATACTGCTAGTAACGGAAGGCAAAAATTGTGGAACTGAAAAGCTAAATACTGAGTTGTTGGGTTAGTTTACCAAATAAATTGGTTTGTCTGAAAAATACAGCATTTCCCTCATAGGAAAATAATTTCAAATCTGGCTAATAACAGAAAATTCAGAGGAATTTGTTGTTTGGAAGTAAACAGACAGTAATTAGAAATAGAAAAGTTTCACAAGGAACACAGGGTAAGGATTTAATTGAAAATTTTTCAAATTTCTTAAAAAAATGTTGCTCTATTTTAAAACATTCATGTTGTTCAACAGTAAATCTGTTTTATGATCTCTTTTTGATCGAAGGTTTTGGAAATATTATCAATTTTCACGATATTGCATATTATTAATTTGTGAAAATTCCAATTTCTCATAGCCACCCTTTGACTTTGTTCAAAATTGTACATAGGCGAAATTTTGTTAAAATTCGGTGTTTTGACTGTGTAAAAACGTTTATGTTTGAACTGATGTGTGAGAGTGATTCATCTTCTTTAATTGGTTTCATTGATTTTTTGATCACTTCTGGCAAAAGAATGCTAGTGTGAAATTCAAAATTGATAATTGCACGTTACTTTAATAGAACAATGGCGACAGGTCCAGTTATTACCAAAAAACAGGCGGCCATTTGCTTCGAAGTGCTTTGTGCGCTAACAACTTTCATTGGACTTGATCTTGAAAGACTCATACAGTAGATTGCTGTTAAACTTCGGGTTTATTTGTATAAATCCATAATTTGTCACCTATTACAAACTTGACATTTTTGAAGTACCGCGATTGAATTTCTTCAGCATTGCTTTGCACTAATCGGTACTAGCTTTTTTGAGTGATTGTCGAATTATGCTATATCCAATGAGAATGGATCTTTTTGACAGCCAAATGTTCCTGAAATATTAAGTGTATACGAGTGGAGTTAATGCTCAAGTATGCCACAATCTGAGGTATGTCACATGATGATATTTCAAAATTAGTTTAAGCAGAGCTTCGATGTTTTTCGGCACAACAGACGATTCTGAATGACCTTTACAAATTTCATCCTGTAGCTGAGTCCGGCCATGAAAGAGATTTAAATATAAGTGAAATAAGGTAGTTCGAGATGTGTTTCATCACTAAGAGTCGAAGCCAGTTGATCAGCACAATGCTGTTGGTTCAATCCACGTCCTAGTAAATCATCACACAAAAATGTTCGCAATTTACTTCAATTTATTGGCAAAGACGAATGTTTCAAGTATCTGTAAACAACTCAAATAGCACAATCATAACAACATTTGTTTATCATTAAAAATTGTAAAAATATGTCAGATTTGACATATTCACTTAATTTAAGTACCAACCCTCGTATAATTAGACCCAGCTCAGTATTTGTATGATATATTTAAATATTAGATCCACGTTGTCCTTATATCCAAAAATTTCAGCATCAAATCAAAAGATTATGGAATTCAATTGATATGTAATCTTTGAAAATATGTTACTTTTGTTACTTGTTGACAGGCTATCATGAATTTAGAGTGCACCCTGTATACTTGTAATCGATTTATGTAGTTCATTGGGCACAAATTTGATTGATAATTTTCTTCTAAGAAATCGGGATATTAGCAGGTTATGTTAGTTTATGAACATATTATATTGTATCTTGTTTTTACAGTCACAATCATATTACATTAACTGAAAATTCTGTATATGAGTGTTCATATTTCAATATTTTGAAATGGAGCAAACTTGTTTTTCATCGTATTTGTATATTCCACTCGTGTCATTTTCCGACTTGTCAATGGTTAAATGATGAATGTTATTATTAAATTCTGAGCTGTTATAGTTTCAACCTTTGACAAATATGTCTCTGAAAAAGTACGCCAAGAAGAAACGAAACTCCTTTGTTTTCATATCTCGTAATTTATTACAAGTATTATTTATGGTTTGTTTATTAAAACCATAAGTCACTCACAATGTGAATATTATTACTTGCCATGGCCGATATTGCATCGTTTTTTTCCCCACGCTTAAAATTAATGTAGTGAGATGTTTCATTTTACACTACGAACTGAGACAAGAATGAAGTGCAGGAAATAAATATGAATTTTTGTTCATTTTCATATGTAGAATGTTATCCGAAACTTGATGAATTCTGATAAATTATATAACATAACAACTATGAATATGCGGTTTCTGACTGTTATTTTATTATGATAGTTGAGCTACAGTGAAGGATTTTATGATAAATATAGACAGAGAAATGAAGGGAATAAAGAAATCATATACCATGACATATTATGGAGATTTCTCAGAATATATTTACACATTTAGTCTATGTTCAGAATCTACCACTCATCGAAGTGAAAATTCTCCACATATTGAAACAAGTATATTGTATAATAAGTGTTGAGAATGGAAGATTTTACAAAAGTTTGTAGAAGTGAGCCAAGAACCGTAGGCGAGTATCTTAAGCGAGCGTCTGTAATTGAATTTTCAACTCGTGCTATAGGTGATATTTTTCCGACATTCACAGAAAAAGGCAGTTAATATTTATTCTTTTAATTGAAGTTTATGGTAAACTTTCTCTAGTTTTGAAAATAAACTGGTGTTTACAAACGTTTGTTGACCATTTTATGATCTTCAGTTGATACCAAATTTTGAATTTCATGAGTGCCACACTGACACTTATTTTTAGGAGCTGCAAGTGTAGATTCACAAAATGGCTGCAGTTGGCTTGGGGAAAATAAAAATGAGTGGATTCTACAGCTTCTACAATATTTTTATAGCCGTGATCCTCAAAGGGGTCCAAGTGGACTACCAGGGATCCACGAGAGACTCGAAGGGGGTCCGCGCTGGGCGTTACAAAAAACGGGGGTCCACATTCGTAAGCGGGGGTGTATGAAAATTTATTTGGTTCCCTAAGTGAAGAACTAAAATGTTAATTTCACTTCTACTATCAATATAGGCGGCTAATATTTTGAGAAGCTCAGCTACTGTTACTTGTGAAAAGTTGCATATTCCATATTCAATACAACGCGTTGAGACCTGCTGTTGCTGTGCTGTTGCTCGTCCCGTCTGCAACAGTTCTTCAGACGTGCAAATTAGTATATTTCTCTTAATATCAATTGCAGATTACATTTATGCGAAGAATAATCAATGTTTCATAAATACGCACGGTACTCACACCAAATTAAGAAATGGAAAATAATGTTTACTCCCCGTATCAAATTCGGTAAACATCTAACAAACTATCAGTTCATGTGGACTCTCAATCTACTCTGTTTACCAATGAAAACATAGAATCGCAAACATGGGTTTCTATAGGCCGAAGCCGTATGTACACAATTTCTTCGGAATATTCCTGCCAGAAAGTATGCGATCAGCATGACATGAGTTGGTGAGATTAATTTAAGTCATGAGTTTCTTTAAATAAATAGGCATGTGGCGTTCTTTGAAACAGGGGCGGATGAAGACAATAAAATCGCACAGTGTAGTGAGAATGAAGACAGGTATGAATTTAATAATAAAGATTTGGATAGACAAACCCAGCAAGTTAAATATATTCGAATATATGAAATAGAAACATATTCAGCAATCTTAATAAGAATTGCTTCATTAACTAGAGTAAATAAATTTTTCATTTATCGAGTAGTTACGAAAGGGGTTGGGGTGGATCATTCACAGAACCGAAAACATGTAAAGAAAAACCGAAATCAGTTGATTCAAAACTACTCAATATTTGATATGTTTGACAATTTATAGTTTATATAAAGGGAACAAGGTTATGACATTAGAAGTACTACAGCAGAAGGTAGCAGATTATCCAGAATACAATTTTACCAGTCTAGAAACATCGCGCCAAATTTTGTCAGCGAAAAACTAAATAAATGGATGGCAATAATCCAATCTCCAAGGATCGTTTAATGCTGCCAAGATTTATTCATTATAATAGTACACGCTGGCCGCAAAGACGGTTTCATGCCTAATGCTTTGTTAATATCTGCTAAAAAAATTAAAAACTGTGCTGCTGATTATCATGAAGATACGAAAATTATTTAAAAAGTGGTTCGATGAACAGTATTTACCTAACATTTCACCACAATCAGTAATTGTTATGGACTACGCATCCTACTACTCACGGCAACTCCTTAAAATAACAAATAGCATTTATTTAAAAGTCCTAACAAACAAATAATTGCTTGCTGTTACTAAAGGTCTAGAGTGAGAGGAGATTTATTACTTTGGTAAGGTGTGCAAAGAACGGAGTCATACTCTTCTCAGATTACCTCCTTGCTATTACATATTGAAAAAACTGTGTTGAACATGTTAGCAAAGAAGAAGATGCGTATTAGGTTTTCCAGAAAAAACCGAATGGGGTACAAAAAGGCCTCAGTTCACTTCTGATACCCTGTTCAAACCAAACTCTCTTACAGGCAAATAGATTTCACTCGTCCATTTACGTTTTCTAATTTACTATTCAGTTGTAGCATGTTAAAGAGTTAAAATAATGATTTTTTCCAAGTATATTTATTTATAATGATTCGATTGCTTTCTAACGAACACTTTCTTGCATAAGGTATACATATTTTCAAAAGTATTTTGAAAATAATTAATTTATAAAATGATGTATCTCCATCTATGGTAGATTAAATAAAATTGTCGGCAAGGGTTTTTACAATCTGCAATTGATATTGGAAGAACTATACGACTTGTGGTGTATGTACCTCTAGTCTTGCATGAATTTGTTTGATTCTTCAACAATATAATTATACGAATGTCAAGGATAAATGATACTCATTTATTTCTGGAACTTCATAAAGAAAAGTGCATCTATACGAGTGTTGGCAGTGACGGCATTTGTTTCCAGAGTTTCGAAAATAAAGTGAATCGATATTAGTGATTACCATTATCGGAAAACTAAGTACCTACCTGCTTATTTTCGAGCTTAGCACAAATGAGGAGCTGAAAGTGACATTTAAATGAAGGTATCAAAAATTTGGTCTATAAATAGAAATATCCGTAAAATATCCTGGACTGTGGGGAATTGTGCAAAGTGTCTGATTGCAATTTCCTTTCCATATTTTGTCGAAGAAAGTTCAGATGCAGCTACAAATTTTCTAACAAAAAGAGATTTGCGGTTATTCCTTACAAAACTCGAGCCAAATTTGCTGACAATCCATCAAGTACATACCTCTCCTTGAAATTATATAAATTTCTTTACCATTGTAGAAGTTACTTTATGCTATAAGTATTGAATTCAGATTTCATTATTACCATAATAATTGATAGTGTAACCATTTATATATTTTAATGAGTCCAACAACACAAGAAAATAGACTATATTTCTCTTTACCACTCCGGAATGTTTTCTAACTAAAATTTGTGAGAATTGATTGCCTATTGGGAGTGAGTCACTGTAGATTTCAAGAAAGTTAAGTTGGATGGAGTTATACTTTGAATTTTTAATATACACTCACAGCATAATCAATTAAGGTTTAATTGAAAATTTGTTTCGTTCATTTATTTATCGGATAATTAACCGTATCAAGCAATAAACTATAACCCTTTCTTTCTTACAAAAACTGTTGATAAAATCGTCTAAATTTACATTTTACACTCAACGATTGTAAAATTATACCTAATATCAATAACTTTCAGCAGTTTTCAAAGAAAATTACTCAAATTGTACGAAAATTTGAATTGGTACTCTTCATATAATTGGTAGAACAACGGTAATTTTACGAAGTCAACATTTTAGGTCTTACGATTGTGGAACATTTTTTGTCACGGCCAATGTTGACCCATGTCGAGTCTCCCGTGGACCCTTGGTAATACACCTGGACTAGTTTCGGAATCATGGGTGTGGTTGAAATAGCAAAAGAAAATATAATGTTGCAGTTACAATCTTATTTCTGCGAACATAATTCTTCGTAAGTAGCAATAGAATATTTGAACCTCAAGATGTTCATTACTTATTACGTGTATCCATGCAAAAAAATTGATCGAAGATTTAGCAAAAAATTTGACAATCGATTCATATGAAATGTAATAAATTTGTATGACGCTAATAACTGAAATATATAGAAATATTTTATTTTGCAGATATATAATTCCATATAAAATTTTTTGTTGGTATATTTGTATCCTAATCTAAAATTCAGTATAAAATTTTTATATGGATATTGAATATTGTCAATTTACAATTTTCTAAAAAAGTAATTTTTGTTTCCATAGTAGAGATATATAACATTGGCTAGTTCATTAAAGTTCGCTTATTTACATTTTATAATATGAATAGATCTCGAATTCAATGTTCTTCGTTGTGTTTATACTAAAATCTAGTATAATTTTTGAGTTTATTCTTCTTTCTGCTTCATAATTCTGCATGACTTCTGTGATAAATAAAAGTGTGCTATCATGTATCTTCGAACATCTATAATTTTTTAGAGGTTCTGTATTTTCTGTGAAATCATCTAATGCAAGTCGGCAAAATTATATCAATTAATATCCTTCTGCATTTTTCATTTTTCCATAAATTAAAAAATGCTGATTCACTTATTCGAATTCGTGCCTGAACGTTGAAAATGAATCCATTTTACGTATAATTGTGTTTTATTAAACTCATTAATCTGATTTTTATCTGATTTTCCTGAATTTTTATGACACGCCACATAACTATCCTGGAGGTCAAATCCTTTTGTTTGCCTTTGCTATGAAATTGATTTTTTTATTAGTGCTTTAACACAGGCAGTAGGAAAAAATTAATGCAAGGACGATGTGATTTCCTGTTCAACAGAAATGTGACTAGAGAAAATAGTTTTGTCGTGTTAATGCTCATTTATATGTAAAGTTATATATATTTTCTCGAAGCTCTTCTTTCAATATAATTTCGGTTTTTAGTAATCTGTTTGTATAATCGAATGCATAAGAATATGAATCCAATTCGCTATCAACTATGAAAATTATCTTATCCTCGATCAATCGCGGGTTTTTAAGAAAGATGAGCACTCGCGAGTATTCAAAGCTACTATTATTGAAGTTAGGGAATATCCGTGAATCTCCGCTTCTTTTAACTAGAGTATGGAATTTAAGATGAACGGTATTCATTTTCCATAATAAGAAAGTGAGTCAGTATAAGAAAAGTATTGTGTATCTGCTTTTTTTGTAGATAACACACTTTCAGGTTTTGACTTGAGAATACTGACATATTTTTGACAGCTCAAGGTGGCTCATATTTTCATTCAAAGTAATCATACTCAAACCCCTAGATTTCGAAAACTCTTTTTGCGCGATGTGATAATTTTAACAACATATAAGCTAATACCAGAAATATTTAAATTTTGGAGAAATCTCATATTCCAGCATTAGAAAAAAAGAAATATTAGAGATGTCACACATTTGCTTTTTCTGACGATGCTTATACACGGGTAATATTTTCAATACAGCATGGCTGCAATAGAGTAGTCGGCAACATTGCCAACTATAGGAGCCAGACTATGCATTATAGGCCAAACATGCTTAGTACCGTCGATGTATTATCATCTGTTGCACACAGGTTATCGGAAGATGACTTGATGAGTGGAAATACACTCAAAAACTACATTGTTTTGACTAGCTCTTGGTTATTTACTTTATTAATGAAATATATTAATGCTCTGAGTTGTGAAAACCAGAATGTATAGAAAGAAATGTGGAAGATCGAGAGTTGCAAACTCATTTTCAGACTCAAATTATTTGTTTCACGTCTTCATGATTAAGGTTGGCCAATTAAAAATATTTTCCGAAAATAGAGTGGCAGAAATTCAAACCATCACAGGTAAATTTGAATGGCATCAAATTCCTTCAAATGAAAATAATTTTGATTAGTTAACCAGATTTATTCACCCATTAGATAGTTTAAGTTCATCGCTATGGTAGACAGGTCTAGACTGGCGGTAAAAATGAAAATTTATGGCTAATAAACAAGCTAGAAAATACGAATCTTCTCAAGCGCAGGTCAACTGCACCCGTAAATGGATGAATTTCTACTGGGTCAAACATGTTATTGAATAAATAATTTTGCCTGTCCAAGATTCGTCGTCAGACCGCATATATATTAAGATTTGAAATTAACTGTATGCTAAAGGCTTCTTGAAGGTAATTGTGTCAAACCAGTCCTTTAGCCATGAAATGAATTGAGAACGCCACATTCGTATTAATTAAGCTCACTCAAGCTATTTCATTCGCTAATGACTATTATTTGCCGAAGAGGAAATTATGGGTAGTTAATTGTATGCTAAAACGTTTAAATCCATTTATTTACGAGTACGGTATTATACAAGTAGGAGGGCATTTCAAAAATTCACGCGTTTGACATGAATTATCCCATCGTCTTGTGTCCAAAGAGTAAACTGACGAAGGTTATATTTGAATTTGAGCACCTTCGATTATTATAAGCTTGTCCGCAACATCTATTATCGTCAATTAGAGGAAAGTATTGACTATTAGAAAGCCATAACCTGGCCAGGTCAGTTATAAATAATTGCGTGAAATGCTTTAGATTTAATGCTTTTACATTACTCCTATAATGGGTGACTTACTTCGAGAGAGAGATTAACTCCAGGAAAATTTTTTGGAAGTGGTAGGTGTAGATTATACAGGTCCGTTATACATTAAAGACAAAAAGTGTCGAGGTAAAAAACTGGTGAAATGTTATGTTATTTTATTTGTATGTTCCATCACCAAGGCTATCCACCTCGAATTAGTTACCGATATGCTTACTGAGTAATCTATTCTCACTTCGCGCATGTATTCGGACAACGGATCGTGTTTAAGCTGGGGGGCTAAGGTTTATTTTTCACACACTCCACTCTTTTCACTTTGGTGGAATATGGGAGGCTTTTAAAAAAGGTTGCGGGAAACGCCAGTAGAAGAAATGTACACATTGCTTGTCGAAATCGAATTAACTTCCGACCTCACTATCCACTATCTTCTAGTTCTGAAGATTTAACTATTTTGACTCCTACTTATTCCATCGTCGGAAAATCACTTATAGATCTACCAGATATTTATATTACAAATATCCAAGACAACTTCAAATGGTTGTGCGGGTTGTGGACTCAAAATAAAACTATCCAGGAGTTTTCAAAAATGCCAACGTTTAGATATTTTATTTGATCATATCAAGGCTAAAAATACATGGTACAAAATAACTGAAACGTTGATGAAGATGATAAATTAATAATTGTGAATTTAGTGAAACTGTAATAAATATTTATACATGCATATATAAATGAACCGGACAAACTGCATCTAAACAAACTATAAAACATTTATATATACATGTATACATATTTATACTTTTACACTATCTAATTATTGTTTTAAGTCTAATTTCAAAATTTTGTGTTTACTTGTTTATATCCATAAACGTATAAGTTATTATGTATAGTTGTTGGAAATTATGAAAACTTATATAAAAACCCATGCCGGATTACATTGAGAAAATTCTAGAAGGTTATTTTAATAAAACGTAATAGCATTAAATATCGTAAGCACATTGTCAGCATTTATTTTATTATGAATTTGAACAGTTGTAAACAACTTTTTAATGAATATATGTATTGTTCTTGAATAGTGATTCAGGTATTAAGAGATAATATGGCGGAGTGATGATTCTGTAGATGAAAGAAGAACAAATGAACAAAACAGCAATAATAAATTCCAGTGATCGTCTGAACCAATTTATTTCCACACTAGACTATTACCAATATTATAATGCAGTTGACAGGTTTACATTCAAGTGAAATGTGAAATTTGTTGTTTAATGAAGAGGTGTTTATAAAAATATCAAGTTGGACCAACTTGAGAATTGAAAAAGAAGTGAAATGAAATTGTCAAAACATGTTTTAATAGGAGAGATGAAGAACTGCATTCGGCCCACACAAATAGTTTTTAGACTGGCAGAACTCAAAACAAACCGAAACGTGACACCCGATAATTGGTTTATGTTGATTGAAGCTACTGAGCAATTCGAAACAATAGCCTGACTTGAAATAGCGTAGCAATTGCTACAGAAAACAAGAAGAGATTTTTGTCTTGAAAAACTGTTGAAACTGTTTGTTTTTTCGAAAGAGAGGAATAAAAAATTTCAACTACAACACTCCTTTCCATATCAAAATATAAAATAATACTAAATATACGAAGCCACAAAATATAACTGGACTAAATTTTCTAAACCATTCTTCAAACTAAGTAATTCCAATATTATCCTGAAGTAAGTGTTTCTTCAAACGTTCAGCGTTTAATTTTACTAGTGGGAAATGTTGTGTGCCAACTATCTCTAAATTCATTAATTCACTACCCCACGCGCCTTATGTGTATGATATTGAATTAATGGAGCAAGAATGAGGCACATTCTTCTTTATTTCAATGTTCGCTTAATTAAAGCTGACTTTGTAACAAATGATGAAATTTGGAGTTAACATTTTGAATGACGACATTACACACTCGATCAAAATATTTAAACCCTTACAATACAAAACATTTGATTCCTTGCTTCATTCTCCGATTCATAATAAGAAATTCAACAATAGAACAGATCTAAGTGCAATCAGAGCTTACATTTGAAAGAAAATTTATTCATAATGAATCAAAAACTGTATTATCAGTGAAAATTGGAAAGAAAAATCTACATAATTAAAGGCAAAAAGTATTGAAAATTTCCGCGGTTTTAATCAGCTCAATCGCTGCGATCAAAATACACTCCTTGAACAAGATACTATTCACATACAAGTTGTATGTAATTCAATGTTTCAATATCCCCTAACTTCCCCAACATACCCTCAGAGATGTTTATGACAAATGTTTTTTCCAATATTTGAAAAAAAACGTATAAAAGCTACACAACGTAAATCTCCACGTGTCGATACAGATCCCTTAAACCCTAGGGCTATACAAGTTAACATTATTACGAAAGCTGAGTGTGTGAAAGATTCTATTCAAATATAAAACTTCTCTCGATTGAATTATATTGAGAAATACTTCGATCCAGGGTAGATTCTAGCACGGAAACATATCTATACAATTCTTTCGGAATTAATTCTCATTATGAAGAACATGATTCTCGAGAAGGCTAACCTATAGATTAAATGAAAACCTATGAGGGTATATGGTCCTGTAAACCAGCTTACTAAGAAGAGAAATCATAGAATTTGTGGTTCATCTAACATGATATAAAATAGACACCGACCCTAGTTCGACACAGAAAATTGGGTAGCACAGTACTGTTCGTTGCTATTTGAATTGAAAAGAGCTAACACCAGGTTTATATATTTTAATTTGGAACTTTTTCATGAACTTGTTATCATACCATCATAAGTAATAAATCCGGTTCAAAACTACAGAAAGCACCCATTTTTCAATATGACTCCGTTATTTCATCAATAAGGGTCAGAATAATGATTTTTGAGCTATCCACTATAGAAACATTTGTAAAAAGTAATAAATGGAAATATCTACCCAGCAAGTGGAAATTTGAGGCTAGGAAACAGGATTGAGTGACTATGTTCTAGATCTGGCAGCTGAACCAGTTGAACCAGTTCGAAATGCAGTTCGTGAATGTCGATCACCGAAATGCGAGAAAGTGTGTTATTCTGACTGAAGGGCATTTTCTTTTTTTTTTTTTTCTTCTTGCAAATAGTCGATAAACGGAATCTTATGGTATACAAAAAAAAAACGGACATCATGAATTTGTATGTGGAATGTGAAATATAAAAGTGGATTCATTTTGCTTCTACCACATTAATAAGGCCCAAAAAGAAATCATAACTTTCTTGATGATATCGCTAGTTCTTGTAGTTTTTGACCAAACTAAACTATCGTCAGTCAAGCTGATACGGTCACGTTTGCAATCAGTTTTGTTCATTTCCATAAAAATTTTCACAATGACTCAATATGATTGTCAAACTGAAACTGAACACCCGAAATGGCTAAATCACTCAAAGCATACGCAAATATATTTTCCAGCTCATATTGATAAATGCTGACATTTTCAGGTCAGGCACTTTTCATACCAGCCTCGTATCCGCATATATAGAATATACGAAATTATATTTGAAATATCAGGAAGTTTTTCGTCTAGGAAATCTTTTAGAACCAGTTCGATTCCGAAGCTATTTTTGAGCAGATGCTGATTAACATGCTTATCTTCACAGTGGAAACATCAAAATAAACTTCGAGGATTGAATTCATTGAAGAAATAACAATGATAACTCCTAGGTAGAAAGTTCTAATTTAAAAATATCCATCAAGGTTGTAGCTAATATGTTATTTAATGGTTATCCATAAGGATGTTCATATAAATAACATCATTCTACCCACTTGTCAAGAACCGAAGATATACAGAGGTTTGATGATTTTGACCTATTGTCCAAATCAGTTTCATCAGAGCTGATGATTTTTACCTGAATATCCGGAATATTCAATTACAAATAATGTTTTATTTTATCGCCAACTTGTTGTACACTTCTCTCATACTTCTAATTGTCCATTTATTGTTGAATTTCGCAATTATAAGGGTTAAAATATGAACACCAGTCTGACCCTCACAATTATAGTCGAACAAGAGCCGCATTAGAACCATCATTGTTCTTATTAAAAACCGGAACAACAACATATCATAATATTCATTTCCCTTTCATGTTACATCTACGTAGCCCGAATAAGCAATGACATGATGAAAAGGGAATAAATGAATTTATACAGACGTGAATGTATATATCACGTATATGTATAATACAGCTCATCCCTAATCCCTTAAAGGGGCGCCTACATTTGAGTTCCGAGAAACACTTCATCACATTTTAATCGTCATAATAAAATAAATAATACAATAACATGCATTTTCAATGACTTGTAACCTCACGGCCTACGAGCTTAAGATCTCGAATTTTCGCAACATATGGTCCACTCGGACCGTCCACAAGTTTGACATATCGTCATTCTTTAATTAATGAAACTACTCGTAACCTTGTGTTTTTTCCATAGCGTTATCTATGTGAGCTGATTTCAATTTGAAAACAGTTTTATCAGCATTTTTTACGAGTAAGAAACAAAATTTCACAGCTGCCCACTAACAAAACAAAAACAAAGTAGTGGCGGTAAAAAAATTATTACAGACTAACTGAAAATAAAACGGTGAAAAATTTGACCCAGAACTCTTTTTCTTTTGGACACTTTTTGATCAAATTTTGATACTTTTGTCAAGAATTTTATTCATAATTCGGCCAAAATTTTTTTTTCTAATGTATACAATGCCAAAACTGGTAATTTTGATGCCAGACATTGTGAAACCATAAGAATGAATTAATAACAATCGATATTCAAAATTGGAGCACCTGGTATCTCGGAAACGATAAAAATTTGGACAATTCGATATTCTTAATGAATCTTAAATTGTAATGTGATGATTGGTTATCTATATATTGATTATTTATAATATAACTATAACTTTTTTTCTGTCGGAGGGATATCCTCATGGACACCCGACGACCTTTCTGCCCCCTTAGTCGGGTAGTATCGGACTCTTACCGACTAAAATCCCCCTGGATCTCTACGCACTTCGCACCGGAATCCGCTTTCGCATTTCTTCAGTGCGGAGGCTGTTTGTGGCGTATATTTATCTGCCCATTCAACTTTCCTCTCTTTCTTTAGTTTCTTTGTAGATTTATTCTTCTCTCTTCTTCTGTTATTGCCAGACACTCATTCGGGTTTTCTCCCATCACAAGGGAGGGGCACAAGAGCAACGTATGCTCCGCATCGTTCACCTCGCTGCAGTTACCGCACTTGTCTGAGTCTGTCCTGTTTCTTTCAAAGAGATATTTTCTAAAACAGCTGCGTCCAGATAAAGCTTGTGTTATGAAGTAGTCCAATTCGCCATATTGTCTTTCTATCCAGTTTCGTATATCGGGTATAAGTCTGTGTGTCCATCGTCCTGTCGTTCCAGTGTTCCATAAGTTGGTCTCTGGCATCTTCAGGAATTGTACCCAGATATAACAGAATTCTTTGTGTGACTTTGAGTTTTTGCTTCAGTTTTTGGTTTTTAACTACTGGATACCAAATCGGCGCTGCGTAAGGCATTTGCGAGTTCACAACACACGTTAGGGTTCTTCTCTTCGACGTTCTTGGTCTTCCGAGATTAAGTAGGAGCCTTGCTAAAGCCAACTTTTTGCACTATCTTGTTTGTGTACGTCGCAAACATTAGTTTTGACTCTAACCATACTCCTAAGTATTTCACAGCCTTACTTGGTCTGATGTCTTCGACTTTGAACTGAATGGTAGCACCTTCCTTTTGGTAGTTAAACTGCTTCTGTCTTCTCTGGTGATAGTTTCATCCTCCTTTCGTTCATCCATTTAGCCACTCTTAATAAAGCTGTGTCTGCTCTGGTCATCAAAAGATTTTCTCCCTTGGCGACTACGATCATTGCACATCGTCAATATAACTATAACTACGGATAGCTCTATTCACTTAGTCGGCCGCATAAGTGACTCAGTTTCTCTTTGAGTTCGGGCATGGTAAATAATTATACTATATATCAACTATATTTGATTAATAGATTTATATTTTACTCATTGTTACGAATTATTTGCCCAAATTTAGAAAAATATTATAAGTATTACTATTTTTAACTAAATTATTAAGATATAAGAGTTACATATTTTCCGGATGCCTTAAGTATTCACTAACCTTCAGATTATATTCGATTCCACACGTGGGATTTGTAAATTTTTAGTTTCTCCTTCCCATAAAACAACAAAAAGATAACTTATCTGCTAATAGTTCACTTATACAATCACATAATTAGTCCATATTCTAAATGTTCATTTAACAGGTAATTTATAATATCAATAGGCTTGTTTCCACTAAGAATAAATCGGATGTATTTATAAACCGGATGGATTTGAGTTTCTAATGATTAACCATGATAATTAGTAAATAAAAAAACAACTTGTCTACAAAAATAATAGAAGATTAATGATGTTTTTGGAAAATGAAATGGACAAAATGAGGCGTTAAATCACGTGACATGAAACACCAATCAGAAAAGCGTGAAGTCATACCTCGCGAAACGCTATGTTGTAGCTGTAATTTTCGTAAAAATTGACCATGTTATTTCGTGTTTTCATCAATTATTGATAAATTAATAAAGTTCGTTTTGAGTTTAATCTCGGACGACAGGTATAATTTGTCATGGAATCAAGATTTAACAAAGCAAACTGCAGTAATTTGCCCAAAATTGACGTATGCTTGACAAATTTTTTGCAATGAACACCTACTTTTGTTCATCGGAAGTTCGCAGTGCTAAAACTTATATGTAAGTATTATGTGAAAAACAAACAAAGTCTTATTTAATTAGCCTAATCAGTCAGAGAGTCGTATTTACTTACTATGGAATGAATATACTTTTGAGGTTAGCGAATACAAAGTTTCAATAACTTTAACTTAATTGACATTTTATATGTTATGTGTGGTATATTATGGTAGATTTTGTACATTTATAAATAGATACATCAAGAATTGTTTAATACATCAAAATGATCTTGACAGAAATAATTTGTGGAATTAGTTGATAAAGTAAGAGCATCTTATCTCCTTGTCATTTTTAAACACTTTTTTCGTATTTCTCTATTGTTTGGAACATATATGAATAATTTGTTTGGCGTTTTTATCGTTGTACTTTCACATTGGGGCATTTATAATACGAGGAATTCATTACTTATTAAAAAACACAATTGACTGCCGTCAATCAAGACGCCATGACAGCTTTGGCCTTTTTCGGGGTGAATATTTCAAGTTTATTTCTAAAAACTCAAAATACTAGCGTATAAAACCTATTTTTCTTAAAATAATTATATTTTTGGGGTGAAATGGATGTTAAGCTATAGTTTTAAACTAATTTCCAAATTTTGTCAACTAGCCTATTAATTCATAGTCTGTGATTCTAGTGAATGTTATAATCAACTTCACTGTAAATTTACAACTTAAATTCCAAATTTAACAATACTAACCATTCTTATTAATAATTCTTCATATTACCCATAATCTCTTTTCAATAAACTAGATTGAATTATTTTCTTTGAAATTACAAATTGATGCCTTATTCTATAACAAATTGTTAAATTTCTGATAACTAGTTGAAGATATTTTATCGATATTTTGAAAATTATTTTTATTTTTCACGATTTTTCATCTTCTTCTTCTTCTTCTTCTTCTTACGTTAGGACTAGGTCCTGTATTTTCATCAAGGGTTTGCCAGGAGTAGTTGGGATGCTGAGGACCAGCTTTCATACCACTTTATAGGTGGTCGTCCAGGAGGTCGAGTTGTGTCTGGTTTCTTTTCCTTTGCAATTTTCTCTTCTGCGGCTCCTTGCCCATCTTACTACATCCTGAATATCGCACATGTTCCTTATTTTTTCATTTTTCTTCCGATCGAGTAACGTATGTCCTGTTATTGATCTCAGAGTCCGCATTTCTGTTGTTCTTAGGAGCCGTTTAGTGGTTGCGTTCTCCGTTCTAGTTTCTATTGCATATGTCATGACCGGCCTTACGCAAGTTTTATATATTCTAATTTTACATTTTGTGCTCATGTATTTATTTCGCCGAATTAAATCTCTAAGTTATCCTGATATTAATGCTGCCTTCGTTGTTTGTGCTGTTACTTCTTTCTTTAGATTTCTACCGCTTGTTATGTTTGTCCCTAGATATTTGAAGGACATCACTTGCTCTACACTGTGATCGTAGATCGCTAGTTTACATCTTCTCGGTTCTTTAGATATTGTCAGAGATTTTGTTTTTTTTTTTGTGGATATTTGTATGTTGTACGTGTTCGCTATTTGTTGGAATTTATATAGGAGCTTCTGTAGGTTATCTTCGTCTTCCGAGATGATTACTGCGTCATCAGCATAGCATATTATTTTTATCTCTTTGTCTTTCACGATTCATTGATTGAAATAATTCAATAATGGAATACTATTTACATATGGAAAATTTACCGTACTTCTCTGTTATTTGAATAATCTTATTATGAATACAGGTAAATATTTTTTATATAATATTCATCAACGGTTTTTTTATATAATAATATTTTTGATGTGCATAGTGATCGACCTATCGGCGTCGGCGTCGTATCCGTTTAAAAATTACCAACGTCAGATGTCCATTTAAAAGCAAATTAGACGTCTAGACTTGACACGTTAAACGTCACTAGTAAACTGTAAGGCTTGCTTGTTGGGCAGTCACCGATGACGTGGGACAAGAGATCGTACGAGATGCCTACAGCAAGTTAATGGCGTCATACATAACCTTGTATGATTGTAAGACGTATATCGGACTTATTTAAACAAAGCAGTTCACTATAAGAAGTCTATCGATGTATGTCTTGGATTGTATCATGTCAAGTACTTCCATCCTCTTTGTAGAGACTGTCTTGCTTGATTGCTCAACGATGTGATAGTTGAAGATTTAAATGGATGGATGTTAGGCCCACTGGTAGTTTTGATGATCCAAATCTGGAAAGCAAACTAGAACTAGGAGTAGATTACTATTATTACATGCTAGTGTATATGAACCAGTATGAGAAATTGTGTGATCAATACAAATTTTATTCTTTCATTTAATTTAGTTGGAATCATTGGAAGCTAATATACATTTCAAAAATTCAAATTTTTACCAATATTGTGAATTGATTAGAGGAGTATGAAGTGAATGCTACCTAAGTTAGTTGATGAAGTCTGTGAATAGACGGTTTCGCTTGATCTCGTGAGCATACATCATTTTTATTTGAATTTGTCACTATAGATGTTCTGCTGATGTTCTGGTGTATTTAACAAAAATGTTTAAGTCTCTATAGTCACAATTTCGTCAATCATTCGATAAATAAAGTAAACATCAGATTACGAGAAATTCGTAGCATTTTTGACACTTTGTCGATCTTTGATTCAGATAAAAAAGTCACATTTATAGTAATTGCGACACGCTGCAATACATGAGAATGAACATCGAATGTAAATGGTAAGGGGGGTTGACATTATGTTGATATATAATCGGTGGTGTCGATCTATAAATTTGTAAGCTTAATTTAGATATTGCATGTGATTTATTCAACGATATGATGAAACTTTGACATTAAAATAATTTAGTCAGTTTTATAGGAACCAACAATAAGTAAGTAATGATTAGAAAGTGTGAATAACTAATAAGTTATAATCTGTCAGACCGGGTCAAAGATTTTGTTATTCTTTCTTGATTTGATGAGTCTATTTAGGCACTGAATTAATTCTTTATAATGATTTCCATGTTATCATCAAATAATTGGATTGTTCAAATGAACAAAATTAGTGGTAAATCATTACGTTTACATACTTTATATATCTTCTGGCTTAAATGTTTGGTACTAGAATTTCCATAATTATTGTTACATTGGACTGGATAATACCTTCATTTCATAGGAAATTACAATGAATCACATAATTTTCGACTAATATATAGACACAATGGTTATGGGGACAACAAATGCGTAATGTTTGCTTTGGCTGAATAATTTGCCATTCAATACATAAAACAATAGTTACTATGCTTATATAAATTAAGCATGAGTGAATCAGCATCCAACCGGATCGTTTCCTTAATTTTTGTTTCTAAATGTCGGAGTGGCTTTTGTCAAAATATTCATTTGTAATACTTCATGTATGGTTGCTTGCTAACCTTCAGAATATACGTTTCGTTTCAAAGTTCCCCAAAAACGTTCATTTTGCCTTATTACTAGACTTCTTAATAAACCCAATATTCAAACCTGCAAAAGCTTTTTTGTTAGTATAATAAGCAGTTGTCATTTGTAATCAAAACAACAAATTCCCTTCAGGATGCTTTTTTTTTCAATAACTGCATTAATCTAGATCTAACACAGTCTATCACATTTTTGCAGTTACCGTCGAACAAATGTATTCTGAAAAACGAGCACGAGAAGATATAGCCAACCATTATCAACAGTGGGACATTTCAATCGATTTTTAAACAAAAAGCTTGACTTTTAGATCATTGTACATACCAAAAAATGGATCCATTCTATTTAATTCAGGGGAATGTGGTCTCCATTCAAATTTTATCAAGATGATTTTTTAAATCATTTGGGAAGTGAAGAGGAGCTCCATCGTATATGAACCACATGTTTCTACAAATGTTTATATTTAGAGGAATATCGCATAACATGGGTGGGAAATCATTATGGAGAAATTCTAACCATTCAGATTATTACCAAAAAAATATGAACATACTAGATTGTTACCCACTGTTCCTGCCCACACATTAACACAAAATCGATGTTGATTCTTTGTTTTAATTTCACCATAATGATCAGTCTATTTCAAGTTTTTCCATCGTACAAATGTTTATTTATTTATCAATTAGTTCTCTAATGAATGAATTTCAATACCTACTGTAAGTATTTTCAATGAATAATTACAGTTTATGATGACATACACACAATTTCCCTTGAGACGAGCCCGTCCCTCTAGGCATCCACCCCCGGATAAATCCGCGAGTGGATTCCTACCGGTAGGAAAAGATCTAATCCGAGTGGCCCTTCGCCTTCTCTATAGCTGTCCCCGATGTATAACTCTGCATTTGCTTATGAAACGCAGAATTACCGTGTCGGGGGTGTCCTCTTGTAGTTTATTTTTGTTGGGCAATGAGTGTTGCTATGAGTATCTGCATATTTTGCAACATACTCAGTAGCTCCGGTGTTTTTTCTTCTGTCTTTGTTGTTTTCTTCGCAGCTTGTGCGTAAGTGCGTCCTGTTTGCGTGGTATTCTTAGCTTGGCTGTTCTCCATCTTTTTCGGGTGTTTCGGGCACCCCTTGTAGTTTGCGGGGTGTTCTCCTCCGCAGTTCCTGCAATTCGGTTTTTCCGTCTTGCTGAGCGTGCATTCCGCCGCTCTGTGCGCTCCCGCGCATCTCACGCAATGCACGTCCATGTTGCACGTGCTTTGTCCGTGATGGAATCCCTGACACCTGTAACATTGTACAGGTCCGTCGTGCCTTTTTTGTTCTACCACACTTATTTTTGTGTGGCAGAGGTATCTCAACTTCTTATAAGTTGGTTCTTCTATAGGTTCTATTACTACCATATATATAGGTAATAGTTTTCGGGTGTTGTCCTCCTTTCTTTGAGTGCGGCTTGTCAGCTGCCATACTTTCTTTGGCCTCAGTCCATTTTCCCTCAGTTCTTCCTCTACCTCCGACACTGGGGTGTTAACAGCCAGTCCTTTTATGACCAGCTTCTTCTCCTTTTCCTCATTGAGTAGGTATGTATACCACTCAATCTCCTTAT
This sequence comes from Diorhabda elongata, assembly GCA_026230145.1. Lineage (NCBI taxonomy): Eukaryota > Metazoa > Arthropoda > Insecta > Coleoptera > Chrysomelidae > Diorhabda > Diorhabda elongata. The sequence goes on from CM047935.1 coordinate 10,109,367, forward strand.
ACTCGCTCAGGAGCATCTTCATCTTGTTAAAATCTTCTTTAGTTGCTGTCGTTATTTTGCCCGTGTGTATTCCCATTTTACACTGAGCATCGATTTTTCTTTGCACTAGCTGTTTGCGTAGTGCTGTCCACATGAGTGGGGATTTTAGAATTATCGGAGGTGGCCTTCTCTCCGGTTTTGTCTGTTTCCTTTGTTCGTCTTTTTTTATCTTCTCCAATTCTTCTTGGATTTGTTTGTTCGTTGCTATTTCTTCTTCATCTGAGGATTGTCTCTCTGCTTTCTTTCTTTTTTTTTGTTCTTCACTTCCATGAAGTCTCCTTCCATGGGGCAGTCTTCGTTTTGCGTTCCCTCTTTTATTTTATCTTCAGTTTTCAACTCATCTCTCAAATCTATTATTCTATCTGCCAATTTGTTGTTATCGGCATTGACTTCTCTAATATTGCCCTCTAAGGACTTAATTAGCTTGTCTTTACCGATGATCATTTCTTCATAATTTCTCATCCTCTCTTCGAGGGATTTGATTTGCTGTCCCATCTTCTCAATCAGCGCTTCATAATCGGCTTTCTGTTGAATTATAATTCAACTCAATTTTCTCTTCGTCTTGTTTCTTTGTCGACGATCCTCTGCCGTAGGGTTTATCCCTATTTTTGGAGTTTTCAGGCTCCATGCCTGTTGCTCTCTGTCTCGGTTTTCCTATTTTTGATTTGGTATCTAGAAATTACCTAAAAGAAAAGTTTAAGCCGTACTGACACGTACGGCTGTTTCGAAGAACGGATCAATTCCGCACAATCAAATTTGTGTTGATAAACACAATTCTTTCATGCAGAAGTATTTCAATTCATTATAAATAAAAGGCTGTGTCAAAGCACAGCTACCTGCTGAAAAAAGAAAAGAAAAAGGAAAGTTTTATCAGGGTCTCACCTGACTGCCTGAGTCCGCTTTCACTTCACTTCACTGTCGCACTTGTTCACTCGTCAAAGTCTCGGAGTCAACTTCACTGTTTATGATGATTTTCTCCAGAATGTCTCTTCATGGCGAACGGTTTCCTTGGCATGTACAACAGTTTATAAATCTATATATCGCCTAAGCCGAGCTCAACAAAGAGTAGCTTTTCGTTAAAAAATCGATTGAAAATTTAATTTTTTTCTATCTTTAGATTGATCAGGTTGTCTCTTTATAAGTTAAGGATTGTTAACCATTGGGCATGAGCCACCTTTGGCATTCAAATAGTAGTGTAGAATTATTTATTCTATCAAACACACCACATGGACGTATGTAATCCATTAAAAATTCATAATCCTCGGATGTAGAGTTTAGATAAAATACTCAAACATAAGGCTCTGATTTCGAATTTTAATTGTTTTTATGTCACAGCATTATTTTCACATCATCTTCTCCCGTATTTCTTGCATCCCGGTATGTGTTTTAATTTGACTTTTAGTTATAATGTAAATGAGCGTAAAAACTGTTGAGTCTAGATATGATATTTTCCATTTACTTTATTTTGGCAGTGAAATCACAAATACCATTATATTAAAAAAATACATGTTGATACTATTGAAAAAAAAAAACAGTTCAAACAATAGAAAACTATTTTTAAGCTTTAGCTTAAGAATTCGGATTATTCTTCAGGGGCAAGATATCTGTCGACATCCGGATCTGTGTCCTTCTGAATGCATTAGTCTGTTGGTAGATTTTGGTACTAATCATGTACCTCTCTGTCAAGGTATTCTACGATTCCCAGTTTATTTTCTTCGTGCTCATAAGTCTGTGACCTTTGGTGATAATCATACTGAACACACTGTTCACACTATTTCTACACCAACATTCACGATTTCACTGTTTGATGCGCGTTTCGATGACGGTAACTTGGTTATCGAAACGCCTGCCAGACAGTGTAATTGTGAGTATTGTTGTAGTGGTAGTGTAAACAGTGTGTTCAGTATTCAAAGTAGAGAAGCTACAATATTTTTCTTGAGTCATTAAAATATCACATCTTAAGTATAAATCTTTTCTACGCCCATGTCTGTTAACGTCAAAAATTACACTTTCAACATTCCTTGTAAATGACATTTAACAATGACATGCATCTAATGAGATCAAATAACATGCACGTGTGTTTCGAGAAGAAAACTTAAATCTTGATTTAATTAGATTACAATCAAATTTTTATTTACGTAAGACTTTATTTGGACTATTTACAAGAAATTAGTTAATAAAACATAAAAACTTTCAGCACTAGCGTTTTCTTAAGTAGCATGCACGAGTTGTAAGCCTATCACACACTCTGCGCGGCTTCGTGCATAAAATTTTTCACTTCGTGCGTAATGGGTTACTTACAAATCTAATCTAATAAGCTATTTTAAGAAATTCTGTCCTGTAAAAATAAGAAAATATGAAAACATATTACGTTATAACTGTTTTATCTTACAAAGTTTTACTGGTTTATTGATGGTGTTATGTCATTCGCGGTGACCCATGTACTAATATATTTTTTTTGTACATTATTTTTATCACTTCACGACGGATATAGAATTTTAACTGCCTAAAATATTCACTCTTTCAAACATAGCTTGACTAAAAACCCCATTTACGTGAAAAATAACTTATGACCTTCTAAGCGCTAGTCACAGACTGGGGAATGTCGATACATTTTTTGATTTTGATTACCACATAATCAAGCTTCAATTTTTCCCTTTTTCAGTATTGTACAGGAAATAATTTTGGTAACTCGATACTGTACTAATACTATTTGAAATTTTGACAAATATGCTTGTATATTTCGCTTATCTAGTGAATAGTATATTTTCACACGATTGAAATTATTTATTTTGTATATTTTGAATATTCATAATTACCATGTTGCACAAATAACAATTTCTCTTTTATTCTAATACTCATTACAAAACACTAATGACACCTTTATGTGTTCGACGCAAACACCATAAAGCAATGAATAGAAAATAACTTCGAATTTATTTACCTATGTAACCATAGATACCGAATTAAAACAGCTTATTTTTGCTGAAACTTGAATTGGCGACACGTATTAGATTTTTTTCAACAAAACACATCAATAGACGGACACACTGACATCAAGTCACTGGCAACACTGCATTAATTACATCAGGCAAAATACTACTGGGAAAATCCATAAATTTTTATCAAGATCTAAAATTTTAAGCAATTATGTGATAGCAAACGTATCTTTATTTTTCATTTGAAAAATCGTGATAAAGATGTGGACAACCCCTTAATGAACGTCCGAGCGTAGAAGTTCAATCGCTGGACATTTGCACCCGATGTACTTTTTTACAGAGCTGAAATCGGTTTTAGACTGAACGTTGCTAACTGGCGTTTTAATTTCATTATTCCATTTTCATTATTTTTGTAAATACATGTCGATGTACACGACTATGTTGATAAAATCTCATCGGAAACTTTAAATGGGAAAAATGCCAAGAATAAATTTAACGAAGAGCTGAAAAAAATTGGCTTTGGTCGTTTATCTGCACTCGTTTTCAAAATAAAAAATCAAGTATAATAATAAATACTATTGAAATGTCGGACAAAATCGAAAAACACTCAGAATGCGAAAGAAACGAAGTCTTCAGATTTTTAAATTTGCCTCAAGTTTGATTTTCAACATTTTTAAATTATATAGATGCAGAATATTGATATAGGATATTTTTGTTGACTATATTATGAGTTTTTCCGTCGGTTGTAAATATGTGTAAATTCCAGGCATTAGACACACGCAAACAGGCTACATATTGTGGACCATGAGACTAGCATGGTTTTTCTAAACGCACCGCTGCAAAGCTGTACTCTTTTGACTTGGAGGGTCTTTGGAAATAAATGGAATCATAATGAAAAGCATCCATCCACAAAATGACACCTAACCTCAAAAATTCAAATAGTTTTATACTACTATATATAATTATAAAACAATTACAATAAGTATAGGAAAAATCCAAACAGATGAAACTATAGTCAATTGAATTGGATATTGAAATGACCGTCGGTAATACAGCGCAACGGTATCACAGTAATCTGGATGGAACTTCAATAATGGTATGCTGGATGAAGCTGAAGAAGCTTAATTTTGAGATTATTTGACAAATAATTTCTTTATTTTTCTTCATGTCACTTATAATACCCCCAAGAATATGTGTTTTATGATGAGTACGTTATCGATGGAATAGCTAGGCTCAAATGAAATTACTACGTATGCGTCTTTAACATTGTGTGGCCAACCAAATTGAGCTTCCATTGATGTCAACAATTTTGTTATCGAACATAATACAACTTCCGGGTTTTCCAAAGGTAAATACTTTCTAAACGCATATTATACAAGCAGATAAGCAAATTCCTATAGAATCTAGAGAGTGGAAGGTTGAGAGAAAAATGTGGAAACTTGATAGTATTATAGAAATAATGCAAGTATAGAAACTTCCACTATCGTAGGTGAAAATGGTAATGATAGCCCTATATATTAACATTTGTACCTCAGACGCATTCAAAATATTCACAAAATATACTCTAAAACAGATTCTTTACCATTGTTGGTATGAGAAAATTAAGGATGCGAATTAAATAAGGTAATTTGAATTTGGATGGGAAAAAACAGCAGAAGAACTCTCTGTGGTGTATTAATGTCTTGAACCACATCTTTCCAATGCTCACCCTACATGGTTACAAATTTCAATAATTAATTAGCGTTAATGAAACGCATTTCAAGGAAAAGAATAAATATTTCTGCAAACCAATCCATTATAAAGGATAAAGAGATCTTGATATTCACAGTAGCCGCTGTGTTTTTAGAAGAATATCCAATTATTGGAGTTTACTCCTTAAGAATCGAATTTGCATATATAAGGGGCCCGGTATGAGAAAAATGTGAGGAGTAAAATCTATCGATGAATGACCTCGTTACGTTTTTGGTGCGCATCCTATGATGCGCAACTTTCTAATTTGTCAGTGTCAACATACTTATATTGCTGTCATTGTGAAGTTTTATTATCATTGTGTTCCGCTAAAGTGAACTGAAAGTATTTTCAAATAACTATGGCAGAAAGAGGTGTAGATGATATTGCCGGAACATCTACCAAACACGTGGTTGCAAGGTACGTTATAATTCATGTATTATATGTATGAGCATGTGCAATTTGTATTTATTAAATGTTTTAATAATTATCGATGTAGTTCATATAAATATATATTTGAAAACAATACATAAAATTAGATAATCAACCCAATATGAATTATCGAGCGCATCCACATAAAATAGAAAATTTCTAACCTAACCAAAAATTAATTTTTTTGTCGATGTCTATAAATTATTCCCCGTTATTATGATTTATTGTATAAATAATTTTTAAATATTAACAACTGTAGTCAATAATTCGATAATATCAGAAAAATCGACAATATTTTTTCATTATAATAATGTTTTTATATAATTTTCTTTCGAAAAGTTATTTTTTAGCTTATTTAAATCATTTTCATGTACTATTTATTATTGTATGTGAAAGATTTAGTGACATAATTATCTTTTTATAACCATTTTTGTTAATTATTAAGATAATATTATATTTTAAATAAAAAAATAATTATAATAATTTAAAAAAAAATGTTTATAAAAACATTTTTTTATCAATGTTCTTAAAGTCGGTTAAAATTTTTATAATTATGCATTTATAAATTTTCTTGTTTTTTTTTTATATTTTTTGACTAGGAAAAAATCTAAGCCTCCAAAAACTCCAGCCGAGAGACAGCGAGCTTACAGATTAAAAAAAAATTAATGAAGGAAGCCCAAAATATTCTGGCAATCAACCAATCTTTTTAAAGTTAAATAAATCCTTTTTGCCTCTGATTAGACTATCGAACTTAAGGAGTAAACACCAGTCGTGCGTCGGAGCTGACAAACACACACACACAATTTTTTTTATTGTACAGACTAAAGACTGTATGTAATTTATTTTCAAGCGGAAAACTAGACAAAATCTGTAGTGGTGTTGAGCTGTTACGAGGCACTACACACTATGGGGTGGGGGAAGTGGAAGGAATCCAAATATTCAGTAACAGTACTAATACCGATAGAATTGTTGAAAGGCGCTGTTATTACAGCCATATATCAGGATAAGAATGGTAATATAGAACTGATGGTACGATATTCAGAGAGCTTCGCCCAGATATCAATCAAGAGAAAATCAAAAAGGCGATAGGAAACGCTCAATCTACAGGGCCACTGGAGTGATCAATGCACATTGTAATCTTGGCACAAAACTCCAAAAATATCGGGAGAAAACTGCCCTTCCTTGACAGAAAAATGTCGTAAAATGATATGGAACGACAAAGTAAAGAGAAAAGCAGTTATATATACTACTAATTATAGTTGAACAATAACACATCAACCTCATCCTCCAAATTAAGTTTAGATTAATTGACAGGTCGGATCTGGAGAGCAATAGGAGCTGTTTTTTGGTTTTTGATTTTCTCAGTCTTTTTATATTGGTTTTATTAGAGGAATATGACTGGTAATCGTGCATCACTGATGTTCCACAAAAAAGATGGGAAAATTTTACTCGGGAGTGGAGAATCGATATTTAAGTTAACGGTATTTACGTAGAATATTATCACCAGCTGAATAAATATTATAGAACAGAAATAGTGGAGGTCTTCCATTACGTGACTAATACGTCAGCATAATATACACATGAATCAAATCAAAATGTCTGTCAACTCGGTAGAAATAATCGTTATCACTTATATTCCAAGCGTCGGCATGTTATGAATTTGTAGTTTGTAAAATTAACATTTTTAATTGTTAGTATTTATTTACATGGTTGACATAGACATATTTAGCAAAAATATTTTGATTAAAATATCGATATACTGGGTACATAAGTTACAATATTCAAAATTGAATCCGCCATGCTCTAGCATGCATTTCTCTAGTTCATTAAAGTGACCTTATATTCAGTGCAGTCCTCTTAACCAAATTAAAATCACATTCCATGAACTGATTATATTAGAACGTTTTTTTGGGTCTTGATAATAAGATTTCCAAGCAGCTTGAAAAATGATGCTTCGATGCATATATTACCATCATCTGGAAAACAAACAAATAAAAATATCCCATACTGTGAAGTCAATCAATAGAAAAATCAATTCTTGTTATAACTTCACGCTTTTTAAAGAATTTATTTTCTTTAAATTTTGAAAAATAACTAGTTAACCGTAACATAGTACACAACTTAGAAATAAACACATTCAATTTAAAAATATGCAGGGTTTTTTGTTTTCTAAAACTTCCATTATTCAGTACCTCTTTTATCAAACTTGAATCAAATTATCGGTTACCCAGAAATTCCAGATACCATACTATAAACAGCTGCAGCAGACTTTAAACTAGTGGTTAAGAAAATTGGAAGGTTCTAGAAACTAGATTCTAAGAAACTATTACGTATATCTTGTGATTTGTATTGTAAAGAAGACAATCTCTCTTATGTTGTTATGTTTGATTTCCATCGATAGAAGAAGATAGTATGTAGAAAATAAGTGTTTGAAAATCGTATATTTGTCACGTGATGGAAGACCTTCACCACCGTTTCTACTATAAATTTTCCAGAACAGCATGAATAAGATTTTTGTTTTTTCAGTCTTAAAAATCTTCCAAGACTATTTGATCTATATAACCTATAAGATGAGAAAGGACTAAGCTTCTAAACTATGCTTTAATGAATGATTGAAACAACGAATAGTTTATGAGAGAATGCAGATATTATCATTTTTGCACTAGATCGATTAGTAAATTGATTACAGAATAAGAAGCAGTTATTTGACTCATATTTTCATTGAAAGTTGAGCCATGAAATAATTAATCGGAATATCCGTTAATTATACAAACTGTCAGAAAATATTTTCAGGGAAAATTCCCTGAAATTTTCATTAACAATCCTGGTTCCTGTTGTTGATCCGTAAATATAGAATTAATAGACTAAATTGTGAAAAGAGTTTTTTAACATGAAAAACGAATCAATACATCAGACAATCTATGGTTTCACATATATAGAAAGATTTTTTACTTCAGTGAAATTCCGCGATTTACAATTTTCTCATATGTGCGGTAAGCAGCTCAAGTGACATTTTCAGACTTCGAAATGTTGACGAAAAGAATTTTTATAAAGCTCTAATGGAGTCTGTATGTAATAAAAGATAAATTGATGAATTTGCAGGCATTTCACAGGAAATTGAATTGTTTATGTGACAGAACAATTTTGAGCTTCCAATAAATACTCATAACATATAACGAAATTATATTCGTTCGAATTCAAAAGAGAAAAATATAGACGGAGATTTTCATTATTTCTAGATCTTCACTTTTCTTTCAGTATAAATGGAAAAAACGGAAAACAGCGGCTTCTGTGCTTTGTAGACAATCAATGAAAAAATATTCAGCCTATGGCTCAATTGCTTATAGAGAGCATGTATTTCAAATTGTGAAGAGGAGGAAGTAAAAATAGTAGGCGAGCTGAAAAACGAATCACACTCCTGAATGAGTACTTTGAAGTATGGGAAATATAATTACGAAAGAATAAGTTGAAGTAAGCGAGCGCGAAGTGGATGATAAACTTTGAAAATGACATCAACGAACAAACTCTATTAAGTGATTTGATTGAGAAGTCTAGGTGAAATAATGAAATTTGAAATCGATCCATTTTATACAATAAATAACTGCAGGTGTAGAAGAAAAAACTTCAGCTTTAAACGTATATAGTTATTTAAGTTTAGGAGCAGCTTTGATGTGAAATGAAGTAGTCCACAAAAGTACATTTTGAAAAATATTGATTGCTTTTTAAATGATGACAAAGTCAAAATTCAAGATTCCGGTGACAGTAGAAAGGGGGAAAATATAAAGAGATCTATGAGAAATCGAAGTTGGAAAGTAATTATTCGACGTCACGGAAAATGCGTTTCCATTATTGAAAAAGTTATGCAAATGAAACAAATTCATTATGAGTGATGAGATTTCAATAGTTCTCAAATTAGCGGAAACATAATGAGAACAAAAGAATCTATAAGTGCATCCTTGGGAGATAATGGAAATGATTAATTGTAAGTTTATACAGGGTGTTTCAACACGACTATCTCGCAAAATCATTTTTACGTTCAGGTTTTTGGATACGATCTTTTCAACCAAAATATTTTTAAAGATGGCCGACTTCCGGTTCTACTGGAAGACAACTGTAACTTTGTTACTTTAAATAAGACACTTTGTATTTCTATACATTTTTAATATATACGTGATATTTCACTATATTTTTGTCTGAAAACTTTTTTCGAAAAATACTTAATTCTTGACCGTTGCAGACAGTAATAAATTAATTTTTTAAGAAGATACCCTTGAAGATATGAAAATGTTCTCTCTTCTGTTGCTGAAAAATTTTTTATTCTATACATAAATATCAAATTTCTTAATTTTTTTTCAACAGAACCAACCGGTTTTTTCAATTACAATACATTCAGAGGTGGAAAAAAAAGGCAAATTCGTGTATACCTTCCTATACCTGAGTCTTACCGTTATCCAGATATTAAATGTTTTCTGTAAATTTTTAGAGATGCAGATGCAGGTTAATAACTGATTTAATTCCATTAACTTTTGGGTCGTGTTTGGTCGTGGTCTAACTGGATATCTTGCAGCAAATAAAGTACATGTTTTTGTAGCAACTTTGTCACATTCACCATGTATTTGGAGCAAATTTACATAATTTTAGATAGTATCAACAATTGACTAATGACAGTTAAATAAGTGTCATTTATTACAAATTCTACTAAAACTATACATAAAAAAATAAAACTTGTTAAAAAATACAATAATAATTAAAAACCTCAAATATCTCGGAAACGACTAAGAGTTGGAATTGGATTAGTAAATACAATTTGATTTGATTTTTTCCACAGGCCTCGATACAGATGAAGAAAAATACCTCTTTATTTCTTGGTGCTTCTATCAGCGGTTCAAAATAAAATTTAGATCACACCTGCAGCTCTAAAAATTCACAGGAAACAATCAATCTACCTTATTTTTCACCTCTGAATGCCTTAAAATAGGAAAAACCGGGTGATTCTATTTAAAAATATAAAGAAATTTGATATTTATGACGTTAAATTTTGAACACTTTTTACACCCTGTAAAAATTTTTCGTCATAGATTCAAATACCTGTGACCTTGCTAAAAGCAACCGAATAGAAACCATGCTCGTGTCTTCAAGGTATCTTCGTAAAAAAATAATTTATAAGGGTCTGCAACAATCAAATTTATTATAAAAAATTAATAACTCAAAAAGTATGCATTTTTCGGAAAAAGTTTTCAAACAAGATAATACTGAAATTTTACGTTAATTTTCTCATTCCCATGATACTGAATTTCCAAAAATTCTCTTTTTCGCGTATTATATTTTCGAATCTTTCTAATTGAATTCTTGTTTTTTTTTAAATTTCGTGGCTCGTGAATGCAGTTTAATTTTTTTATGGTATTGATGACCTATTAGTCTATAAAATATTACTTCCGCATAAGATTTTGATATATTGAAATATTTGGATAATGTATTATGTCTTTTATGACTAATACTAATATCAAATTTATTGTAATAATTGGATAGTTGTTGAGACATTATTGTTGTGAATATGGTAAGGAAAATGTTTTATGTTTTGACGTTTAGTTTCTGTTTTGTTTTCCAATCGATTATAGAATTTTGATTTTTGAAAAGATGAGCATCTGAATTCATGATCTGATGGTTGGATAGATCCATTGCCCAAACTTATTATCACTTATTCAATGCTCAAACATCCTCAACATAAATATTCTATAATCAATTAGGAAGCAAAAAAAGAAGCAAAACATGAACTAAACATCAAAACAAAACATTTTTCCTTACCATATATATAAGGACTCTCCCAACAAATAACAAATTACTCAATAAATATGATGATAGTATAAGTATAAGTATTCACAATATTTCCTTTTTCTTCATATGTTTCATGATACTTAATAAATATCACTTTTAATTCATATCTGTTATTCTTTATATGATTATTGCAGTTAAATTTTGATGTGATATCAAATGACTGCACAAAAGTTATATTTTTACCGGAATAACATGAAAAGGAACTAATATTTTTCATAATTAAATTTTATCCATTACGAACTAATATGAATTAGATTTCACAGCGTTTTATGAATTATCATATTTTTGTACTCCTCCAATTTAAATTTTATCAGAAATAGTTTTAAAATACTATAGGCATATGAATCGTCACTCTACCATTAACTTCTTTATCAAAATAGTGATAATTCGCATCGTTGTCTGATAGCAGTATATTAGTAACAAATTCTACGCTATAACATTTATTAGTTTTATGTCGATGACACAAACAATCCTCTCCTCCAATCAGATTCGCTATATCATTTACATATAATGAACACGAAAAATGACTCAATTCAAACGTTAAAAATGTCATCATTCTGAAGCAATGACAGCAGTCCAGTCTGAATTCCTAATCCAGAATGCGATGATTGAAATTTACATTCGACAAACACAAAATATTGTGACGGAGGCACGCAAAATTGCAGTTATAATGATAAACACACTCTATTTCCTCCGTTGTTGGCACTGGCTAAAATAATATCAGAAAATTTCTAATTAAGTTGTGTGGTGCTTGCCGGAGTATCAGGTATATTTTTAAGCGATTTTCAATAATTTGAGATCTGTTTTAGAAACTATCCAAAATACATTCATTTAGAAAAATAGCACAAGAATAATCACAAATATGATGGTAGAGTCCGATTAATAATTAAATAGGCCACGTCACACACGGACGATGCGCAGCGTTCGCTTCTGTATCTGATGCAGTGCCGAACACTATTACTGGGGCTTTTGTATTGTCACTGCCATTTAAAATAAATGAATGAGTTAACGAATTATAAAATGATAAAAAAATATTATTTCCAAGCCATGTTGTTGAGCTCTCCAATAATTCATTTGCAAACTATACTGAATTGGGTTGATTCATGTTTTATTAAGTTCTCAAATAAAATTATGATTACACATTCCTTCTCCTTTTCTTATTTTTGTCCAACGACTTTTGAGACGATCGCTCCTCACTCTTGATTACACATAATCAGGCACTTCTTTATAACTTATGGAGCCATTATTTTATCATTTACCAATTCAAATAGATTTAAAATTCTCAGTTTATATTCTACAAAAAAATATACTCAGAATGACATTTGACAAATTTTCATTGAAATATACATACATTAATCCAAAAAGTTGCATCACATTGAATCCTTTTTGAAAGTTTTTCTCACAAAATGTCCTTATTACCTTTAAAAAACATCAGACAACAACTGGGCAACTTTTTTTGGAACTATTTTCAACATTAAGAACTCTAGCGTGAGAATAAGAATTTAATAAAATTATGCAATATCTCTAGAACCTCAACCAAACTAATGCAGTATTTAAATTGATTTTCAATATTGAAATTATCTGACTTTCATACCTCTCTTATAGCGTTCTTGATAGTAGAAAAAAATAGATTTAAAATGACCAATACAGATTTTATAAATATGGATCGTCGACAACCAATAACTAAACTTTGCTGAACGGAGCACTAATGTATCAACTTACGATTGGGAAAAAGTAGTTCCATATTTTCGAAAAAAACTTGGGTTTTACCATGTAAATAGAGACGTGTCTCGAATGCAAAAATTTGTACATACATTTACGTCTTTTTACATAACGATTTGCAGGTTTTTCTGTGTATACATGTTTTTGGGTACAGTGCGATTTGATACTTTTGACTATAGATTAGATTTGACATTTCCATGACAATTTTCTGCTTTTTTTGGTTGGATCGGGTGACTTGAGATCAACAAATCAACGTGAAAAATACAACACATATTTTGTCTCAAACTATTTAAAATTCAATGATTTTTTATCAGTTTTGAAAGTTTCTCCTGACCAGTTTGAACTTATATTAATATGTTTTATAAATGAGAAAAAAATTGTGTGTGTCAGCTTCGACGCAAGACTGGAGTTTACTCCTTAAGTTCGATAGTCTAACCAGACGCAAAAAGAGTTTATTTAACTTAAAAAAGATTGATACTGTATAAAAGGGTAAATTTGTTAATTAATGAAAATAATATACATATATAAATAAATATTTATTCAATTTATTCATTTCATATACATTTATTATAACTTATCGACGAAATATTTTACATTAAACTTTTTACAATAGTCAATAATCTCGATAATTCATATTGGGTTGATTATCTAATTTTATGTGTTGTTTTCAAATATATATTTATATGAACTACATCGATAATCATTAAAATATTCAATAAATACAAATTGCACATGCTCATACATATAATACATGAATTATAACGTACCTTGCAACCACGTGTTTGTTAAATGTTCCGGCAATATCATCTACACCTCTTTCTGCCATAGTTATTTGAAAATACTTTCAGTTCACTTTAGCGGAACACAATGATAAAAATTAAAACTTCACAATGAAAATATTAATTATTGATATTTATAATAAAAACAGCAATGACACTGACAAATTAGAAAGTTGCGCATCATAGGGTGCGCACCAAAAACGTAACGAGGTCATTCATCGATAGATTTTACTCCTCACATTTTTCTCATACCGGGCCCCTTATATATACAAATCGATTCTTAAGGAGTGAACTCCAAAAATGCTACATAACAAAATATAAAAATACAGGGTTCCAGTTAAGAAAGTTTGACACTTGGAATTACAGAAATGTTTTCAAAAAATTAGATAAAAATCATTGAAATTTCATTAAAAAACTATTTTTCATGTTTATCATTAACGGCGATAAATGGGGTGATGAAGAATAATAAATCACCCCGTACATAGTTTTAAGATTATAGTGACTAGTGCATTATTTTAGCACTAGACTAATCATCTATTGTTTCACTGTAACTTTTCATACTTGTATAATTTACCAATTAATACATATTATACTGTACGATAATTTTGAAAACTTACCTTTTAAGTAACAAACCACTCAAACAAATATTTACCACTTCGAACTGAAAACAAATTATTTCCTAGATATATTATGGATTCTACTTATAGGCAATTCTATATATAATGAGGACAAAGGACAAGCAATATGATTATTGTTGGTAGGGGGGTTAAGCTGACAGATTTCCATCAAAGAAGGTTGTAGGAGACAGGAAAACGTTCTCTGTTCCGTCTTAGTCGTTGAAAAAGAAGATCAGTTTGTATATATAGTTGTAACTGTGCATTTTGAGGTGGCACGGAGTTTTTTCCCAGCTATCCTCATAAAAAGTGTACACCAGAAAAAACAATAGTAATTTTTTCAGCTTCGATATATTTATTGCGTACAGATTGAGGAAAGAAGTCGATTAGAAAAACTTTTATCACGTCTTATGAAAAAAGTACTTCTCTTCTCTTAAACAGACGTCAGACGAAGAAAAACTCAATTAGAAAACGCTGCCATAAATGAGAAGCGATCCCGAGAAGTCACGAGGAACTCTAGTAGCTGAGTGATTTTCCTTCTTTTTTCCTCACCAGATGCCGCTGTTGCCATGGACGTTACCAGGTAAAATTTCATATATTATTTAAAGAGGATTCATAGAGAATTGTGTCTTTTTCAATCAGAATACTTCAAATTTCTCGCATTTTCTAAATTGTATTTGTAGGTATTTGAAAGAACCGTACTAGTCAGTTTTGTGAGTTTATTGTAATTTTTTCATAGTAGATTTCCATAAATGATGTTCGGCTACATTTGTATTTTTTTTTGTTAGTGTAAGGAAATTTTCCAATGTTTGCTTTAGCACGAATCTCCTGGTTTTTAGTTTCGTAGTTTTTCATATTCCATACAATTTCTTGTTGGTATTTCATATCTCACATTCATTTTATAACATAAAACTACATTTTTTCTTGAGGTAGGTGAACATGAAGAGGGAGCTTTGGACAAAAAACAGATGGCGCCCCAAGTGAACCACACCGTCTTCACTGTTAGATAGCCAGGACCGAAGATTACCAGCTTATAGCCGAAGAAATCGAAAATTGTAACAAAACTAGTTCTAGGTAGGGACGCAGTATTTATGAAAAGACTCTACACACACGTGCGGTGAAATCCGCAGATGGATGCAAAGAAGAACATGCCACCTGCCTCTGTCATTTCGACAGGCCCTCCTGATTCGCGTCACAATTTCGCGCGAGTAGTCCTTCTCCTCTCCTGAGTTCAATGGGGAATTCTTACCTTTTTGTTGATAGTTATCCTATATGCTATGAAAAAACACTCTAGTGGATTGGTAATTGGAGGTTTGACTTTTAGTGAGAGATAAACAAACATTTGCAAACTCAAATAGAAAGAGACAAGACGCTAGAATGACGAATGAATGCAACATCAGCTATATGGCAGAAAATAACTAATAAAAAGGTGAAATATAGATGTTTCCAGGATAGAAATTATCTGAAATAATTGAGTCATTGAGAAAAACTCTTATGAAATTGTACCGATCGGTTCAAGCATTTTAACAATCTACCTAAATAGAGATACCAATGTAACTTCAGTTTTATACTTCAAAGGAAATTCATAACCTCTAAAACTCAACAATATCTTAATGCGATCCTCAAATTTGATTAAGTATCTTGGTCTACACATTGACAGTGCCCCTCAATGGTTTGTATATGTAGAGAAAAAGATTTTCCTCTGCTTGTTTTGCCACTGAATCTGTGTCTTTACATTTCGATTCTCGTACTGTTTCAATAATTCACTGCTCGCTGTTCAAATCGCATCTTCGCTATGGTTTACCTTTCTGAGGTTCTTTCAAATGACAAAAGATAACTATTCGTCACATTCATGGCTTAAGTAGTAGAATACATTGCGAATTCTATTTTAAAAAATACAAAATCTCAACCTCTCCGCTGTTTCATTCAAGAAACCGTTTGTTTGGTTCGCAAACACTTTCACAAGTCAACTGAGAGACCTATCTATGACTACTATACTACAGATAATAGGCTTGTCGGAAGGACGATTTACTGATAATGAAAATTTTCGATGTTGCTTTTTTTGAAGAAATAAATTTGGTTGAAATTCCAAATATCAGAACATATAAAAGTTGATCATTTTTCATTACTGATCCAATATAGGTGAAGATTATTCGAGGCTACATGAATTTGTGAAAACACATAGAAATTGATAGATTTTTTGCTCATCTTAGAGGAGGAATAGTAAGAAATCAACCGGGCACAATATAATAGCTAATTTTTCTCAAAAATTGCTATTTTTTTTTAATTTAGAGGACCCGAAAGGCCTTATAGGCCGTGTTTCAAGAATAACCGCCTATATGTTACTTGCTAACACTGGTGCAAATGTTCTGTGGCCGAAGGATATGTGGATAGTTCAATGGCAAAACTGCTAACAAGCTGTCACAATGTGCTATGTCTTCTGAAGCTGTTGCAAGTAGTGCAGAAACCTTTGTCATTCAACAGCAAAGTAATTTGTCGACTAAAGAGATCACTGAAGACGCCAGCGCTGGTACTGGCCTAAATATTTCCATAAACGCTTATAATAATTCATATTTAACCATTAATCCCAATAAGTAGTTAGTTGTGTTTTAGTTCATTGTTGATTTTTATTGTTTGCCAATAAATAGGTATCATAATATTTGTCGATGTTTTATATTCTTTAATATAAAAAGTATTCATCTAGAATAGATGAGAAAAATTTTAACTATCACAATATTTTAGAGGGCCGGAAGCATGGGCGGTGAATGATGGAGGGAAAGGCATTGCATATATTGTCGTAAATAAACATTATTATTATGTGGCAGAATTATACAATCTACCATACACTGACTTGATTGAATATTTAGTATGGATTGATATTTTAATATTGTATTATAATTTTTATCAAGCTGAATTGTTATTTTAATTTTATAATATCACTTTGTTCGCTTTGTCCATAAAATTCTAAAATTTTCTTATGGCAGTAAAGCTTTTATCTCTCTTTTTCTATCTAAATATATAGCCACTATAATTTCAATTAACTTCCAGATCTTTTCATCAAAGAGGAGGTTGGAACAAGATACGTGGTACGTGAGAATAACAGTTATGGTTCCACAGCGGTATAAAATAATATATATACAACTCAGTTTAGAAGAATGAAATTTTTGATCAATCACAATATATCAAATTTCACACTAATTCAACATGGGAAAAATTTTTACAAAATTTGTACAGAAAACTCTCTTAACTGAACAAAGGGACAATAGATTTCAGGAGATAATTGCCCACGGCCGATAATTCTAATTTGAGTCTTGTGATTTTTCCCTTATCCAAAATTTGGAACGTGCCTTAAGCCATATCAAGCATACTTCAAGTGCTGTTATGAAGAGTGGAAACAACGAAAAAATAAAACTGTGGTAAATGAAAAATTTTGTCCTTTTTCTCACAAACCTCGTATTAAGATAGATAACTCATTTTTCACACAATATCGGCAGTAATTTTGAAAACGGATTTGGCTTTATTTATTATTTCGAAGTGAAAAGATGTTGTTGGTATGAAGTTATTCTGAAACTAAATAAGAAATATTTCAAGAGTTCGAAGCAATATTGTGATGATACTAACATGACATTATCGTTACATAATATCTGCAGTCAAAAGCTTTCACTATGTTTCATGAAATTTATGGAATATCTCCTTTGGATGTACTTATTGAAATGTCTTTAAAAGCACAAGATATATTACCTAGATGTACCATTTGAAATTTAGGAAAGAATATCAAAAGAATTGAGAGTGATGTTTTGTGAAAAACTAGTTTGCGATTATTAGTCAACATGAAGATTTCAGATTGCGTTCAAGTCAAACGAAATCGATTGATAGTTTACAAAATTTTAGAATGCTTTTTTACTAAAATAAATACAAGCAATAAACTATCAATAAAATTTCTTGCACTCCATAAATCTGGTTTCTTATTTTAAATCTTAATCGATTTCGAAAGAAAACCTTATTATCAATTTATGTTTCCATATTCCTTATTATTCACCTACATAAAGTGATCTGAGACATGCTTGTATTCCTGTCTGTTTATTTACACTAATTTACGTTGATACAAAAGTACCTCTAAAAGGAGGTTAAGATTGTTCCCATCTCAAAAACCGCTAACCAAAAACCCAAAAACTTAAAACCTTAAAACTTCAATGATTAGTTATACATCATTAACTCACGTCTTTTAGTCGTCACAATCGTTCAATTCTCGAGAAAAAAAATATACCTAGAGAAATGGAAATAGATTTCTTGAGAAAATGGCACAAAATGACGAATTCAATAAAAATTATTTTGTATGTTTATTTATATTCAGATTATATTCATCTCCACCTATTATTAGAACTGCCTTTATTCCTTGACTATCTGCAGCTTACCCTTCAGGTTTAGACGTATAAAGAACCCCAGTACCTAGAAATTCTTCAAGGAAGACACGTCCTTGCTCTTTGATTCCAAAGCATTGATTTGTAGTGCAGAACATTCCGTAATTAGACTAACCTTTGCCGTTCTACACATAAACTGCATTGCTATTCTTAAATCTAGTCTAAGTGCTTCCATAAGAAGCAGTGTCCTATAAGAAAGTTATTGAAAGGATCCATATTTTTACCAAGATCCAGATCTCAGATCTTTTAGTCTCAGTATACTGGGGAAACTTTTCCATAGCATGTCTTCGAATCAGTAGAAGACTTCTGTACCTGCCCTTCTTGTTTAGCTAGTTTCTGAAATGACTATGTTATCAAACCAAAAATACCTTATGCTAGGTCATTTAGTTCCCGATATCATTTCCAAATTAGCTTTTGATCGATAGCATGGTAGATCAATGTTCGATAGCAGCTCGATTGTCAGGATCATTCGCTATATCTTTCCAGAACCATATCCACAAATATTTTAGCATAGCATTAATTAGCATCAATTATTTTCGCCTAAATTGTGCTCGCTCAGGATCCTGCCAATATTACAACACTAACTTCGTTCTTGGTTTTTAAATAATGTGTGTACTATTTGAAGGTATTTTTTTAGAAAATTTGTTTTTAACTTAATATCGTGGTAGAATCCTCATTGATGCTTATTTTCTTGGTTTCCATTTTCCTCAAAATGTCAGATTTACACAATTTTTGAGTTTGTTTTGCTCTAACATATTAATTTTCTATTTGATATTAGACAACATTGCACGAACATAATTCAAACAGAGATACAACATT
Organism: Diorhabda elongata; assembly: GCA_026230145.1. Lineage (NCBI taxonomy): Eukaryota > Metazoa > Arthropoda > Insecta > Coleoptera > Chrysomelidae > Diorhabda > Diorhabda elongata. The sequence goes on from CM047935.1 coordinate 10,128,695, forward strand.
TTTGGGAATATCAACTGGCCAACACGATAAGACTGTAGTCCGCTAGTTCTTCAGAATTATATTTCGGTTGAGTTAAATGAAAGTAGTTTTATTGCGAAGAATAGAATCAACCATCATTGGTTAGTCTGAATATACATTACATTTTGCTCCCACGAGTTCGGATTTTAACTAAAATTGTAAATCTCTAAAATAATTCAATCGACTGGTATCAGGAGTAAAAGTTATCAGCTTTGGTAATTGATATATATTTATTTGAGTCACAACGTCTAAAACATCAGAACGAAACGCTTATAATTTGAAGAAAAACTTGATAACGGAGGAGTTAACGAAGTTTGGAGAATTCTATGAGAGTATTGGGAGAAGAAAATGCAAAGAAAAATAAGTTGATTCCTAATTACAATTGAGAATAGAGAATAGAGGAAGTTTCTCTTTTATATGATGATTTTATTGTGAATAGGGACGAAATGAATTGAAAAACAGCTATATAAATAACGAAGATGGATTACATTCCTCTGAAAATTCTTATTTCAAACTGTTCAGTTCTATGCAATGAATTAATCACAGGACGCTCAAAGATTGCAGTCACTTTCTCTGGTAAATATGTGTAACCTTTTATTTGAAGCCTTGGTTCTGACAACAATTTATAGGCATTGGTCAAGTTACCTCTCATTAAACGACCAACATTTAAGGGACACTACGAATAAGGGCTTGATTTCAAATATCGTTCTTTGCTCTTGTTTATAATAAATCAGCTAGTCAAAGATCTTATTATTTCAGGTCAGTTCAACAAATATTAGAATCTATAGAATTTTATTCAGGTTACTTGCTTGGTAGATGCTATATGGGCGGTATCAGAATTGAAATTCACATCATCTAAAATCTATTTCTGATCAAACTTCGATTACAAAATGATTGCACAGAACCGAGAAATTTATTCGATAATGACACAAAACATTTGCGTTTGTTGAATGGTTTGAGTTTAGATACTGAGAGTTGGTATAGAATAATTTCTAAAGCCCGAAATTTGATAGCGTGACGAAAGAAGACTGGAGATACTTTAAATATCATTAAGCATTACCCAGCTCACAAGATTTGAATTTGTTTTTGAAAGATAAGTAGATGTTAGAAAACTTAGAAATAAGTTCAAGCGGTTATGAAAGTGTAAATTTCTCCAGAGAATTGCTAATAATTACTGAAATAATGTAACAAATTCATTGATTATACTGAAGATACATCACACTTTATTTTGATACGCTTATTCTACTCCACAACTTGATGCATTCCGTCACTTGAAAAAAATGTGGACAATAGGAAATAATTCGTTTGTAGTTGTAAACACTATTCTATTCATTTATCTCATATATGTTGAGCAGCAGATTTTCATGAGTAATTTGTGCACATATAAGCAAAGCAACTCATAAAAAACCAACCCCAAACCCCACAAAGAAATATAATTCTATGTCAAGGTTATTCCCAATTACTAAATCCCACATTAAACAATCGTAACTTAATGAAAAGCTCGAACCTGACGAGCATCTCTCTCTTACTCTCGATAATCTTGATTAACCAAATTAATATAGTAATCTTCATTAGATTCCTTTAGAAGGAATTGGGTAGGTGAAATTCTGCCATCCTGCTCATGTTCTTATTCCAAAAAAATCCAATAGACACGTACAGAGCTATTTCTATTCATAAAATGACACCCTCGCAAATGATTATCAATGGAAAAGCGTAGGATACTTGATATTGAAGGTTTACAATAATTTTTTTTATATCTCTTTATAAAGACCGTAATTATGGTATCTCATTCATTCTTTATCGTTAGGCTTGCTATTATATTTGGAAGCAACTGTTTCATCTCAAATGTACGTCATGTTTTTATTTTGATGTTTGAGTTCAAATGCATAATTTATTACAAAAACTATATCATCAAAAAGTATGAAATCTATTCATAGATATCTATCGATATATTGATATTCACACAATTACTGGTATATTATGTTAATATAATGAGTATCGGTGTATATGATGTCATAATATGAATATATGTTTCTAGATTTGAAGTTGAAATAACATCGTAGATAAATCCCTTTAACGTTACCTAGACAATCATTATTGTATAGAACATATAAAGTATAAACGCAAATTGTTCATTTTCTTTGATTCACGTCCTTCCCACTTGAGAGAATAACACGTTGCTTTTCCATATTTGAAATTCTGATTTCGTAAATTGGGACACAGTTGAATTGCTACAGGCTGTCGACATTTTTTATTTTTACTGGTTATAGTTTTGTATTATTTATCGCACTGAATTTATTCTTTTCTGTCACAGTTATTGCACAGAAAGATGTAATAAACCATATAAATAAGTTTTTTGTACATTAAATAATTGTGAAATAGTATTCATTCAGCATGAGTCATTAACTTACCATTGATGATATCAAAGATTCAATAGTTTTGAAGAATCAATTCACAATTTCGAGTTTGTTTGATGATTGTTAGATATAAGTGTTATTTCTTGTATTTTACTCTTCTCAACAACCAAAATAGAATTTTCTCACTAAAAACAATATCATAATCAGTCGAATAAACATCTAGAATTAGTTGTATTTGAGTTGTGAACTGTCTTGTACTAGGTTAGCCGGTCCTCCTCATGCTCTAAATTACTTAATAATAGTCACTTTTAATTGCGCTAAAATATTTTGCAATATTTGAGGAAAATAAGAAAAGAACAACAAAAAATTTTCTAGATTCGGATTTTATCTCCCAATCGCGTAATAAGCTGGCATTTCCATGGAATTGAAGGAAATCTTCATCATCATCGACATGCAGCTGAGTGGAGTAAAGGGCATATTGTTTCAGCAGCTGTGGTAAAACGATTCGTTGTTTTGTTGAATTCGACCCATTTTGTACACGAGTTTTCCTCATTTCTTTCTGTTTTACATACACTATTTTAGTAACCTATCTGCAAGTTCATCTATAGCAGTTGTTTCTCTATAGTTTTTCTCCATGTTCGTACATGTCTGCCTCTTTTTATATCGCCTGTATTAGAAATCAATGCTTCTCTGTTTGTTGTTTCTCGTAGTGTATGTACCTATCCATCTATATTCCCGCCTCGTATTTCTTACGTCTATTATCTCTTTTTCAGTTATTTTCCAAAGGTGTTCATTACTTTTAATCAAATTTTATATATAACTCGTAGACCTCTATTGATTGTAAGCATTTTTCATCGGTATAGTGGAATTTTTATTTTCCTCTTATTAAAAAACAGTGAGAAATATATATATTCCTATCGCACAAATCTGAAGAATCATAACTTAATTCGTCATTCTTTTCGAACACATTTAGCATGTTAAGAAAATAGCATTAAGACTTTATTCCTACATTTTGCAACCAATAGAAGCATTCTGCGGAGTATGCAGTTCGGAAAAGCTGGAAACATAATATGCGTTTTGCTCCACTATTGATGTTTATACATTTTAATTTGTGATTCCAATGAATTTCCTTTCAGCTTCGAAAACCAAATAGACACAGCACTGACCTAAACTAAACAGTTCATTAGCCTGTGTTTGATGATCTTTGAACATTGCTACCAATCATATTCCCGTATGTGATCAGATGTTGTTTTTAAGAACAGTTTCTGTTGTCTAATAAGCTCAAAAATATCAAATATAGTTTCTTGGTCATCAGCTTTCGAAGAAAAAGTAGATTACTTGTTTAATTAGAAGTTTGAATCAAATTCTTGTAATTGAACACGAGTTTAAATATATTCAGAGAAATCACAGATAAAAAAAATTACCATTATTAAAAAGAATTAAAAAGAAACGAACCAGATCAGCAAAAGGCTGGGATTGAAGCTATGAATAAGGTTTGTGAAACCATAATACATTAAAATTGAGCAGAATGATGATTTGAATACAGCTAGAGAGTGATGATGAGTACAAAGCTAGGATCTTAGTATAGAAACTCGGTATATGAAAATTAAGCTAAATGCTACTGCATTCCACCGCTATGGTGTACCAAATAGAGTAGCTGCAAGATAATGGTTCAGTTGATAAAACAGATACTGCTTGTGCTAATGGGGTACAAATATGAATACAAGGTGGAAGGGTGCTACAATAGAACAACATCTTGAAAGGTTCTTCCAGTGGTCTGAATGTTTATCTAAGTTTGTGGAGTTATGGAATTTGGATGGTGTGCTAACGAGGCCGAATTTATTGGATTTATTAAACAGTTATCAAACAGTTATTAAACAGTTTAGAGAAACTTTCAGTAGTTGATTTTATACTTCAAAGGTTATTAGTGACATTTCAATTAAAAAGTTGATACAATTGAGTGTCTTATAGATATTTAATTAAGTTGGCGGTATTACCATTGTTGTTAAGTAGAGAGATTAAGTTGTTTGGGAAGTTGTTTGTTAGTCTTTCATTTTTGTACTGGCAGTTCCAAAATAAGTGTTTCACGTTTAGATTCTCATTACAAGATTTGTATATTGGTGGGTTTTCTCGGTTAAATAGATATGAGTGTGCCCTAAACTTAATCGATAGATTTTTATTCAATCCGTACGATTTTTAAAACTGTTTTTCCATGATTGAACGGATGGTTTTGTGGATTTTAATATCTACTGCGATATGTTCCACCCACTTTGACACTTTACTGAACTTTGGTTTCGATTATATCTTTATAGCCAATAGTGCGCTATCACTTCGCGCAGAAGTGTTGCGTCGTTGTTATCTCCCGCTTCTTTTGCAATTTGGTCTGCTTTCTCGTTTCTACTCTCGATAAGGTATAGCTAGATTCGAATGAGGAGACTTATTGGGTGTTTGGAAAAAAGTTGTTAAATGGTATATGTTGAGCTCATGGAGGCTGTTCTCTACTGCAGCTGCTAAGCCATTAGGTGTTTTGGATGCGTCGGTGTACAAAGAATGAAGCTCACTTCGATGCGCTAGACTACTCAGAGATGGTCTAATAGAGCCAACTTTTCAAAGAAAAATATACTAGAGTTTTTATTGAACCAATCACGAGTTAAAGTAGACTAAAAAGTCAATCTAAGCAAAAATATGTAATATGATAAATATAAATAGCAAACACACACCTTTCATATTGGTTGCATAGTTGGCGGGTTTGAGGACGGCACTTACCTCTTCGTGGTGAGCTCTGGCTTGTTTTTATATTATTGCTACTTTGCAGACAAATTGAATATGAATGAGGATATTCCAAATTTCTATAGATTGAAGTGATCGGAATATATATTCCGACTGAACGTTAAGACCAGTATTATTTGGAGTAGAATTATAGCACCTTCATTGTTTGAGGAAGATCTTACTTGAACTTCTATAAATAGATTCTTTTATAACAAATAATATGGAAAACCCATTTTATTCGACTGATTATACATTTTTTGCTTAAATATATGATTTATTCTCAACACAATGTAGCTCCACTTCATTAGTATTTTCCATTTAGGCAATGGTAGTTCACCTTCAATCTCTGGATACGATTACTGATTTATTTAATCAAGTATAATTATGAGTGTTAGTGTAGTGGTAGTATGAACAGTTTTCAGTGGTAGCAGAATGAGAGACTTCCTGGTAAATGGATAGGACGAAGGGAAGCAATGGAATTGAATGATCACTTCGGTTGTTTCTAGTTTGTTTTCTACAGACTTTTTTAAAATCAATCGTCCATAAAACTCGAATCTCGAAACTTTGGATATTTATTGAGAAGGATAATGACCATATAAGTTATCTCCGTGATTTTAATTGACTTCATCAAATTTAATGAAAAGAGATATGAAATATATGCTATTTTCGGAAAGGTAATCATCAAAGTGATATCTTGTTATGTTATGAACTAATCGTCGCTATATTATTTAAACAAGAAATTTTCTGCATTTTGCACATTGTATTATGGAAATTGCAGTTACAAATATGATTCCAAAATAACAATTTTCATATTATTCAATGATGCACCAATGACATTTTCACTACTTAATTTTATATATTCAATTCAGAGATAACGAGGGGTACAATAATAGAAGAAAATAAATGAACATAAATGAACAAAGAAGATAAACTTCTATGAAACTAAAATAACTTCATAGAAAAGTCTACAATACCGTGAAGTTAATTAGCGCTCCGGAATTCTCGAATGTGAGGTAATAAATCAGGACCTATGAAGGAGAAGTTAAAGCTTTTTTGATTATTTTTGCTATCGTTAAAATCAATATTCACTCATAATAGCAATGAAAAAGTACGAAAGTGATTAGACACCACAATAAACAATGAAATCAACGAGTTATTCTATATAAAGGATAGATTATTCATTACAAATCAGACAAACATCAATGATTAATCGACATTTGCCAGAAATAGTTTTTTCGCATTTACATTGAATGCGATATCTACTTATATACGTAGGAATTGAATCGAATTATAAATTTTAATGAATCTATCAAACGAAATGGATCATTATTTTGACATAAGCAATTATGTTTACACGAGAGCACAATTTGTTTGTCCGAAAAATTTTCATGGAAATATTCATATCAAGTGATAAACATGTTAACGGTTGGTATCTATACATGTTAGTGCTTTGATTTGGTTTATGTGTTTATACTTCGTCAATGAATATTTTTGATATAATGTTGATCAACCAGCTTGTATTGCTACAAGCTCAATTTATATGAAATTTTAATGCAAATAATCCCATTTTTTCTGTCCTAGAAAAACGTTTGATTTTTCATTTCAGTAACAAAATATTACTTTTTTTCATACTGTACTTTAAATCGACTTTACAGTACTAATTTGTGTCCGGAAAATGGCACTTTACGGTATCCTTGTACTTTACAGTACCAGTAGCAAAACATCGCATTTTTAATTTTTTTCAAATTATCAGCCATTCTTTCGGAGAATATTTTTTGTATTTTCTCTGTTCGCAATGTTACCTTAGTGACTTCTGTTAATTTTTGTATGAACATAAAACATTACGATATACGTCTGTGAAGTTATTATTACGGTACTCGATTAGATATTCTTGACTCGGCTTCGATTGAATATTTGATTTTATGAGGACAAATGCTCATGTGCGCAATCCAGTCGTTGGAGAGTTATAGGTTTGAGTTTCCGCGAATTTGACATTTTTTCCAATGAAAAGAGTCTTTGTCAACATGAAAAAGAGTATATTTCAGAGCAGAAGTTTAAAATGTTCTGCTAAGCTGTGAAGTTATGAGACACAGGTGTCGATTTTCTCATCCGGTTCAAAGCTAGGGAAAACCGTTATTTGAGATCTACAGAATATGGCATATTCAGCATCATGCATGAAACATATAGACTAACATAAGAACTAGAATTTCAAGAAGAGTTGGTCCATTTTTTAGTAATCAAAGATATGTATTAGCCGTCAATCGCAAGGAAAAAAATGACTTGAAGTTTATCCATTTAGAAAAAAATTGGAATGTCTGTGCTCATTATAATCTAACTTAAGAATCGGAAATATTGGATAGGCATCCATTCATACATCATTCTTGTAACGTTTTATTTATATTTGATCTTTGTACGATCGTTCAATATATCTCAAGACATTCATATCTGCTAGGAATTCGACTTTTTCTTAATTTTGATGTTGATTGTAGGCTGGATAATTATTGATATAAAAACTCGTCTGCTCATCTGAAGACAACCTAATGAGAAAATAACATATGATGATAGGAAAAATTTCAAAGTTATGTTTCTTTTAATGCCGATGTCAAATTTGTGAGAGTGTGGAAGATTGACGTATTTGTGAAACAATATGAATGTTTGAGAAGTTTTATAGTAATTTTGTTTAACGATGCGTGTATTCTATATACACACGTGTGAAATACTGTTTGTCAAATCTTAGTTATAGCCACGAAACCGTAGAGAATACAACTGAAAAAAATAACAAAGGAAATAACGACCACATTTCTGCTGAATATATTCTATAATGTAAAAGGACTATTTGGATAAAAAAAGAGTTTTCGTTACAATTATAAAAATTAATATTTTATAAACACCTCTTAATCATGAAAATATTTGAGTGCAGCAATGGATGCTTTCTATATTTGGTACTGATAAACTATATATACCTCTGTCAGACGGCGGCAATTAGTACCCGCATCCGCATTCGTGGAGGCGCGAGGCATGAGTGTGGATTCAATTCGTATATTCCTTGCGATTTCGTGGCTCCTTTCTCGAAAATTGTTCTGCGATAAAGGGCACAAATTTACAGCTAATAGAAAAGAAACATAACCTAACATATCGTCACACATGTTTGGCCGACATGGCTCTGCAAAAAACAATATAAAACGGTGGACCACACCATACACATATGAGTGACGTACAAAAATATAAGTAATATTATGATATTTACGTTTTAAACAAAACTTATTCTATATGAACTATTTTTGTCAACACTCATAATTACATAGTCTGACGCGCGTTTCGATAACCAAGTTCAGAATGAATATAACCAACTAAGCTATTTTTGAACATTTAACGAAAATTGTATGGACAGTTCCATGTAATTTTACAGAGTAAGAGCTTAGATATAATGGGCTTTAGGTTCCAGCTGAAACTGTACCTATGTGTGTTTAAATTTTATTTCTGACGTCTTTTATAGAAATGTTTATTTATTCGTTGGCCTGATGATGAAGATATATTTACCGAAACTTTTGATTTTCAAGCTATTTCGGAATTTTCTATTTAACACCTATAGCGTATCCCCGACAAAAAAAAACATTCTAATATAAATCAGATCATTAAGTGTAATTTTATTTTAGTCAAGAGTACACACGGTTGGTAAACTAAATACTTTGTTACTCTTATGAATTATATACAGAATGAGTTGTATGTATGAAACGCCTCAATTATCTCGGAAACGGAAACTTTGTTTTTGCAGATAGATTACCTTATATATTTGGTATTTTAAGGAATCCTTAAGAAATACTGATTATTTCCTATATCATATTCTCTATACATAAATTCCATAATTTCGAGGATATCTCCACCAAAGTTACAATAAATATTGTACATTTGATTGAATTTATTGAATGAACTCATTCAATTTGAATATTTTTCAATAATTTATGTGCTAATACAAATCTCGTAACAAGGTGTAGTGTCAGAAAGTTAGTGAAAAGTTAAACGAAACTGGTTCAGTGAAAGATTTATCGGAATCAGGGAGCAGAAAAACTGCATGAACTGAAAACAAACTTATCTTCAAATGTTTGTGTTCTGTTATAAATAGATCCACATTTGTAAAGTAGAAAAATTTTAGAAAACATACAGTGAAGGCGATTACAGCAGATGTTAAAATGTTATCCATTTACTTCACTACAACAAGCCATGCGATTTTTGAATTTTTGAAAATATTGGCAGGTTTTGTTTTATAAACGATGATTTCAAGTGACCCAACAATAAATATAATACAGGATTCATGTCGGGTGATCGCAGAGACCATTCGATAAAACCACGCCTTCCAATCCATCTTCTGGGAAACACATTATTCAGGAAATGCATCAACAGACACGCATATTGAGGTGCTCTAGCTAAATATTGTCGTTTGAAATATTGTTATTGCCTGAAAATTTATAATAATGAAGTTTCTTTTAACTTGGATTTGGAAACATACAAGCCAACTCAGGTATAATATTATTTTCCAATAAATCCAAATACACCGGACCATTTAAGTTACCCTAAATGAAAAAAGAACCAATCATTTTGTCGCCTATTATTCCAGCCCATACATTCAATTTTTCGGGATATTGGATGTGGGATACACGATTCAGCAAGGATTGTTACGTGACCAGTATCTACAATTATGCCGATTTACGTTTCCATCAATAAAAAAGTGTCAAAAGTCTCATCCCAAACCACAACTTTAATTAAAAAATTTGTATCGTTTTGATTCTAATATTTCTCTATCATCAGATGTGCAAACTCTTCAAGTCTATCAAAATCGTCATCTGACAACTCTTGAACCAACATTACTTTGTATGGATGGAATTTATTATCACGTAAAACTTTCATTACGGATGTTTGCGAAATATCAAGTTCCCTGGATATTTGTCAAGTGCTCAAGTGTGGATCGTCTTCTAACAAGACACAGACATCTAAAGATTTATTTGCAGTTGATGTAGTTTTTCTGCTCCCTAATTCCGATAGATATTTCACTGAAACAGTTTCGTTAAACTTTTTCACTAATTTAATGACAGTTGATCTTGTTAGGGGATTTCAGTCAGGATATGAATTACTAAAAATATTACACGCCTATCACCATATTCTCATATCAATAAAATATCAATTCGTTTTTTTTTTGAATTAAATGATCCATTGTGACTTTCAATAAAATTCAAAAATAATAATTTATTGAAATGTCATTTTGTTATTGCAGCAGTCATAGCCACCTAAATGTATTATTTTCACTTCGGCTGAGATGATGCAAATGTGGATTTCGAAAAGCGAAAAATATACGGGGTGATCCATTTGTAATGACAAAGCTCATTATTTTTCCCGAAAAAGGAAAGATCTGAAAACAATGTAGATACCATCATAATACCTGCCGTATTACGAGACCCTTGCACACAAAAATTTATAAAAATCGTACAAGTCGTTTTCGAGATAATTGTGGCGATCCATACATAAAAATCACTCTGTAGATTATGTCATCCTGCCAACATGGCTAATATTAATTTTGAATTCTCTAACTTATACACTCAGTATATAAATATTTTTATTAAAAGAGTTTTGCTACATACTTCCATGATAAACATATTGACAAAATACCAATAATTGAAAAAGGCCGATCTTTGGAATAATATTCATATCGATTACTCCTACTGAATTGTCAGAAAATTTGATTTCATTCATACGAATATTGTGCCGACATGTGTTTCTACTTCATACATTCCAAAACTCTGTATTTGTTATTGATCTATGTATAAATGATTTGATGAGAATTTTTCAAGCTCTGGATGTAACTCATTCAATTCTTCACAGCCCATTACATGAAGTTGTTTCACAGACAAAACATGAAATGAAACACTAGTTGATAACTAATCGCTCACTGTACTACTTTTGAAATAGGAATGTTTGAGAGCCTACTATCCAGTGTTTTTCAAAAAGGTTCTTCAACAACTTATGCAGTGAAGGGTGTTTTCAAAGTGTACTTCTAGAAAGATTTGAAAAAAGTTTAAAAGCCTGAAAGTAGCTGAACTCTGGAGTAAAATGTATGAAATTTTTCATGCATCGAATATATTTCATAAGGAAAAAACGTTATTCTCTCTGTTGGATTTTTAAAAATAACTTTGAAGTCTTAGTATTTATCTTTCTGAACTGAATACCCTATAAATTCACAAATTTTACTTAGTGATATATACATAACATGTAAAAAAACGTGTACAAGATAAAAACAAAATATGGATTTGATGAGAATCAATGGAATTTCGTGTAATAAAAAAGTATGGAATGATAAATTAGCTACATAAAACTTTAACGTCTACGTGATAGAGTTGTCAACTGATTTGTTTACTAGGACTAATGGACAAAGCGATTTATGGAGATTGGAATGTAATTAATGCTGAAAAATAATAATAGAGACACGTTGCATTGAATTGAATATGAAATTTACGAAGTTGCAAAATCTTTGAGAGATGTTGTTAATATTGATTGAAGATTAATTGATACACATATGTCAGAATCAGACAAACCAGCCGGAACATTAGAACCTAGCCTCTAGAAAAATAATAATATAGATAAGCTGGAAAGACTTTAGAATATTCATTCCGTCAAATAGTCCAGGAAGCTAGCATTTTGGTTCGCAATTTTTCCGTTTTCACTGGATTTAAATTCTCGCAGAAGGTTGTGAATAGCCCAAGAATCATATTGTATTTTTCTATCATGCCAACGTACGCTAAAACCTTGGAGGTGGGAATTTTTTATACATTCTAACTAAAGAAATCGATAAAAAAAATAACTCTAAGTAAATAATGTTCTTTGTAAAACTAATATTTTTCAAGTTATTTCCAATTTTTCAACGAAAAAAACAACTTTCTCAAAAGTTTCATGGAAAATAACTCGAAAAATTTGCTTATTATCAAGAAACTGAATTGAAAGTCAAATAATAACAGGAAAACTTCGCATTTGTCAATAAAAATTAAAGCATATAATTGGAGCTCTAAAATAGAAAAAAGAGTCTCTAGCATGAAAATTGAGCGACTATTGATCAAAATAAGGTGGGTTCCAGCTTTTTTATTACTAAAAAATCAGTAAAGACGACCCCTAACTACTTTCCTGATTAAAATAGATTTTCACCTTTCTTTGATTATCAATACACTCAAGAAGTTTGACCAATTTAAAATGCATAATTTTAGAAAAATTGGAGCTTAGAAAGCAAACGATTTTTTTGCAATTTCGGGTTTTTGACCATTTATTTAAAAATTATTAAAAAATAATGGAATAATGAATTGTAGCTTTTATTGAAGAAAATTTTCCTGTGTGTAGATTTTGAACCCAGTGAATATTTGGGAAGGTATAGCCGTTGAGAACCTATATTTACGAGCGAACACTTCATAACTCACCCCATTCAAAAATTGAGGGATATGAAGGAACTTGATTTATATAGTTTTGTAGCTATTGAAGAGCTCTAAAAAATCATGGTTGAGAAAATTTTCTATCATTGAAAATGAAGTTCATATAACTGCAGGTTCTAAAATCAATCAATTTTTTTTTCGAAAATTCTAATATTCCGCTTCGGACACTTTTTCTACTCAAATCGGAAAAACGAAGAAGGAGAAATATGTGCTCATGTGACTGTGTGGATGAGTGTAATTATTTTGTTTATTCCTCACCAGTGTGTTCTAAAGTTGGAAAGAAATAGTACGTGACGTGATAATTTTCTTGAAAATATTCAATAGTATTTGTTAGTTATGAAAAAAAATCGTTTAGTATATGTATAAGTTTCTCATACTTTTTATACCAAATGCCATAGTTTGTTTAATTCTTTTGCTTCGTCATTGAAGGATTTAGTTTCCAACAAATCAACGCCACCCCAATTTCATGGAAACGAATACTATTAAATAATATATCGGTGAGCTTCAGTTGTGTGCTTTTCAATTTTAAATTTTGAAAATTCAATAATCTATATTGTGAAATTTTGTATGTGTTAATATATATATATATATATATATATATATATATATATATATATATATATGGAATTCTACGTTTTTCTATTTGGATCAATTAATTGTATTATAAAATTTGCTATGTCAAGGGTTGAAATATTATAATTTGTATCCTACAGCCTAAAACAATCCTTATTTAACTAATACAATCCAAATGTTACCCTAGTTAGAATGTTATTTTGCAATTTTTTAAAATTGGGGATAGTTTTCATCCTTGAAAAAGTTTTCACCCTTGAAAAACAAAAAGCTTACAACAGGACAATATAGAAAATTTACTAGATGGATTTTTGTACGTCGATACGAGATGAAAAAGTTGTGAGGTTTTGCCTTTATTTCCTGGATTAAAATTATAACGATTTCCTTATGCAACCGAATTTATATCAACTTCACAACGAATATATTGCAGTTGTAGTAAAACAACCCTAGACTTATATTTATTAAAAATAAGAAAAGTGAACTTATTTTGTGTTTGCATCTCTAAAAGTTTGGCAACGATCTAGTTGCTCATGCTGATGTTGTCGTGATCTGGTAGTCCAGTTTCTTCTCTGACATACCTGTTAGCTGTGAATTTACAAGAAAAATTAAATGAAGAGGGGAATCCCTATGCAAACAAGAGAGAAATTTACCCTATTCTATTCCGGAGACACGCGCAATTTCTTAGAGAAAATAATAAAAAAGCAATATATAATAAGTTTTAAAACAAAAATTTCAAATACTATACACGAAAAGTTGAGAAGATATGAGAAAACACTCATTAGTGAGTAAACAGATAAAAATCATATTCATAGATAAGTGGGTGTTTAGAAACCGTTGTGCGCATAGGCCATCTGAAAGGAGCGTGTGTTCCAGTTTAAACTACCAAAGGCCAATGTTTTTTGAAAAGTTAATCAAGCATCATGAATTAAACTTTCCAGCGTTGAACAAGGTGCATATTGCATGAAGATGGTATCTTATATGACCGTCCTCAGTTATAACACCAGTAGTCAATCGAATTTTGCGCTTGTTTGAATGGAAAGAGAAAGTCTATCTATGTGTGCTTTTGTATGTCTAATGTTAGCTTCTTTGTATAGTTTACTGAACAGTTTACTTGGATATTAATAGCTATACCATATACTCGATAGTGTTTTGGGCCAATTGATGATTTTTCTGATACTGATCTTTCTAACAAGCAAAGCAGCCTTAATTAAAGTATGTGTTAAAACATTGGAAAACTAGAGTTTTCAATTAAAATTTTTCATAAAAACCTATTAAAAATGATTGAGATATAATATTAGCACATAATTTTATCCTGCTATTTCAAACTACTTAAGGAGATCGATAAATAAATTTACATTTTTCAAAATTTACTACTTAGACCTTTCTATACATTTTTTTGTTGATAGAAAATTTAGTTCTAAAAAACAGGTACAAATTTATGTGTCGATCTATTTCGGTCTTTCTCAAAATATTGAGTGGAATTCAATGATACACCGGCTGAGATTATTCTGAAGTCAATTTACGGTATTTATGATCGCCTGGGACTAAAGCCCGATTTATAAACTAAATTTTTCCTTTTTTCGTTGCCGTTGTCGTTTTTTATTACAAAATTAAGAACATTGAAATGCATTTATAATTTGCGTTTGACTTCGCCTTCTGCCGATGGTGACTTTCAACATAAACGAGTTTTTCCTTCTCCTACCGGCCATTTGTTCAACTTTCCTAGTAACACAAAGAGCCAATCATCCATAACATCGTCCATAAATACCGAATTACAAACAAAAACACAAAAATATGACGAAAACAAAACAAGTCAAAAAAAAAATAAGTTAACGGCAGCATCGTCAAATTTATGAATAGGGTCAATAGACGTCAAACGACAAACGTCACTCGCGAACGAAAACGGCAAACGGAATGTCAAGATTATGAATCGACCTTAAAGAATTGAAGAAGTTCTGTTACGTTAATTTTCGAGTCGATAGCACTGAAAGGTATTTGTAGTTAGTTTGTTTTAAAATAATTTTTTCTCCGTTCCCAATAATAACGTGAGAGAAAAAAGGATGTGAGATTCCATTATCAAAAGCTTTTCTTTTCTTCTATACACTAGATACTTATACTACAAAAAGTTGGGTAGGATCTAAGTTAACATGTTGAGAAAAAAAGTTCATTTTATTCGTAAAAATCTGTCTAAAGTAAAATCAAATCACGTATATCAGCAATTTTTTCAGGGTTAGTTTGGACATTATAATTTCATCCTCGAGCTTCATTTTTTTATTTCTCTAACCCTTTTCTGTGTAGATTTTCTTTAATAAATGATCTCAATTTTATTTCTAAATTTTTCAAAAAAAAAAAAAACTCTTTGATACCTCGGTTGTGTAGTTTCTCTTAAATTTCATGTCTTTTTCTTTAAATATCACTAATATTTCAATGATAAAATGGCTATTGTTGGAACCAATGTTCACTAAAACCGTAAAAATTTAGTCAATTTACCAAAAAGTATGTGTTAATTTAGAAACGTACCACTCTATATTTTTAAAAAATTCACATGTCATTCTTATTTTCTTGGACAGTTTCGAGGTTTATTTTAAGTGAAGTCACTTCACATTGCTCTGATTTTCAAAACTCAATGTTTTGTTTTCTATTGCAGCATATTCTCCACATAACAATAAATTATGCACGGGACCAGTAATTGAAATTTTTTTCAAAATCTTCTGATTATATTGAGCAAGAAATTTTAATAAGATGCTACAATTTAGTAACCATTGTGGGAATCTTTTGAATAGTTCAAATAGATAACAATTTGTCAGATCGAACTAAGAAGAGCTACGAATCTACCAATCAGTAGTGATTACATCTTATAGTGACCACATAAATATAAAGAATCTTTTATGTTTGAATAAAATAAATTAACTTAGCCATCGCAAGAAAACATGATGACATCAAAAACAAAATTTGTGAAAAACAAGTCTAGCAACTCAGCGCGATTTTGCCGTGACACTAAACAATCTTTACTATTGATCTCGAGTTACATTGCGTTTTCATGTGATGGCAAGTCAATCTATTTTATTTGAACACAAAAAATTTTCAATCTTATTCTGATCACCTGATACCTTGAGTAGGGACTGAATTAATCAACTGACTTGGTATTTCATGGATCTTACAACTTTTTACGGTAGCAGAACTGAGTTGCGTTTTTTTACAAGTTTTAGTTTCAATAGCATTAAATTTATGAGTTCTTACATAAACGAATCTATGAAATAGACTGTGCAAATTGATGTTTAGGAGAATCATATTCTTCATATTATCCTATCATATGAATTGCTCACAAAGAGCCTCCTCAATTCCTCATTTTCTTGATAGGCGGTGGAAAATCTTCTGCAAAATTCGTTACTTCAATTTCCTATGTATAAGATTTTTTGATTTTATTGTTAAAAGCCAATATGAACCTAATTTGTATTTTTAGATCTGCTTCCTCTGTAAACATTGACATAACCTTGATATGTCTAAGAAATTCTTGTTTAATAGGTTTCAATTTGGCTTTCTTCAACGGAAAACCAACAGGAAATTCTTTAGTAAAACTACTATGGTTAGTTTTATATTGTTGGCCCTGTACTGTGATAAGATATGGTACAAACCTTTGTTGTCATTCTCTTCGTTATTTATAATGAAATCAGTTGACCACAAAGCTCCTTTCTTCTCGGTGGTAGTGACCTACTTTTGCGTGAGTTAGAAAAAGAGCAATTTGCTACATATTTTTTTAAAGCAGGAAACACGTTGAGAATTCTATTGCATTTATTGCTTCGGTTATTTTTGAATCAGTTGTTTTATTCACAAACACATCCAGGATGTAATGATATGCCCAGATCATAATCTGAATTCGCGAACTCCCATTTCAGATTTAATAAAAAATTCAATTACCTACAATGTCAGAAAAATGTATAATAATCTTCTCGTAAGGATAAAACTAGAAAGCTCGTACATAATATACCAAAAATTGACAAGGTTGTTTCTTTTGGCAAGACCGTATCATTCAGTGGCACATTTCTATTGGGTTTCATATTACTAGTTTGTTGTTGTGCTACTAGTAATTATAAAAAAATCTTTGTTCCAATTAATTTATATGAAATCATCTATAATCACTCTACATTTATTTTTTTCTATCAATTAAATCGATTTTTCCATATTTTATATTATACTTTGTTCCTATCTGATTTGTTTCATTTATTCATCTAGTTCAATTTCAATCATTATGTATAGATATGAAAATTGTACAAAAAACAGTTAAATAAACATTACTTCGATACCAGTGTAAACTGACTGGAATCTGCATATATTATAAGGTTCATGTCATTGCGTACACTCATACACCGCAGGCATTCCATGACAGACAACGTGACGTGTACAATCTTGCCAAATGTAGTGCAGAGTCGACGACAGCGTTGTCAAATGGAGTGCAGCATTTCGAAGTCAAGAGCCGCATCAGATGGACACGCGACTCGCAGCGCTATTGCTATTATCTAGAGAATAAAAGCGTTTATATTTGAGTTTTGAGGTATGAGAACATTGATGTGAATATTTCAAATTTCATAATGCCATAATAAATTTTAACATTTTCAATGATAAGCGTACTGAGAACTTATTGTACGAGTACTATTTGAGTTATTTACAGATACTTGAAACATTAATCTTACTACAAAAATGGAAATACATTTCTAACATTCTCTTGCTGTGACATTCTATGACTTTTGACGTCTTTTGAACCAACAACAGTGAGCCGATCAACTCGATTTGAATTTTGATGATGGAGAATCGCTGGTTTTTCGATTTAAAACGTGATAGAACTTCGCTACAGGTTGAGTTTCGTGAAGGTAGTACAAAATCGGCTGTACGTAAACTGATATTGCGATAATTTAACAATCGCTCATAAAGACTTCGTGTTGATTGGTGACAGAGAAATTCAATCGCAGTGCATCAAAAGATGTCTATAAGATCTAAACAGGAACGGATCATAGATCTATGTATGTAAACCCGAAACAATCTGTATGGGTCAAGATGCGCCAAATTTAACAATAGCTTTTTACGTTATGAGTCCAGGAGTGATTTAGTATGGTAGGAGATAGATGTTTATGGAGAAGGCGAGGAAGGAGTAGAGTCAAGAATATCTAATTGAGTACTGTAATAATAACTTCAAGGACGTATATCGTAATATATATTTTTTTTTCATACTGCTTCCGGTTTTGAATGTAAAACAAAATTATATTAAAATATGAAATGTCATATTTGACAATTTTACTGAAAAATATCTTCTTTGTATATTATCGTATCATTTAACAAAATAAAAACTAATAGAAGTCACTGTTATTATTGTTCGCCCAAGGAACACTCTGAAGCAAATAGTCGCCTAGATTTTTCAGAATAACTGGACATGTAGCCACCGTTCCATTGGAGCAAAGTAAAACGATCAATTCTGAAACATTTGTTTGCCAGAAAATCCAATCGTCGAAAACATCGAATTAATGGGTCATCCGTCGTACAGTGTCTTGTATGTCGCCTGGTCTGGTATGTCTTCTTATTTCCGAAGAGCACAACTCAACAAGCAACTCTGGTATTGCGCAAAATTTATATAATTTATTTCGAGCGCCATCTATAATATTCTATATTTTATACAGACAATATGATTTGATTGTTATTTAAATTGTCCCACATTATACTGCACTATGCACATACTGTCATTAACAGTAAAATATTACGTTCAGTGCCTATCGTTTCTCGTCGCCCGATAATATATATACAAACAACAATAGTAATCAAGCCCTAACTCGAGATTCAATTATAGTTTTAATGGGCCTATTAATTAATAGTGTAACTGAACAGATTAGCTGATTTATCTTTGTCTATCTAGACGGACATATTACACACTATTATTCATGGAGAGCCCACCTTCCATACATCTTCTTCCCAAATGCTGTCATTGATCTACAGAAGTGACACAGAAACGTGTCCCTTCCAATATTATGCGACCATATCGATTTTGATTGGAAAATAATGAGTTCCTTAAGAAAAATAGGCCAAAAAAATCAAGTTATATCAAATCCATTCAAACTAATCTTTACAAAGAAACAGAAAAACAAAGCACATTATTTTCGTGTAGAGGACATTTTTTTAAGGATTATGTGTAACGAAAAATTTTTGTAACTGAATTATGGCAGTTATTTTGATTAGTAGAGATGAAGATATTTACCAACTCAATCTTCACATTATACCAATTGATTCACCTTCATTCATTCTTAATACTAGTGAGGTTAATGTTTCAGACTGAACATATAATTATTTTATACCAGGGAATGCCTTTAAAATCATTCTCTGTTTTATTTGGTATTTTTAAAATAAATCACTCTCTTAAGTACAGACCTGTCCACATGATCTTTTTTATCAGTGTTTTGCTGAGAGCTTCACCAAAATAAACTCTTCCTGTGTAAACCCCTTGTCAGCCTATTCACTTTTAATTATATTTCTCAAATCTTGATATTTTTTCCCGAAATGAAGAGTGCACTTCCAGCTATCAACTGTGTGATACCACCTTGGTGTTTATGGGTCTCGCAAGGATCGTAACTTTAATACAGTATTTGAAGTAAGGAACAAAAGTTTAATAGCAGGAGGGGTTATAAAAATCTTATCAAACGAACTTTTTTGCTTGGGGATAACATTTGAATGAGTGTAGTACATATTATACTTTTGATAAAATTCATCATATCATAGATTACAAACCTCCGAAATAAATTTTAGGTCACATACGAGGTGCGACCGATATATCAAAATATATCAAATCTACTTGTCAAATTTAATATTAATTCGCATTTCAATACTTCGAGATTATTGTATCTCTTCAGGAAATTGCTCCATTCAAATCAGGGTGAGAAATTATGCAACAACTTCTAGGAATTTTTCTCAGATATTTGTGTTGTATTGAAGAAATAGACAAATGGATAAACGTTCAATTAATAAGGTATATGAATGAATAAGTGGATTGTTTTTCGTTCAAAAACATATTCTCTAGTTCTCTTATTCTTATGGTAGTTATATTCTATGAGATAGTTCCAAGAAGAGAGCTATTGACTCTAAATGAATATAGTATGTGCTCACCAAAACGTTTGATGGAAAGTTCTGTTTTGGGATTAGCCACAAAGTTCTAGAATGTATAGTTATGTTTGTCATTGGGAGTGCCAGATAACAGAAAGAATCCATTTTAATTCTCAGGAAAGATGGAAAATCTATTCTAGATGCACAGGGCTAGCTGCGATTCCAAATACGATCTAGCTCCAGATCTTCATAGAATATACAAATGATACTTGGAAGGACAAATCATGAAAAAATTCTTGAATGAAACAGCAATTGATCCTATTTTGGAATATTTATCCGTCCAATAAAATGAAGTTTCTGTCTTGTCCTATTATCCTCGCATTTAAATAAACGTCAAATTATCCGACAAGACCGCACTGCTGCGGCGCAATTTGAGCTATGTTTTTGCAATATTGTCACCAAAAATATTGATATACATAAAAAATGTAGGAATTTTTAATATCATTTATCAATATTCATAATTTTCTTAGAAATTTTACAAAAATTACATTTATTTTTAACTTCCTCGCATGCCGTATGCTGGCCATCGCTGCTCTACAAGATAAATTTATGGTAGATATACCCCTGACCCGAAATTACTGTACTGGCCTACAACCATTTTGGGGTCAGAAATTGTAGACCTAATCTTAAGTTTGATTATATCAAGAATGTGATGGTTTTTTCTTATCAGCTGTTATTTCCGAGTTAAATAGAAGGAAATTGCACAAATTAAATATATTTCATTGGAAATATACAGCAAAAAATTGTCTTTTGAGTACATTTCTCGAATGAAAATGACTTGGGCAATCTCACATGATTCCCCAGTAGTACATGGGTATTTATATTCTCCACTGTTTTAATGTCTTGGTGAACAAACTCTCCTTAGCTTAGTTCTCCGGAATTGTGTTAAAATTGATCTAGGTAACTGTTTAGATAGTGTAATTTCATACTCATATGAAATTACTGCACTACCTGGTACGAGACTGGTATTGGAACATGAATGAACAATAGATTTGATCTGAGGGGGCGTTCGTTTTTATTGAAGGTTGAACTATGATAATTCAATAAAAGTATCACTCATTATTTTGATGAGAAATTGTAGCATATATTTTAGAGTTGTTATTTACGAACAAAGCGGGATAAAAGTTCAAATGAGGTAAGTAAAGGAAATATTCCCAAAGAGTTAAAATGACTTATGTCAATATGCATATTGTACTTTATCTATTTTATCAACCCTAGCTACAAAAAGAGCTGCATCAAAAAAATTCTATAGGTCTGAGTTATCTATTTTGTATGTATTGATCGTGCTTATGGGGTTCAAGAAATTATGTGATAATGCAATAAGCACAGACGAATAACCTGTCAATTCGATGCCATTGAAGAACCAAGACATGGAGTGAGAAATGGGCAACTTCTTTAAATTGTGCAGAGTTACTCTGGGTTATGAAAATACGAGGGTTGCTTCTTAAGTTTTGAGATAGACAAATAAAAACGAATAGGATAGGATAGGTTTTTATTGTCTTTCAAAATATGCTTCATTAAGATAAATATACGTTAGAGACGTTTTAATCAATTGTAGGAGCGTTTTTTCCATTCCGATTGAGGTATTAAGCATCAACCGCTTCTTCATATATAGAAAACGTTGACCTCGCTATTTATATTTGATTTGCGGGAATAGAAAGAAATCATTTGGTGACGACCCATCAAGTTTTGACTGTTCAAAAACGTTTTTGTTTGAAATGATATGTAATAGCTCACATCGAATGGTTAATACGGTATATAACGCAAACATATCTTTTTCACAGCCAAATGTTCATGCAATATTGAATGAATGCGGGGTGGGGTGCACTAATATTTAATGTATGTTTCAATATTACAGTGTGAAACATGACGATTTGCAGAAGCAGTTTACGCACAGCATTGTAATTTTATTTTTTAAAACCAGAGCTGATTTGGACAGACAAAATTCATCCTACTCGATCCATTTAATTCCATTTTTTGTCCAAGATGAATTTTTCAAGTATCTGTAGAAACTCATATGACAACACGATCTCATTCAATATTAAAAATGTTGACATATTCACATCAGTGTTGCCATATTTCCAAGTTTCAATAACACTCGTATGTAGTTATATAAGTAAGAAAATATGAAACTTATGTATATATTGTATTAGTCCTACTGTTCATTATTGTTTGTACGAACCTTGAGGTTCTACTCCTGAAAGTGAAGTTTTATTATTATTACTTGACGTGAAGAAAGTTGCATTAAGATAATATTAAGACCTTCAGACTCCGCATAAAGATAGATACTGGTTTGATTAGTTTTAAAGCTTTAAACAATTATAATATGCTTCTTTATGATACAAGATAGCCAAAAAAACGTTTCCTATATGCTTTCAAGGGAAAAATTGCTTGAAATATAAGAACTTGTTACCCAAACAAGAAAGTGGGTACAAATAGTTAACTACACGTTATATCCTCAGATCTTAATACAAAAATTCATGTTTCTATTGTACTATCGAAAATAAAGTTCCTATTATCGAATTCAAATGTACAATTCATGATTCTAATTAGAAAAATTATTCTGAGAGACATTTTATTGTCTAGTCTCTATCCAAGCGAATGAGAAACTATTAGGAATGCAGAAATTCCGGGAAAGCATCCAATCTAAAAACGACGTCTATCTTTCCCGCAGTGAGAACTTCATTTTCCCGAATATAGTTTTTAATGTTCCAAAAGAATGTTGATGTCGTTCCATTAGAACGAAGAGGACAACATTCATAAAGGAAGGAAATTGCTAGATTGAACAGAAGAACAAGGATAAATTGCCAGAATTAGACGAATTAAGTAATTATATTATTTTGGGATATAAGAAAAATAAACCGCTATGAAATGATCTTTTCTGAATATTCGGATAAACATATAATTATACAAAACTAATATTTTTTACCTCTGCTCATACGAGGGTTGCCAGTTAAGTTTTAAGATTTTATATATTTAGATATTTATAATTGTATATACCTTTTGGTTTTTCAAAATAGTCTCAATTAAGATCAATACACTTTTACATGCTTCTACAGATGTGGAAAAACGTTGAATTCGCAGTTTATATTTGATTTGCAGGAATAAGAAGAAATCATTCGGTGCTGAACAAGGCCAGTACGGCGGATAACTTATTAGTTTTTGACCGTTCTATGTTGCTTTAGTGGAAATAGTGGGACATGTCCAGTTATTCCGAATGAACAGATGACCATTTGCTTCGAAGTGCTTCGTTTGCGGACAACTTTAGTTGGATTTAGATCATCTTGAAAAACCCATACAGTCGATTGTTTGGAGTTCTATTTGAGCGATTGTCACAAATTATGCGGTATCAAAAGCTAACAAATCCTTTCGACAGCCAAATGATCATATAGTATTGAATGTGCCCAAGTGTGCCTCAATCTCACGGTGTGTTACATAAGGATCTTTTAATATCAGTTTATACACAGCATCAATGTTTCCTCTGGTACAACAGTCGATTTTGGATCTTCAAGGAATTTATCCTGTAGTGCGACCACGATTGAATTTGGAAAACCAACAAAGCACGAGGGCTCGAGATTTTGCTTTACCAAAAGTTTAATCCACGTCAAAGTCGATCCAATGAATGAATGTTTTAAGTATCTGTGAACAACTCAAATAGCACTCGAATGACAAGACGTTTCTAGTACGTTAACCATTGATAATATCAAACTGTATGAGAGACATTTTACATCTAAGTATCAGCGTTGCCATATCTCAAAACTTAAGTATCAACGTCGTATAAATATTTTCTTCATTATGTATAGACATCAAATAGTATCAAAAAAACAACATTGTGCATTGGAATGTTAATTGATAGGAAAATCATTGCCATAGGATAATTCCATAAAGTATTTGTTCATTTTTATAGGGGCATGTAAATTTGAAACGTGCTACGTTGTTATCAAGAGCTGCAGGTGATATAAGTTATTTAGTTATAATCTACGATTGTTTTAGATATTATAGAGAGAAAACAGAGATGCATAAACACTTTGTGGCATAAGAAATGGATCAATGCAATTAGAATCACTCTTGCCAACTGGTACTTAGTGAAATAAAATGCAAATATCGCGTTTAGGTTGCATCTATTCTGGTATAACTATTTAATTTGAGGGGAAACCAATATAATGAGTTTTTAGTCCAAATTAAATGTATCTAATAAGCCTATAATAATTGCATCTAGTCAAGAGGAATAACTATTGAAAAAATTACGCCAGCATTATTATGGAAGAAAATGCACATAAATAACAGACCAGTTACTTCCACAGTTTATTTTTGTCAAACAAAATGACATCTGCTGCACCCAAAACGTTTCCATGAGCTGTTATAGTTTAATGTTATCTATATAACTATTGATATAAGCAATTTTTTTCAATTTTCAACGCTCACATGTTAAGTGAATATTTTAAAAGGAATCATTTTAAAAGAAAAATATTTTGGAGATTCTAGATGGCAAGGCATTGTTGAAGGTGAAAATTGGAACAAAAACAATAATATCTTACAAAACGATTATACCAAATCAAAAAGGTTGTTTCATGAACCATACAGGTATATTGGTACAGTAAAACGCTATGAGGTGTTACTATTTATTGTCAAATATTATTGTTGACATATTAAAACTCATAGCATAGAGAGCATATCGATTTTCAAAAGATTTTTTACAGTTGGTTGATCAGAAATCAAATTGAACTAGAACTCGTTCCAATGAAACATGAAACCATTCATAGAAATATTTTTCCCTTTTTAAGAATACCCGTGGCAGTCCTCCTTACAATTGAAAGAAATTTGTGATATATCTTTAAGCAAATGAAAGTTACAGGCGATATGCAAAGTAAGGGAATTACGGAACGATCCAAGAAAAAATTAGGAAAAGCAGCCATTGGCACGTTCTCTCAGTTTGAACCTTCTACATTTAGACTGAAGAATATTCAAAGCGACTGGTCACAGTTCATGGACACACGTTGAATTTCTTTGGAAAAACATATATATATATATATATATATATATATATATATTCACAGATAGAAAAAAATAAATATAAGGTTTTGCAGAGACTGGCGAATTTGATCTAGAACGGTCAGTGGCAAACGATAGCAGTGAAAACTATGTAGAGGAAGAAAATACGAACACATAACAGGAAGGTTTGAGTGGAGACGTAGAAGAAAATCAAGATGATTTAGAATGTCCGCTAAGTTTGTATTCGGAAGAGATGAGGCAACTAAATTGAGGTTAGAAACCCTTGCGTTAAGGACCCTGTGCTTGCAGATTTCGCTTTGACATGTTGGAGTTTGTTTTTTACTGATGATATACCAATAAGTATATTTATAGCAAAAGAGGATCGTTTAGCAGAGAAATATATTGCAAAAATACAAATTTGGCGAAAATGCAAGCTTTTATAGGGCTCTTGTACAAGACAGGATTTCATAGTGTGATTTCAAAGTGTACGTTTTGACGACAAATACACCAGAAATGAGAAACTTGCTCATATCAGGCAAATATTTGAGTTTTTTATTGTGAATTGTTAGAAAAGCTATTGCGTTAGCGAATATTTACAATCCAAGCCGTATAAATATGGCATAAAGTAGTGGACGCGAGAACTTATTATACTCACAACTTGGAAATATACGTGAAGAGGCTTGATAATAGTGCTAGCTCGACAGTGAAAAGACTGTGCGCATCAATTTTTGCTACCGGAGATAACTGGTTTACCAGTTATGGCTAGTAACTAATCTCCAAAAAAATCACACTTACTATGAAACTTTGACATTGGTTTCGTGAATTTCAAGAAAAAATGTTACTTCGCAGTATGCACCACGACTCGGACATAGACGCTGCAACAGGTATGAAGAGAAAGTCAGATATCGTAACATTCTACAACAAAACGAAATCGGGAGTTGATATTGTCAACAAATTATGTGCTACTCACGATGTCTCTAGGAATAGCAACCGTTGGCCCATGATAGTATTTTATACATTGTTGAACTTAGCAGGTATTAATGCTCACATTGTTTATAAGGAAAATAAAATACAAAGATTGGACAGAAGAAGACATTTTATAGGAAAATTAGCTTTGGAATTAACGAAAGACTGAATACAGCATAGGTCAAGAACAACTTGCTGGCCTAAAAATTTGGGAAAACGGACCATAGAAATGGCAGAAGAATAATACAATACTACGGGCTACAATGACTAATCTTGAACTAGAAAATTCAGGAAATTCACGGAAGAGATGCTACATTTGCAACAGGAAAACAAATCGCATGATTCAATACAAATGCGTGGAGTGTGTCCATAACTTTTCATAGTTAGTTCGCTGTTTTTTGATTGATACTTTTTCTAGTTTTCTTAAAACAAACGTTTAATGACCTGTTAGGAATCATTCATTTGCGAAAATGAAATACTAGTCTCTCAAACGCTATGCGATCACCGATAGTGTGAAAATTGGCGCGTCTAACGAAAGGTTTAAAACAAATTTCATACACGTTTTTATTTACGAAACCCTTTTATCGATATGAAGCAAACATTTAAAATCGGTATAGTAGTAGAGTGTAGAAGATATTTTAAATCCGTTTATGTAGATGATCTTTGACCCTTTATCATTTTTCATAATAATTATCTTCAAATCTATTCGTTGGCTCATATTGACTATTCAATATGTGACTGTGGAAGAAATTAAATAATGAAATATAAAAAGCTGAAAATGATGAAAATTCTACAAATTAACTGTCATATTAGATAAGAAATTGAACTTCAACACATTTTTTGAACACATCCCTCATCAAAACAACTCGATATGGCAAATCAATCAAACCCCTTACAGGTTGAATTTTTGAGAGGTAGAAGAATGTAGCGTATGACTTTGAAATTCTGAAGTATGATATAACGAGTCAAAAAAACTATCATGATTGTAACGCTCAGCCATGCTTATCTGTTTAGTTATATTATTCTTATGTCGGTTAACATATTTGTGGAAATTAGTTGAAATCCATGTTCAATTCCAACCAATGAATAACACTTGATATTTGATTCACATCTCTTCACCTCTTGGCCGTTATTCTTTTGAACACTTTATTGTTGTTCATATAGTTTCTGAAGATATTCTTGATATGATCATTCCACTAATGTCATATCTCATTCTTTTACTTCCTGTTCTATGTAAATTATACTACTCTAGCTATATCCGAGTTTATACAAAAAAAAACGTCATCCATTATATACGAGGGCCATTTTTTTCAATCTCCTTTAGGCTATAAATAAAAAGCAAGTTACTATAAAACAATAATTTTATTGAGATTGATAAAAGATTGGTACACTCAATGGTTACTTTTCGACATAATCACAAAAGAGATTTAGACACTTGTAATATCTGTGAATAAGCTTTTCAATAACCTCTTCAAAGAAAGTTACCGTCAACGTAGCCTAACCGTTCAGTAGCAATAGAAGACAACAAAACTTGAAACTTCTGGATATTCCGTAGACAAAGCAGTAATAGTGAATCTGCGGTTTTATTTCAACCATTCTGTCAACTTGTTCAACCAGATAATCTGAAACGACAGATTTGCGTTCTTGGTCTCCTTAATCATTACGGCCATCTTTAAACTTTCGACACCATTCACGCACAACACCATCACTCATGAAGTTTTGCCCATACACTCAACTCATTCTCCGATGGATTTCTGCAGCACTATGGCATTCAGCCTGTAGGAAACGAATTACACTTCGCAATCCACACTTGATAGGATTATCGATAATGGCGGACATGTTTGCGTGGCTGTAGTACAAATTCGACTGACGCCCGAATGTCAACAATGGTGGAGTGTGTAGTGTGAGAGCTTCGCAGTCACCTACAGCCCATGCTGTATTGAAGAATGAAAACTAGAGATAAGAAAATTTAGTATTGTAGAAGCATATGTCATTTTGATATACAAATATCAGTTGACTTATTGATTGATATAATTAAATAAGTCAAACGTCCTTCAAGACAAATTGCCTTTGTCTTGTCAAGGCATTTATAAAGAAACCATATGAAAAAGTATAGATTACGGAAAAGACGAAAACTTAATAATATGTAAATATTCATTTGTCATTCCTGAAACGAGAAAACAATTACTTTCTTCGGTGATATAAACGAATATTGAACTATACATACGAAAAATATTATATCCAACAAGCACTTAGTCGATATCGATATTCCTAATGACTATCAACTGCAAAGTTAGTGGTTCATTTTCAATTAAATAAATGGTGTTATTATTCAACTTCACAAAATCATTCTGTTTATGATTTAGGTTATTTCACATGATCTCATCATTTTTTTTTCATTTTCTTTAGATTATTGATAATAAAAAATATATCCATCCATGCACTACAGCTTAAACTGTTATTCACACCCTTCATTAACAACATCGATCCGAAACTTTCAGTACCTACCCGTGAGTCCGTTCGGCAGCGTTAATCATACTAATAGCCACTATGCATGCATGTGTAAATTATAAATGCACACAATACCTGAGTGTGGTTATTATACTGCCAACTGGGATTTTCAACAAGATTAGAAAAGTATTCACAGATATGAGTTACCGCATCAAGGACGCATTTAATTTTTCAAATAAATTGAAAATGCAATTTAACCTTGTCAAATAAACTATGAAAGAGCATACATTGAAAAAATGATTTTTGTTATTTCATGAATCTTAATATGCCTCGAATAGTGTCCTCAGATACAAACTTCTCTTTAGTGAGTGGTATTCGGACTCATACTCGGATTGGGTAAACAATTAATGTCAAATTTAGCATCATTAGCTATTTAACCTTGTGGTAAAGATCTATACATAGAATTGACGAGGTGAGAACCAAAAGGGGCTAAGTGAAAAGTTTTTAAAAAACGAGTTAAGTGCAAATTTCGACAGTTGAAATTACTTGCTAGCAAAACTATGTAAGTTATAGCGCCATCTTTTGGAGTCTGTAATAAATAGGTTAATATATCCGCGTATTTGGTTACTGACTAAACGATTGAAAAGCACTCAAATCCTTTTGCCGCGACAAATATTTTCAAAATTATTTTAATATTGCGAGTGAAGTATGGTGCTCGTATGTTTTGTTCTTCAAAGTATTTGATTATTAGTTTCTAGTATTTGGACTGTTTACAAATTACAAATATGACTAAAAGAAAGATACTTGTGTCAAATAAATTTATTATAATATCGTTCTTTTGAATTATCAATCTGAAATTGAAACCTAGCCTAAAATATTTATGAAGCGAATGAGCTACAAGAGTCAGATAATAGCGAATTCTAGCCCTATGGATAGGATAAGGATAGTGACTACTACCCATCTGATTTACCTGTTAATGTTGCTGAATGTGATGATGGTGTGGCAAATGTACCTTCGACTAGTAGTATGTTATTTTCACGATAGTCACCAGAAATATGGCAAATGTATCAATACATAATATGGGTCGCTTTTTATTACAGTAACCCCAAACAGAACCAGAAAACAGAACAAACAAACAACAGTTTAGGTTAAGTGGTAGTGACTATGAAACTGTAGGTATGAGTGTAACAAAATATCTGAAGCAGGTAGACCAAATTTATCTCTGGATAATTCAAACAAACGTCTGTATGAAAATAGCATATGTAAAGTGGAAGAATCTTATTTAGTTCTTTCCTTTTATTCCACCAATACATCACACCTTTTATCGAAACCTAGTCCAAAAAAATCAAAAATAAGGGTGAAAGAAAATGTTGAAGACGAAGGAGCAGATGAAGAATTTGGGCTCTACTTCTACTAATGACTAATGATTTTTTATTGTCTATTCAAATTAAGTTCACTTGATAATACAGAATTGTATATTTGTCAGACTAACCAAATGGGTCTAAGTGACATTTTTTTAGCAGAAATTATCGAAAAGTATTGAAAACTGTATGTTCCGTCAGGTAAAACTACTATACGAAGTGTTTGCACACTCCTGTACCAAATTCAAATTTTGATATTTAAGGTAGCCCACAAGACATTTTTTTTAATTGGAAGACTATGATTTGACGTCGAAAATTGATTCCACACTCAGTGCCAGCTATTTTTACTTAGGCCATTTTTATTGATAGGAGCAGCCGAAAAAAAAGGTTACGGGGTTTTTCGGCAAACCAAAACCCAGTTTTTCAATTCACAATAAATGTTTCACGCACACAGAACTACTTTTCCTTAGAAATATTTTGGAGTCCAAGATCGAGAATCCATTGTCCATATGACCGGTCATATGGACATTGGACAACTTGGTTTGGATATGGTTTGTTCTGAAGAAATTAGGAACGATTTTGGTTAATATTGCTATTAATGCTATTCCAATACTGAATTTTATTTCTTTATTGAGTTTCTTGCTTCACAATTCATGAGGATTGAAACTGGAATTTATAAGTTCTCAACATTATAATTTCTGTTCTCCTGTTCTACGCTGCATAATGATTCACTAGAATATTCTTCAGAACCAGATCCAGTATAACCGATTACTACATCATCGTTCCCGGTTGGTTTGACAAATGAATGAGTTTTCAATAAAAATGTACTTTAGTGTGACTAAAATATTTTATTTTCCAGCATTTCGATATTTTCACTGTACACACTCCTTCCAGAGAGTGAATGTTTCCAAATCATTCGAAAATATATCCGATAAATCAGGTGAATATGGTGGATTATTATGAATCGTAACGCAGTTCTGCTAATTTCTGAACAAAAGTAGCGGACGAATAGGTAGTCGCTTTGTCATTACAAAATATTCTTCTTCAATAAATACTGTGGGGTTTTTTTTAATTTATTGTTTTCCCAGAATAATATAAAAATAGAAATTACCCCTTTGAAATGTGAGAACAATGTGGTCACGATCTCATTGACAGGAAAAGTTTTGTTGTTTGCTTACACATTTTCTAGTATTTTTATTTCTAGAGCATAATTGTCTACCTAAATGTTATCTACGGCAACATTTCGGAGAAAAACTTACAAGCATTAATAATTAAAAATTTCCAAATATTCGTTTGAATTTTTAACGCGTGGGAGCTTCTGATCAGTATCAGGCGATCGCAGGACCCTACTTCCAAATATCTTTCCCTGTTTTTACTAAATATATCCTTCGATGGTCATTATTATTTGACAACTGTCATGAATTTTAACAGCCCTTTGTGGAACAGTTACATTAAGGACCCTAGCAAGAGTATTGTCAACATCTAAACAGATTCTTTCGCCAAACTTCTCTCCTATAGGCAGAAATCAAGTTACAGTTGGAATAATTTTTATTTATCAATAGTTTATTGTTTATATCTATTCGTACATAATGCAATGTATAGAACTCAGTTGAATGCACTGAATGAAGAAGATACTACATAAATTATTTCAATGCTTTGGGTTTACTTTGTTTCATGTTATAGATAAAGTCTGGGTTAACCTTTTGTTGCATTGTATAAAGTTTTGTTCAGTAGTTATGTACTTGCTACGTGATTATATTCGAACGAAGCGAAAAACAAAATAGTTTATTGTCAAAATTTCATTTATTTTGTTAGGAAATAAACACAGTTGACACTTACTTCACACCAAATATTTGCACAATGTCTGGTTTTGCATATTTGAGAATTTAATAGCTGAAAGCGGAGAATAACTCCATAAAACGAATTACACTATTTTAATTTTAATTTTGCTCTAGAGAAGTCGGAAACGATGGAAATATACCATTCTATTGTTGATAATTCTCTGAATACACTATAAAAATGTTTTTTTTTTGCTTCATTTGTAAACTCAAAAAATTGTTGTTTATGATTATTATAGTGATGATGTGATGAAGTTCCACAAGAAATGAATTGGAAAATATTTTCAATATCATTGAAAGTAAATTCCGCCCAGTGGTAATGAATTCAGAGATCATACCAAATTCGTAATCTTGCTAATTTGCTATAAGTGTTGATTTAACCCGTTAATGTGAAAAATTATCTCATCAAGTGGTGAAGTAGAGGAAGAAAGAGAAAGAGAAAGAGAGAGAAAAATTTTATTGTCAAAAATTGTTACAATTTACAGAAAAAAGCTTGTGTAAACTGAAAAACAAAGATAAAAATTACTAAATAAAGATAAATGCAAAATAAAATTTCAATATGTATAAGGATTTTTTTGATAAAATTTTTTTGTTTTTAAATGTGACTTTGCTATATAACTGTGGAGCTAAATAAGTATACTCTTTCTATAAATTATGTCGAGCTATCGTGAGAAAAATATTGTCTACCAATCAATTAAATTCATATAATATTATATAATATTCAGCAAAAAGACACTAAAATGAATAAATAGTTTGAAATGAAACTAAAAAAACAAGCTTTGAAATAACATTAGAACATTTATAAATGGAAAATATCAGTATTATTGTTAAAAAAGCGTGGGGCGCTTTGTTCCATATTTCTCGTACATCGATTCCAGACTCGTTTTTCACAATAATATTTTTTATTCACTGTTGTTTTAAGCTTATAAAAATTATTTCTAGCATTTTAGTTTGTTGTGATTTAGAAGCGTATTTTGTAGTTTTTTCAAACTATATTTGTTTTTCACTTTTTAGTTTTATATGCTATGAAAGTGCGACTCCAAGAGAAGGAGATAAATTCTAATGCAATACTGATGCAGAAGGTATAGTAAATCTTCAATAAAGAGCGAACAGTTATAAAATTTGTTTCGATGTAAAGAGAAATCTTGCAGTGATAATTTCAAAGAAAATTTGCCAAAAAAAAAACCAATTTCTCACAGCGTGAGCGAGATTGGAACCCACGACCAGTGAATCCGGAGGTTGACGCCCTAGCACGATCGCCTTTTGGTGCCCTTTAAGTCAATTATTTGATTCTTTTATATCTCTATCTATGTATACACCCTATACACCAACTGTTAATTATTTATAACCAGGTCACCTATGTTTTGGTGATATTGCAATTTACTGTCTACGTAGGTAAACTATATCGTAATTATGAACCAATATTATGTGTCATCATTCATTGTAAAAGGTAATTCCAAACTATTAAGACAATAGAGAAATGGTGAAGTTCAGTCGCTGTTTAATTTCTACCCCTCGTTATGGCCCAACATTACACGCCTAACGAACGCAATTGAAGTGGTGGGATATACTAACAGTAATAAGCCACAAAGGAGAGTTACAAACAAATTCATAAGCTCATAAACATACAGATGACGGTGATAAAAGGGGGTTAAAAACAAATCATGTTGAAATGGAATTACTGATGGCTACATGTCTAGGCATAAGTCGTGACAACACTAGGGAAATTAATTCACCGCATAATACAATTTACTTATAAAGTGTACCATAAAATCGACCCGTACGATTTGGGCCAATGTGAAATATATCAGCAGACCAATGTATGATTTCCCATAGTACGAAGTTTGGCTATTAAATAATGAGATTGCGTGCCTAGAGGGCGCCCTAGATGGGTAGGGTAAAAGACCACTAGTGCGTTAGGTATCTAGATATCTTATCTATGCACGTCCCAAAACACGTTTTCGACACTATTATAGTATTTGTGCAGAAGCGGTTTGAAACGAACGTGTTTTTTTCTCGCGCCGAAAACCATGTGTGATGAAAAACAGGAGCAATGTGTCAGTCTCAAATTTCTCGTTAAATGGAAAAAAACCTCAAATGAGTGCTATAAAGTGTTGGAAAAGTACTATGGGGACAATTCTCTATCTAGTGCGCGTGTTTTTGATTGGTGTAAGCGCTTTAGTTAGGGCCGAGAGAAGTTGACCAGCGCCCAGGTCGCAGTGTGACTGTTTCAACTCCGGAAACAGTGACCAAAATCAACTAAATTTTGCGTGCAGTTCGTCAGGATGATTGCCGACGCTTTAAAGGCCAATAGAGAAACGATCAGAAAAATTTTACACAAGAAATTACACATGACAAAAGTCTGTACGAAGTTGGTACCAAAAAATCTGACTCCTGACCAAAAGCTCTTGCGTCAATATCGACATCTGCTCTTTTGTTGTAATAGTCAAAAAAGCTACCCCAATTGGTATTTTAATTATTGTATACATTTTGTCATATTTTCTTGTTTTGTTTAATATTGTTTGCTTCACATCATATCCCATTTTTCTGTTCAGTATTTTCGATATTGTGTCATCATAATCTCTCTTTCGTCACTTTCGTTTTTGTTTTAGTACTGACTTGCTACATATTTTTTCCTGCTACGTGCCCAATTTTATCACTATGGCACTCACTTTCATTTCTTCTTCTATTTTATTTCCACAACTTGTATTTTGATATTGATTTATAGCTCGATAAATTTAGTTTCCTATGATACTTTTTTTCATATGGACCGCATTGTATAGTTTCCTAACGCTCCCTACGCAGCCATTACTATAAGTATCGTATTTATAACTATTGGTTAGATTTATATTCTTAAGGTAAAATCAGAATATCTACCGTATCGGGATAGACGCATCATTTTCAAAAAACGTAAGACGCGGGCACCCGCAACTTGTTTTTCCAAGGATTGTTGTCCGTTGAGATGTACATAATTGCTCCTTTGTGGAATTGTGACAACATTAAACACAAGTATACTAACTCTCATATATTCCGAGCTTTCGAATACTAATGTATTCATCTTCTGGGACTGAAATTATGGTCAAGTACAATATGAAAAAATTGTATAAAAGTGTAACAATAATAAAGATTACTTAAATTAATTGCGGTATGATAAATTTTGTAATATATTCTAGGAAACATGAAATTCAATATTCAAATTGGTGCTTGATATGAATATTAAGCGTATTTATTCTGGTAACTATAGAAATGGTTATGAATAACGTTGAACTTTAAATTGTGAATGACGTTGGATACAAAATTTATAAAACTACAATTCTTAACTGACTAATATTAGTAATTTTGATTGATGTTTCACCACATTTATACACATTTTTATATTGTATTGACCATAATTTGAGGATGATAACGTCTTTAAACATTATAATGGAAGTTTCAATTATTCTACGAATTCCTTTGGCAATGACAGCAAAAGGAGAAAACATGAAACACAGGAGGGATGCAGTTGAAACATTGGAAAATCTAATAAAAGCCAAGCTAGACAAGAGAAACAAGACGAAAACTATTAGAAATGAGATTGCTGAAACGAAGAAAGCAATCACCAAAAGAGGGCACGACAACAAATATAAAAAAATAAGAAATAAGAACATGGTTTCAGCTGATTTATGTGATATTTTGATTCAGAAATAAATCAGAGTGGAGCATCATTTAAAATGATAGTTCACAGTTCAAACAACCAAAATAGATACAATCCCCCTCAACAACAAGTAAGGAGAGGGAAAACTAAAGTGTTGCTGGTAAAAAAGAGATATGAAGATATAAATTAGATGAACTGACAAAGTGACAAATGGAGAATGGCAGAACAGAAAAATTCTCCTAACTATAAAAAGAACAGCCTATTTGGGTCATAAACTCAGAGACCCAGAGTACTGACTTTTTCAACACAAAGTTGAGGGTAGGATAGATGGTAAACGGGGAACCGGAAGCAAGCAAATGTCTTGGTTGTAGATCATAACAAAGGCCTGAGAAATAGTTTTCATAATTCGAACCAGGTTTCTTGGAAACAATTGCTCTTCTTATTATTTTCAAGGAGACAAAAAAAGGATTCATATATGTACAACCAATCTCGAAAGTATTTTATAAAGATCATAATTTGTAAGTGATAGGTAAATAGTAGTTCAATAGGAAGGACAAGCTTACAATCCGGTCTCACCTTATAGTAGTTTGTACGCCTTTATTGCTTAGTATCATCATCATTGTTATGTTGATAACAAAAGTTTTTCCACTTCTTTATCCCATATTGTTTGATTTTATTCTTTTTCTGCACGTATCGTAGAAGCGTCTAAAAACACGTTATCAGTAATAATTACTGGTTCCATTTTTCCAAATTCTATTGATAGTTACCCAATTATATAGTCTACATATGGGTTATTAATAAACTACCTCACCTACGATTGTCACAAAACATAAATTTTTGGTAAAATGCAATTTCGGTTCCAAATTGTTCTCTATTTAAGTCGGTTCATTGTATTTTCGCTTTTCATGAGTGAAACCATAATATTTTTTAATACGTTCATACATGAAGGGAAAAATGCATCAATTTCCAAAACGACTGTCCATCGCGTGTTTCGAAAGGCATGAAAAATATTTCCTAATGACATTCCATACGGACAGTGTAAATCTGTGTTTTTCAACTATAAATCAGGTAACATCTACTGTCGTCATATTTTATCATTTCATGTGATCTACGTTGGCGTAATATTTCATATAGTGTGCGTTGCATCGCTCTTTCATTCCATATGGATCAGAAACGATGTAATTATTTAGACCTATTCCACTGTTTTCGCTGAACTAAATAAAGAATTTTGATCATTGATTCAAGGATTCATCATGAAATAATAAGAGTGTATCACAAAATAGAAAACTCTAAAATTAAATTGTGACTTATAAATCTGAAAAATATATTAAATGATAATTCAATATCTTATTTATCAATTGGAATGACTCGCTTGTGGTGTGTAACGATATATAACAATATATGGGCATTAATCATCAACATATTTCATGTCCTTATAATAAGAACCACCTACCTTTAGATCGTAATGGAAACCTTCAGTGGTTTACAATAAAGGCAAAGTACTGAAGTAGACCCCGATTAGAAAAATGACTAAATGATAGGAAATGAATAATTGAGCCCCGGAATAAAACAGTATTCTACTCAGCTTTCTTTTGACAATTTCAAATTTTTTATGTGTAGTAATTACTATTTTTATATAGCTTCACGTTTTATGATTTCCCTTAATATTATGTGTTTTGATTAATAATTTTTTCATCGGGAGATTTTGGACACATAATATAGAATAAGCAGATAGGAAAGTAAAAAAATGTCGTGAATGAGCCCCGATAATATGCATTCAGGTAGACAAACACTTCACATGGCTCG
Source organism: Diorhabda elongata (assembly GCA_026230145.1). Taxonomy (NCBI): domain Eukaryota; kingdom Metazoa; phylum Arthropoda; class Insecta; order Coleoptera; family Chrysomelidae; genus Diorhabda; species Diorhabda elongata. The sequence goes on from CM047935.1 coordinate 10,166,063, forward strand.
AAAAAATATGTCAGTGAGACTTTATGTGGAAAAACATTGCGAAAATATCTGTACACTTCGTTTTCCCAGTCTTTCGACTCAGATACCGATTGTCACCAGATTGAATCCTTATCTTAAAGACAATCAATATAGAAATATTGAAAGAACCAATTAATCAGATCTTTAATGATATATACACATATAGTCAAGAAACGCTATATATATATATATATATATATATATATATATATATATATATATTATATCCATGAATAATTGAATTTACACATTTGTATGAATCAAAATTACATATCTCGCTTTGATTTATAATCGTGATAATGAATTATTTATATATACGATGTATATCTTTTGATAATTATAACAAAATCGTTCAACGTTTATTTTGCAGAATTTCAAAAGATATTTTCACAAATCTCTCATACTATACTGACCCAATTCTACACTTAAATTTCTTAAGGCAATGTAGGTAATTAACTTTGTGTAAGAATATAGCCCTTCGTAGGAGAAATATTTATTTTGCACTAAATTCAGATCAAAAACATCCACTTGAGTCGTATTTCTGTTATACTCTATTTTTGTTACAATCAACGGAGTCCTTCAATGCTTGAAAAAATATTATTAGAGGAAAACCGCACAAAAAGCTTCCAAGTCTCGATGTGATTGGTGACTTGATACTCTTGTGGTTTTATCTTACCATTATATATCTAGATCTCAAAATAAATAAATCTCGTGAAATACTTTTAAAAAACTTCAAAGGGAGTACGCCCCCAACTCTCATGGCTCCTATTTATATCTAAAATGGCAGACTCGATCAATAAACATTTATAGTCTTGTATAAAAGTGATAAGTGAAAATACACGAGAAATAATCATTGTTATAAGTATATACATAAGTTGTTAGAATGATAGAAAGTGGTAAATGATATTAATAATTCCATTCAATTCTTACTGTGGAAATTTTAGTTAACTAATAAACGTGATTTCTATACTATCATTTGCAATATAAATCTTCAAGCTTTTAAAATACACTATTCAACAAAAGGATTGATTTCTCACCACATTCTTCTTCTCTTCTGTTCACATCCTATCTATTTCTTCGACGGCTTTACGTATTTTATTCAATTCCTCTAAAGCTTTGGCTCCGTTTGACCCTTGTAATTCTATTTATTTCTTGATGTTGTCCTTCGTACTTTTTTGTAGTTCATATCATATAATTTGTTTTAATTCTTACATTATACTCATAAATTGTATCAAGTTTGTCCTACTATCTAGTCGCTCCAGATCCTCTCTCATTTACTGATATTTTTAGTTATTCTTAGATAATTCATTCCTATTCCATGTAGCTTCATATAATTTTTCCTCTTAATTAACTTTCAACTATATTTGGTACTGTTCATAGTGTTTTGACATGACAATTTCCCATTTAAAATTATTTAAATTAAAAAACATTGCACAAATGCAACCTAGAGAGAGATACAATCTCTCGTGTGTAAATTAACTCACCCCCGGAGCAACCATTGTGTTAATCATTCAATTGAGAGATTCAAAATCGTTTCCTATTTCTACCCTTCATTAACGTATATTTTCGGAATACCAAATATTAATGTAACGGTGAAGAATCATTCAGCTACTCGAAGAGTCATTGTATTCATAAAGTTTATGGTAAACGATCCTAATAGGGACCCTTATCATAGATGATTGATTCCGGGTGTTTATTGGACACTTGAGTTCCATTAAGGTATAAAATTACGTAATTTATTTTGTATCGATGTGACTCTAACGACCATACCTACATATAATTATAGCCTTCCACATTTTCCACATTTTTCATTGTTTAAGAGCAGTTTGTAAACAGATAGATGTCTGAATATTCTGGTGCTTTTTCGAATATGGTCGTCGGATTATTGAAACACGTTCAAATACTTACTTTATTATTTATTAAATAGTGTATTTTAAAGTAGTTTTCATGTTTTACTACAACGAATATCGTCAACTATTATTGGTTAGGTTAGGTAGGTTAGTATAGATTAGGTAAGTGGGCGGTCAGGAACCATTGCCCACAGTCCCACTTTAAAATACCAAAGGATGATGTCCTTATAATAGCTATATATATAGCTAATATAAGAGGCACTTTGGCTCGAACCTATCAATGTCACTAACCAAACTGTGAGGCTGGTTTTAACCTCACAAGTGCGAGAGCTTGGAACCCACCGTTTACGTGTCCGCACGTAGTCTTTTCCTGCTCCATGTATCCATCCGGATCGTTAGTGATATTTTATTATTCCAATAAGCAGAAAAATGCATGTTCATACATGTGTTATAAGACCGATTCTAAATGGAATCACTAAGCAAAAAAAATCAATGTCTTCGACATTTCAACCACCCCACCCTCAATTTGCGCAAATTTTGGATATGTTTTTCAGGAACCTCCGACCTACAATTTTGCCAAACGACAGTTAACCAAAATGCCCCGTTCGGAAAATACGGCTCCACAACAAAAATATTAGCTTTGATCTATCCAAGCCTCACATATATGGAAATACATGAGAAACATATATCACTCCATTATTTCTTTCTTTCAATTCTTGACAAAATAAATCGTTGAAAACATAAATTATTAAAAGCTTCGGAAATAATGTTTTTTCCGTGTATTTGTAAATGAGTAGCGTTTGACGAATTTTGTCAGATAAGCTGAGAGCCACTAAAAATTATTTTAAATAGAGTGATATATGTTTTCTATGTATTTTCTCACGTAGAATGAGAAGGAGTTGTTAGTTTTACGATAAAACCCACATTATAAGCGATAGGAGTAAAATACATAACGTATGTGAGATTTGGATAGGTCAAAGCCGACATTTTCGTTGCGGGGCCTTATTATCCGAACGGGGCTTTTTGGTTAACTGTCGTTTGGCAAACTGAAAGGTTTTAACCGTACACTCTCATTCTATTACTGATATTCAATTATGTTCAACGCCCTATCAATTGAAATATTAGTTTTCATTCTAAATGACATCATATTCGTCTCATTTTACGTGTTCACAAAACCGTGTCAAATATTTCCATACTTACTTATTTGTATTTGTGATATATTCTGATATGAAAATGAAATTTCTCGATTTTTCACCAAAACATTAACCTAAGCGGAATATTCATATAAAAATGAAACGGAAATATAGGGCATAGTCGTAATTTGTGATGAACGTTAAAGAATCAAAAACAAAATATTTTCATGTAAATGATATAATTGCTTTTTAAATTTCTAATTACCATAATAGCTTTTTTTAGTTTCCTAATCAAAATGTTCCACCAATCTTATTAGTTAAGTTATAAAAAAAGAGAAGATTGAATAAAGGTAACATGTGAGTCGCTGAAATCAATATGTAATTCGTACTTGAACATAATTTCTATAAAACACAAAATATCGAACATAGCTCGGTCATCCAGGTCTTGTTAAATAATAAGTAAATCACTAAAAAAAAATAAACTGGTGGTTGGAAAAAAAATTCAATTGTATAATAAAATTTTCATTTTCAGAGGAGTGGTGTCAACAAAGAAGATAAATATATAGTCTATATTTGTTCGAATCATGTTTTTATTTGCTTATCCTACCTTCTTATCCAAACAACTTTTCAAAAAAAGACCCATTATCACTTGAGATATCTCCCTAATGTCAACGTAGACATGTTGACTTGACACTCACAACAAAAACATGATCGTTCATTGATTTACTTGTTGAATAGTATGAAGTCAATCAATGAGGAATTATAGAGAATATAAAATTAAAATATACTCGTGCACACAGTTGATGTTTCAACAAAAGTTTGATGTTTATCGACTAACTCGACTCTTTTTCCATTTCTTTTGATATTTATTAGAATGGATGTATTCAATATAAAAAATAAAATGTAATCATCAGTAGAATATTATATCATGAGCAATCAATATAGTTTATCAATCCACAGCTAATAGACTGCCTAGAATATTTTTCTTAAAAAAAATAATCATATCTCTAATTTATTATGAAAATCAATAGAGTCTATATGAATCAACAAAACGATATTGAGTATTTTGATGGGACTATTCGGTTGAAAAGCTGCAAATTGCCTTTTTGAACAGAAATTATCTATATACAGAATTCAGAAGTCAATTTATAAAATATATTCACAAACAATGGTTAGTTGATTTTGGAGTTAGCGCAAGCCAAAAATTACAGTGTAATCCTAGCTTAGCATAAAATTCTCGAACATTATGGAGCTGCTCGGCGACGTGCACAGCAGTGGTGGTCGGCGTGTGTAGATAGCGGTGACGTGCCAGTGTGAACTATCAAAACACGGCAGACGTCTGAAGGTATACGAAATTACTGGTCATGTTTATATCCGAAAATTTTTATGCGTTTCGTTGTAATCATCAACTTTCATTTGCTATTCCTAAAATTATTATGGTGTGAATTGATTAAACTATCATTTTTTACATTCTATTTCAGGTTTGTACTTATATGGATAGTTGATAAGCTGTTCTTCAAATTTTATGTTCCAGTTTTCAGTAGGACATACATTTATGTTCAATGTAATATAGGTAGGTATACTAAACGGACTGTTCAATCTACTTATGAAGGCTTCAAGAAAGCCCCGAAGCTCGGGCTGAACGACTCGGTTTGATCTAACATCATTTAGGTAATGTAGCCTATAAATAAAACAAACTATGATTATTTTGAGATATATTGTCCCTTTATTTCCATACATTTTTCAGAACGTCTGACCAAAGCTTCTATCCCACTTTTCAAATATGATGCATCTTTAAAGTCAAAATGTTCGCATACCGTCAGTTGAATTGCATCATTGCTGTTGAATATTTCCCATTCTTTGTGTGAGCTCCATTCGTAAACAGTAACCTTAAAAGTGAACCAGAGTTCTTTTCGTGACTTTGCTTTTTTGGCATGGTCTCTCTTCTCAGTTTCCACTTTCTTAGTCTTCGCGACATAGCTCTAAAAATCGCTAACAATATTCCACTCGACACTGTCTTTGCACTGCGCTGGTAATTCGAGGCACCCGCCTTTCAGTCATTTTGCTGGTTTGTGCTGCAATTACTTTTGTTTTAAGGCGCCGTTCACATAGAACAATTTTGTCCCCCTAATTTAATGTTTTATGGAGTAGTAACAGGATCATCGTACGTGAGTCATCTTCTAATGAATCTCGCTCCCTGCCCAATCCATTTTGCTTTGAGTGTGTGTTGATCTCAATATTTAGAACAACGTGAAACTCAAATTGAGATATTTTAAAAAACTTAGTCAATCGATCTCTACTATAATAAAATGGATCGAAGCAACTTTGTGTAAAGCTTGTTGAGATCATGGACCGCACTATCTATTAAACGAAACCAAATACCAACGTTTTCGACTTGTAGTTTACATACTGCCATATTTTGTCTTTTGTTTATCACACATATGTATAAGGTAATTTTGAAGTAGGTATAATTAACCAAACAAAAAAGCATCATACAAAAAATACCAAAATAAAATACTTCGTCTGTTATAGAAGACGGTAATAGAAGATATTCAGGAAAGGTCGACAACAATAAACTTGCAAATGTCTACTATGGACTTTAGCAAAATATTGATGATAAAATTTCAGCTTTTAAATAATGGTTTGACCGCATAGAAAAGTATATTTATCTTAATACAAAATAGAATATTTTTAAAAACATTGAAGCCGTATCCAATTATAAATATTTGTTTTTGTTTGTCTATTTCAAAACTTAAGTTGCAATTCTTGTAACACTTAACAAGCTCAAAAAATGGTCAAACTATAGTGAAAAATCCGAGATATTCCAGGGACAATAGAGCTTGGAAAATTGGCTAAGTAGGAACAAGGACTCCTAATTCTACACTTTATAATACATAAAAAAATCTGAATGCTTCGTTACAACTTTTGATAAAGAAAACTAAGAAGTTCCAAATAAAATTTTGTTCACCATTTCCTTCAGGAATTATTATTGAGTCATTCGAAGTTTTATGAAGAATTCTATAACTGCATTACTGTTTTTATTAACCACTTTTCGGTGTATTAATAGTATTTGTACAAGAGCTCCATACGAAGTAATCATCTCAAGAAAAATATACCATCCAGTCTTTTAAATCAACAGTCGATAATAATAATAATGCAAATTATTCTCATTTTCATATGTAAACAAGAGAAAACCGTAAAAAGAGTAATTGCCCGTTTGCGCTATAAATGTGGTAGATTTTCGCATTTAAAATCAACCTCACAATTCTCATGACTTTTGCGTTATTTAAATAAACGCGAAGCCAACCCCAAAACAATTGGTTTTATATACCTCGATTGTTAAAGCAATAAAATACTTAAAAACGGCTCATTCTCAGCTCTTGTTATTCGAGTTAAAGAGAAATATTATTCGTATTACACATTTCAGAAAGAAAAATAGTTCGACATAAACATTTTAGTTTACATGTGAATTTGACAATTGCGAATGGGGTTCATATCAATGATCTAGAATCGAATAGAAATAAGTGAAATTTTAATTTCTAACTAAAGAGAAAATTACAAGTAGGAATCCTCTTAATGAGTGTAAAATGGAGTAAAGGTTTAATTCGAGTATACAGCTTCCAAATACACTTCGATCAATACTCAGTATTTTGAAAAACACCCACCACCCTATAAAATGATTATAACCACAAAGTTATTTGCTGACACTTAATTATGACATTCATTTCATGGATAAAGACCTATAGTCTACCTTTGTTGCGACCAGAATAAAGATAATTTATTCCTTCCAAATTCGCGGACATTTACGAAAAAATCATCATACAAAGCATCCCACGCTTTAAAAGTAGTGGTAGTAATTTTTTCATTGGGAATTTTTGAGTACAATTTTTTAACACAGTGCAAACAATCATTTTAATAATGTTCATATATATTCCAAATTATAGAAAAAATATTCATGAAGCCTTAATACCTACCACTTTTCAATAAGTTCTTTGGATCATTTTCCGTTTGCAGTTAGTTAATATTAAATTGTCCCATTTTCATAAACAGGCTGGTTTTACGAGATCTGGCAATAGCCAATAATAAAATAACGGGACTGATTACGAAAAAGGGTTTTATTATGAAAATGCAAGCCTTAAATATACTCCCCTCCCCTCGCCACTCACATTTCCATACGTTTTTTCCATTGATTCAAGCAGTGCTGGAAGTATTTATTGAGGGCCTACAGTAGCTCTGCCGTTTTTTGCTTTAACGCTTCCATAAACTCAAATTGGTTCCCTTTCAAAGCAGATCTTTTTCTAACCTTTCAAGGAAATCTGAGCAGACCCGTTAACGAAAGAGCCATTGGTCAGGAAACAGATTTTTTGGCACCCACTTCGCACAGACTTTTGTTATGTGTAATTCCTCGTATAAAATTTCTCAAACCGTTTCTTTATCGGCGTTTACAGCCTTAGCACTCATCCGGACGCTCATTCGATGCACACACAATTTGGTTGCTTTTGGTCAATGTTTACGAAGATAAAACAGTCACAGGGCGACCTGGGCGCTAGTTAGGTTGTGCTTCCTCGGCCATCACTAAAGCGCTTACACCACTAAAAAACACGCGCATGAGATAGAAAATTGTTCCCAAAGGCCTATTGCAACAGTTTATAGCACTTAGTTGGAGTTTTTTCAGTTTAACGAGAAATTTCTATAATTCTTAATAGTGACGGACCCTCAATTTCAGATGTGCATAGACAAGATATTTAAATACCCAACGTACTAATCGTTATTTAAGAGCTAGTGCAAAAATTCTGATTTTTTGCCAACGTTATCCTGAAATTTTAGCCAACATGAAGCATTCGTATTCAAAAACTGGACTTGTCAATGAAATTATAAGATTATTACTCATTCTCAAACTTGTTTATAACACTAATAAATATTCTTTTTCTGTTCTAAAGAAATAGAGTAAACTAACATTGAAGGTAATTACTACCCATTATCATTTCCTAGAAGTGAATACATTTATGAAACCGAGGTGAAGTTTCTTAAATTTGTAGAATATCAACTAGACAGCTTAGAATTGGAGTTTAGACAGTTTCGTGGTCTAATAAGTTTCAAAGCGACAACCTTGGCTGTCTCTTTCGCACCAACCTGGTTGTCACTGCAAAACAAACTGAATGTTGCTGTCACAAACATTTGAAATAGACGAAATTTCGTGTCATGAGAAATTCAGCGGCGTACCTCGTTTTATATTTCAGACAAATCAAAATATAGAAGTGGAGGGATTGAAGAGAACTTTCAAGTATTCCAAGAGAAATGCATGAGAATAATGGACAACAAATTCTAAATTTTCAAATTCAACCATACGGAAAAATATGTATTTCAAGTCTTATCATACTAGCGGTTTGCGAGCAGTTGCAGGTGCAGTGGGCGCGCAACGAATGCGTTGCTTTTCGTCGCATGTTCGTAGCGCAAAATACACTCATTCTTCCTGTTGTTTTGCAAACTAATAAAAAATAATCCAAAAAAATTTCGTGCTTACTTGCGAATGTCAAGACCTACATTTTATGAGTTGTTGCATCTGACTCAAGACATGAAGACACATATTTAATATTATCAGTGACACCTGAAAAAAGGCTCGTAATTACTATGAGGTATGTTTCGAACATTAAATAAGTACACAGTACAAAATGGTGTCCACGCTTCTATTCGCAACGATCTCGTTGCGCGTCTGCAACGAATTCGCTGCGTGTACGCGCGCCTACTGCGGTATGAAGACGTTTTCAATCCGCTAGTATGGTAAGGCCTTTATTAATGGGAAAAATACATAATTCAATAGAAAATGACTTGTTAAGAAATTTGTGTTGGTATAAAAAACTGACACAATTTGAATTAGAAGCGTATTTAATTAAAATATATAAACTAATGTATTAGTTAAATGAATGCAAATGTGATGTAAATATTCTATAAATTATTTACACTGTATTATACAAGAGCCTTCTAGATTGTGCGGTTAATTTTAATGGATATAGATACTGATATAGTTCTTACAATATCAGTTACAGGTTATAAAAACTTACATAACAACCTATGCCGACAATTTTGTTGGATCTACCATAGGCGTCGATACCTCATTTTATAAATTTATTATTTTTGTGAATACTTTTAAAAATATGTATATCTTATCGAATCATTATTAGTTGGAAGGCATTATACGTCGTTAATTAGACAGATGTACTTGAATGTAGTCCTAGGAAGAGCTCAGAAAAAATCATTATCATACCTCTTGCTAAAACTAAATATTAAATTAAAAAACCTTTGAAGGAGTTTCGTTTAAACAGGGTACCAGATGTGAACCAAGTATTTCTTGTACCCATTCGTTTTTTTAATTGGAAAATGAAATTTGGAAGCAAAATCCATGGAGGAAAATGAATCTTCTTCTTTCATAACATGTTTAACACAGTTTTTTCAATTTCCATCATGATTCCATTATTAGATTGCTGTAAATTATCCTTTTTTAAACATTAGAATATGTTTAAAATAACTTGCTGTATTTGTGTATCTGAATCTTTATTATTAAACTCATACTTGTCTTTATTCTCACTACACTGTGCGATTTAATTGTCTTTATTCGCCCATTGTCTAAATAATGCCATATTTCTAGTTGCAATAGTGCAATTGGGCGATAGTTTGATCCTTGATCTTTATTGCCTCCCTTATGGAAACGTATAATTATAACCGTCTTAAGGCTATTTGGAGAAGCACCATTTTGAAATGAAATGTTTATTGAAGTGATAAGGTGATGTAATGTGCATGTGGGAAGATCCAAAAACAGATTTAATATAAGTCCATCAGTAACAGATGAATATTTATTTTTGATTTTATTAATTATATTTTTAATTATACTGTGAAGCTCTTCCAAAACTAAGGGCATAAAGAAAAAAACGGTCCTGGATAACTATTGTGATTTGTATCAGCTTTGCAGAAATATTTGTCCCTCCCACGATAGTTTTCCCTCGTAAGAATATGTCAATAGCTTTAATGAGAGCAGCTCCAGTTAGTTCCATAGAAAAAATTCGTCCATCGGGATAGATTCAAACCCACTTATACACGGAATTGTTTCAACACTTAAGACGTAAAATACGTGAAATCAACAAGAGCATTCCCAGTGCCTTTGATTCTCGATGACGTTTTTGAAGTTTTTTTGTTCGATAGACATTGTGATGAGGTTTTCGGTGGTTGTTACATTGGTTATTTTTCATTATTAGAGTTCAATTATTTCTTAATATCCTCAACAAAAAAACTGGTATTCCAAATATGCCGCAGTTCCTCTAGTTTAGGCAATACCTTCCATCCAAATTTACAAATTCTTGCCTATATTAGTCTCGCACAATGCGGTCTTACAATATCGTGTAGTAGAATGAAAATAGCCGAATATTTTGATTGATTAAAGTTTGGTTGACTAGATCCAATGTTCGTAATAACGTTTTGCATTTTTTGATTGTCCTGGAATCAACAATCCAAAATGAACAATTCTGCTTATGTTGCCCTTAACTACTTACTATAAATACTATTCCAGTTTGGGGATTGCAATAAGTTTTTTGTTTCAATATATAGTATAGATTACGAATATATAATATGATGAATTATTTTGTCTGAGGTGGATTCTAAGCGATGAAATGATAATATACAGTTGCTTTATTTACTAAATGTCATGCGTCAAGTAAAATTTTATAATAAATATTCAGATTTGTCGATTAATTTTTGGAAAGCTAATAGTTAGTAATTATTTTAATAACGGGACGAGATGGCAGAATTATTTGTTATTTTTCTTTCACAAGATTTTTTATTTTTTCAAGTAAGATTAAAATATCAACTGTATGAGGTGGAAGGTAAATTATTTTCGATTATATCGGAAGCTGATTCTCCCAACTTCCTTTTTATTTCCAATTTCCTTCATTAGTGTATTATTCATATTCATAATCCATCACAGTTACTTAGCATCTTCCAATTATCGAAACGTTAATCAGCAATTTTGAGCAAACAATGTTAATTTTCAATTATTCACTTTTTATCATTCTATATATTTAATTCAATCTAAAATAGTAATTTGGAGGAAAAACAACGTCGCTATGTGATCAATTTGATGATAATTTATGTAACATCTTTTCCATGAAAATAAAGAGGAATTGAATAGAAAGTTTCTATCAACGTCGAGAGAGTAAAGATTTTCAGGTCAATTTGGAGATAAGTAATAGTTTGAATCAACTCGATCGGATCAAACTAATTTAATATACCTGATTCTTCGTCGAATGTTCAGACATACAACCTGTTGAAAATGGGAAAATTCTAGAAAATATGTGTTAGAAGCTTTTCACATAGTTAGAAATCAATTTAGTGTTTGATGTCGAATACAGGATTTTGGAAACTTTTGTTGCGCGTTCAATATACGGTCTATAAATTTCCTGATATTTTTTTTATCCAAAGATATGAATTGTTTGGTATACCTAACCCTACTGTTACTTGGAAGAACAGGTTAGTGAATTTAAAACACAGTTCTGGAAACTTCAGTGACGTGAATGTGATTAAAATTGTCCGTGATTTGTCTTCTATACGAAAAAATATCGAATAGGTACATGCAAATACATTTTGCATGTAACTATTCGATATTTTTGCATGAGTTATAAGAAAGAATATGTTATGTAGGATTAGTATTTTATATTTTTCTATATTGGAGGATCTCTTTATAACGTTCGATAGCAATTTGAGTGACATTTCAAAGGTTGAAAACAGTTACTAGGACTATATTATTAGTTTCCACCATGCATCTGATACATCATAAAAGAAATTGTTTCGTTGGTAAATAGAAAGAGAATAGAACAAAAAAATCCAAGTGTTAACATTACCACTCACTTTAAAAACAAGATATCGAGAAAATTCACATAAATATTACTCTGAAAGTACTTTATCCCACGTATTGAATTGTGAGTAATTCTTTGGTTATAAACGTTGCAATATGAACTAGAATGATGTTAAACAGAATCAGCGTCGTGAAGATGTTTCCATAGAGTGTTTGGTAATGTTTCATAGAACTAAAGCCTAATTTTTGCGTCGTTTCATAACGATGGATAGAACGTATATCCATCACTTCATACCCGAAACTAAAGAACAATAAAAAATATATAATGAAGGGGGAGAATTGGCTCGAAAGAAGTCAAAGACTGTTCCATCTGGAGTCGGTTTTTTGAGTTACGCGTGGGATAATTTTCATTCATTGTCTTGAAAAAGGAAACAAGAAAGATGAATATATCCTTTCCAAACTTTTTGTGCTTCCCCTGTTCTCTGGGACAACACCAGAAAGCTCGCCGTAGATAAAACTTGAACCTCTGAGAATCTTGAAATGGATTCTTTGCTTGAGTTTCATGGACACAACTTAACAAAGATCCTTGAACAATATTTCATGTTAGAACTAGAGTAGGAATTAGTGTCAAAAACACACCAGGAAGCACCATATAGGTAATACAGGAAGCACCATATAGGTAATACGTAAAACATTTGGAGTGGAATATTGATAACAAGATAACCAAAGTATTTGACAGACAAATGAGTTAAGATTGAATAAATACAGTTCAAATTAATGGACACCATCGTATGAACGAGCCAACGACCTTTGGTTTCCATATAGTATGATAATCTCTATTTTCTAGGGGCGAAATATTCTAGATTTAATTCTACTGCTTATAAAAATATTTTGAATCGAAATGATCTTAATGTTTAAATTGTTGGTGAGAATATCGTTTTAATACACCCTACATGTAGGAAAATTTCCGTCCAAAACTAGTATCCATGCAACCAGATTCAATTTCTATAAAATAGATTTGAGACTATTTTCATTGCCTCTAGCTACAATTTGATTGGAAGGATGCTACAACTGTGCCAGAATATCATAAAAGCAAATAGAAACCATATATTTTGTTACATCAGTTTTATTATCCCAGTAAACTTCCTTTGTTTCTTTTTGTATTTTTTCATAATAATTGTACTGTCGCTGGTATTGAAGGAAAATAACTTTCTGAGTGTCACTTTATTCAAAATTTACAAATCGTGATAATTCAGAATGCTTGAAGTATCACAAAAGTAAATATATTCAATACTTACATAGAGCACAAAACTAATACTCGTTCACAAAGCAAAATTGCAAAATTCAATTCAATTATTATTGCTTTACATTTCGGTTACAATTATTCAGCTATAAAATTTTGCATAAGAATTAGTGCAAATTATAAACAAAATTAAAGCTGGTGTTGGTTGATTAGGAAAGTATTGTTTCCATTGGGTCCTAACTTCAGTAGCGGCGTCGCGTCGGCTGCGTAATTAAATTATTAAGCAGACGAAATGTTAGGGAAATTTTCAGTACTAGTTTTCAGCAAGATATGGAGTGATCCAGCATTACCATACCAGTATAAATGATATTTATAGTCCATAATGTACCTGATATAAAAAATGAGTATAAGGAAGAAAATAAAAAAATCTTTGATTTGAATTTATATTACGAAATTTTTTAAAACACATCTATATAAATTGCGGTCTGAGAAATGAATTATGAAGTAAACTTTTCATGATGGATCTTGAAATTTTAAGTGTTTTTCAGTGCATTCCGCTAATTTAACTTTTTTCATCTGCAATAATACAAATAAAACCATAATTGTAATTTGTAACATTATTTTGATCATATTCTGTCGGAAACTTTTTCAAAAATGTTGGTAAATACGTTATTCCATATTATCATTTATTCAGTTTCATAAAATTCCAATCATACAATTGAATGTATTTACTGTATAGTATATTGAAATATAAGTAACAGAATAATCCAGTCATTATAGGGGTTTGACCTTGGAAAATCGATATGCCCAGTATATTTGAGCTTTTGAAGAAATATACTGTAACTGCAAGGACTGTTGCTCAAGATGTGGATGCAGAAAGTGTGGTTACAGTGATCTTTAGCTTGCGGCCAGTGTAATGGACAAGTTTGTCTCAATGCTGTACCATATCATACAGATATTAATGATGATAGAACCCAGAAATCATGAATGACGGTAATAAAGAGGAACTTGAAATTTTGCAACAAAGGGACGATGGCGACGATGATGAACAAGAAGAAGAAAAAGAAAATGTGAAGAAGATAAAGAAAAAGAAGAGAATTGTACTTAGAACTTTTCAACTCGAAATTTTGACATTATTGAATCTATAAAATGACACATTTATTGAAAACATTGATTAGGAATTTACTTTTTTTCCTTTTCTATATATATATAGAAAATCATTAGTATGAATTAGAATAGAAGTAGAATACAGTTGAATCTAAAACTTGGAAAGAAAGGATAATGATACATTTAGCAATAAATTATAATCTTAATATTACGATTTTTCGATCGAGACTATTAGATAACCACAAATAACTCTGAAAAAAAGTTCAAGGTATAAAAAAATAAGATATAAAAGTTGTAGAGAATTGAATTCTCTACAAAATTGATAATGAATTCAAATAGCGTTAAACCTAAAGAAAACGAGATATTTGGAAAACATTATTTTTGTGACCTTAAAACTTACGACCATCCAATTATATGTGAATTTTTAGAATAGTTTTAGGACGCCATAATACAAGTTTTTTCGTTGTAATATACTGGGTATGACGATTTTTCGAGATATTCACCTAAATTGGCCTAAGAATGAGACTGGACTAGAAGGCTTTCCATTCCAACAACTTCCATTCCGAAGGACCAAATTTGAGAAAAAATTTGAACCCACAATTAATCCACTCAAGTAATAAGTGAACTTTCTTTTTGAATACCGAAAAGGGCATTGTAAAGTTTAGTCTATCTATTAAATATTACAAATACTAGATCCTGAAAACTTTTCTAGACACTGTTTTCGTAGGTCATCTGCAATACACCTTGCAAATAATGGCAGATATTTAATTACCCTCAAACATGGTGCGGGATTAAAAAGTTCCAGTATCGCCGCGAGGTATGCAGATGTCTCCAAGAAAAAGAGGATTAAAGTGGCGGTAATGTTATTGAAACCTTCATATTCTGTATCAACTACAAGTGCAGAAGTTTCGAAAATAATAATATTGTTGAATTCTCATAAAAATATCTCCGTTATTTCACTCAAAGGAAGCGAAAGGGTCACAATCTCTATTAAAATTTTCAATAACTGCATATTCAATAAGGAAAATTATTTTAATCATTTATGTTTCGAATGATTCACTACAGTATTTTAATTCACCAAAAACACACTCTATATTTATATGGAGAAAAGTTAGAATATGTGAACTAAGTAAGCTTCCTAGGAATGATACTCGATCAAAAATTAACATGGAAGAGACATATTAGGACATCGAAGAAAAAATTGCAACCTGCAATTAATCTACTCAGGTCTGTAGCGTTCAAAAACGTATGCTAGACTCATTAATTATTTCAAGCGTCATTGCCAAGTGAAGACAATCGAGTTTCAGACGTGATTGATCGATTTTTATTAAAGTAATGCAACTAATTAATTTGAATGGAAGACAAAGATATCAAATAAATATTATAGTGAGATATTGTTGCCAATTCAAAACATCATGAGTTCTTTTTGGATTTATGAATAAACTGATATGTCTAGTTTAGGTGGATATCTTTGAACATAACAACGTTTTAGCAAAATTTGATTCAATTTATTTCTAATATGACAGGATGTAATGATAGTCGGAAAGCCATAGGCATTACGTTTCATTTTCAAATAGAGTTGCATTTGAAATTAATCAAGACTGGTTTTTAAAAAGACACTGTGATTATAGGAAAAAATCATCGTCTATCAATATGTATAAATACTCCTTTCTAATGATTTTTTACACATGGCAAATTACTGCTCAAAAATAAGTGATTGTAGAAGAGAAATGGGAGGATTTATCTGTATAGACTGTACCGTAGAAATACATGTTTCACAGCGTGTTCACAAAATCTAATATATACTACCAAATGATGGACCATTTTCTGAAGCATAGTCTCCTTATATAATAGAACGTAAACAATTCAAAATGGAACTATAGAAACTAATTCTCTATTATGGAAGAAAATAAGAATGCCGTAATGAAGAAACATTTTATATCTAGTAGCTACTACTCATGAACCAAATAGATTTCGATATAACGATATCTTATCATAATTTTGACAACATATTACTTATATGAGGGTATTTCATTCAGAGTAATATATTTCCATTCCCAAATAAAAGCTTTCAATTAATTTTTATTGGTAGAAATGAATAAAATCGATCTAAATTTATATCTGCCACTAACACACGTCTGTTGTATTCAAAACAAATTTTGAATCTTTCCCAAAAAATTCCAACAACAGCTGATGCTATAAGCTCGACATATATCAATTGTACTTTTACGGAAAATCTGTCTGAAAATTCTGAAAAACAACATTAACCATTAGATTTCATTCAATAGCAATAGTGTAATTGATCAATTTAGATATTTTCATATTCAGAGTATCCAATAAACAATAGTTTCTTTATAATAGAGATTGGATATAATAATAGGAAAGTGGTGGCCATCATGTGGGTCATCGGAAACTTGTCAAGAAAAAGAAAGTGCAGTTTTAGGGTCACAGAAGCTGAGGCCAATAGTAGCCCTTAGGAGATCTTATAGTGAGTTTTCAATTCGGTATTTAACAGACAGATACCAGTTGAATTTATGACATTTTCTATTGTATTGCGTCTAGTGGACGTATGTATGGTTGGGGAATCTCAAAAATTAGGTCTGTTAACTTCTTTTCATCAAGGGGGTAACCAGGTGGAATGTATATAATGCAAATGGTAAGTTTATTGGGGCACCAAGAAGTTACAGCTACTACTTCAAGGTTCGTTGTTAATTGGAGGTGAGATGAGTTTATGTCGCTTGATACAAATATTGAAGTACCTTTCAGCTTTTATATGGACACTTTAGTAAAAAACGATATAGTAGTAGAGTCAAACGTTATTTTCAGATTTATTTCGGTTAATTCCAAGCCGATAAGTGACAAAAGTATAAAGGTTAAAATTTGAGGAATTAGTTCATAAAGTTCTTGAGATATACCAGTATTAAGCTACTGGTTCATGTTGATTATGTTGAACTATTTGCTTCAAAATGTCGCTGCAAGGATGTTAGTTGACAGTTAATTGAAGTTAGATTGCGAAACGTAATTTTAATATATCATTGGCATTCCTATATCATTTTCAATATATTAATACTATATAGTCATAATAGTAAATTGTTGTTGGGAGAAAATAATAGGTTGATTATGAAAAAATTGTCAACAAACTTATTTTTAGAACACTTTAATATGTTCCCGTTTCACAGCTCACAAGTATTTTTCTAATTGCATGGGTTTATCTGATTGTTAGAATTATTCGTGAAACAGATTAAAAGATATTTTTCATCATATTGCGTTTTCTCTGATTTTATAGTTGGGAAGTTTCCAGTTTCAAACTTCATTTGATGATTGGACGAGTAAAATGAAATCAAATAAACTTATTTAACTGCGGCTTGCCAGCAAAATGAAACAAATGCAATAAAGAGTTCCGAAAAAGATGACTCGCGGTGAATAGTTTCTGCTTTTGAATTAAATTGCAAATACAAGGCCGAAATTATAAGTAGAGTAGCTTGAGAAAATCAGGTGGCAATGTGCTTCTGTTTAAGATACAGAGAACTTGAGAAATAATAGCCCTATTACATTGCAATGGTTTGTACTGATTAAATACTTCACGGCGAGAATTCTCGGAGTATTATGTTTATTCATTGTACAACTATAGTACCCTTGCCAATACAATATTGTGAAGATTAACTGAAGCTATTCCTATGTTAGAAATTCTATCCATCATGATAAAAAATACGTTACGAAAAAACAAAATTGGAACCAATTATATAGTGAACAATATCCGATTCAAATAAAGGTGTACTTTATAAATAGAGTGATGATATTCGTTTTTAGATAAAATGTTTCGCGCCTTTTGACATAAGTGGAAAAAATGAAAAGTCAAATGTGTTAAAGTTATAACGTCATTACTACTTTTTTTTTTTAATCGAATAGATTTTTTCACACAAGTCGACAGAGCTTGTTTTATGTATAAAAAATAATTTGAGTAGGAGTTACACAGAAAATTATTGAAAATTGCAATAAACTTAATTTTAGTGATAAATTATCAATAAAAATTGAACCACAACTATTTTTTACAGGAATGTTCCAAACTGTACCACTTTTATTATTCGATATAGTACAAGACGATCGCAGACCTGATTTTTCTCACTTCTTGTCTAAATCATTTTAATCAGTCTTCTAATTGAAGAGTGATATCAGTTGACAGTTGCCGCTCTTTTATCCACGTCTTCTTATTCACCTTCATACAAACTGTTCAACTTTAGTACAATAAAACCTTGATGTTATGGTCAACAATTTGTTCGAATCATATATTGGTATCCAGATTTCCATATCATTTCGATCGTAATTAGATCCGGAAACTCTCCCATACGAAGATGTACCAAATATCACTCAGCTATTTGCACAGAAGCGTCAATTGTGTCCATTCATTGTACCACTTGAACAAAATTTTGCATTGTCTGAAAATATTACACTATTAAGAAAATTTGGATTTTCATAATCATAATATCTGTTCATATAATATCCTGAGAGTTCCTAAACAAATTTATCTTTGTATCGGTGCAATTTCAATTTTTTTAACTTCACTACAAACGTCAAAAAGATTTTTTTTTCCTGATGACATTTCTGTTTTGGTAGCGTAAGAGTTGTCATCTAATTACAGCAAAATATTTAACTTCGCTCTTCGCTTTATTCCGACCTTTCAGATTTTGAAGCGTCCCTCACCTTTCCCCGTTTTATTAAATTTTACAACAATTATGCCTCCAGCAATAGGAAATCTTGCAAAATGTGTTTCGTAACCTACCATCATTAGAATTTCTATTCTTCCTCTTTCCGTTAAAGGAATTATGTATGGATGCATGGTATTTACATTGTTGTAAGATCTTTCCTTTTTGCGGAAAAATAATGAACTTTGTTATTTCAAATAGATCACCCTATATATTTTTCGCTTTTCGAAATCCTCAAAAAATAATTATTACTTTTCATCAAATGTTCACTATACCTGAATAATTTCGGAGTTACAGCTACATTTTCGTTACATCCGCCGAAGTTGAAATAATACATTTAAGTGACTATGCCTGGTACAATAACAAATTTGACGTTTCAATAAATTATTATTGTTCTAGTTTATTGAAAGTCACAATGGATCGTTTTTCTAAAAAAGAACGATTTGATATTTTAATGATATTGGTGATTCCATTCATACAAAGTAACGTTAGCTAAAGAGTTGTCAGATGATGATTTTGATAGACATAAAGAGTTTGCAGACCTGATGTCGGAAAAATAGTACAATCAAAACGATCCAAATTTCCTTTTGTATAAATGGAAACGTGAATCGGCATAATTGTAGGTACTGGTCACGTAACAATCCTCGTCGGATGCGTGAATCCAGCACCAAATATCCATATTGTTCCAAATCTAAGCGAGTATTTTCAATTACATTCAAAAAAAAACTTCATTACTAGAAATATCCAGACAATAACAATAACCCAAACGACAATATTTGGCTACAACAAGATGGTATCCCACCTTATGTTGCGTGTGTCGTGAGGCAATACCTAAATAATGTGTTTATGAGAGGATGGATAAGAACGCGTGGTTTTATCGAATGGCCCCTGCGATCACACGACATGAATCCTTCAGACTATTTAGACTATAAACATCATTCATAAAACAATACCTGCCAATATTTAGGAATTAAAAGATAGAATTACCAAAAAAATAAGAATTGAGCAGTTAGGGATGATCTAAAATGTAGAAGTTATCAAAATGGCATAGCTTGTTGTATTGTATTGAATGGACAACAATTTGAGCATCTGCTGTAATCGCCATTACTGTATGTTTTCTAAAATTTTTCTACTTCACAAATGTCGATCTACGTCTAACAATACACAAACATTTCCAGTTGTGGTATAGATATTTGGGTATAGAGAATATCACATGAAAAATAATCAGTATTTATCAAGGATTTCTAAAAACACAAAATATATAGGGTGATCCGTTTGAAATAACAAAGTTCATTATTTTTTCAAAAATAGGAAATATCTGACAACAATATAGATACTACCATAATACCGGCCGTATCACAATACCTTTGCGCAGAAAAGTTTATAAAAATCATTAGCGCTTTTGGATTACCCCTAGAAAATCGAACAACAAATATTATATATACAGATGATGTGAAATAGAATTGGAGCAATGAAAAATAAGGAATGTGACGAATAATATTATGTGAAACAATAAAATCAAAAAAATATTTATAAACAAAAGATCGATTCACAAAGAAAAATAATGACATGTTACATGTTGAATTTTCGTAATTTCCACGCACAAAAGGTACACTTTCTCGTTAAATTCCACGTGGGCGAAATCGCGAATAACAAATGAAAAAGTCCTTGACATAAAACTTCAGAACCTCACAATATTTGAATGGTATATTGAGAAGCAATTTACCGAACAATAACAACCCCCCCCCCCAAGAAACAGAAAAAATTTTTATGTTATCACTGAAATTCCTACCATAAAATAAGAAAATATATTTTGTGGAATCAAGCAAAATTTGTAATTCTACTGAATAAACTCCTTGTCCCTACTAGAATAATTTAAATTCATAATTACTTCTTATATAAGCCTATATGGTTTAAATAAATTGAATATAAATCTATATACCAGAGTTTCTCAATTAATATCATATATTGATTGAATTATGAACAAGTCCGACAGTTGCAAATATCTGAAAGATGATAAGGATACAAATTGTTATGGTTAATAGCTTTGTTCGCTGGTCTGATTCCGAATCAGTTGAGGATCGATCGCATGCGTATTCTCAAAATTGTCGTTTGCAGGGAAAAGAAGTCAATCGATTAATGAACTACAATTTGAAAAGTGCGCATGCAATCGGTCCTAAACTGCTTCGGAATCATATCCACGAAGAATGCTAATATTATTTTCATGCCCAGAGTTGTCGCGGCATAGAAACAGACAGTAGTTTTTCTTTGGTAAAATAATCTAAAACTATAATTGGAAATATAAACATTTACAAAGTTGTATTGGGGCTCAAATTTTCGCATAATATAATGTTTCGTATTCAATTATTCTTATATAAAAAACAATAATAAGACATTGTTTCTTTATACTGAACAAAATTACATATATCATCGTCACATGGGTAAACGTTAAGCAAAGCTGCAATATATTTAACTAATGCTGCTTATTCTATGACCATTTTCACGTAGCATGTTCACTTGTAAAGAGTTTACTAGCGCTGTGCTCTTAGCCCTAGAAAATCGAACAACAAAATATTGTGTATAGAGAATGTTGAATTCTACGCCGGCGAAATCGCGAGTAACAAATGAAAAAGTCCTTGACATAAAACTTGAGAACGTCGCAATATTTGAATGATATATTGAGAAGACATTTATACGATACAAAAATGCAACAACACCCCAAGAAACAGCAAAAATTTTTATGTTATTATTGGAATTCGTCCCATAAAAAGAGAAAATAAAATTCGGAGAGTTCTTAAATTCATTTCATATATTGATCGAATTAAGTACAAGACTGACAACTGGAAATATCTGGAAGATGGTGAGTATACAGATTGTTTTGGTTAAAGCTTTGCTCACGGGTCTGATTCCAAATCAGTTTAGGATCGATCGCATGCGCATTCTCAAAATTGTCGTTTGCAGGGGAGAGAAGTCGTCGACTCGCGAACGACAAAGTGCGCTTGCGATCGGTTGTAAACTGATTCGGAATCAGACCTGCGAATAAAGCTATTTTTACAATAAAACTGATTAAATCTCTATTTTATGACAGCGTTCACTTCATTTTCAGCCCCAGGTTTGATAATCTAGTCCTATAACAGTAATTTTTAATTCGGATGAATTTTAGTATATCTAAACATTTTCAAAGTTGTATTAGGTGTAAAAATTTCGCTTAATATACTGTTTCCAATTCAATTATTCTTATATGAAAAAGACAATAACAAGTAATTGTTTCCTTATACTGAACAAATCTACACATATTATCAACTTTGGATTGATCCTATTTCAGAGTTGATATAAGAGAAAAGTTTACTTCACCAATTCATTTTATTCATATTCAAATTCAAGAGTTTGAAGTCACTATAAGAAATACCAATAAATGTAACGAAAAAATCAAAGTTAACAATGGAAAATAACACATTATCTTCAATTTATAAGATGTTTTATACAGTAATACTTTTAACAATATATTTTAATAATCATTTTGGTCATTTCACGGCAACAATCATGATTTTAACTGAGAGGTGAATACTGTTATTTCTGTATAGTAATTAGTACACATCATAAGCAAAACAGTATTTGAACGTTCACTCTTATGAATTGTCACTGGAACAAAATTTGTGAAAATATATTTTTCCAATATAAAATAACTTTACCTGGATTTTATATAATAGATACAACATGCAAGTCTCTAATAAAGTAGTAAATGAGTGTTGAATCAATAAACAAACTGATTCTTTCCCGCATATTTTTCAATTTCACCTAATATTCCAATGATTACCATATTTTTGGAAGAAATCGTGCAGAATATGCAAATCCAAAAATTTCATATTTAGCATATATTTGTGAATCTCTTTTATAACCTTTTTTGTATACACGCTATTATTTTCCAAAAAAAAAAGAAATTATTGCAAATAATATTATTTACTATTGACGTGTTTACAATGAAATAATAAATAACATCTGATTGTTATATACTACTAAAAACCAAGTAGTATTGGGGTTTATTTGGAGTTGTGTCCATTTTTGTCATGGAAATATTGACCAATTGGTAAGTAGAATACGAGAAATCTGCTACTCAATATAAGTTATATGATTACAATAAAATATACTTTTTATTGTTTTATTTCTGAATTTATGTGTGTTTCTGTATTTCCATTCTATCAAAAAATACCTTCTCACTTTCGTACTATCATTTTTCTAAAGGAATATTGTTCCCATACTGTAAACTTACAATAAAACGTATCATTATTCTCATTAAACAAGGTGGTATCGATATTTCTTTGGAGTTGTGTCACTTTTATATTGAGCGATTATTATAATATGATAATTCTGCCACATATCAGTTATCTGATAACCACTTACCATTATTTGGTATCTGGAATTGTGAATATTCCTTTTATTGTTATTCTTCAAATAAACTCCTAGTTTCAAGAAGTGTTGTCAACGATATATAGAAACAATTATTTATTGATCCTTATAAAACTGGTAACCAAGAATAACCAAAGGAAGAAAAGTAATAAGAGCCCTGAACTCAGTGCTGTGGCAAAAGAATATTAGACCAGAAACAAAAAAGAGAATATACAACGCCATTTTACAACCAATAATTACATATAGCTCCGAGGTTTGGCAACTTACAGAAAAGCAAAAAAATAGCTTAAATGCAGTGGAAATGGATTTCTGGAGGAGAGCAGCAAGAATATCTAGAACGGAACATATAAGAAACGAGGAAATAAGAAGACAATTGAAAGTAGAAAGAACTTTAGTAGAAGATATAGAAAAGAAACAGTTGATTTGGTACGGACACGTTAAGAGAATAGGAAGAGAACGACTACCAAGAATAATATTAGAATGGACCCCCACAGAAAAAAGAAAGAGGGGAAGACCACCGAGAACATGGCTACAAGGAATCACTAGAGCAATGTCCGAAAGGAACCTAGCAGTCGACGACTGGCAAGATAGACAGGCCTGGAGATTAGGAACCCAAAGGCGTATAACGCTATAAAAGGGGATATATATATATATATATATATATATATATATATATATATAACTGGTAACCATAAATACATAATACTACGTTATTCAATTGATGTACAAGTTAGGACAAGTAGAAGTAGAAGACAGATGGCAACAAATTAGAGTTAACATTTGAGCATAGTTAATACAAATAGATACTTAATAGTAACAGACATTCTAGTCCTGTCACGAAGAGTTGAGTCTCGCGGAATGTGCCATATATATAACATAATGTCTTCTTATACCTATTATTTCGAATTTTATAATTCGAAATGTTGGTTTTCCGTTCCTCAAAGGAGAAAATAACTAATTTCCTGGCTGATAATACAAAGAATATTGAACTACATCTCCTCCGAAGAACTTGATGTCATCGAAAATCTGTTGAAATTGGCATTGTTGTGTCTCTTCAGAGTGATGTAACGACGTTCTTAATTACTGAGCATGCCTCATACATCATCTAATACTTCAATGCACATATCGCCGTCTACGGCTAGATGTCTACTCAGCTAATAGTTCGCAGCTGGAAGTGAAGATGTCGCCCGGAGGCGTCAACTGAGGAATGTTTAACTACATAAATCAAGTAGCAGCACCGAGTGCCAGTGACTCAAGTTTGGATTAACGAGAGGTCGTTACGGTACTCCGAAGAGACTCAAAAACGTCAAAACTAGTTAGTGGTTATGACCCTCTCCGTGTAATTGCGAGCCATTAGGAATATCAATCTCGGCGAATTCTCGATGACATCATGTTTTTTGGAGAAGATGTAGTTGATATTGTTCGTGGTTTCAGCCAGGAAAGTAGTTGTTTTCTCCTTTGAGGAACCGCAAGTCAATATTTCGAACAAAAAGTGTAAGAAACGTTTTCGGAGATTTTTGAAAAACCATATACATTGTAAGATGCAGCTGTAAAAAAATACGATCAGCAAGAAGCCTATAAAAGGCGGAAAAATGATTAACACGTTGGGCGTCAAATAATTGTTTTATTCGACGTCTATTGATAGATTGAGAGGAGAAGTAAACGTTGGGCGCCAATCATGACGTATTGACATACACGATATTAAAAAAAATCAATGAAGGTAGTTGTAATGTTT
Organism: Diorhabda elongata; assembly: GCA_026230145.1. NCBI lineage: Eukaryota > Metazoa > Arthropoda > Insecta > Coleoptera > Chrysomelidae > Diorhabda > Diorhabda elongata. The sequence continues at coordinate 10,191,101 of CM047935.1, forward strand.
ATATTGACTTTCCCTGTATTTCTAGAAATATTTATCTAATGTCTTTTAATAGCGTAGCGATACATGAACTATTAAACAAAAACACCCTCTCTCTCTCTTTGGGTGTTCTATAGTTTGAATTAATAGTATGTTTAAATTTATAACTAAATTTTGCTTCATTAGTCTAAATAATTATATTATAATGATCTAGATCAGATATGAAAAAATATATTTATAAGTTATCGTTTTCTTAAAGAAATGACTTGTGATAAATGTTAAAAAACAATTAAATTCTACTAATTCAAATCACTTTCAGGAATTTTTCGAATTTTTCGAATATATACAATTACTTTAGAATTAATTTATGAATGATATGTGATCGAACTATTTCAAAAAATTAGTATTTTGATTCCTTTTATATATATATATATATATATATATATTTCCATTGTTTCGACTCTCATACTTTTAAATATCATTTGAAGGGATTAGATCTATCTTAATACAGTTATTGATCTGATTTTTCAAAATAGTCCCGAAAACTTGAAACTCATATTGAAACCAGTTTTTTTATTATTATGAGAGTTGTAGTTATAGTCAAAAAAACATACAAGTGTGACAGAAATGAAGTATCAACGCAATGCTACATGTTCCATCAGAAAGTACGAAATTAAGTAACAAGAAAGGAAAACAACAGTGCGTCAAAAAGGATTTGTTAACCTGAAGTAATAGGTAGAGAATGCTCTGAGAAACTTTGAAGACATGGATGCTGAGTTGTATAGAGAAGATATATGCAATAACACTCGCTACAAAAAAGGGTGTAAATTCAAGAAATTCAGTGTTCCTTGAAAAGCTAGATTTTGATAGGAGTGTTGGATACCAGTCATTTCTTAAGTCCTATGTAGCTATCACAGAATGAAAATTTCTTTAGCTAAAAATTGGAAACTTAAATGAATGAAATGAATAAACCAATGAAAAGCAAATTATGCTGTTTTCAATCAAACCATTAGTGTTATCAAAATTCATGATAATAGTCCACAAATTTACCAGTATCATTCTTATGACGAAACATTCGCGGCAACTAAGTATGAACCAAAGAAATCATTGTTGATATACATACTGTATACCCAACTTACCGTTCCTAATACACTAACACTCACAATTACATCAGATCATTTGAAATGTGAACAAACAGAAACTAAACATTGTTGAAAAAATATTGAAACAATAATTTGTTGAAAGTATTTGGATAGTTGAAAGTGAAAATACAAATGAGGACAAAAAACAAGGAGCCTATTTCTTATACTCTAATCTATAATTTATTCATGAATGAATGTGAAATTTTTCGCCCAAGGTGATTTTCCCGCTGAAGTTTTTCTTCTTGGAAAAATTTGCTATGTATGAATAGACAAAGGCTTCCTTTTTCTAAATTATGATAAGGAATAAAGTTCACAAAAGGAAGGAGTTTTTTACCAGAATTAGACAAGTGTAACAATGAAATTTTGAGAGTAGCTAAACTGGAAATGTTATGATCACATTAGAATGAAATAATCCCCCTTTTGTGAGTTTTACTAGAATTATTAGTGTTCGAATTTATCACATTTCAAAACACACTAAAAGGCATATTAAGAAGAAAACATAATTATACGGTATTCATATGAATTTCAAATTTGAGTTAATGCTTCAAATATGGGGCACACCATCTTGTATGACTATGTATGACTCAGACTGTGATTCCTCCAAGTAACAATTATATAGAGTTGTCCTCACATCATATATCCATGATCTCTGGTGTATTTGGAATGAGTAACGAATTTTCCTTCGATATGATCAAAATATTATTCGCTCTATTCAATTTGGGGCTTAATTGAACATTCTGATCAATACTTTACCTCAAAGAGGCTTTTCCATTTTCAAACGTCCAATCTTCCTATATTAAAGAAATGATTTTACCTTAGAATATCTTCATTCTGAATAATTTTTGAAAAGTATAAGTAGCTTCTGATGTGTTATGGAACTATTTAAAAATAAACCTCTACTATTGAGAAAACAAAGATGATCATTATCATATCAAATCTATGCGTTTTCAAAAAAAAAAAAAAAAACATGAATTCAATTGTATACAAATTGACTTCAGATCAATACTGAAAGATGTTTATCTCGTCAAGGTTTATACTGTGAAGTCTTGAATCTAATTATAATTTAATGATTAAAATCTATGATACTTCCATGTTGGGTTCTGAATGTGATTTATTAAGTTCACGTATTATTTTCTCTTCAGATTTCTGTTCAAAAATCCCTGCTTCTCATTATTATTAGTGAACTAGTTCAATAAGGTTGATAATTTATTCAATGATTCATCCACTTTTCAGTGTATTATTCTATCCATTGTGTAACATAGACAGTGATTGAATGAACAATTATTTTAAACTTTACCTTGCAGCTGAAAATATGGGATCTACTCAGGAATAGAAAAAAGCCAATAAATTAGTACATACAGAACACAAAAATGGGAGAGGTATTTTAGAGAAATCTACGATTCCACAATACAAGAACATTAACAAAACTTGTATCAAGATGTGGAACAAATTAATATATGTACCGTATCTTTGTAGAAAATACAACAAATGGTGACTACGCTTAAAAAAAAGCTCAAGGTATTGACGAAATATGACTATTTTCAATAAAATACTTCACACCAAGAGTATACCATCAGAATAGAAAGAAAGTATTTTAATTCAGATTTTCAAAAAAGGTGAAAAGAACGATCCACAAAATTATCGAGTTATTAGCTTGATGAGTGCAGTACAAAAACTTTTCACTAAGTTTTTAGCGGTAGAAGTGATGGGGATTCAGAAAGAACAGGTCGCATATAGATTCTATTTTTGTGCTCTTCCAAATTACGGAAAAGGCTATAGAGTTCAATAAGACTGGCCTATATGTCATTCATCAATCTTACCCAAGGATTTGATAGGGTACGATTGAGGGATGTTACAACTCTACTGAAGAGAAGGAAGATTCAGCCCAACATAATGAAGGTAATTGAAGACCTGAACACTGATAATTACACATATGTCAGAATGGAAAATAAACTGAGCAGTAGAATACCTGTGACGCCCGGTAACAGACAAAGAGACAGCCTCAACCCGATTCAGCATCATAATTAATGAGATTATAAATAGAGGTAAAGCTGAAACAAATAAATAGGAATAGTATGTTATGCTGATGAGGCAGAGATCATCTTAGAAGATGAAGATAACTTACAAAGGCTACTGTATAGGTATATCCCTAAAGAAAACCAAATCTTTCATGGTGTCCAAAGAACCGAGAAGATCGCAATATACGATCAGAGTGTAGAACAAGTGATGTACAAGTACAAGGGCCACCAAGACCTGTGTGCGACCAGTAATGACATACGCGGAAGAGACCAGTGCAGAGAACACCATAACTAAGCGGCTCTCAAGAACTACGGAAACGCGAACGCTGAGATCAATAGCGGGAGACACATTATTTGACCACAAGAGAAATGATTAATTGAGGGAGATAATAATCCAAGATGTAGTGAGATGGGATAGAAATCGGCGAAGGGAAATGAGAAACCACGTGGACAGAATGTCAGATGACAGGTTGGCAAATATTGCAAACGGAGAAAAACCGAATACATCCCGACCCCCAAGATGACCACCTACTAGATGGTATGAAAGCTGGTCTTCATTATCCCAGCTGCAGCTAGGCAACAATTGATGCAAACACAGGAATAAGTCCTAGCGTACGATAAATATGAAGAAAACCAAGAAGCGTGACATAATTGATCGTTCAATTTCAAGAGCTTGAACCTATTATTTCTGTCTCGTTAATTGAAGAAATTATTAATGTTAATAATTTTATATGAACTCAACTGACAAGCATGAATTTTTGAGCTTGTTCACTTGGTTATTTTGTACTTCGTTTTCAATAACTCAATTATTATTAAACGTACCATATTGTATTTTTCCTACACAATTTTCAACTCTATTTAAATTCCTTTTAAAACTGAAGTATTCGAAGTTGTGCTTCCAATATACTTAATTGAAATTGGAACAAAACTTCACATACTGTTTCCAACAAATTTAGGTGAAAGCTTATTTATTGATATTCAACTCTTTGAAACAGAACAGAACAGAATTCAATAAACTAATTGAGAAATCGATTGAAAACATTCAAATAAATTCGCAAAATATCCAGCAAACAAATAATAGAAAAACAATTCATATATCATCCCAGAAATTTTCAGATACACAGAAATTTTTGAAAAATGGCGACCTCTGCAGGTACTTTAGTTGATATCATAATAAAAAAATTATAAATTGACGGACAGAAAAGGTGGCACTTGTTTAAATATGAATGATTGAGTAAACATCTGAGTGGAACACATAATAATCGGTTTTCACTTCTAGTCGTATATGGTTGAGTAGTATGGTTGGTCTACTGTTAGTAACTCAATCATGTCAAAACCCTATAGCCTGTCCAAAATTTACAAACCCGGGAGGACAATGAAACATATCGCATTATCAATTTGCAAACTTAACTTTAATTTTTCCAAATCGATCAAGAATTATTCAGAATGTACCAGAAAAGTGGAAAATAAAGTAATTGAAGATAAAGAAGTTTCAATCACCATAAATGTAAGTTTGTTATTTGCTGACGTTCCGATCTCGCAGACCGTGGTATACCTTGAAAAGTTACAAAATCTATATATTTGGGGCTAACATAATATCTACAGTTGACGAAAATATGGATGGACCAAAACTGTTTTCATTACAAAAATAAAATATTCACATTGAACAGTTATGGGTAATCCCCCAGGACCATTCATGAGCCATTTTGAGGAGCAGATTACCGAAGAGTATCGGTATTTTCACAGAGAATGGTACGCGTATATGGACGATATACTCGCTATATTTGATATCAAAAAAGGCAGACGTAGAAGGTTCCATTTTAGCCTTTCCCTTGCGTGACATATTAAATACGTGAATGAAAAAATTATTTGAAATACATAGCTCCATTGAAGCCTTAAAATGAACTACAGATTTAATTTTCAAAAAGTACATTTGTGAAGCTTTTCTCAAACGATATATGGGCTCTTATGCATATCAAGGAAATATGATAACTAATATAATAATCTCATTATATCTGTATACAATGGAGTTGAAAACAATGTTATACAAAATTATTGATCAAACTTAGAGAGATAAACTTAACAAATCTGTTAATTTTTGTGTCCAACAAATTGATAGAATTCTATAAAGGCTCTTGGAAGATGAACCAGTCACTGTTGGTTAATGAGTGACCCTGTTTACGAGGAATCTCCTATTTCACGCAAGTTTTCTAAGATGGCTTGTTTGAAGACGAACAGGGTTAAATAAGGATGTTCGTTGTTTCTTTGGCAAAAAATATATGCTTTTACGACGAATACGTCTATCGTACGGAAAATAATCCCTTTATACCACTTTTCTGATATCAAGTGGATCCTATGAAAGCCCAGCATTGAATCAAGTCCATGCCTCCCATATGAGGATTGTATACTTCAACAACAACTTGAGGACACTTTTTATTGGTGATGTTTGAGGAAATATCTTTTGCTGACAGGTTAATAACCAACGAATGTTGAAAGCATAATCACAGGTTTGTTGTTTGAGCTCGTATCTTTCTTTGTTAGCTATCGTTTGTTCATTTAACACCAAATATTCTTCCCTAGAAACCATTAAAAGGCGCTGTCAAATATCTCAGTCAGAGGACAAACTTTGAACAGCTTATCGTGTACTTCTTAAGCAAATGGAATAAATTTTGTGTTTCGTTGACATGTAAGAAACGCTTTATTGTTTCCCATCTGTTGCATATCATCAAATTATTTACTCAAGGCTGCCCCATGTTCTAGTTTCAATCAAGTCTTGATGCCGGTTGTTTCAGCAATGACATAAAAATTACTATACCAATAATTGTTCTGTTCTTCAAAGGTAGGGCTTATTGACATTGTCATGGATAGTTTACAAATTGGATTGTTCTACATTCATTGCTATCAACTCGTCAGTAGATATATACACGAATAAATTTGCTGGCGAATCAAACTATCTATATCGTCACGTAGTAAAAACATAACGATCTAAATTAGAATGAGGCAGATGTTCCAGTTCATTCAAATGGTAAGTTCTTTACAACGGGTGGAGTTACCAAAGGTACGTGGTCTCTGTCTGAAAATTCATCGTCCTTCCCAGATACAATAACAGGGCGTCTAAATCGTATGGTGGATGTAAGAATGTCTGTGTCGAAATCGGAAACCAAATCATCATCGCTAACACCATGCTCAGGGATTTTATTAGTATGCTTTTTATCGCCACAAAATCACCCGGCGTCCATTCTACTACCAATTAAGAAGAAAAATAGCTTATCATAAAGATATTATTGGATAAATTGGAACAAAACCAAAGTCTCGTGCATACGAAATCAAATATGTATAAGTGAAGAATGCCCAAATATGGTTTCGAAACAATTTGTGTTGAAAACGAGTGAAATAAAATAAAAAGTAGAAATGTATGACTATGTATACAAACTAGAGGCCACGGCACATAACACATTTTTCCTAGATCAAAAAACTCACCTCTCCATATTTATTTCTTTTTGCAAAATTGAGTCGCACGCTCGTTTAACAATAACTAACAATATTCGAGAAAGTAAGATTATATTTAAATGTCAAATGATAATAGACCTAAAAGTTGTGTTCTCCGATTGCTCATTATTCCATAAACAAATCTCTTAAGGGTTTATACGTGATATTTTTATTTTTTAGAATAATTAACCTGTGAATATGTCAAACCATGACTCGAATCTGGTAAAGGGTTAGAACTCAATTGAATATCTATGATATTTAAATATAAATGGAAAATATGAGTAGGTATCAAATTTAATAGATAAGTAGACGTAATGTATAATTATAGAAGTAGTTGAACTTTGAGGTAAGTAGGAAAAAAAACTATTGCATGCAGGTACATCCCAAGTGTTTCTTTCTATTGTAGCTAACATAAAATGACCATGTCTCCATTTCCTAGTACATAGTTCGATTAATTGATAGGGCAGTATTTAACGGTTATGATAAGAAAATTGTGATTGATTTGATTAACCATCATACATCAATTTTTCAAAAAACAGAACGAAAAACAAAAAAATTCTCTTTATTCCAATATTATAAAAATTTAGGTTTCAAATTAGTTTATAAAAAACAAGGGTAATCGAATCACGGAATATCAGCACAATGCGATTAATAATAATTATTGAATAATTATGAATGAAGCATTGATATTATTGAATGATAAAATAGTGTAAAGAGGGACCAATGAAGCATTCCTCACAATTTTTTACGTAGTTTATTAGTTAGGGAATGAGCGCCGAAGTGGATGTTGGCGCTGGAATTATTATTCAAAAGGAGTTTTCAGAATTCACAAACATTTTTTTTGCCAGTTGAGGAATATTTGAAGTCTTTTAATTAAAAAACCATATTGAATCGAATGACCTATATATTTTTGTTTATTGATTCAACACTTCATGTTTATACCAAAAATATAACAACCAGTTATGGTCACACTGTTTATATATATATGGAAGGAAATCGATAATCCTTAAATCTTTAAGAAACCCTCAGAAAATTTTTATTATTTAAAATTCTATCCGTGTATATAACGAGGAAAATCAGTTAAATTCACCTACTTGTATTTGGTTACACTTCACATCATGCATTGTAATTTGTTTTTGAAAAGATAAGGTACTCAGGGAGCAGTGGGTTTGAATGTGTAGTTAGAAACTGTAGGTATCTTGAAAATGGATCGTATCACAATATTTCCTCTTCTCATGTTTTCGTTAATAACGAATGAAATGTAACAAGTAGAATATGCAATCGTGTGATATTTTTTTCAATCATATGCCGCGTCCGTGGTCACTGGTAAACGTACGAGGGCATAGTTCACGATAAATTAGACGAAATTCTTGTTTGAAGTACAAATTAAAAAGTCAGAACAAATTCCATAATACGAATTTGTCGAATAATTTGAAAAATACACATTTATAATAATGCCTGAGATTTTGCCTCACATCTTTTGAACTTTTGAATCTGCTCTACCGGTTTTTCACTTCACTTACTAAGATATACAATACTTATTGTGATAGTTGATACAATTTTATACGGACATCAATTTATAATGTATTGAATCAATTCAATTTTTTCTGTAAATCAGCGTCAGCCGGCATCTTGGAAACCGCGCATAGTACGACAAAAATAGCGGAGAATATTTCTGCCATCTTTTTTATTTGAAACTTTTTTTTGTATAACGTATAGTTATATAGCGCTACAAACTTTTCACAATATGGTTTTTGCTAAATACATAGTTAACGGTTCATGATAAATTAAAAATGGTGGTAGCTGAATTTGTAGAGCACGAAACTTTCTATAATTGTTATAGGAATTTCCCCCCCTGACGTTTATGGTGTAAGAGCTGTAGTTTGCTCGTTGTATATGAAAATCATTTGATAACGCATAAAATGGCATACCATGCTCACGAAAATGTCAATACAGCTGTGTAGCGAATCAATTGAAATTGTAAATAGTGTGGAGAAAACGAATAATTCATCGATCTTAATTATTACTTGCAAGGGAAACCGTTATCATAATAAAATATTGTCTATGTAGCAAAAAACCATAGTACACCAAGCTACAACATAAAAATTGTTACTATCAATAATAGTAATAATCAAAATTCCTATAACATTAGAAGGAAATTCATTAGCCTTTAACAGTATATTTAGTAAAAACCATACTGTAAAAAGTTTGTAGCGCTATAATTAGAAACTTATGCGTTATACAGAAAATTGTTTGAAATAAACAAGTAGGCAAAATTTATGATCTGTAAAAATTACTACAAGAATTCTGCCCTGATAAGTTAAAAGGCCCTAACTCCTAATTTCTTTTAAATTATTTTCTTAGCGTTTTCAAATCTGTATAAATACACCTTTTTATTACATTAGAAAGCTCTAAATCTATTACAGTGATGAAGTACATTGAAATGTATATTGGCCCTATCTCCAGTTTGAGGTTTTTTTCAAGAAAAGAAGGCCCTATGTAACAAACAAATACTAAAAACGCCCTAAATCCACAAAAAGTTGTACTTAGTACCTTTACTCTCCAAGTTAACCGTGTTACCATGGAATTAGGGCCTTCTTTCGTAAGACACAATTGCATGGTTTTCTGTAGTTAGGGCCTTCTTTCATCAGAGATGTCAATGTGACTGACTGTTTTTGCCACAACCTAGCGGATGAGTCATCAAACAACTCCATTGTTTCTCTATATTGTGCACACTAAGCATAGCTGCAGCAGTTCAGTTCTATTTTGTTAAGTGTGTTCAACAATTAAACTCAAGAAAAGTAAACACCGAAGAACTTGATGTTAGGGATATTTTTGCATGGAAGGACATAAGTGTCGAGGAACGTTGTCAACTCCATACCTTATCTCACAGATGTTGTTGAAGTAACTGCTAAAAGATGAAGTCTTTTGTATTCTACCAAATATGAAGAATATAGTTCAAAAGTGTTGAACTTTTTGCAGACTAAATGCATTGAGGACGTTACTATACCTGAAAAGATTGGCAAAGTAGGAGAATTCAATAAGGCAAAGAAAAAAAAAAACTAGTTGAAAAACTGTGCCCCCTTATGCCATCTAGCCGGCGTGGATTTTGGTTGAGCATCCAAGAGTCAGAAGTGCCAGATTTGGTAAACGCTGACTCATGAGAGACTGAAAAGCACGATCTTCAGATATGTACACTGATTTTATGTTAATAAAATTATTGGAAATCTTTTAATGTGTGTTCTTTTTATTTAATGGTATTATACGGTTTTTAAACGTTGTTTTATGTAAAGCTATTATTAATTTTAGGGTTTGTAAACATTATAATTATGATCATAAAAAACCCCTACTTCCATATGAGGAGTTAGGGCTTTTTGAGACTGTGTATTACTAGCAGCAAACTTTTATATAAAAAGCACTAAATTCAGTTTTTCTCAATAAATATGAAATATCAAATAATTGAACATTAAAACAAAGTTGTGTACATTAAAACAATAACTTTGACACATCAAAACCCTTTTAAAGTATCCAAACTTTGATGCAGGTGAAGAAATTGGTTTTCCTTTTTTCCTGTAAAATTTTGTTCTTTGGAGATAGGGCTTTCTATCTTATCCGGGCAGAATTTTTGACATACTATGCGCAGTTTGGGAGGTATTCGATATTAGATATTATAGAGATATTTCAGCAACCAATTCATGAAGCAACAAGAACGTGCAGACACCACTAAAACAATATTAGCATAGTATTGGAAACATGCTGTGTAAGCAAAAATGATAAGATATGAGGACCAAGTATTGATGAAAAGTTGATACGTCTAATACTCATAGAAATAGCGCTAGGAAAGAAGAATCGAAATATGAATGTGAGATTCCTTTCTCAGCTTGAATGTTTCAATTCCTCACTGTATAATTGAATTATTATCCACTCCTCATACATGACGCAATGGGAAATATAGGAGATTCATGTACACTACCCGCCTATACTATTCGTCGATGTAACACCCCATTAACATTCCGTTGCAAATGTTTGGCATTTTCTGTAAGAATTTCGACATAAAATCGTCATATGATTGGTTCCGTTTGTTTTTTAGAATATTTCAAAAATGTGAGGTAGATGTAAGTCATTGTTCTCTGGCTTCCCTCTCCAATTTGTCCACCAACAACTTTATCGGATTGAGATTGGGCGCCTGTGATGGTCAAATCATTACTTTCAATACATTGTTGTTTTCCAATTCTCAAATATTCTTTGCACAGCTTTGAGAAATTTTCCTCCAATATGTTGAAGCATTCTTTTCTCAAGATTCCTACAATTGTCACTAGAACTTCCAGTCGACTTTTCTCCAAAACATCCTCAAACTATCATAGAGCCTCTCACGGTTTTTACAACCGGAATTATACATGGATCTTACATCCTTTCTTCCTTTGAGCTGTCGAACAAACACTCTTATCTTGGAAGCAAAATCTTCCAACTTTGACTTATCATTCCATAATTGTCTCTTCATGCGTCCAATTTCTATTTACTTTAATGTCTTACAAGAGGTCAACCATTGACCTGAGCTGCTAAGTCTGGAACCGTGGGTCGTCGATCATGTTTACTTATCAATAAAATACATTTATCTTTAGCGGTTGTCCATTTTCGAGGCTGACCTGAACGTTTTCTGTCGCCAAAGATCCCAGTGGATGCATATTTTTTCATGTTGTAGGCCACGTTATGTCGAGGTTTTTTTAATTCGGTGGCACTTTTTCCTAGACTATGAAGACTTGTCATTAATGCACGAGATTCCATCGATAAGTCGTATATGAACCTCACAAAAAGATGTCCAAAAAGAATAAATGACAGCACATTATGGCACTAAAGTACGAATATAAACACCAAGGAGATATTTCACAGTTGAAGAATAATAAATGAATCACCGGTATTTGCAAGTTTTAACTTGTCGCAGTCACCGACAAAATATAAACATGCGCTCATATGATGTGAATAAATAACGGACACTATCATTTTTGGTTTGTAAGATATTGCTTCGACTTGACAATATGAAGTGGAATTTGTTGAATTGTATAATTTTGTAATCTAATGAATGTTTTATGGGGTTAGCAAAAACTTTTAACCGGTAGTGTAATAGTACCGAGATCTTATATCGTTTCAAGTTATGAAACGGAATAAAAATGTACCCGTTATCATTTTTTTGATATTTTCGAAATTTTTTTGCAACAATTATCTCTCAACATTTATGAATATCATCTTCAAATACAGCGATATATTCCAGATTTTCATTTTCTTAAACGCTATTCCTCTAAATCATAGAATTCTCACACTTCAACATGGTGATAAATATTTGGAAGAATGAAAAAATGGAAAGTTACTGGTCAAGAAGAAGCGAAGCATAATCAATAAAAGTGATACAAATAGTGAGCAATAAAGTAGTTTCAGGGGACAGAGATGGATCATGATGGATAGTTCAAGAGTTTTCATCAAAGAAAAACATTACAATCTATGGACTTGGTTGTGGAAGGCTGTAGACGATTGACACGGTTTTTGTCACGAGAAAAAAAGTGATTAACTGTCATCTTGAACCAGACTGTATTAAAGGCAAGACAATTAAGGCCAGTGTACAATAGACAGTGGTGTGAATGTTAAGAAGATTGGATGCTGTTGTAAATGCTTCAGTGTACATATCGTTGTAAATAAAATTCCTTTCAAAGCTGTTTCAACATCTATCCAGCAAACAATCCCATATCCAGTTCGTAACATTTGAGTTTGTCAATTGGTTCTTGAAATTTTCAAGTTCCTATAATGATTGAGATATAAGAACGTATGCATGTATAAACCGATATAAAAAATATGAAAATAAACATGTACTTTTTGATAATATTAGGGTATTGAATTAAAATCAATAACACTAATTCTATACGTACGCAACATACCAGTATTAAAACTATTTGTAAGAGGTGTAATGAATTAATATGTTGTAAACAATTATTTATGTGATGTTTTGCTTTTGTCCATATAACAAATATAATTCTAGTACTTGGACATTTCAGAGTAATAAGTGTTATCTGTACTTTCCTTCAATTTTTTCCGTTACTCCCCAAATACCTTTTGGAATGAGCTTGATCCCTTTCATCTAATACTATTACCAAACACAAGGCGTTGCATTATGTTTGTGACTTTATCATATAAATGAATATTTCAAGTTGAATATCACAAAAAAATATGTGCTTTTGTCTGATTATAATATCGATTTTTTCCATACTGTATATAAACGCGATTCTGTAATATTAGTTGTAACGATAAAATTAGAAACAATTTGAGTGTTGTCAATTAGTTCCTAGTTGGTTAATAAAATTGAGTGGAGCTTTCAAAATGAATTATATTTTGGTTTATATCACGATTATATCAATCATTCCTTGACTAGTTATTTTGATGGATTTAACACAAACGTAAAAACACGATTTGAGTTTTAGCGATGATAGACACTTATTGAGTACATTAGTTTTAATATGATGAATATATACATTAAAAGCATTTTTTTGGGAAAAATTCGAAAACCAGTAGGTTGACACTGAGACTTAATTTGTATACTCTCTTTAATAATATGAATTACTTCATGTAAACTTTTTCAGTATATACAAAAATATTTTACATAAATATTGAATTTGTGTGTAGCTTAACAGTATTCACAAATTCTGTATAAAATTTCAATACATTTCTACCTAGAATCACTTGTGGTAATACGTCTAGGTCTTACCAGAAGGTAAATTCCAAAATGTTTTCAAACATTATCCTGGTTTAAGCATTTTACACGAAAATACATAAACACCTGCAGAATAAAAATACATACACTATTTTTTGTAAAAATAAATCGAAGTGAGGAGAGACTTTATTATTAATGATAAATTCACCTTAAACTACCTTTTGGATTATTGGGAGCATTTCAGAAATTTATTTATTAATTGAAACTCGAGACATTTCGCCAATTTCTTCGATTTTCATTTTACTAATGTAACTTATTAAGGAGAAGTATTTGTATACTTTATGGATTCGCCTAAATTGCTTGGAAGCACTTCGAATATATTTTCGAATTATTGAAAGTGAATAAAAAAACAGAGGTTTTCCTTCAGGATAAAAATCTTTCTCTCGCTCCCAATTTCTAATAAGAATTTCAATATTAATTATACTGATACCCTAATGGCAGCATCTGAATTTTTAAGATAGATGATTACAAAGACAGTTTTCTGTGAAAATGATGATAATAGAACGATTTTTGTCTATTTTGTGTTACTAATACATCAACGCAAACTCTTGTTAAAAATGCTAGTTCCGTGATTTTTCCTCTTCTCTGTTTATTTCAGCTATAAAACCAGTGGAATTAATTGCTTGAAAAACATTCAGACTGAACCTCCTTATTTTCAATACTGTACCGTCCTCACTTATTCATACGCATATATACCACGCGAAAATATTTTATTGTCCCATATAATTACAAAAATATCAACCGCTACACTAAAAATAAAGTTATCACACTAATAAGTTTATCACAACACTCACAAATAGGACTAGAAGAACAATGGGGCGCGAAGTAAATGATCTTGAAGCAGATAGAGCGCTAGGAGCTGTCTGCATGCATTGGTGAAATTCGTCGTAGTCCACCCTGGTGATTGCGCAAAAATGAGTATGGGCACAAGTTGCATCACACCCTGATGGATTATTATTGATACGGACAGAATTCGCGCGATAATATCTGAAACAAAAGTACATTTTATCAAATATTTAAAATTCAATTATATTTATCATATGTATATCAACTATCATGTCTCATACTTTCATTTATTGAGACAAACCGTTGCAGGTATGAACCCGATCCAGTCATTTACTATAGTTCCCAATAAACATTTTTGTTATATAACAGTTGCCGTAAATATTATATCACCTCATTAAATAACTTAAATGTATATATGATAGTAACCGTAATATTTCTGTTACTCGTATAAACCCCTTAAAGAGCTTAAATGGGGAGTATATAAAGGTTACGGAAAACTTAGGTTAGTAACGCTGTATAAACTTAGGTGTTTTATCCAAAAGTAACGAAAACATTTTGGCAACCACTATATAACTACTTAAAAATCCATGGTTGGAGCCTTTTAGTGGTCATATGTAGCGTTATATATGTTACTGTAACCCTTATAAACATAAACATATAATGATTTTGATAATATTTCTGTAACCAATTTCTGTTACACTTCTCAAATATATGTTTATTATCAGCAAAATAAAAATTTATAAGATGGCAGATAATATATATATATATATATATATATATATATATATATATATATATATATATATATATATATATATACACGTTACCTATAATGCCACATAACATTTATCTTAATTAGGCGTTTTTACCATTACAGTGACTTAGATTTCATTAGGGAAACGGTTTTTACTGCTAACCTATTCAAGATAATTTGAAAAAACGCACGGGCCTTTCAAATATCCAACAATAAATCATTTTATTTCATAAAAAAAATTATTTTTCATTTTATTTTTAACATAGACGCTAAATAATGTGGCCAAAGATATTCGTATAACTACTATTTAACAGGTTGATATTAATTTTGGATTCCATGTTGTTCAAAGAAGTTCAATTTTCGTTTTTTGAAGGCATAATGAATCGTCCTTTTTCATTTGAGTAACCAATCATGGCGAAATCATTGTATAGTAATTTTACAAATAATGGAAACCTAAAAATCACTTGTTGTGATCTTGTATAACCAATAGTAATGATATATAACTTTGTAGGTTATATAGTAGTGTTTAGAGTTACTAGTTGTGTTAAAATAAAACTTAAAGCCTCCAAGGATCTCGTATATAATTAAAAGTAACATACGTTACTGAAAGTGTTGTTATATACTTAAAGTTAGGCATCGCGTTTTCAATAACTGACGTGCGAGCAGCTGAGTTTTAAAGAACATTTCAAGTTTGACAATGGTTTAACACATGTTTGATATAAAACATACCCTTAATTGAATTAAAAATAAAACGTTTGCTATTAAGAGTACTAAGTATGAGTTTTAAATATTTTAAAAGACATTTAAATGTCTTTTAAAATTGTGCAAACTAAAGAGTCGGGGCACAAGTTGCCATCTTTAACAATTGTGCCTGCAGCTTTGGAAAAAGATGGCACTCTTTTCTGGCCCCCTGTCCAAAATAAAAGGCTTATTCCCAAATTAATATGTGACGGCAATTCGAGGCCCCAATCAGATTGGGTGCCTCAGCCCTGTATCAGAAGAAGGCACCTGTTTTTATCGTACGAAGCTGCCGATTTAGAATTAACAGCAATGGGGCAGAAAAGTACAGGAGTCTCCAGTAATGTTCTCGGATCCACTGGTAAAATGTTTGGTAAACGATTATTAATTATTCTTATCACTTCCTTCAAAGCCCAATGTGTTGTGTTAAATTCGCAACCCCACTTTTGTAAATCATATCTTAACTGTTCATTTTTTGTGCATTCTAAATCCTACTCGGAGAGAGGAGACAAATCATCATCCTCAGCTATCATTTTGTTCTGTAATTTGAGGGATATCTGGTGGCGGAAAAAATTCATTATTCATTTGTCTAACAGTAGCAGTTACCGGTACACAATCTACGATTCGTTTAAAATTTTTTTGTCACTTTCCGCCGAAACGCAGAGCTGTGCTTTATTTTTTTCTAATTTCGTAACATAGCGATATTTACAATAATAAATTAATGTTTATTACACTGCTGCTGCTTACTGCACACAAACAACTGGTGTTAGTACTGTTGGTATTAAAACATTGTATCTTAATAATATATTCTTATTCGACAATCGACACCGGCAACCATTTTGTCAATCGTCATTTGTAATAAGTTTATGTATAAGGGCAATTGATTTTACTTAAGGTAACAGATGTATATAAAAGAAATGGTAGTCCCTAACTTGGTTACCAAAAGTTTTTTAATAGGATATACAAACACCAATAATCCCCAATTTTTTTAATTGTGTTTAGAAACATTATTATATAACTCAGAGCCTATATAGTTATATAATTTAGGTAACGGAAAACCTTATATAAATTTGTTATAAACACATTGGTAACAGTTACTACATGTTTTATTAAATGGTGATGGAGACAGTTATACCACTTCTTTATATACCCACAAGTTACAGAAACCCTAATATAACTGTGTGACTAAAAGGCGATCTTACAAAACTTCGTAACCTTTTTATATAATTTCATTACCTTTATATAGTCTTTATATAACTAGGAATCATCATAAGTTACATAAAATGTTTATTTGGTTGCTTGAATGAAATAGTATTTGTCATATCTCTTAATATTGGTTTTAAGTTGAAAAAAGTACCATGGAACCGTCAAAATGTTAATTAAGTTCTCTCAAAAGCTACCTCCAAATATCGAAGATTTAGAAGTGGAAATGAGTTAGTTAAGGTCAACGATTGGTTGGAACGTCATTCGACCACACAATAAAAAGAAAAATCGTAAAAATTGGACATATTCGTTCGTCAAACAGGAAGTTTACGATTCGAGAATGCATTTGCAATGCAAATCTAACCAGTTAGCCCCAAATTGGATATGAGATTGGACACAAAAAAATCGTGTTTCAATTTGCGCCGCTTTCAGAGAAGGTTTTGCAAAAGACTTAAAAAAATTGTGCAACGTCTTTCTTTGGTGAGTAAAAGCCATACTGTATATCCGCATTATGCGATTTCATAGAAAAATGGAATATATTGAGAAGAACACAAAAAAAGAGATGAAAGCAAGTCAACTCCTCTTTCAACGAGTATAATCTATATTTTTTTTGAAAGTAGTCTCTCAAAAGTTATTTTTGAGTCTATAAAGGCCACGTACAATTTCTTCTTTTCTTGCATTGCTTTTTTGTCATCTGTTTCATAGTTTTCACACAAATTATATGAGTGGGAAGATGAGAGAATTTTATATTAATAACAGTGTTTATTTTAGAAAAATTTTCTTCAAGAATAAATTAATAAGTGTATCATTTACATAATTTTAGGCAATTGTGCAGTTCTTCCAAACTTTGTGCTCCTTAACTTTATGATATCACCTCCACTTCCACCAGTTAAGTATACAATGATTGGCAGAAGTAATGTACTATGTATAGATATCTGGGAGGTATAGATATTTCGAAATTTTGTTCGACATTCCATAATTAATGTTAACTCCCTCCATTTTATTACATCACTTTCTTTTGGGATATTTTGAGAAAAATTGTAACGTTTCTTCTAATTTCTAGATCTCAAAGCAACGTATCTTTCAAAAAAAAAAAAAAAAAATTAGAAAATTATTAAAATCATGTATATCATTCATAAAAATGGAAAGGCCAAAGGTTGGAATCTGGAATAAATGAGATACTTCGTTTTAAATATTGTACCGATCCACCACAGTCACCAACAATGCCAATAGTTAGATAGATCTATAATAGAAAGTATCTCTTTTGAACTAATTGATTGACAGTGGTAATCAGCATCTAGCATTTACCATTTTGCTTGAAAATCTTCCTTTCTGCTTTTTGAACACGTATTTGACTCTGTCGGTTTATGTGTATCTGATCTTATGTTTCCTTTAAAAGCATTCAATTTTATGAACTGAATTCTAAAATACCACTTTTTGTAGTTTGTAGTTTTTAGCATCGAGGATAAATGGACAACAAATACTTCTCTATATATCTTTCGTGGTTTTCTCATGGAATTTTTCTACGATATAAATTCATCATATCTTCTCTTAGACTGCGCTTTCGATCAGACAGGTGTTAGGTCACCCGTAGTTGATTTTTCTTTTTCCACATTACTCTTTATTCGTTATCCTATTGATTCACTATCCTAGAATCTTTTATTTTAACACAATTCAGCTATTTTCAATTGATAGATAAAAATTTCAGACTCGTCACGTGTTTTCAATACTTCGATTCGTTCTTAGCTTACTGGGAAAAAAACTTAGTTTGACGAATGTACGTGGAATCTAGCCGGGAGAAGGCAAGATGCTTTAGACCCGCATACAGGTTCGAAAAACAAACACTTCATCCCACAGTGAGAAAAATCATCCTTGCCAAGGACAGCCAAGGAAGTCATCTTCATCAAGTGATTGTGGGAGAAAGAATTTTGAATATAAATTTTTATGATATTCATAAAGATTAAGTCAATTTCATATTATTTGAGTGTACGAATTAAATTGAATAGATATTATTACTTACTTGCTAAAGACAGAATTCCCAAAAGGATTGTCTTGAGTAAATTTGTCGGCTAGTGCATGAAGACTACCAGCATTAATTTCGTTAATGGAATAGTACGTACTAAAATTATATTCGACAGCCCATTCTGCTATCCTGTTTTCATTGGCGTTAGCCGCAGATAGATCCAAGTAAAACTGTGTGTAGTCAAATACCTGGAGCAAAATATAAGTATGAATAATTTTTATTTACATTCAATTATAAACAATTTTTTTCCATTAAAATTTCTTAAGCATCATGTCGTAATGAAATAATCTATATAGATTCAAATAATTTTTATGAAATGAAAATCAATACGTAATTGGTACATGCACCCTTCATTAATGCTGAAAATTTTTTTGTACAAAAATTAAGAGATTTTTGCAACTTGCAGAAGTTGCATTCTATTTAAGATACAGACAGCGTTTCAACTCTTTTGTGTCATTGATTGTGTGGCGACTGAAAATACGCTTGTATGAAACGTATTCAAATATTCTTCAGAACTCTGGTCCATAGACTGGGAAAAATAGTTCAGGAGATTATTTTTTTTTCCCGGAATCTTAGTGTTATTTTATTTCACTGGAATTTAACGTTATAAACATTCGTATCACCGAAAAGTGATAAAATAACAATTAGTCAACCGTAGAATCAGTTTTACAGCTCCAAATCATTTTATATTAAATTGTGCGCTTACATATTGCAAGAACAGATTAAACCAGCTTTATTAAAAACCTAAAATAATGAGAAATTTACTTCAGGACTATTGATATTATTTAAACGGTGTTTCTATATTCGACAACGCTCTACCAGAGAGATATCTCAATAAATGATTCATTCTGATATAGGAATACGCTTAGTTACTGAAATATAGGGTGTTCAAAATTTTAGATCAAAATCAAAAATTCATCATAATCAGGAAAGATTCTAGTTTTTTTTTTTTTAAATATGGTGGCGACCAATATGCTCCTTAATAAATTGATATTGTGGCACAAACAAACTGGAAAAATTCAATAAGTGGCGCGTTGTTAGAGTTAGTTGTCACTTGTATCCCCCTATTATTTGCACCTCTGGAGAAAATTTTTTTTGTAATTTTGTTTTAAATTGCTTGAGTATTTTTAGTTAAAAAACTAGAACCTACTATGGAGCTAAAATGAACGGTGTTGTAGAAATTTGCCTCTAAACAAAATTCTACTAGCACATAAGTAATTTACAAATTAATTAATAATTTATTCAATTCCAAATAATGATTAAGCGAAAATAGTTGGACACAAATAAAAATTATTTATAATATTACACCGTTTTATCATTGAAAAACGTGTCTTTGAGAATAAATCTGGATGGGATTGAATGGTGTCTGTCGCAGCTTAAATTCTAGCTATTAGATCTTGTTCAGATTCGATAATTGTTTCGTATACTAAGGACTTATATAACCCCTTATGAAAAAATCGATGGGATTCAAGTCCACCCCGCTCAATCGACTTTTCTCTTAAACGTCTGTGTTGTCTAATTTTAACGGTACATTCTCCAACAATTTATCTAAAATTTCTTCCAGAAAGCCGATATAAATTGCTCCAATTCCGATTTTCACTACACTTTTGTAAATATATTTCGAAAATTCCATACCCACCTAAATTTCTCTAGGTTTCCTCTTAAACACGATAGGGCATCTGTTCATTTTGCGGCAGCGAAAGGAAATTACTTAAATAGACGTTTTAGAGAAAAATAGATTGGTCGCGATGGACTCAATTGTTGGCCTCCAAGATCACCTGACTCAAATCCCATAGATTTGTTTCAATAGATCTTTATGAAGTCCTTAGTGTTTGTAACAATTAAAGAATCTGAACAAGATCTAATAGTTAGAATTCAAACTGCAGTAGAAATTATTCATTCCCTTCCAGATTTATTCAAAGACGCGTTTTTCAATGACAAAACGATGTAATAAGTGTATTGAAGTAAGCGGATAACAGTTTCAACAATTGAAATTATGAATGAATTTTATTTGTTTTGAACTGCTCACGGTTAATAAGTATTCGAAATTAAATGAATAATTAATTAATTTGTAAATTACTTACGTGCTAACAGACTTTTGTTTAGAGCAAAATTGCTACAACACTGCTCTTTTTAGCTCCGTAAAAGGGTACTCATTTTTCAACTAAAATTAATCAGGCAATTTGAAAGCGAAATGGAAAAAAAATTGCTCCAGTGTTGTTAAAAATAGGGGGATAAAAGTGACAACTAACCCAGACTGCGCACAGTCTGTTTATGTCAAAATAGGTATTACTTTATCAAGGAGCATATTGGTCGTCACCAAATTTGAAAAAAAATTTAGGGGCGTTCTTCATTTATGGCAAATTGTTTTGATTTAAAATTTTGAACACCCTATATAACTAGGCCTCGTAAGGGTTCGTATAACTATATCAACATGAATCATTTATTAATCTCTCTGTGATAGAGCGTTGTCGGTCGAATGTATAAACACCATGTATATGTACCAATCTTCTGTAGTGAAACTTTATAGAGAGCTTTCCTGTTTTTGTAGTCGTCTTTTTAGCTTGACGTTATTTGAGAATAGTTTCATTAAGTCTTTTACGAGTAGCTCAAGGGAAAATTGTCGTTTTAATTTTCATTGATAACTCAGCAGTGGGTTCTAAAATGTATCATTTTAGTTTTTAAACGACTCTTTCGGTAACTGATGATCCTATCGGTCTATGATGCTGTGTTTGTGCTTGGCTCCAGGTCTATTTCAATGTGATATCTAAGAGGAAATTGGTCAATGATATGTTACTACGTAGACGACTCAATAAAGAACAAAATGGATTCTGTAGTGAGAATTTTAACGGGAGCAATTAGTTCGACTCCAAGCAACATTGTAAATATTCACGATCCTACCAACAATCCAATAAGTACCAAAACAAGTATAGCCGATTTCTCTGAACTCGTTAAATGCTGCCAATTCAAATACCAATAGTAATATAATTTCTTCTTCACTTCAAATTAATAGTGCACACAGTCGTACTTCTAATATTACTATTACAAAATAAAAATTGATAAAAGCTTTGTCGAATGTTTCAAGTCTATGGCCGTAAAAAAATTTATATGAAACTCGTGTGTAAAGTAATTTTTTTCACTCATAGGAATAGCTGCTATCGCCTTCGTGTCGAGCGATCAAAACGTCCTACTCGTGAAAAAAAGTATTACTTCATTCACTTGTTGCATAAATAACTATTTCATTCTCTACGAAATTTTTCTCGAATAGAATCGATTTTTTGCACTGTCTGCCAATTCCAGTTGTATAATAATCTACTCAAGTCCAATTCACTTGAGTTACGTTTGGAGACTAAGAACTAAAATACTGCAAACCGCGTACCCATTTGGTTGGAATATGTCGCTAATTCAGAGGCTCCGATATATTTCTAGAGTAGTTATAATAAATATTGATCAAGTACGTTCATCATCATTCTTCTCCAAATGTTCACTGAAACAGTTTCTGCTACTTCAAGGACATTGAGGAACTTATTTACAACTGATATGTAAATATTGAATAAACGGTTCAGTATTTTGGACAATGTAACATTATAACCACTATTCCGGACATATCTTCTAGATAATGAGTATAAATATTTCTCTACCTTCAATATTTATTGAGGCATTATTATCGAAAAGTGAATATGGTTTTTTGAAAAGAGTACAAAAAATTAATTCAAAACAAAACGTACATAAGAACAATAAATTTCATTGCCAAATAACGGGAAGAAAAATATTTGCATATCACGGAAAATTATGGAATATCAAAAATGTATTATTTTTGCAATTATCTCTAATCAAATTAGTCCATATGTTTCCAAGTTTCAGAGAGTTTCAAAACTTCTCCAACAAAAATAATATCGAATAATGAATTTTTTAACAAAGCTTATTGAGAAGTTTTGATAAGAAATGAAATTATATATTATAGACGCCCTTTCGCACAGTTAAACTCTAGATTTTATGAAAAAAAGACTATCACTTCTTACTTGTATCATCACCAGCTCTTGATAAGATTTTATGAAAATTATAGTAAAAAGGTCAATTAGTCATAGACAAAAACTATATTTTTCACTCTCTTAATGCTTTAAAATGTATTATTAGATTATTGCACTTTGGTCGCGAATGGAGACTTAATAATGAAAGATTCCAATTTGAGTAGACACATTTCACACTAAATGATCACGAATAGCTGAAAAGAGAAAATTACAACTTGAAAATCCTTTAAGTTACTGAGAACAAAGCGTTTAATTCTTCATGTCGTCATCGGTTGACTTGAATGTCTTTTAGCTAATTGTTTTGGGACTTTGTATTTGTTGGTGGTTGTTAGCGTGAAGTGTTTAAGTTTTTCACATTCAAAACTTGTTAATCGCGTGCTTCACATTAGTAGTTAGTAACTGGAGAATAATATGCAACATTTTCAATCTTTCAGGAATCAGGAATTTCAATATTAAAATTCTATAATTAAATATATCTGAAATAGCTGAGTTATTGATTTATAAAGAGAATTTTGTAATATCCAAATCGGCTCTGTTGCGGTTAGGTCGAAAAATTATTATTATCAGGAACTTAGGTAACATTGATCTGAAAGAAAATAGGCTAATATGCAGAGTGAGTTTTATATATGGAACGCCTCAATTATCTCGGAAACGTTTTGTATATTTTTAAGAATTTTTGTGCGCAATGGTGCTATCTACATAGTTGTCAGATCTTTCCTTTTTCCTGAAAAATAATGAACTTTGTTATTTCAAATAGATCACCCTATACATTTTATGTTATTAGAAAATCTAACTGCCATATTTTGGTAGTTATAGCTACATTTACAGTATCTCCACCAAAGTTACAATGAATATTGTACATTTTGAGGGCTAAGATTGAAGAAACTGGTTTAATTTGAATAATCTTTGATAGTTTATGTGCTAATACAAATCTCGTAACAAGGTCTAGTTTCAGTAAGTTAGTAAATAGTTTAACGAAACTGGTGCAGTAAAATACTTATCCATGTCATGGCGCAGAAAATCCACAACAACTGAAGGGGATCCACATTTGTAGAAAAATAAGTATTTCTTAAGGATTTCGAAGTAACAAAGTTCATTATTTTTCTGGAAAAAGGAAAGATCTGACAATAATCAAAATACCATCATAATACCGGCCGTATCACAAGCTTCTTTTACACAAAAACTTGTGAGAATCGTACAAGCCGTGTCCGAGGTAATTGAGGCTTTCCATATATAAAACTCATTCTGTATAACCAGACAAAAATCTAATGCATTCTATTTGTTTTGTGTTCCAATAGAAAATACGTTTTTTTCACCATGAGAAATTTACAAAAAAGTAGCTTCAAACAATTTTCAAGAGAAATAGAAAAACATGAGAAATGATAGTTATAAAAAAGCAATTTCCAAAGCACATAAAAGATGAAGTTGGAAAGAAGATCTTACTAGTTAATATAAAGAAGTATGTAAGTGTAATGAAGACCGTTACCAACTCGACACTGTTTTTCTATTAAGCACTTTAATTTTGTGGAGAGTGGATTGTTTCATAACAATTATACTGTTTCAGTTAAGCGGAATTTGAGTTTGATTTCCCTAAATTATAAGCATTAAATGAAATACATTCGTATACCTAGATATATACCTACATATAAGTAGGCATGATGCAAAACATTCCGGAGTGAGTAGATGACGTGAAAATAATGCTGTGGCTTAAGAAATCATTTCACGATTCCTCATTCCATTGTTATAGACCTTCAAAGTTGCAAAATCAGAAAATATATTTAAGTATATTTTCTAAATTATAAATTCAAGCTTTATGAATTCTCAAGTACATATGTCCATGCACTGTGTTTGAGAAAACGGACGATTGTACACTCCTATCTGAAGGCCAGGGGCGGCTCATGCCCATTTGTTAACAATATAGTAGCATTTACCGTTTTTTTTTTTAATTTTATGCATAATTAAAGTTTTATATACATTTAACATGAAAATCGATGGTTGTCAGTTGCACAATGGCTGTAAACAGAGGTTGCCATGATTTTTGTGAACGACTCTCGCTCCAGGTGAGTGGAAGCACAAGAGAAAAGATGCACGCATTGTTACGTGCTGTTATCAATGGTATGAAGTTGTGTTGATTAAGTTTTATTATTTTTTCACTTATTATTTATTAAACATAAGTTTTTGGGCATAATGAAATGGAGCTACGAAATGCCTAAACTGCACATAAACTGTATAAGTGTCACAGCTGCCATGCTTTGTCCATAGTCATCGCACGTAACAATGCGTGCATCTTCTCTCTAGCGCTTCCACTTACTTGGAGCGGGAGTCGTTCACAAAAATCATGACAGCCTCTGTTTGCGGCCATTTTGCAACTGACAACCATGGATTACATGTTCAATGTGTATAAAACTTTAATTATGCATAAAATTAAAAAAAAAACGGTAAATCCTACTATATTCTTAACAAATGGGCATGAGCCGCCCCTGGCACCTGTTTACACCTGGCAACTCTAAAGCTGCGGCCGACTGAGAGCTGGCAACCATTTTTATTTTGATTTGTGACATCATTTTCTTTCAAATTCTGTAAGATTGACTGAAAAAACATTTAGCTGCAAGTCATTTTGGTACATTAATGACATTAAAATTAATTAATTCTAAACATCCTTACGATTCCTTTAAAATTAATTTCATCAAAAAAACAGATACCTGCAAGATCAAGCGGTGGGATCTTCGACTATAATATTTGCAGTTCTTAATAATTGTTGTTGTAGTTCGCGTTGGCACGGAGGTAGATTTGATGAATCATTACTTCTTACTTTTTTAATGAATATTTAAGGATTACTTGTGTTATCTGTAGCAAGAAACTTATCATAAAGCGCAACACTCAATTATGAACACTTCGAAGCGTACATTTGGCGTACTAATTTCTCGAGTATTGGATTTTTTTTCTTCTCTACTACTTTTCCATTTTTTGAACGCCTTTTGACACTCACTACATTTCTGCAATATTTGTTTTAACGGAGCTTTGACATATGGAAGGTCCCAATTTTGTATACAGTTCAGAAATAATTATGCAATTTTTCATAATTATTAGTGCCATATTTCATAGATTTTTGACAAAATTCTTCTCCTTACATTGTTCATCGAGAGCAGGTATACGTCCCTTCATATTAGATAAACGTTCTCACACTTAATAGCACGCCCTTATCAGCTCTCTCCTCGTCTGTCAAGGTCTTATGCTATTCAAAACCGTCAGTTATTTTAAATATTTATTCTAAAACGTTTACTCACAACCATATCCAAATTTCAACTATACAGGAGAAAGTTTGTTTTACCTTATCAATGGTGCTCCTGTCAATTCACCTGTCACATACTTTTGCTCATTGTAATACAACATCCTATTTTGACATTTAATTGAATTGTTTGTCAAAAATAAGTTTCGAATCAGTACAAACTTCTCAATCTTTCATCTGTGATAACTTCTCTATTCTTCTCTATAATGATTTTCATCAAAATTTTGGAAATAAACTATGGATCGATTTTTGAAAAAATTAGTAGTTCAAATTTGTGCAAGTTTATTAAACAAATTTGAATGATCAATTTCATCAAAGTCAAGTTAGTATATGTATAGAAATCTTCCTGAAATCCTTTATTCATATATTAGTACAAATATTCGCTATAAATGTTTGTTCTAACAAAATATTTCCACAGAAATTCATATTGCGTTCCTCATTGAAGATGTGCTCAACATCTGTAATAATGTAATCACAAATAATTGACTAGGATAAAATGGGAATAATAGTAAGTTCAGATTTGGGATGATTCCAAGATTATTTCAGATAGATGATATCCCCATTGCGGAAATTAATGTCATGTGAATAAAATGCTATTTAAAATACTAGTAGTATGATTACCACAAATATTTTTTTACCTATGAGGGATACTTTTCACATGTAATGACAAAATTCTCATCATCAGTTCGGAATAAATTGGAATTTGAAGTGTAATAGGATACTGGACGTTATAAATTAGGAGTTTTGCTGGATAACCTGAACGGAATTCGTTGTTATCTGAATAATACCTACAGATACTCTATTACACTAAAAAGGGTCACTACCCTAAACTACCGACCCATGTTATATAATCTTCTAAGGATCCGGTCAAGTATTAAATTTCCATACGAAATTACAAGATGTACAATAGCTTTTGTTGAATATATATTAATATAATATTGTATTCGCAATAGATTAAATCCTATACAAGAATAATGATAATTGACTGGTCGCCAAAAAAAATTTTTACATCTATAGAACCATATTCATTGGTGAAATATTTAATATTTATCAAACAAATAATTTCACGTTTTTATACCGTATATATTGGCAATATTTAAAGTTTACATCTAATAAACATGCCTCACATCTATTAAAAACAAAAACTTTGAGAAAAAATCACTTCAAATGTCAATTAGCTCTACTTTTTCCTTCTATGAGAGATTAAATGATCAATCAATTAAAGTACCAAAATATTTGAAATATGCTTTTTTCATATTTTCGGAAAATGGCCTGGTTTGCGATTTCACCATAAATTCTCCACAAATATAGAAAAATTTGTCAGGAAATGTTCTGCAGCGGCGGCGCGTTGGACTCGATATTTTCGTCTTTATAATCAGTTTTTGCGCTATGAACAGAGAACCACTATGAAACTCAAGAAAATACTAATTTTTAATGTTATTTTTATGTTGATTATTCTGAATAATATCAACCGCTCCTTTATAAAATTACTTGTTAATGTAAACAGGGATAATCAAGCTCTTAAAAGTGGTATGTGCTAGGGCATAATAAATATTTTCTCTATTATTGGACGGGTATTTCCATTTTAGAAATAAAGGTCTTGCTTGTGTTACAAAAATCTTGTCGTCCAGTTATTATTAGTAGTTAATTGAGTCTTGAATGATAAATTTTGACTTTCAAAAATTCCTTCAATTTGAAGTATAGAAATCCAAAATAGTATATAAAATAGAAATATAAAAATACAAGGTGGTCATATATATTCTGTTAACCCTTGAATGCATAATTTTTTGTATCCAATAGAAATATCTGCCGAAACCAGTTTTCATTCATATACAGGGTGTGCCTAAATTCATGCGACAAAATTCAGGAGCTGATTAATGGTGTTAAATTAAGATGGGTCTTTCCTATAACAACATTTCCTGAGCCCACCCCTTTCCGAGATATTACCCTCAAAATGTGGTGACTCAAATTGTTAAAGTTTTATTTTTTTTTCCTAAATATCAGTAATGTTAGAAACTTTAGATGTGTTGTTGTTGGTGGCAGGCATCAATAGTGGAGGTTTTCAGTGCTTTGGTCATCGTTTTGTTATACAATACTTTTATTTGAAAGGCCTTAGTGCAGCTAATATAAGAGGAAAACTAGGTTCTACTCTGCTTGAGACTGCTCCATCCAACAAGCGATACTGGATGATGGTCGACTGAAATTACGCGAGCTAACAGACAAAGTAGACATAATGCACGTGGGATAATTTTCATTGACTATTTTGGAAAACAAAAAACTATCAGTATTATGCAACCTATTGAATTTGGCTGAAAAAAAAGTGTTGTTTTAACAAGGCAATGCACAAGCTCACACATCCGTTATTACAATGGTCAAAGTTAATGAATTCAAGTTTCAATTGCTACCTCCGCCAGGTTTAGCCCCCTCGAATTATTCACTGTTTCCAGACTTTGAAAAATGTCATGGTGGTCAAAGATTCTCCATCAATGAAGTGGTAATGACGGCAGTTAATAGCTATTTTGAGGATCTTGACAATTCTTATTATAAAAAGGGTATCGAAACTATTAAACATCGCTGGAAACAGTATATGGAGCTAAAAGGAGATTACGTTGAAAAATAAATATATTTTGTTCCAAAATTTTTGTGTTTTCTTTGTTGGGTCAGGTTCTTCTGGGACCATCCCTCACCCAAACTTTCCCCAGGACCCAAACATTTTTTTTTGTTTTTACACACATATGGGTTGTGGTTTTAAGGAAAAATGAAGGGAAAATTTATCTGAAATAAAAAGAGGAAAGAAATTATGTTTTTGTGTGCGATCCATAGGCCCGCTCTGGACCCCAAGTTTACCGCTAAAACTTTTTCCAGCCCTCATCTCTTCGGTACACCCTACTCACAGTATAGAAGAACAAATGTTTTTTTTTTTTATTTTTTCATGCTTCAAACGATAATTTATGCTTTTATGAAGAATGTACAAAAATGTGCGATGTGGTTTCAAGAATATTATATGAGATGAACGTAACGTGAAGGTTGCAAAAATAAAAATTTTTCATCAACTATTATTTGAATTCTGTTGAATAAAACATCAAAAATATAAAGAGTAAGGTATTTTTGTTTTACAATGGAGTTGGAGATCATGCTAAAAAATCAAATGGATCAAGTGTAGGGTAATGCTCCAAAGATCCAGGACGGTCCGACCAAACTGTAAAGCACATTTAAATATGGACCCTTGGGCCGTGTAGAGAGCTTGGAATAAAATACGTCGTGTGACCACTCCGGGCTGTGGGAGAAGTTATTTGCGGGCCTATGGACCCCATCGGACAGTGTTAACTAAGGTTACAATAATTCATGATAATAATTCATGAGATACCATCAGAAAATCTTATAATTGGTGAATTCTACACATGGCTGAAGGTGAAAATAATCACTTTGGTCACCTGTAATATAGTTGAGTAATTACTTAAATTGCATCCAACAATTTAAATCATTATGACCCTGAAATTCTATATATTGACCGCAAAATTGCACAAGAATATTATAGTTCAACAGAATCGTTATGGGCTCTTGTACTGTTATAATGTACACTTTCAGTGTGATGAGAATTCACATATTAAAAGGGACTATACTAACACTCGTTAAAGTATCATAATGTACATTAGTAGTATCATGAGAATTCATATTGTTGAAAGGGTATCTCTTTTAAAGTTAATGTTTGGACAGCAACATTAAGTAATGAATTAATTGGTTAGCACATTTTAACTAGAAATCTGAACTCACTTTCGCTTAGACAGATGGTATTATAATGAGTTCTGTAATTATCAATGAAATTACTAGGTTTTATAGATGTGAGAAGCTGCATAGGAATGAGCTTCAAAATAATAATTCTACAAATAAATAGGTATATACCACAACTCAATAAAGTCGTATAAGGAGTGGTAATCTAGAGGACTACAACAAATGATTGACTATGTACAGTAACTGAAATTAAACCCAATGTTTTTCAAATTTTGAAACCATGAGATACATCTGATGAGTGTACTGAACATAACAAAGCCTAGGGTTGATAAATTTCTGTGCATTTTGAATTATTTAACAGAGAATGAGAAAGTCTTTAAAATGGGAGACTCCAATCCTTGTATAGAAAATGATACCTTAATGAGTAATAACAAATGAAAATGACGATGACAATTTCAATCTAAATCTACACACACAACGTGCTAAGAATAAACAGTACATACTTTGACCATAAATAACAGCAAAATAATATATTTTCAAGGAGGCCCCCGGCTAACCTCCCAAGAGTTGGCATTAAGCAGGACATCTACTTCTCAGGAGGTTGAATAGCAGAAAAAAAGATTGAGTCTTGAGGAAAGAGGAAGATTCATATATCACAATAATTGAGAGCTATTATAACCTTGAAACAATGGATTTTAGTCAAGAAAGTTTTTCCAAAGAAACGAATATGGCTGTCATCGATCACTTTTTGTGCCAAAAATGGAATAAATGACGACAAAACTTTTTGGATGCTTTGAAAAAATTGAAACTTCGAAACTCCCAGGATTGAGTCTAGTTGAAAGGATTCTCCACCAATAGCGATCAGTAGGTATGCTAGGTAAAAAGGTATTGAACTATGTAGCTGAATTCAATGTAAAATCACTAAGGAAAGATATCACGGAAAGACTATGTCACAGAAAACTCAATGAAAAGATAACGTGAAACCAGGTCATAGAGAAAAAATTGGAGAAAATATATTACAACGTCTAGCAAAAGCCATATTAATAAGAACGGTGGACACCAACGGAATTAACAAAAGAGTATAAAGCGAAACGTATATAAAATACATTAACCAGAACTTCGGACGTATTTAAAGTAACATTATTTTCGAATATAAAACAAACAAACAGGTCAGGATAGTAACGGAGAACTAGGAATTCACTATGTGAATGGGGTTGGAGACATTATGTCAGAAGAATGTCAGAATATGGATTCTCAGAATAAGTGAAAAACCAGAAACCAAAGACAGACCACCAAAAAGACTATATAAAATCAGGAACTTCTGAAGAAGACATCGGAAATGAACAATCTATCGACGTTATGTGATATTCTTGTAAACTGAATAACAACATTTCCTTAAGACAATAAAATAAACAATGTGTTTGAGGAGCCCTCCTCCAAACATCGTCATATTCGGGATTTAAATACAACAAATTTTGTCAAACATGGACTGAATACTTCCTATCGTATCCCACAAATCATTAGTGGAATTAAATATTGTTATAGTTATATTCTGGCAAGTTGAGTAAGCACTAGAAGTAACCGGTTACCATAAGCAATCGTCCCCAAATCATCCCTATAACATTCCTATGTACATTTCTTCACACAGTCACTTTTCTATGGCCTCTGAACATGATATTATGGCATTGTATATCCAAGTACTGCCATTTCCTGCATTAGCTGGAACGTTAACGATGCTCCATATTCTAAAAAAGAACTGTGTCAGGTATCGAATCAAACTAGATGCTCGAGTGCGACGATATGATTTACGTCGAGTAACATGTCTACTTTCTTCCTCAGACCAGCATAGCAGCGAAACGAACGTACAAAGCACTTTTCATGATGATCGGTGGTGCGACTCTGTTGAACTGTTTTTTTTTTCGTGTTCTTCTAGCTAATTCTTCAACAAACACGCATAAATATCAATGAAATAAAATTAAGACTTTGGGAAATCAGAAAGTTGGCTATACTTTTGATATTTTCAAACTTTTGGAATTTTTACGCTTAAATCAAGTTGAAGTCGTTGCAATAACAAATGTATTATTTGGCTTTCATAAATAGGTGCCGCAAACAAGTTGGAATTTTTGGAACCGTTGGTGATATTCATACATTCTCCACAATAACACTGTCTGAGGCGCGTTCGATAACCAAGTTATCATTTTCAAATACTAAAGGTGAAGGTTTCTGCATAGATAAGTGAGAGAACAGAAAAATGTTTTGAATAATTTCGTTAATTGTAAGTCGTGGGTGTTGAAATTAGGAGACTTCCAATGAAGAGTATTTTTCTGTTGTCGAGTTAAATAATTATAAGGTGGTACTATATTTGGAATTTGTTGTAATGTAAGACATCGGTAGAAGAAACTCGTTATATATATGGAACACTGCTTCAGTGTTGAGCCTTATAATAATGTTAAAAAAGATTATATATGTACTTAGAACTAAATATAAAGTTGAAAAAACGAAGATTGAATTTAAAAATATAAAACGATATATATAATGATATATAACCTATTAATCAATATTGAATGTTACCTTTTCAATGTTGTAGGGTTATATATATATATATATATATATATATATATATATATATATATATATATATATATATATATAGTGACAATCGGTAGAAAAACCCAACAGCGAGAGACTAAAATAAAAAATACAAAATTCAAGTGTATGGATGGTGACGAGAAAACCAAACGAGGAATTTCAGAAATATGTTGATAATTCTTATAATTACAACGGAAATTATTGGAATTCTACTTGCATATATTCAATACTTTTGGCTGTCAGAAAGATTTGTTCGCGTCTATGAGATCGAAACAGGCGACGAGTCACAACAATCGTCTGTCTGGGTCTTTCCAGGTTAGCCAAATTCAACAAAAGCTGTTCTCGCACGAAGCAAATGGTCGCCTGTTTTTTTGGGAATAACATATCGCCACCGTTCGATAAGAGCCAGGTAGAACGATCAATTTTCGATAGTACTCCAGCGTTTGTTTGCCACTAGACTTCGATGAGTGTCTTGTAACGTTAGAGGAATCGAAGCTACGTTGATAATCTCTCTAAGATGCTGGAAATTATACATTTTTTCAGAAACAAAAACAAATAATTAACGTGCTCTTACAAAAAAAAGTAAAAGGGTATCAAATCACGTCTTCTAGATGTCCACAAAACGGGACCATTAGTACCCTTACAATAGCCAGGACATCTACTGCTTCTTAAATAATTGGGCTGTAGTGCATCAAACTGAATACTTAATGTTTTGTTCAGATACACGTGAAAAGTTCTCAATGCTAATGCATATAATATTGGTTTTTAGATTAGTGTTTTTCATTTAAATTTTTTTTGAAAAGCCGTACTATCATTCACTACTCACTCACAAACCATCAGACGTTTGCACGGACTAAGTTAAATAGTACGAGATACCATCAATACATTCGGATAAAATATTATTGATAATATATATTCTACATTCGAATGCTTCCCTTCAATACACTTCCCTCCCCTTGCCACATACCTTTCCATACGTTTTTTCCATTGATCAAAACAGTGCTAGAAGTCTTCTTTGGTGAGTGCCTTCAGAAGCTCTGCCGTTTATTGCTTTACCGCTTCCATCGACTCAAATCGGGTGCCTTTTAAAGCAGATCTTCCCATAACCTTTCAAGTAAATATGAGCACACCCGTTGACGCAAGAGCTTTTGGTTGGCACCAACTTCGCACAGACTTTTGTCATGTGTGATTCCTTGTGTATAATTTTTCTAACCGTTTCTTTATCGGTGTTTACAACATCAGCAATTAGCCAGATATCTCATTCAACGATCTGCCCGCACAATTTGGTTGAGTCAGAGGGCGACCAGGGCGCTGGTTATCTTCAGTGTTTTCTCGGCCCCCACTAAAGCGCTAACACCAATCAAAACACACGCACGAAATAGAGAATTATCCCCATGGGCCTCTTGCAACAATTTATAGTACTCGGTTGGAGTTTTTTTCAATTTAACGGGAAATTTGAGATTGATACGTTGCTTCTCTTTTTCTCCACACATGGTTTTCGGCACGAGAAAAGAAAACGTTCTTTTCAAACCGCTACGGCGAAAATCATATAAAAGTGACGGAAACGTGTTTTGGGAAGTGCATGGATAAAATATCTTGATACTTATCGCACTACTCGTTTTTTATCCCACCCGCCTAGAGCGCCCTCTAAGCGCGCAGTCTCGTTATTTAATGGACAGACCTCGTGGTTGTAATTTCATTATAACAGCCAAATAATAATTAGAAAATTACAAAACGATAAAAATTTCCTACATTTGACTGTGTTGTGGAAATCATGTTCATTCATTCTATATAGAGGTGAAAACCTAAGTATATTACTTCTAGGTACTGGAAAAAGGAATAAATAGTGGAACAAAGTGGCAACCCTAGAAGTATGAACTACCTGACATTTAAGGCCAGCTGTCGCAATTTTGTGAAGCAATATCATGGAAAATCACATCTAGTTGATAGATAATTCAAGCTAAAGTATAATCTTTTGAGGTGTCCCTTGTTGATAAAGAGGATACATTAATTTGAACCCCATATTTGTGATATAATTTCTTGATGAAATATTGTTTTTTGGTAGCCAGGGTCGCATGTGAGAGAGGCATACTCTAAATTTGGAATGTATTAAAAAGTGAAGTTTCTAAAGGCTGCATTAAGGGCTTTCGAAAATTGTAGACCTTTATACACATTCATAGAAATATCAGGTATACGTTGCCGTCTCTAATAATTCCGAATGCCGTTATATACAGAGTTAGTTTCATATATGGAACGCCTCAATTATCTCGGAAACGGCTTCTACGACTTTTATAAATATTTGTGCGCAAAGGTCTTGTGATACGGCCGGTATTATGTTGTTACCAGATCTTCCCTCTTGTGGAAAAATAATTGTTATTTCAAATAGATCACCCTATATATTTTGTGGTTTTAGGAGTTATAGCTACATTCATAGTATCTCCACCAAAGTTATAATAAATACGAGTATTGTACATTTAGATGGCTACGATTGAATAAACTTGTTTAATTTGAATATTATTTGATAATTTATGTGCTAATACAAATCTAGTAACAAGGTATAGTGTCAGTAAGTTAGAGAGAAGTTTAACGAAACTTGTGCAGTAAAATATTTATCCATATAATGGCGCAGAAAACCCACAACAACTGAAGACAAATCTTTAAATGTTTGTGTCATAGAAGTAGATCCACATTTTTAGAAAAATAAGTATTTCTTAAGGATTTCGAAGTAACAAAGCTCATTATTTTTCCGGAAAAAGGAAAGATCTGACAACAATGTAAATACCACCATAATACCGGTCGTATCACAAGACTCTTGTACACAAAAATTTATAAAAATCGTTCGAGTCGTTTCCAAGATAATTGAGGCGTTCCATACGTAAAACTCACTCTGTATAATGAATTTTCCGTGAACAAATTCGAACTATTAATTCGCCGAAAATTACGCTGTACTGAAACAACTCATTTGAGCACATATTAGTATTAAACTACAATCTTTGCGGTACGGTGGTTATAATTGCTATGATTTCAAATATAAGTGGCTTCGAAATTGAAGAAGAAACTATTCTTCCGTTACTTCGTATTCTATTTGATATGAGTGTCCAAGAAATCTATTGAAGAAATTCAACATTAAATCACATTCATCTCCACTTGCTTATCGTGAGCTATAATTTAAGAAAATTAATCGTTATTTTTTTGATTAAACAACATACCGGATTATTCTTATTTAGTTTTGTGAATATCCAACTAGACAATATAGGACAACCCACAAATCAGCTACATAAACAAGTTCTACGCTTTAAACTTTTATTAAATTACTTGCTGTAGATAAGTAGGGGAAAAAAAGGGAAACTCATTTAGACTTGAGTTGCTAGAATATTCAAACTTGCTATGAGAAATCTGAGTCGCGACAAAGAAAAAAATCTCTTTTTATGTTATGAGGACATAGAGATTATTTAGAGTGAAGGATCTTTTTTCTTCTGTGTCAATTTATTCCTACTTATTATTCCCTTGTTGTTTGTCTTCATTTAGAGTTTTCGTAATTATCTGTAGGTTGCGTAAAACCCCGACAGCGCTAACCAGTACAGTTTCGAGATAAAAAAGAGAAAAAATTAAATATGTCTTTTTTCACAGTTTTACACAAATGAAACATTTTGTTCGTTGAAAGCAATAAAGAATGTTTTTTCTAATTCTAGTTGTACAACTGTTTTTTATGTGATATCAGATATTTAAATGTAAATGTTTCGAAATTATATATATCATAGACAGTAAGTTTTTAGCATAATAAACGTCGATATAATAATGTTTTTCAATAAAAAACACTGATTGGGCATTTTATCACAATACGATCCGATCAGAATAGACCAATGAGCAATTTATATATTTTAAACTGAGGTATACTCAGCAGTGTGTCCTAGATTCTGGCTCAGTTGCTTTCTAAGAGCGAGGAAAATCCGTTACGCCATTGGCGATGAGAAAATCGTCGTCATTCCTATAAATTCTTCTCAACGTGTACAACTATCTCCATCCAAACCCAGAAAAACCACCTTTTCACTGGTCTGCAAGAATGTAGATCACTCCTATTCCAACGAAGAGTTTCTAGAGATACTCTCCACACTCAATTTTTCTGTTCTCAAATCCTGGAAAATCATTGCCAGTTCAACCAATAAACCTACATCCATGTTTCGGATAATAACAGACTCCGAAACAGCCTACCACCACGCCCTCACCAAGGGTACAGCTTCCATGGGCTTTTGCACTACTGCGAAGCCTCAAACTCAAACTCCATTCCCCCAGTTCCCAAGTACTGCATCCACTGCTCCTCTACTAGCCACTTCGCAGATACTTGCAAGGCCAAACCGATCTGTCCCTCTTGCGGTGCATCTAATAACAAAGCAGAAAAATGCTCAAACTCCCCTACATGTAAAAATTGCAGTGGAGCTCACCCTGCCTTCCACCCTCATTGTCCGAAAAGGATGGAAACCCCAAAATTCGCCCAGTAAACTGCACCAGTCACCCTGGAGAACCCCAAACTCCATAGGACCTCTCTACAGACACCAAAATCCTAATTGAAATCCTGGCAACCACAATGATGAATGCCACCCTAACTTCTCACGCGCTAGTAGCCGAAACGCTACAACGCCTCATTCCTCCCTTTTACGGATACAACTGTATCGTCACTAGCGGCGTTGGTAACTGCATCCATTTCGTATTTGCCCAAAAAAAGGGTACAATCCCTTTTTTAGTGATAGTAGAACCAACCTTACCGGCAGACTCCTCGCCAGCTCTCCCTTATTCATAAGATAAATACCGATCCCCCAACAACCACCCTTCACAATTCGACAATCGTCGGTGTTGCAGGCAAAAAAACATAAAGTTGAAAAAAAAAATTAAAGAATAAAACCCCTGAAAAAACCGAGAAAAGTCGTTTTTACTTTTACTCACAAGCTCCACTTCGTTTTCTTGGGCCAAAATCCTCCGTTAAAAGTAGTTAGACAAACACCCAACGAAACCACCATAACCCCAGCCCTGCAGAGGAGCTATTCCTATATCAGAGCCTACTCAAACCAACCAAATTCCTTACAAAAATGTTGTTTTTCCTAATAATCTTAATCTTAATAATTGTCAACAGCTTTCTTTTGTGACTTCGTTGTTGTTGATTCAGTCAGTCCAGGGTATCTTCAGGATGCGTTTATAGAGCCACTTCTCAAATGCCTCAAGTTTTTTTTATAATTTTAGCTATCAAAGTCCACATATAACATTCTAAGAATCCTAATCTGACGCGGAGGTTTAGATTTCTGTTTGAAAACATTGAGGTGTACTTGACAAATGCCTGCAATATCAATTCTTTTCCTTTTATTAAGTATAAATTTGTTTGTTTGCTACAGCCCATAGCTATATACCCTGAGTCCATACTAACTTCAAAATTTACTTGTATAGCAGAAGCTTAATATGTATGGAAAAAGTGGAGTTTCTCCATATAAGGCTGTACATTTGACTGTATCTGGTTCGGAGCTCTTCTCCGTTGACAAATTAATGAAATAATGTGATATTAAAGCCAGATTCATCACTGAAGAGACGTTTAAATAAATAAAATAAATTAAATGAGAACTTCAGATACCTTGTGGTTATCAAAAGCAAAAAACAAGTAAAATATAAGAGAATTGGAAAGATTAATGAATTGCTTTATTCATACTGAATCAATGTTATATGGAAAACACGGAAGAACTAAAACTGTTCTCATGAAAATTTTCCATTTGTGTTCCAGAGGAAATCCACATATTACAAAAACTCATGGTCAAAATTGGTTATTCATAAATTTTTAAGTTACTATTGTTGAAGACCATGTAACCTAACCATATATCTTTGGCAGTCGTGTGTTATCCAAATATTATAGAGCGATATTTGCCACTATTCATTCATAAATATTATTGTTACGAACAAGTCCACGACATGGGCCATGAAGCAGGTCCTGCCTTGTAATAATGGAACTCTAGAATTTGGTAAATCTGCCGAATCTTTGGATGTCCATGACATGGGCCGTAAAGCAGGTCTCCTGTAATAATGGGACTCTAAAATTTGGCGATTATGCCAAATATGCCGAATCGTTTGATGTTTATCGGTGCCTTTGATGTATATTTCTTATAAACAGCGGCGAGTTTTCAACGTTATTTTTTGGAACTAATTTCTAGGAAGGCATTTTTATCTATATGTTCTTTTTTCTTTACAAAATCGAGCATGTTTAGCAAAGTTAGTTTAGTTTATAATAAATAGCCATAATGAACGGAATGACAGAAAATTTATTATTACAGTTAAGTTAGTTGAGTCCAGTGTAAGTGTTTGAATAAATTAAATAAGTAAGACACAGTGTTTCTAAATTTACCACCGAAGGAAATAGTATAAATAAATAAGAAAAACATCAGAATATTTTCTATAGTGGAGCTTAAGCTTATCGCTGGGTCCTCATGTATGATTATATAATATGCCTCATGCGATTAAATCAAACCGATGTAGTAGAATGAACAAATCTACTATTATGATTGAAAGAGAACTTTGATTTAGCTCCCGACAGCGTTTTTCAATTTTTTGTTTCGTTTTATAACTGAAGCGACACGTTATGAGAAGTATTCAAATATCTCCCACTCTAGTCCTTCCTTATATTAAAAAACAGAAACAATTGCAAGGAAGTTCATGATTTTCTACTTTAATAAGACTTTCACCAATATATGAGATATCTTGTTATTCAAAAAGTGTCTAAGCATGAAAAAATACAATTTTTGAGATTCTATGGAGGCTAGAGACGATGTTAAGGAAGGTATCCAATTGGAAAAATCATAGAAGCGATTGAAAATAAACAGAATGCAAGATATCAGATTTTCAATCCTACAGTCCAGAAATATGTATGAATGGAATGTTTAACTATAAGTTTTGAAAAGTTGAAAAAATCTATCCTGAAGGACACACATACTTCACTTGTATTTTTGGGTAAATAACACTGAACTACAAGAAAAAGTCTAGAGGAGATAATATGTGAAAATTGTGGTGATGTAAGTAACTACATGCAACTTCAAATTATCAATTAAAAAAGGACACTTCTATCCTGTTGGTACCATATTTTTTGTCTTTCGTCAATAGTTAATTCATCTAGGAATTCAGATAATTGATTAATTAAACATCTTCCTCCATTCAGTTCAGTTCGGAAAAAGTGAAGTCCAATAAGCGTTTCTGTATGGATTTCATATCATACATCATCCAACAATTCTCTTTAAATAAGACAAAAAATGTTTGAGCCGGCATGGAATTATACCAGGTTTATTGAGTCTTTGACTTTTGGATCACGGTTCAATATCAACATCTATTTGCAACAGTTATTCAAATGGAAAGCCTTCGTCTGTCTGATAGTATCCTAATCTGTCAATACCTTGGTTTTGACTCAATCTTGGAGTTCTGGGAGAGCATGAGTCAATTCTCATATACTATAGACCAGAATTAACTTCAAAGAAAAAAATAGATAAGAATCCGGCGACCTTGCCAGTCACTAAATATAACATCTACGGCCTAACCATATCTACAGAAATACAGTGGTATTGACTAATCCTAACAGCATAATGAGGTGAAGAAACATCGTGCTGGTAATAGCTTTTCTGATTACTAAAAGGATTTATATGATTGGAAAGCGAACGAATTGATTATGCTACTTTATAAACTCTTGAAAGCTGTGAATATCTATCAAAATTTCATGGCTATTTATTCAACTATTCCACACCAAACGTATTATGCATGACATTCTCTTATCCAATTCGGATTAGTGTCCGACCAATACAGACAATTATGACGATTTACAAATGGGTTCAAGCTAAATGTTGATTCATCTTAAAAAGATGCCAATCATTTGTGAATTATCTACATCAATTTCATCCCCAATTACAATAAAAATCGTTTAAAAATATCATCTTCATTTGATGCTTGCACTTTATGAGAATCAAGATTTTTATTTATCCTTTTTACAGTCATTATATATTGTGATTTTTGATATTGGATATCAGTATAACGTTAAATTCAGTATCTTCTTTTTTGGCTGTTGTTTTTTTCCATAATGGGTAACATTTTCTACGCTGCCATTTTTCATTAAACTTCCTGCAATTTTGAGACAGTATAGACTTGAAATATGAGAAATTCTGTAATTCTTCTCATGTTCACTTAGCTCTTACACGATTTAAGTTTGATTGTATCATTCGAATGAATGTTTTATTAATAATTGGAAATGGCGAATTGGGAATAAATGTGATTTGACACAACCTTTAGAATAAAATATACAAACAATTTTTTGAGACTACTTCATTCATAATTCGGTATTCCGCCTCTTTTGCTCGGCCATGTATATTAGTCACTTTAGTGATAGAAAAATGGTTTAAGTGTGAAGGGGCCTAGAATATTATGGCAGATTACTATTGGATTTGGAAAATAGTGTACATCTAGTATCAAATTCCACACAATAAATTTTTACGTACTTCAAACTAAATTTACGTCAAAAAACTACAGAGGACCTGTTTATTCTCTTGGTAAAAAAATTCTGTAATTATGTGTAATCATTTCCAGTCTCCCTAATTCCTCACTTTCCACACAATATTCTCTGTATCCATATATTTGATTAAAATTGTGTTTCTTGCTACAGGTACTACCCATTAATCTATTGAAAGTTGGAAATTCCCCTCAGATTTCCTTGTAGAGATTTAAACCTGCCAGGATTGTTAATTGAATTTTTTTAATCGTGCATCTCCAGCGGATAGGGAGAGTGAGAGAGGTAGTCGAGGCTTGATGAAAATTAACCATTGTATAGAGCCGGAACTGTGAAGGAATTTGAAACAGTACGAAACAGAATTCAGACGAAGGATTTCTTTGTGCATAAATAGGATTTGCTAATAAGCCGCCGAAACAGGCGGATAGAAAACGAAGCTAATGAATTCAGTTATTTAAAGTGTAAATACAGTAGGCGAACATAAGTTTAACTAAAAATTATTGTTTGGTTTTCCTCGGGAGTATATAAATGAATTATCACTTAATTAGATACCATCCGATTTCAGAGAAAATGAATTGAGAGAAAGAGTAGACAAAAATTAGAATCCAAAAAACTACTCCTTGCATTATATTTTTGAATAAAATGGAATAATATTGCTGACTTCAACAAATGCAGCTCAATAAAAAAATAAAGTCGCGTTATTCTAATCAATGTATCAATATTCACTAATGTTGTTCAATGGCAACAGTTTTTCAGAAAAGAGTAGATTATTAGGTACGAAAGTCTTTCAATAAGCCTGTATAATGCGGTCCATATGTAAGGAATAAATTCATTTCTAGCGTTATTATTCAATATGTGAAAAAACTTGAAACAGATCGAGTTGACAATTTACCGTATAAAATATTAACCCTCCCCCTAGAACCTTCTTTAATTTATAAGCACCCTTTCGAAAATTTTAAATAAGATAGGGTGTACTGCGGCACATTGTTGGGAAAGGATTCTAGTCCTCTTTTCAGCAATATGTTTTTTTTATCATTCAGAGTTTATTTTATTAATTTCTTCCGTTATCCTAACTTTTAAATCAGCAATCTTGTCTAGTCTATTGATGTATACCTCAGATTTTGAATAACGCCATAAGAAGTGATTAAGAGGAGTCAAATCGGGGGATCTAGCCGGCCACGTCTTCCAATCCACCAATTGAGAAAAACCTCGTTTGAATAATGTCTAACTGTATTTCTTGTTAGTTGTGAATAGATCGATCTAAAAAGTCTTTGTGAGTAGGCACTAAGAAGTTAATCAAAAAATCTTGATAATCCTCATCATTAACTTTATTGTTAATGATACCAGTTCAAACTTTCACTTTCTTAGGATTTTCAATGCGAGCATCACACATCCAGTGAGGATTTTCTCTGCTTCAATATCTACAGTTATGTTTGTTAACCATTCCGTTCAAATGAAATGTCGCTTCATCCCAAAAAAACTATTTCGTTTATGAACTGCAAATCTGCGTTTGTTTTGTTCATCATCAATTCATATAATTCTTGCCTTCCATCAAAAATATCTTCATTGAACTTCTGAACCAACTGGACTTTGTAAGGGTGGTATTTTTCGCTATGCAAAACACCCAACATAAATGATTTACTCACATCATTGTAGATGGCAAGCTCTAGAGTTGTCTTATGCGGATTTTCCTCAATCTCTAGAAGTGCAAACAATTTTTTTTTCATTGGTCAATTGAACCTTTTTTTCAAATTTTCAACAAGTGCAGTTTTACGAAGCTTTTTTCCAATTTTGTAATCTATAGACTGCGAAACGTGTTGATCAGCCTATATAGGATTTTACGATGGGCCCAGTATAGGCTCAGACTTGGGCCAAGTATGTACAACTCTGGCCCTAGCTTGGAAGCCATTATTGGCCCAGACTTGGTACGACTCTGTGATGATAACAATGCTTGGTTTGCAAGCCTGGACCAGGCCTGATGGCATAGATAAAAGCAAGACTGATCTTCAACCCTGGGTCAGGCTAGTTGCTTGTAAAAATAGATTTTCAATATATTGTTAATGAAATTATAGGTTTATGACAGATTTATATTACTTAAATAATTAAACATACTATTTTTTATTACTATATTTTTTATTTTCGTTTATGCATAAAAGAATTTTATTCATAAAAAATTATTACTCTTAATGTTAAGATTTATATTATGGATAAGATATTAAAACAAAGCTTTATATAGTCATTCAGAGTTCTGCCAAGCCTGGGTGACTATAGGATGGCCGAGGTCGGGTTACTCAGAGTTCAGACAGACTTGGGTGAATATGGGATGGTCGGGGCTGAGTTGCCCAGACTTCAACCAGACTTGGGCATTTATTGGTTTCCTAAGTCCGAGTTTCCCAGCATTGGCCCAAGCTGAACCCCGTCGTTCAAGTCTGTGGGCTCCTATATGGGAGGGTATTTATTATAAAATACTCCACAAATCAGCTTTTGAATTCTTGTTTTATCACCACAACCAATCATAATTGAAATATCTATTCATTGAGTCTCGGAGTAATGAGCCATAATTGAATTTAATA
Organism: Diorhabda elongata; assembly: GCA_026230145.1. NCBI lineage: Eukaryota > Metazoa > Arthropoda > Insecta > Coleoptera > Chrysomelidae > Diorhabda > Diorhabda elongata. The sequence goes on from CM047935.1 coordinate 10,234,716, forward strand.
TACACACAGATATTATACCGACGTCTCATAGTAACTTCAATTACTTGAATGACAGAGGCCTACTATACTTAGTATCAAAAGTTTAATTGGTTTTATGACTAATATTTTAGTATCTTCAAAGATATTTAGCAGAACTGATAAGAAAATACCTGATTAATTCTAAAGTATATTTTAATATACCAGAGAAAAGTGCTGATTAAAAAGTTGGGATAACAGAAGAAATTGAAAAAATAACCTCAGAGGTCATACAAAATGTACGAGAATTCCAAAATCGCCTCGGTCATTGTCAAGAACTTAATGGTGGTCAATTTAAACATTTGAGATGTGTGATGGACATTATCAAAATTTTATCTATTAAAAATTAATTTTTTGAGTTATGATTGCATCAAACTTGGAAAACTTTATATTGCTAGGCAGAGGAATAAAATCCCTTTCCAACATGGTGCCAAATGTACCACTTTCTTATTTAAAATTTTCGAGAGGGTGCTTATAAATCAGAGGGGTGCTGGAGAGGAATAAAATTTTTATACTCTAAATTGACAATTTTAGAATAAAATGGATCTGTTGCACTGCATTGTGTATCACAAATTGTCTATAGTATATTAGCGGGCAAAAATTTGGTTTAGATATAACTTTAGAAATTATATCTTAGTTTGCATGACTAGGACTTTGGGACATAGAGAACTTGATTAGTAATTCATCGCATTTAATAAACAATTCTGCTTTCGGTTGATATAAGTTATTTTCATTCAATTTGAATGTAGAGGAGAGTGGTATGAAAAAATTGCACATAACAAATTTATATAGAAAATATAGAAGTGAATTCAACAACATAATAGGGAAATGTGCATATCTGCTTGAAGCTTTTGCTTTATGCCAATGAAAAATATAAAAGTTCATGAAAATCGATTGTTTTCAACAGTATCTTTCTCACCGTAAAAATTCTACTATCCCCCACAACTTGTATGCTTAGAGATACTGGAACATAGTGATCACATATAAATGAAATATCTACAACAATGTGATATTTATTCTTGCTTATTAAAAGAACTGATACGTTTTTGTTCCTAACTCAACACAAAATCAATGAAAACTTCAATATTTCTTTGAAATGACTTCTTTTGTTGCTGGAACACTGGAAAAATTTCAATTGGATTTCAATACAAGAAATATATTATTGGTCAAACTTCTCATATATATATATATATATATATATATATATATATATATATATATATATATATATATATATATATATATATATATATATATATATATTTATATATATATGCACTGTGTAATATTTCCATATTCTTGAAGTAAGGACATCGATTGATTGTGAACTTGAAATCTATATCTAACTGAAATATTAGATGAACTTTAATACTGTTGACGTTTTTGCCCGGAATAAAAATTTTTCTTAAGTTCAATTCTTCGAAGAACAGTGTCTGCTTACTAAAATTCATTCGGAAAGTAAGTGCAAATAAGAACGAGTTTCCACCCAGTTTCAAATCATGAATATCCTATAAACTTAGTATTTAAATAATGTTTCATTAAGAATTTATATTATTTCGATTTGATAGAACTCGATGAGAATTATAGAAGCATTTATTGGGACTTTTTATTCGTTGCCCAGTTAATATTTATTATGGCACAATTGTGGTTAACTAGGCGAGAAGAATTAAATAGGATTAAACTAGTTAGATTTCATTTTTTGGTAACTTTAATAATAAATTTAGAATCGTTGTCGATTGAGTCTCCTACTATTCTCTATTGATTAACACGGGTTCCATGACGGTTTCATGGTTGAACATTCACTTTTATTTTCCCATCTAAAACTGTATGCTTTTCTAAAAAAGGAAAATAAGATTCTTCTCTTCACTGAAGAGGAGTCACAATTTGCTCCATCAACATTCTCCATATTAAAATATGAAAAACACCAAAACATTACTGTACGGAACCTCTACGGACCCCCCATAAACCAAAAGACTGTTTCTTCAATCGCCCAGTCGTCACCTCCACAATATTCTGAGCTACCTGTTTCTAACTTCTTCTATTGCTTTACTTAATTTATGGATATATGATAGTAATTATAATGAATAATCACTTGAACTCTGTCCATATAACTCATATAAATATCTTACTGTTTTTGTAACAATGAATCTGGATATTCCATTATATTCTTGGATATTCTTGGAAATCCTTCTATTTCGTAGATACAAACGTATTATTGACCTAAATGAATTACAAGTTGACTATATTGCATCTAATCTGACATTCTTTTGGAAGAACAAGTCAATTTTTCGAAGTTTTCAGCATTTACGTTGATGACGAAGATTCAATTTAAAATATGTACCATCATAATTCTTTATCTATGGTGTGATGGTGATTTTCTTTTTTTTTGTTGAATGTAACAAATATAGAACACAAAAAGTGAAGAAATTGTATGTGAATGTGAGAATTATGTCGCTATGTATATGATCAACGAATTTTGTGGTACTTCAAGCGTGACAAGAGGGACAACAAAATTAAAGAGATTTAAAAAAATATAGGCAGAAACCATGAGATTAGCAAAAATGGATAAACAACAATTGATTATAAATGAGATAGTGTATGGAAGTGGACATATCGAATAACGAAAAGAAAACATTTATGACGTATGAAATTGAAAATATATCATTCAAAAAAAGGATAAGGTAAACGTGGATGAACAAAAACGTTACAGTAATACAGGCTAGGATATATCATCAGTTTTATGAAGAAGCTCCAATTCTACATATATGTTTAAGTAGAAATCCATTGAAGGTTCTTCATTGAAGAAACCGGGGAAAAAGTAACATGGACATTTTTCTGGTAGTGCTCCGTACCATGGAAAGATATGTAAGTGATTTTATACTTTACAAAGTAGCAATTTCAATACAGATGATACGTCCGGGATTGTCAATTAATGTAATGTAGCTGATGAAATTTATGCCCTCATACTGAGCTACCGTCGAATGAAAGTACGTGAGATAGATAGTGTAGGAAATAGTTCAACCGAACGGGTATGCAATCTTTTGCATGAAGGGTTACATGTAAATAGACTATTTGCAAAGTGAGCGTCACGATTTGGATTGAAATTTCAAACGATAATTCCAAATAAAGACGTGATCCAATTGAATTGTTTCGTCGATATGTTACAGTAGATGAAACTTGGGTACTTCATTATATCTCAGAAGTACGAGGGCTGCTACTTAAGTTTTGAGATATGGCAACACTGATGTGAATATGTACCATAATAAAGCTAGGAATTTTTATGGTGAACGTACGCAGAACGTGTTGTCATACGAGTGCTATCTGAATTGTTTACAGATACCTGAAACATTCATCTTGGTCAAAGGAGAATCCTACCAAATAAGCAGAGCTTTGCTTCAGAACTCTAAACGTGTTATTCTCATTAATTATCTAGAAAAATCGAAAATTATTACTGGCTAAAATTACACTAATTTGCTGAACAGGTTTTGATGCCGTACGAAAAAGTTACCGTATTTGATGAAAGACAGGATTTTGTTCCATCACAACAATGCACCTACCCAACCGTCATTTGTTAGTAAAATTATTCTGTCTACGTTGAGGTTTAATTGCTTCATCCGCCATATTAACCTGACTATTTCTTTGTTCCGGTGTTAGAGGTAGTGAAAGGTGGCGGTAAAAAGTAAATTCATTTTTATTTAAAAGTTACTCTTCCGTCAATCCACCGAGGTACTAGTGCAAAAATAAGGGCTCCAATCCTTCTTTTACCCATAAAATGTATTTCCTGGATCAACGAAATAGGTGTACATATGTTAAGTACTTCATTATTTTCACGATGTCATTTTTATATAGAGAAGTTTGTTTTTTCATATGAGTTACGAATATGAAGAATGAAACTCATAACAACGAAAAGATATAGGGCTTATGATAGAGCTCTACCTCTTTTTATATCTAATCTAATTTGCTTACTTCAGTGATAAATAAGCTGAAAGATTCTATCAATGAGTTCTTCTAACTACAGTTCTAACAAAGTTGATTTTCCACTTACTTTATGAATACCGTATAGTAATTCTAATGAATAGTAACTTGAATTGTATCCAATATCAGTTAGCTTGGAAGATCATCTAAATAGTGCACTGTTTTTGAACACTCTTGTAAATCCTTGTATGTCACAGATACAAAAGCATAATTGATCTAAATGAATCACAAGTTGACTATAATGCATCCAATCCGACATTATCCCAAAGGAACAAGTACATTTGAAGAAATACACGGCATTTACGTTGATAACGAAGATACAATTCGAAATGTACCATAATAATTTTTTATCTATGATGTGATGGTAATTTTTTTTATGTAAAAGTAAGCAACAAATATAGCACAAAATGTAAAGAAATTGTGGGTATGGCGTACCCCTTTTGGTATCTAATCTGATTTGTTTAGCTCGGTGATAAATAAGCTGAAAGATTCTATCACTAAGTTCTCCTAACTACACTTCTAACAAAGTTGGTTTTCCAATAATATAGAGCATAAATGCCTTTATGAAATTTTCATGCTACATTCCATTTTAAATCCGGAAACACTGGCTTTAGTTACCTAACATAGAATTAACAGAAAAGTTACGAAACTCTGAGCGTGTTCGGATGTGAAAAGCGTGTGCCACAGTTAGTTCAAACAATTAACAAACAGGAAATAAAATCAACATCAGCATCATACATTATTCTTATTGTTGGTCAATTTGCCATTATGGTTGTTATGAAAATTGAACATCTAAAATAAACTGTCTTTGAAGTTTTATTCCATGTTAGAGTCAGGATACAATACTCGGAACTATAAACTCCCATATAATGAATTTATTCTACGAATTAATGCTTAAAATGTAGATGTTCATGAAACAATCAATTACATCTATTCTGGTTGTATTAAATGGACTTTTCCGTACTAAATGAAAGCTATTGTACTTTTTGGTTTCAAGGAATCCGTAAATGTTCAAATGAAATTTACATCACATAAATAATGGATACAATACCAAATTTGGCTATTGAACGAAATTTCATTTTAATCCTCAATTTAAAGACACAATGCACGGCGACATAAGAATGAGGCAGTAAGTGTGAGTGGATAGAAGTATGAGTAGGAGTCTATTAAGAGCTGATTTAATAAAAATTAACCTTCTTCGCCTTCAATTAACGAGCCTGAAAAGCGCGAGGATAGTGACTGGTTACCAATGAGAACTCTCAGCTCAGGCTTCTGATGTCTCCTAAAATAAAGTTAATCGAATTTTAAAATCTCACAGATTTCATCTACATGAAGTTTTTATACAAACATTGAATGAGTATGACGACGATCGTCGGCTCGAATTCTGTGAGATACCTTAGAAGTTGATACAGGGTAATATGCTATACACTAGAGCAAGATGAGTGTACTTAATGAGAAAAAAATTATTGTTTTGGTTATTTTATAGGAGCTACATCATAGGATCTTCCTTTCTTGGTTACCTATATACTCATATTGATAAATTAGGAACAGTTATGTCTCCAATTCAATAATATTCATGGAACTGACATCATTTAATGAGATCGAGCTCTCTGAAGAAGCATAATATAACAAAATACCGTGTTGCTAGAACTATAACATTTATGATCTTCGTGTCAAAACCATTTTGAAAAATATTTATAACAGTGTATAAAAATCTCGAAGAATGAATTAGAACCACTCAAATTATAGAAAACGCTCAAGATATACAATATACACCACGCCGCGCTGATGATACTTTTTTTAATAGCCAACTTGTTTGAAAAACTACAGAGACTCGTAGACCGACTTGTTATATTTGCCAGAATTACTGACTAAACCTTAAAACAAAGAAGACTACAGCAAAATGTACCGAAAAAAGGTATCACTCTTAATACTGTACAAATAAATCAAGCGGAGAACGTACTTGGGATCCGTAGTGAATAATAAATGGGATCCTAACGTGTAGATTCCAGCAAGAATAGCCAAAGCGAGAGCCACTTTCATGAAATTAAAAAAATTTTTTGCAACAATGATTTTGAATTTCATCTTCAGGATGGCACGATTTTTAGTCTGGCCTGTGCTCTTAGACAGCGCCGAGGTATGGACGCTCATAGAAAAACGTTTGGAGGAGTTAGATAAGTTAGGTCAGAGATACACAAACTTGTGTAATTTACCCATTTTGTATTGCATTAAATTACTTTTTCAATTTAATTGTTAATATATTATTACATAGCAAACATATTAAGAAAGATTTTTGCTGCTTTTATTACAACACACAATTCAAGATTTCTAACATTTCTCACAGATTGGTCAGTTGCCGACAAAGTTTATCAAGTTCACCTTGTTCTTACTGAGGTCATGAAATAACATTTAACTTTAACAATTTACAAGCGATGTAATAATACACGATTTACTGACAAAATTTAAACTTTAAATAAACATTAGAAAAACAGAACTAATTTTCTAAAAAAATCTAAAACGTAACTGAACATAAATGAAGTGTCAACTTAAGAAAGATTATACAGAAATCAACAAAGTCCATAATTTTTTGTTTCAATGGGAGGGATGCGCTTGTTTGTGTTTCATAACTTCATTATACCTAGGAATAAATTTTGATGGAGCAACCCGAATTTCTTTTTAATGTTAAGCTTTGCTCTATACTTGGATTTCATCACTGCAACAGCAGAAAAACCACACTCGCAAAGGTAAGAACTGCTGCGCTTTGATTTCATCTTTTGGCAGGTAAAATGTTTTGTACTTCACTTGAATTCATTAGCGGCAACTTTCTTTGCCGTCAGAGTACCAATATTTTGGTAATAACATTATTGTTTTATTTGAACTTGTCTTTTATTTATAGCCTATAGGAGGTTGAAAAAAAAACGGTCCTCGTATAATCTATTATTTATATTTACTATATATTTATACTCATTACAACATTTTTTGAGAAATTCATCACATTTTAGATCAGTATCCATGTAAATGAATTTTAACTTGACTCAATAACAGAAAAAGCAAAACATTTGGAAGTAATATGACCTATATGACCAACTTTCCTTCAAATTTTCGATTTCATGTTTACAAATGATTTCAAAGATCATCATCAGAGTCTGTTATCTAAATCTAATTTTAAATCATTCAAATACCAATCATACCATGGTTTACGTCAAGAATTTGAATGTTATATGCATTTCAAATGAACTTTTTTTGCTTGTAATACGTATTTCTTCATTATCAATTGATATGTATGATGTCAAACGGATCAAATGATATTAATGAGAGAAAAAATCACAGTTCTAGTTCCAAGTTATCTTTTTTCATCCACGAATAATTTTATCCAAATATTCTATGATTCCACCAAGTCGCATTATTTTCACATCATCTAATCAATATTCTCGACGTCTTATATTATCATAACTAATGTGGGAACAACTTTACACTTTACCCCGTACATATGTTCTTCCCTGTCGAAGTTTTATGTTTGAAAAAAATTATAGACATTAAATTGGGATCGGGGACTTTCAGTGAAATAAGGTCGACAATAAACTTTTTTTCCTTGTAGTTCTGTCTTCATAAATTGGTTTTATAGCGACCCTCATGAAAGTACCTAATGGCATTGGAGAAAGAAATCAAGTAAGTGTTATTGATTTATCAAACAAAGCTCTTGCTAATTACCTGTCCGGTGTCTTTGTCGAATTTATAGAGACGTAATCCTGGATTATTGGGGCCGTCAATGGTTCTCTTCGGTGTAACAGATGGTGCAACCATCGCCCAAGATATAGGTTTACCTGAAACAAAAGCATATGTGAGTTAGTTTATATACAGGGTATCTTGTAATTATGAAGACTCTAGAGAAGCTAGAATTCGGAAGTTAATTTCAAAACTATTCTTGATGTTTTCAATTAAAATGATAATAAATTACAGTCTGCAGCTAGACCTCAAAGAATAATTTTCCAATTCATCTACCCAAAAGATATAAGGGAAAAATATTTTTATGCCAAGCGTAACTTTGATATTTATCAATGGCAGGGGAGAGAAGTTTGACTTAAACTTCGTTCGCCTGAGGGAATTCAGTATTTTGATTGTTAATGTTCAATACGTTGTATTTTTCCAGTACCATGAAATAGTCTATGAAAAGAAAAATATTGCCATTGGTCTTCAAATAATTGCACATCGTTAGCATTGTTTGAAAGTCAATTAGAATCTGTAAGAACAAAAATTTAATACAACAATGGAAATGTATTTATATGGTTATTGAGAATATCTCGATCTGGATAATAGAAGATGGTGTTGCGAGCAGTCTATTGTACAAAAGCTCTTCAAAAAGCATACTCACTGAAGTCACTTTAATCGATTTTCTGTTTTAGACAAAAGTATACACACAGTATCAAAAATTTGATAAATAATATCAATTTGTTTCAGAAAAGTTCTTTATCCGCTATCGAGTCGCTAGACCTAATTACTCTGGATGGGATGCTTGCTGTCCTGGTGCTGTCCCAGTGTATATAGAAATACATCGAAGTATGCCACTACATGGCAAATTGTAGAATCCTTCTTCAGAATAAGATGGTCTTTCAATGCATTTGTCAATCTTCAGAGCTTTTTAATTGTATTTGCCAGTTTTAATTCTGAAAGTAGCTGATTGAATAATTTCTTAACACTGAAGACGATAGAATTTTTTACTAGATCGGATATGATAAGAATGATAAGAGCGGGGAAAGTTAGAATTTTGTCATTTTTAAAATATAATTAGCAATGTGTTCCACTACTCTCTCGCTTTTTTGTAATTTGAAGATATAATCGGAGAGGTGCAAACTAAAAGCCCTCAGAAAGGCAAATCGTAGCGAAGATGTGATTCGAACAACGAGAAGTAAGTTGTTATAAATCAGTATAAGAATCGAGCTGTCTAGACACAGATTTGATTGCAAAATAAGCAGAAGATAAATTCATCGCCAAAGTTCCTAGATGTACAGACCATTGAAGGGCACCTTCAGTATGTAGATCATAAAACTTGATCGAATTTGAACATCGTATTAAGTCATTGTTTGGTTTTAGAGGATGTGAATCTCATTTATAGGATAAAACCAAAGTTTTGTCAGTATTTAGGTGAGACCAGGACTTAATAGTAATGAGATCTGGAGTATACACTGGTGTCAACCGCAAATGAAATGAATGTATAGTTAAATCGTAAGTCTGTGACATCATTTATGAATCCAAAAAAAGGTAAATTAAGGTAAAATACAAACTATTTTAGGGGAACACCTCAGATGCTATGATACTCTAGTTTGTTATTCAGAATTCATGATCAACACAACCAAAGGCTTTAGCGAAATCACAAGAAAGCCCTATAAAATTGGTAATAATGCAATAGGACGATAGTTAAAAGTGTTATTTTTCTTCTCCACCCTTGTGCAGGGGAACAATTACAGCTGATTATAGAAAATTACGAAAAAGCACCTTTTCAAAGAATCGTTGGTTAGAGAACATGGAACGTTGATGTTCATTTCTAGAGAATTTAAAAATAACTTAACTTATAACCCATTATTGCTGCAGGGAGTCTTGTTTTGAACGCTGAGTTTACAATAGCTCTCATTTATCTACAGGCCTAAGGAAGAGATTGTTAGTAATTCTTTTAGAAGGAAAAGAGAGATCATGATGATTTGAAAATATTCTAGAACCAATATTGTTACCAACTTTCACGAAATAATTGTTAAGTTTCTGGGTCGAAATCAATAGTGTTTGATGAAAGCGTTTTGTTATAATATAATTGAGAATGTGAAGATTGTCTTTGAATTTTTCAATGTACAAAAGTGATCTAATATTATTGGATAAAGTACGTGTTCCTTTCGTAGACCATGATTTGTGATAACCTGTTTCACAAGGGCGTCAATATCTTCAGAAAGATCAATCCAATAATGTGCTAAACACAAGTTATGGAATTTGGCGAAGTCGGAAGCTATGTAATGTAGAATTGAGGAAATTGTTTTAGTAATTCGAGTTGGCAAATCCACGTGCATATTCAGGACTATCCGTTCACAATTTACTCTCTATCCGATCAAATATTGATAAAATATTATATACATGTCTACATTTATAGACCCGGTCAGGCTCAGTTCGAACAACTACTTCTTCAACTTAAGTTGAAGTACATATAGTCTTGACCAAAGCAAACTTCACGCATTCATTCTCAATGACTGTTATGACTAAAGACTGAAATTAACGAACAGCAATACTATGTAAAATCTATTTTTTTCTTTAATTTCATATTGCTTTTATATTATGTTCTTGTTGCGTAATCGTCTTGATTCTAGGCTTCTTCTAATTGAACATTAGTTTTTAAAACAGTTATTTTGATATAGGTCGGGATGTCAATATTTCACTTATCTTAAGAACTAATTTTCAATTAGGGGAGACCTAAAGGCAACACTATTTAGTATCAAGAACAATTTGTTTTGGCGATGCGAGTATTTTTAATCTGAATGGTTGGGTTGAATATTAGAGAGTTATTCTGATAAACTCAATCACCTTCTATCATTAAATGTTAAACTTTATCAATTCAAAAATTCGATTTATTCATATGCAGCTATGAAACTGAGATCATTCATAGTAAAAGAAAAGAGTATCAACTTATTAACTCCAAACAGTTCTACTTGCCATTTTATTACTTTTTTTAACTTATATATATTATTTATTGTAAGTGGTAGACATGTGATACAATTTTGAAATCAAACCTTTAGGGATAACATGCATCTGTATGAAATATAACCTATTTCTTATTATTTCTATTATTGATATGTTTTATATGAAGTTTTCACTAGTGCCACTATGACATGTTACTGTCTTATTTTAAGATAATACGAAAATCCCCCCAGAAGCTTATAAAAAGAAGTGAAGATGAAACATTTTTCCCTTTGATCTTTTGAAATGTAAAGAACTCCTTTCCAATATGTGAAGGATAAGAAAATAACACTGTATCCCTTTCGGGGTCACCTTTGTTCCTTATAGAATAATAAAAAAAAAGAATACACGACACGAACAGATTCCTGAATACATTTTCGTTGAGGTTTTTTATCTGAGTAAGTTAAAGATTGTTTCCCTTTATAGAGTTATGACGAATATGTACATTTTTATTCTAAAACAAAAGTTATGAAGAGTCGAATCAAATCTAGCTGGTGAAATTCTCCATTAAAAATATTTAATTCAACCTCAAATTTCAATCTTGAAATTGGAATTTTGAGGCTCGTTTAATCGAAGGTTCATCTTCGAAGTTCGTTCATCATCCTTCAATGATTTTTTGGTGTATTTGAATCATAAACAATTGTTAGTTTCTCATGTATATTTGAGGTTGAAAAACGTACTTATGTTCATGTACGGAGGAAATTAATCATGATAAGTAAACAGAAACCTACTGCGTATTCACCATATCGCTTCGAGTGTTTTTTCAATACGATACCTTACTGTGAATCGAGCAGCCGGTGAAAATGATTATACATAGTGCGTGAAAATTTATTTTCAGTTCATTCCAAGACTGTGAGATGTTGATAACTATCCTTCACTGTACATGCAAACCTTTCCATCAACTTGTAATTATCTTGCTTGAGCTTAAAAGATATCGAATTATTTTTTTCGCATGATTCATAAAGTTTTTTCTTGAAGACTGAGAAAACTTTAATTAGAAAAAAATGTATTGCCAAAAGATTGAATAGAAAAGAGAAGCAAGTATTTGAAGTTATAAAATAATAAATGATACTGAAACTATTTGGAAAACTATTATCAGGTAAACCAATTGTTGATTATGTAACGTTTTTCGTATTTTATACACTCTTTCCATTCGTGGATTGAATTAATAAACACTCTACCTTACGTTCTGAATTTATTTATACAGTACGACTATTCATTTGAAACTAACTTAATGCGCTACATAAACTTATTTATATACCACAAATAGAAATCTACAAAGTTCTAGAACAAAAAGAAACACAAGAAATGAATAAATATTTTTTCCTAAAAATGATTCGAAAGCAATACTGTAATAAACCCCGTTTCATAATAAAATGTTCATTAAAGGCGCGTCCGCTATTTATAAGAAACAGGTGCCGGCGAATTTATCGAATTCTGGACAAGTCCGTCCTATTGACCCACTTCGCGAGCTTGTTCTAACAATTATGACATATCAATCAATTTAAAACATAGCTATAAACAATACGTTGGTGACATTTGTTAGTGATATTGTAGTGGTGCTGTGAACAGTGTGTTCAGTATGAATATCACGGTTCCAAAAATTCCAACTTGAAACATATTTAAATTACATCAAAGCTTTTATCGTTAGCCAAAATAATTGAATTAAGGGTAGGTCAATCAGTCCACGACTTGAATTTCTCGCCTTATAACCAAAATTGCTCCTGTCAATCTGAAATAGCGTCATCAGCTAATTTATGTAGCAGAGAACCTCATGATAAAATTAGACTAAGCTTGATAAATTCTATAGGGATATTGAATCACCAATTTACATAATCAAAAAGTGATATTTTAAAATTTGTTGTGGCCGTAAAAGTGGTTTGTGGAAACCATAAGCATCTACTATGACTAGCTTTCTCCAAGATGTCCTATAATCGACCTCAAACAAAATCTGATGACATCTTTACTGAAACCACCAGAAGTTTTTGCGCCGTTTCGTAATCGTAAGCAAAAATTCTTGTACACCAGGGATTGAATAGGAGTCAACATTTTTCTTTTCTTGGAATTAATTAGCACAGAAGAAATTCAAAATGAGTTTTTTTGTTGACTCAAAATTGGTGCATAAATTTATAGCTGCAATGAGGTCTAAAGCAAAAAGAGGCCATTTGGCACACAGAAGAAATGAAGATATAATTGGAAAACGGGTTCAGATTTTTTTAAAGAAATGCTAAGTATGGAAAATACTCTTAAGCTCGCTCCTTGGCTTCTATTATCCAAAAAAAGGTATGTGCAATATTAACCTATGCTTTCCAACCAAATGGCCAATAGAACCAAAATAAGCACACCTATATCTGAAGTGAAAGCCGACAAGTTCTCAAGTTTCTCGGGTTAACTCTAAGATGATATAAAAGTTTAGTGTAGTCTCAGAAAATAATTATATGTGAAGCTTGTGAAGATTCCTTGACATTCCGATGTCCGGGAATATGAAAGTGCAGATGAGTTAACGAACAATTCTGTTATGAATATGCTACCGGCTTCCCCAATTCTCGTTTCCGATGATTTAATTTGGATTCCAATGAACAGAAGAGCTGGAGATAGTTTTTGGAAAGAGTTGCTGGAAATCACAGATATGCGACATATCAAAACTCCTCTTCCGTAGGCGATCCAAGGTAATGGGTGAGATAACCCTAAAGAGATCAACTTAGGATGTTCGTCATTTGATTAATAACCACTTTTATAAGGTTGGTATATTATTTCAAATTGATATTGAACTTCTAGCGTTATGCCCAATGCCCAGGATACAAAGGTGAAGAGGAAACCCCACGTATTGTATAACTGCGTTCCCCAAAGGATTTTTCAGAGACATCGTGGAAAGGAAAACATATAGAAGGCAAGAAGGCAAGAAGGCAAACAAAACTTGTTCAACTTCAAAATATAAATGTTGATGTTGTTATTGAATAAATAAGAAAATCATTTCTGCTTCACTCTTCACTAAAGCGATGTGGTCACATTAAATTATGAACTGATTCTTCCGTCTGTTAGAAATTTTTTTTCCAATTACAGGAAATCTCTAGTTTGCCGTAAACAAACAAGAAGGCCTTCTTAGAAACTGTCTCTATAAAAACAAGTCACAACATAATGTAAATATTACAAAGACATATCCGCTATCATAATAATGAATAACTGAAACTTTCACCAAACTTTTGTTATAAATTTTCATTGGAATTCACATACACTGGAAAGTTAATATATTAACATTATTTCTGTCTTTCTCATAATCATTTTTAAAGTATAATGTGGACTATACCCCTAATATACTGAAATATATCTTTCCCACGAAATATATTATAGGAGCTTACCATTCGTGCTGTAAATAACTTTGAAGGTATCTGAATGCAGATGTCCGAAAAACTGACCAGCAATAATACCAGCATATTTTCTGACGATATCCAAATACCTCTTATTATGGTAGTCCAAATATGCGAAGTGCTTAGAAGCAGTGCTACCACGTTGTCGTTCATTCAATCCTGGTGGAACGTGACCCACTAAATAAACCTGAAACAACAAATACATGATAATAAATTATTGTTTTGTAATTCTCAGAAGTTGAATAGGTGGAATCAAAAATAATACGAAATGAAATTATAAAACTTTATTGTCAGAAGGTCTAACCACGTGATGTGAATTCCAAACACAATGGAAAAATTTGTTTAAAAGTATTATTCACAAACAAATAAAATTCTCGTTATTGCATAATGGAAGATTATTAAAGGAGTCTTACTTTTTGTCACGAAGCTGAAGATCAGATTCTGAGGTTTCTAGCCAAGATAACTAACCAGACGAGTGGCAAAAGAAACTTTAGTGCTGCCTTACATGTTATAGTTTTTTTGAAAGTGCCCAGATTCAAAAAATACTTGTGAAAATTTTTGGAATTACGGCGAGCGGAATAGATTATAAGTGCAGCGCTTAGTTGTACATTGTTTTCTTAAAATCGGCTTGCAAATCTTATTTCTTTCCAATTATTCATATCAATGGTGAAAGAACAATTCAAAATTATTCTTTATGTTAAAATATTGTGAGCTGATTAACGTATAATCGTATGTCAAACATAAAGCAAATAACAGTTCAGTTACTTCTGTCTCTAAGCATCTTTTTTAAGAAAACCAGGAAGATCTCCTTATCATTGTGATCTGATGATCATTATCCCAAACAATGAACAATTTTGTCTTATCTAAAATACGTCTGATAACTGAAAGTTTTACTCAATACAATCTGCTTCAATTATTATAACTACAATTATTATTGCCTACACTTTTACACTAAGCACTTGAATGACAACTCAAAAGGCTTTTATCTCTTCAGTCTTTTCTCTAGGTTCGTGTTATTGTTGTTATTTTAAGTGTCTCCAATAAAGATCGCTATTTCTAAAGTATCAGAGTGCATCAACTATGATCCTTAGCACTTTATTTTGGAATATTTAGATATTTGGGTGATACTTTCGCTGGCACATGCCTATGGTTGAATACATTTTTTTGTATCTAGTTCTTCTCTTTTCTTTTTTATGTGAGATTTCCAGCGTAACTTCGCATCTAGCCCTAGATATTTTGCTGTATTAGCATATGCTACCTGTTCATTGTCAAATTTACATGTACCTATTTTTTCTTGTTTAAACTTTATCCTCCATTTTTTGATCCAAAAATTTATCATATTAATTGATGCATGAAGGTTGGCTACTTCTTAGTGGGAATCGCCTACGGTCAAAACAGTTGTGTCGCCTGCAAACGTGGCGATAGTGTGATTTTCTAATGGGTAGGCAAGAGCAGGCAGATCCTGTGTACTCGATATCTGATGAAATGGTTATCCCCGAAGACAAACTGATGTGAAGCATTATTTTTCTCTTTTCAAGTATTCAGCCTAATCTTTCTAGGAGTATTTTCTCGAATAGCTTTGATATCATTGGTAATAGTGATATTGGTCTGTATGAGGATACGGCATTTGGTGGGTTTCTGGTTTGGGAATCATTATGACTTCAGCTACTTTCTACAAGGTAGGTATTCACTAGGCTGCGTTTACAATATGCGTTAATTTAATTTTAGCTTTCTTTTGTAAATGTATTAGTATTTCTCCTGTAAATGAGTCAAAACTAGGAGCTTTCTTCGAGTTCTTCTCTTTCGGTAGCTGTTGAAGTGTGTGCTAAATGTTTTGCACATCTATTTACTTCTTCTTAATTGTTTCTAGCTCAGCTACTATCTTGGTTTTTGATTTTGTGTGATTGGTCTCTTCAATCTTTTAGTCGCCTTCCATATTGAGTATTCCTTAGACTTGTCGTCAATTCTCACTTATAGTCTTGTTTTTCACATTATAGATTTTTCTTTTAATTGTTGGGTAGCATTATTCAATCTGGTGTTGTCTTCTGGAGCTCTAGTTTGATGTCATCTGCGTCTAAGTTTACGCATTTCACGTATTAAGTAGTTCTCTTATTCTGTTTGGGTAGTTATTGCCCTTCGTCCTTGCAATCAGGCTGGGGGTACTATCTCATGCAGCTTGTTGGATACAGTTGACTAACATTTCAACATATTTGTCTAGCTGTTCTTTGTTTTCGACTTACTGAGAGATTGATTTGTTCTTCTAATATAGTTTGGAAATTCCGCCAATCTGTTTGTCTGTTGACTAAATATTGAGGATTTTGTTTTTGAACGATAGAGTCACTAAGCGTGAGGAGAATAGGGAAGTGGTCGTAGTATATCAATTTCTTCTATCTCTAGAATGACTTGGAGCTCTTATAGATGCTGTAATAGTCCATTTGTATTCCACTCTAGGTTTCTCAGTCTATTTGCTGCTATTTGAAAGCCATTTTAGTATAATTCCTTTGGTGCTGTATTCCATATTCCATGCTGGTTATTCTATCATTAAAATTGGTTGGTGCCTCCAGTTAGTTCTTTGTACGTATCGCTTTTATTCTCCTCTGTTTTTCAGAAATTTTGCTGCCGATTTCTATGTCCTCCTCAGATAATTCATCTCATTTCAAATAATTGCTTAATGACTTATTCTTGGAAATCTCCGCGATGCATATGAAATTAGATTATTCCATTGTATGGGTATGAACAGGGATATTTCTGAACAAAACACAGGATAACTCAAATTCTATCCCTTCTTAACATTCAAAATAAAAATCATTCGAGTATGAAGAATAGAGGAAGTTTATAATAAAATGTGTTCCCTTTGAAATCAAAGCGATTTATTCCATCACTTATGTAGAGTTATAACGTTATCAGTTATTTATGATGGGTGAATTTCACTGCATTGTATTCAATGTAGAACCCTCCTAAATAACAAATCCATTCCAATTATAAATCCATCGAGAAAATATTTTTTGAATGAAACTACGGTCATATATCTCCTGAAATGTTTTGTTTTGACTGAAAATAGATTTCTGGAGTAAATCAGATTATCAGAATATTGCATTATAAAAGGAATCAGTAGGGGTTGATAAAAAAGTAGCTAATTGTTGATAACAGAATTTTTCGTTCTGTCTGATCTATTCGCTTGTTACTATGAATTGTGATAAGACAACTGACAACTTGTATCGCAACAAACGTTCCGTTGGATGAGATGTCGAACTTCAATTACATACTCCATTTTAATGAAATTATCAAACTACTTTGATTCTTATCGTCTTTTCATATAATGTGTTGAGATAATCTCGATATTATCGCAAGTGAAAAACAGTCACTTATTGAACCTATGTGTTTTCTACGGAATTCTCTCTGATTCTTTGATTGTCTTAGTTTCAGCTTTCATATAAGAAATCAGCGACTCTACTAACCTAGATGCAGTATTGGTTTTAATATAAGATTTTGAGTGGTCTACTTATTGCAATTTGAGTTTATCATATTCTTCTTCGGAAGTCACTTTCATTTGAACCCAAATAAAATGGAAAAATTAGACACAATAACGTAGCGAAACGAAATCGCTCAGCCTGGGTAAGAGTTGGAGGGTGTACTCAGTTGGTGCCTAACAAAACTGAACGGGGCGCGACTCTCGTTAAGGTGCATTATATTTAGAAATGAATGATAGAAAATGACGATAAGGAAAAAATTGAAGAAATATTCTTATAGATAAATGAAAGCCTTAGAAACATGGAAGAAAAAATAGATAAAAATATATATACTATAGAAGAATTAAAACTAGAGAATCAGAAAAGTGTAATCAAATAATAGCAAGACAATAAGATGGAGAAAATGAGAACCGAGGATCAAGTATGATGCAACAGAATAGGAGCATTCGAAACAAACAGAAGGAGACAAGTTACAGTTGAAATTGAGAATGAAAACTGAAAACAGAAATTATGGAACAAACTAAAAACCTGAATCCTATCACGGATTGATGAAGATTACTGTGAAAAAGTGCAAATAGGAAGAAAAAGGTTGTCACCTTAGGTAAAATTAGCCGGAGAACAAGGTCACCACACAGCTTTCAAATTTAACAAATTAATACTGAGGAGCATATATGTAGAAAAAGTCGGGAGAAAATGAGGACAGGAAACCCAGAAAATGGAGGAAAGAATAAAGAGAAAAGTCAAAAAAGTAATAATGAAAGGAGAGAACATAACTATAATGAAAGCCGACAGACAATGAAATGGTTATGAAGGGTATGAACAACAGGAGCAAATTGAAGGATATAGTTAGAATGGGCATCAGGGAATGTCGGGAAAATGCTGCAAATTGGAATATTGGAGAAAACTGCATAAGAAATGTTGGAATAAAAAAAAGCATAGTACTCTTAAAAATACCATGAAAGGGGAAAGGAGACAGAAATAAGGAAAAAATATTCTGTATTTGATGACGGGAAAGATGAACAAGGAAAGAACGGTGCCGGTTTTTTGATAAGCGGAACGATGTAAAGAAATATACTAGAATATGTAGGTATGAGTGAGAAAATATTAAAGATGAGAATAAAAAATAGTTTACCAGAGATAACAAAAATTAATATCTACCCACTGAAAAAGGAAGCAAAAGACGAAAATTAAAATAAATTCGATAAAAAAACTGGTTAAAGTATACGAGGACGTCACAGGACATAGTAAATTCATAATTATTGGAAATATTAACACAAAAATAGGAGAAGGAAACTACTTAAGTAGTGTGGCAGGGAAACACACCTTACACAAAATAACTCGCTATAATGGAGGGCGAATATGTCATTTAACTGAAAAACATTTATATGAATAGCATCAGTTCTAAAAATAAGAAACTTCATAATATTACGTGAATAATACCATCATAGGCTAACGAATAGATCACCTCTTGATATCAAAAGGATATCAAAGATGATACGAGATGTAAGAAACAGAAGAGTAGAAGAAGAAATTTATAGGAACTGAAAACTAGTGAGGACGGGTACTGAGAAGAAATAGAGAGGCAGCTACAAAGAACCAAAGACAAAGATACTATTGATGATTGATGTGAATAGATTGAGAAAAGTGTTGCAATGTAGGAGGTCATAGGTACACAAGGTATGAGAGAAAATAACTAATGGATTTACCAGTAATGTAACATAAAAATTAAAGAGAAAAAAGAAGCTAGGCTGAAATAGCTATGAACTATGGAACAAAATAATTATGATGAATATAGAGAAATAAGAAAAGAGAGCACAAAGATAATATGAACAAAGAGGATAAAATGGCTTAGGATAACTAGCAAAATAATAATAAAAATACAGTAAACCAAAAATGGAGTCGTTAATTCAAACAATTATGTGAGTACGAAGAAGATGATATAACTTATTATGGTTCAATATAAGGAAATGAAGAAAAACCAACGGAACTGGAATATAATTACATAACCAACATTCTGAAACCCAATACAACAGGAGATTCAGACGAAATAATGAATGAGCTGATAAAATATGATGGAGATAGCCTAAGGCACCCAATATTAAAGATCGTGAAAAGGGTATGCGGAGCAGAAACATTATTTTCGATTATATCGATAATGAAGGAAATAAATCCAAGTATGCGTGAATGGAGAATAATTAGGAAATTATAAGGACACATGATAGTTTGAAATAATGAGTATATAAGACTCATGAACTATGAAATTAAGGATATATTGAAAAATGAGGATATGGTAAATACAATTACGGCAAAAATAATACACATTAAAAGAATGGAGAAACAGAAAATCATAGTGTGGGGACCGAACGATAAGAGATTGCCAGTGAGACCTTAAATAGATAGGAAGATCAGATTATACAAGATATGCAAATTCTAGGAGTACGTGATTGGAATAAAAATATGTAGGACAGTACATGATATTATATCTATGAATGGGAATATTTGTTATTAGTGTTAGTGGGTCCACACGATACACACTTTCATAAAATTCTGTAGAATTTTGTGTTTGAAAACTAGACAGTAGGAACAAAAGTCTGTATCATGTGGATCCACGAGACATCCTTGTAAAGTGAGTATTGCTTTTAAATTATTCATTCACTCGAAAGATCACACTATTCTGTACTTCTCTACATAATTCCCATTAACACTAAGGCACTTATCTTATCATGAGAGTAGCTTGTCTATAACATCATCAAAGAAGATTGCCGACTGTTTAAACAACCATTGTCTTATAGTCTTTCTATCTCCCGCATATTCGCCAGATTCATCTTCAAGTGCAGAAACACATGATTACATGAGGGATGCCCCAATTGCTCCCTGCCAATTAGACTGATAAAGTTTGGATTTTGATTTACCGTATGTGAGGCAGAATAGTTTTGGAGTACAACGACATCTGCAAACGGTAAGCCTCACCTTTTTTTTTTAATTGCGGGGAGCAGTTATTAGTCAAATTTCCCATTATGCTACTGCATTCATCGCGTGTAGATGATTTTATGAGCAGGAATTGTGTATGTGTTTTTCATTTTTCTAAGGGATGATGAATTCCATATTAAAAAACGTTTCTAAAAATCAAATGCGAGTGCAATGAGAGAATGAGATAGTGTCTGAATGAGGAATAAATCCATTTTACGGCGGTAATCCTACTTGGTACAAGATTACGGTATAAATTAGGTTCAATTGTGATAAGTACACTGCTGGTATAAATTAAGGCACAATTCATATTTGTATCTATCTTTCTTAAGCGATATTACATATGAATATATACAAAAGATTCTTTTCTATAATAATTTTCTTCCAGTACACGCCCCTTCTAACGCATACATTTAGTCCAATCATACTCTAATCTTTTCAATCTTTCCAAATAAATTTGTCGCCTGTCTCTTCAAAATAGGTGTTCAAGTATGCGAAACGTCCAATGAAAATATCCCTCTTCAAATTGCAATTAGTAGTAACTGAAGTTCTAATTGTGATTGATTTCAACAAATTTATGTTCAGATACTTATAGGTAAGAACCCCAAAAGAAGGCACAAACATTGTATGAATCAAATTTATTATCTTTTTCTAAGAACCTTTCAGACAGAAGAGTCACCACCACGAACAAAAATTGGAGATACGTCTTCACGTCTTGAATGGTGAGATGTTCACATGATGAAGTAGTATTGAACAATAGAAGAATTACTTGAAAAATTCAACTATCAATGACTAAGAAAAACGTTCTTTGATGTTCAAAGTGTTAGTCCCCATACGTACCAAGTCCACTGATGCCCAATATGCTATAAAGAAATTATTATCGAACATATAATGCCTTGTATACATGTAACCAATTAAGTTACTAGCTACATGAATTGTGTATATATTCCTTCCGTAAAGTGTTAGTCCAGACCTAGATACTCCAGAAAATCTGTGGAGGAGCTAAAAACAAAAGGAACTATCGATCCCATGCAGCAATAAGAAACACCAAGATATATTTGGTTATTTCCATTATTATTTCAATGTAAATTAACTCCATTTCGTATTTATTAGTGTGAGAGTGGTTTGTGAGCTTAGGTGCATTTCATATTTTATCTCAAAAGCTCAAACAAAACATTTAACTATCATTTGGGGAAGAGTAATTTGTTTTGTATCTATATTTATCTGATTAGAAATGAATTATCATTCGTTTCTATAGTGAAGCAGAGTTTTTGAATATTTTTGTATACGTTACAAGTTATTAGATGAAAAATTACTAATTATGTTTGATGCTTATCATTACAGGTTTATGTGAAAAATATTGGGAACTGAGGTAATATCTATAAGTAAGATAGTGGTCTCCAAATGCCTTCGGGACGACGATAGCTTCCTTATCTGTCTCAACTTACTGCCCAGAAGTAAAAAAATGCCATTTTTTTAGAGTACGATGGATATAACAGCAGTTTGTGATAGAAATTGACTAACTTTGCCGTGGAGAGAGCGGATGTGTGAGTCGTAGCGTTATCATGATGCAAGACATCGAATCGGCCCAATAATTAGGCAGGTATAGCCTTGTTCGCCATATCCATGTAGTGAATGAAAATCCTAGAAAAAAATGCCATGCCATGTGAAGACTATGTTTGTGATCGATATGACAGTTTTTGCTTTTTTCCAAGCACGTTAGTCGGATGAAAACCATTGTTTCGATTGTTTTCTGATCTCTAGTGTAGCATCGATTGTCACGACACCATGTAAAAACACCTTCAGATTGCACTTAAATAGCAGAAATTACTGCTTGCACTTTTAGTCCGGAGGGTATAATCGCGACGTTCAACGCACCATTTTTTGAAATGCCTATTGTCTGAACTATTCTTAATCTGCGATCTTCCCATACAAGATCGGTGGATTTGTCTCATGTTATCCTGGTATCCACTTTCATGGCACCCGAACGTGGCCTATCAAATCCCCAGTAAAACCACGTTGTAATGAATACGTTGAACAAATTTTTGATAGTAACACTATTTGATGCTACTGTGCGACTTCTCTTTCTAAAATCCGTTTCAACACGTAAAATAAAACTACGAATTCAATCTGGCTGAAATTAAGACAGAAGTAGTTTACGAGAATGTACTGGACAGAAGCTAAGTTCTTATAGGACTACCCTCGTGTATGATGCAAAACTAACAATCTCAATATTTTGTAATCTTCTAATATATTTCAATGCATTTCTAAAAAGATGAAGGCTTGTCCATTTTATTATAAATTTTATTATTAAATTAACACTGAACTATGAAAACAGTAATAAAAAAGTTTTTGGTTGATATGAACGAAGATAGTTACAGTGCATCTAAAAATATAGATGCGATGAAATATATTCGTTTCTATATTTCTCCATTACAGATTCGAATTTGAACACTGCTATAATAATGTGTATAGGACCTAAAAAACTTGTCAGTAATTTCAAGTTCCTCTTCCGAATAAATAATCTTCAGCATTCTAAAGGTAACCTACAAGGTCTAGCCACAGAAATTAATTTCAAAGTACTCACAACGTATTTCATTCATCTTGAAAATGCCGATTTAAATGTATATTGATTCTTTTATGAATGGAATATGTCAATTTCCGAGTGGTTTAATATAGTTTTGAATTAAATATGAAGTTTATTAATATGAGAATTATGGATGATAATAAATTGCTAATTCGTCAATCAAGCGAAATTCGATAAAAATAATAATCTAATTTACACTCAAATATCATAAAAGATTGCTGCTACGATTTTTCAAACTTTCTTAATTATTACCTGGGACGTCCATCGACGTATATTATTGAAATAATTCAATGTGATAGGATCGTGATACATTATTATTTATATCAAAATAATTGACAAAAGGGGTGATGAAATACTTAGACTAGCAATATGTAGTGTAATAGTGTGATTTTTATATTTTTAATATTGATACTTCATCGAAATTTTAGACAATAATTCTTATTTTTCATTTAATTTTATTGAATGTATTCTATTGCCTCCAATATTTTTATATTTTTCTTGATAGAAATGACTTTTCCATCGTTAATTTTATAATAAGTTTTTGTTATATATATTCATTCATCTCATATATAAAATTCTCGTGTCTTAACAGCCTAACATTTAATTGAAACTTATTACATGGTAACATTAGTATCAAGACAGTTTATTCCTGCTATAATTTGTGTTTCCAGTGCTAGATTTTTTAAATTTTCCGTGCTTTTTCTGGATCAACACTCATTTGCCAGACTATACCGGTGTCACTTCCCAGTAAACAGCACGGAGTGGTGATGAGACCGAAGCCGGTTTCCTATTTCTCTCACACAATAAGCCTTTTCTCACTTCCTCCACAGTTTTCGGCCATTATTATTGTTCATGCATCAAGCGTAGTAACTATCTAGTAATTCTAGTTACTATCTCAATGTAACTCTCATATCAACTTTATTCTCGAGTAAATTCATTACTAATTTTCTGGACTATAATTATTTATTCCCATTTTATCAATAATTATCAATGTTGAGTGTAGTTCCCACGATTAGTTGATTAAGTGATTAACATAACCTCAAAAATTACTCAACACGTGTCACGAGCTCCCGCCAACAACGGCTATTATGTTGTAAGTATAAATTATTCTTATACATTTATTATAAAATCCATAATTTTTTTTTATTCTTATTTATCCATATTTTTTTATTTTATTTATATCGAAAATGTGGGAAATGGTGAAAACAAAATTCGGTGAAAGATTTTTATTACAAAAACAGTCTAATATTTACATGTATATGTATGTGTGTACAATCAAAGATTAAATACATTATTACTATAATGTTTCTCATCATTATTTATTTATATTAAATTGATTCTATTTATGTATGTTTTGTACAGTGAACAATACCAACAAAACGCAAAGGGGCTAATTTGAGCCGTAATACAAGTAGATCTAGAAGCATGCGAAATAGAAGAGCCCAAAGAACCTAAGAACAAATCCAGCAACAAGCTACTGATGCGCGTGTGAGCATGATACACGAGCTGAATGTAATGAAGTAATAAGATTAGAACAACGACAATCACGCCTACAGATGTGCCAATTCGATATAAACGTATTCAGTTTCCGATTAGATTGGCATTAGCAAAAATGACTATCAATAAGTCCCAAGGCCAAACGATGTCTGTTTGTGGCTTAGATGAGCACACCATGTTTTTCATACGTGGCATGCTCTCGAGTGGGTAAACCACCCAGTTTGTTTGTGTTAGCTAAATATTGCTAACAACACATATTGTTCACGCTATAGCATTAAGAGGGCCAAAACTGAAACCTTTGATGTCGTTGCTGGCCATATAATAATTTTGTTAAAGTAATAACAAAATAATGTAAGGTATAAAAATAATTAGATCAAAAAAAGAGTATTATTTCTTTTGCTGCTGATCGAGTACGTTTTTGTAAATGAATGGAAAATTTATACATATTTTTTTTGAGAGCTAAGAGAAACATTGCAATAGTAATAAAAAGTTATATCTAATGTGAAGACTGTGGTCGATCGGCTTCATCCACCGATGAGGAAATGTCCACCTCCAGTTCAGTTGTAGACAATCTCATGAGATGACGTAAGAAAGAATCGGTGAGGTTGGTTCTGTTGTGGTTTTTAATGTACTTCATGGAAGAAATGGCACTTTCACATGTATATGTGCTTCCGAACATTGATGTAATCTTCAGCCCAAAATCTCGCAGATTTGGAAATTTCTCTTTAGACAGTAATTGCATGAATAAACACGCTCAGCTTATTCCGAAATCCGTTTATTTTTCCGATTAAATCTGAAACCGTCTGGTTTCTTCCTTGAAGACTCAAGTATAAACTGTTAAGATGATTAATCAGATCTGTTAAAAAAGATAACTGTCTTAAAAATTATGGATCCTTAAGCTTTCGTTCCAGAGCAGTTGTGTCCGATGAAACGTATTCATTGAGGAAAGCAGGAATTTCCTTCCTTATGGCAGAAAACCGTTCCATGCATTTTCCTGCACTCAGCCACCTTACATGGTTGTACATTAGCAAGTGTCCATACTCAGCCTCTGTTTCCACTAAAAACTGCCTAAGTTGCTTGTGTAGAAGGGATCGATTTCCACCTCTAATCTTATTTATAATCTTACTCACGGTTTGAAAAACTTGATTTTGCTTGACTGATTTTCCACATAAAGTTCCCTGATGTATAATACAATGGATTGCATGACAAGTAGTTTTTTTACCTGTCATTGATGGGGCCCCATATGTTGCTATGGCTGAACATTTATCGAAACCTCCAATTCTATCAACTGTTTTCTTCACAGCCTCATAGATGTCTTTTCCTTTAGTCGTTCCATAAAAAGGGCAGATATCAAATAACTCCTCATTACTGATAAAATCGTCAGAAGTAGTACGCACAAACATTAAGAGCTGACTAACATCTGATTGATCAGTGCTTCCATCCAGACAAAGTGAGAAATATGAACTTTTTTTAACTAGGTTAAGCATAGACTTTTCTACTTGCTCACCCATAGCAACTATCCTTCTTTATATGGTTTGATGTGAAAGTGGCACTGATTGAAATTTCTCCGCCATTTTAGAATCTTCAAAAGCTTTGGCCATTTCAACAACACACTTTTCAATTAAATTGCCATCAGTAAAAGGTTTTTTTGCCTTTGCTAGCTCAAGTGACACGGCGTTTTCATGTTGTAAGGTATGTAAGGATAAAGAAAATATAATCCTCTCCGTAAAACATTTCGCGGGCCACAACGAATGGCATCTGGCCCACGGGCCGCCAGTTGGACATTGCTGATGATAATTTTAAGGGTTAAATTATAATAAAGAAAATGAAAAATGTAAGGAGTTTTGTTATTTTTATATTCGCTCATCGCTCACAGCACTCCATACTCATATACCACATCCTTACACACTTACAATAGGTTGGTTATGTTTTGTCTACACTAGAAATTCCCTAGAAATAATTTATAAAACAAAACAACGTTTGCCCGATCAGCTAGTATTATATATAAATAGATTGCTAATAGAAGGTGAGTAAAGTTGTTTATGGTTTGTGGTACTGGAACTAATCTGAATACCACGAGGAACAATCTCTTGAAGGTACAAAGACTTGCTTGCTTATGTGCAGCTGGGGCCATGAAATCTTACCCAACAGCTGCATTATAAGTGATTCTGAATCTCCCACCTCTCCACATAGTTCTGGAAAGCGTAGCAGAGAAAAAATCAATTGTTCAGAGACGGAATTATCAAAGAAAACCCATTCCTAAATAATGACCAGCCCTGCCTCAGGACGTTACATTGAAAAATTTTAGCTTTGAGAAAAAACTTTTCAAGCAGAAATTCATGCAATGGAGAAACATCTTCGGTCAAGAGAGCAACTGAAAGGAAATAATCATTCTGTCCAAAAGTAAAGCATCCATTATAGCGCTAAGCTTCAATATTATAAAATCCAAACTCGTTTGGAATTGCCTGGAAAAATTGAATGAGCTAGGCAAGAAAAATTCTTACTTCCCATCAATGGATTCCGGAACACACCGGAGCGTAGGGAAATGAAATAGGATCGCTAAAGCGGGGGCAGACTGCACTTCATGGGACTCAAACCCTTCTGTGGTATCAGCTACAGAACAATAGAAAAAGCACTGAAAAAAAGGTGGATAAGAGCAAAACCAATCATTGGGAAAACCTACAAGGGTCGAAACCAATCGAGCACTTGAAATAGAAATCGAAGATCTCTGGCAATTGAAGCCATCCCACATTTTAGGGTTTTTGGAAAGAGTAGGACTAATGAATCAGCTGTAAACAGAGGATTCTCCAGTATCGCAGCAAATAGGGGTACACAATAGATCCTTTGGGTCGCAGTGAAAACGAGATCTTAAATCCATACATGCATATGAGTACAAATCCGATAATCTTAACAAAGGAAAATATATCTTCAGATAATTCCCCTCTAACTCACATTTTGGCATAGTTCAGCTGAAAAGCGATTAGTTTAGAAAAAACGCGCGCTTTCAGTGTTGAAAATTTACGATAAAACAGTTTGGTAAATCTGTAACCGATACCAAGAAAGAGGGGTAATATAAAACGGAAATATTGATTATATATAATTCTCTTATCTATACTTATTGAAAACTAGTACGAAAGTTGTTTACTAAATTGAGGCACTCAAATAAAGTTTTTATCTACTTGAAATGTTGATCAAGACATTTCACACTTTACTGGTTTTAATAAAACATAAACTTGTGCAGGTAAAACCAGATTGTCTACTAATAATCTATAAATAATATAATAAAATAAACTAATAATCGTAGAAAGTCGGTTCTCCAATCAACTTCCATGAAGGAATGAATGTAGGTACAAATAAAATATAAAAATTGATTCTTCCCAAGTTCTTATCTGAATAATCATTACTTCCAGTAAGCTGTATGGCCTCGCGTTTTTCAACGTTATCAATGTAAAGCTCGGAAATCTTTCCAATTCTGAAGGAAAAACTCAATAAATCTAAAAATATTTTGAATTTATATATCGAACGACTGAAAAACACGCTCTCAAAATATATCAGGCACTATTACAGCATGAAGGCCGATTGGTAGAGAGAAGATCGGCGAAGGCCAGCAAAATAAAATTCTTAAGCGTCGAGAGCATTTTGGTGCATTGAAACGCAGGATTCCGTCTGTTAACTAACAGTATCTGGAAACAATTCTAATTATGACTAGTTGACTCAGTGATTCCATCGAGCAAACACGTAAGTTAGTGAAGTGCAGTAAAGCGAACTCAGGTAGTCAGGTAACACCCTGATAAAACCTTTATTTTCAGGTAGCTGCGTCCCCACACAGCCTTTTATATCTCACGTAACAAAAACCTTCATATGAAAAAATTGTGTTTGTCAAAGTAAATTTGATTGTGCGGAGATTATCCGTTTTACAAAATAGTAATACTACTTCGGACGGATCAATATTCTATTTTTAAGTACTTGTAAGTATTTCAGGTGAAGATAGGGACGCCAGAACAGAAATTACAGGTATGGAGCCTAAAAACTCTAGAAGTGGGAAGAAACCCCACGACCCAGACACGTCGACTGATATATCTCGAGACAATAAAGAGGAAATAAATACGAAATTAGAGGTGGACATAGAAATAAAAGATGTAAGAATTCAGACCTTCATAGAAACAATTCAACGGATGGAAGCTAACATGTCAAAACTTCTAAGCAAAATTGAATCCGTTGAAAACAGAACTAAAAAGAAAGACGCATGTCCTACTACCGTATAAGTTGAGAGAAGGGAGATTCATAAACTGAAGCCAGATTTTCCGAAGAAAAACAAATGGAATACTGCCTTATGACAAGAGATTTACACCGAAGTAAACAACAGGTAAAAGACCAAAAAAAGCGAGGAAAAAAACCGCGGATAAACATATATCAGAAGAATTCGAAAAAATAAGGAGAGAGGAAGAGAAGGAACAGCAAAACCGGATAGCAGACCACCTCCAAGTCCACATTCATGAGAACAGCAATACGTGAGCAGAAGAGGTTGAGTGGTATACGTACCTACTTAAAGAAGAGTAGGAAAGGAATCTAGTCTTTAAAGAACTGGCTGTGGATATCTCCGCTTCGAAAGTCGAAATAGAGTTGAGGCAAAATGGACTGAAACCCAAAAAAGTATCACGAGCCGTACACATAAAAACGCCGACAACATTCGAAAACTACTACCGATATTCACGGTAGTGATGGAGCCCGTAGGAGATTAGTCATACGATAAGCTTAGATACTCATGCCATACAACATAAGTGTGGCTTAACAGAAAAAGCACGAGAAACCGGTACAATGCTACAGGTGAAAAGTATTCCATCATGGACAAAGCACGTGCAAAATATATGTGCACTGCGTGAGAGACCCAGCCACGAACACTGCTTAAGGAGGAGGTAGCTACGCACGAACTGCTGAGAGAACACAAGCTCCAGCAGGACAAGGAACGAAGAAGCTATTGAGTGTGCTGCAGAACATGCGGACACTCATAGCAAAACTCATCGCTCAACAGGTGAAGTAAAACGGAGGACAACATGATCACTGGCTTAAGTAAGGTTAGAAAAAGAAATAAGAAATAAAAAAAAATATTTTTCTAAAGATCCTATGTTTACCGAGTCAGCTTACAAGAGGACATCCCCGACACGGTAATTCCGCATTTCATAGGCCAGTGATGAATTATATATCGGGGACGTAAAGGGGATGTAAAGAAGACTAAGAATCACTCGGATTAGATCTTTCCTCGCCGAAGGAGGGTTGAAAGGTTTTACCCGAGGCAATGAAAATACATATATACACTATAAGACTAAGAAGACCAGAGCCAACAAAAAGATAAGACTTTTTAGAATCTCCCATGAAACTCATGGAAGGTATCTACGAGCGAAACTGTGTCGCGAATAAGGATAAGGACTTTTCAAAATGACAGGGTGGTAGTGGAATGTTCTTCTTCGCATCCATCAGCGGATTTATCCGAGGGTGAGAGGAACGGGACCTCTCCGGCGCACGTATGTAATTGAAATTATGGAGAGTGCACTAGATATTATGGACAGAGTAATGAATTTCATTCGCATGTAAAATAATAGACAGGTCAGCTAAGGAAGGAGGAAAGATATAGTGGAAGAAAAATAAAGAATTCACCAAAAATTAAATAGAAACTATAGAATGGAAAATACCTGGGAAATAAATATTCGGAAAATGAATTGAAAAGTACACATAGTTCGATTGTTAATAGGGAATAAGAATAAGAGAAGAAGAAGATTTTATCGGTTCATGAATCTAAGAAACTGTACGATGTGAACAACAATAATCACAGTAATTAAAATAGAAAAGAGGAAGTAATTGTTCAATATTCATGAAATTCACTCTCATACAGTGTGCAAACTTCACGAAATACCTAATGTTTTGAGTATTTTCGATTCTTTTTCCACACACACAAGGGATTTATTGGATGAGGATAATTGCGACTAACGCTTAGTGGCTTTTTTGTGAGGTTGATAATATGAAAATACGAAAATATATTCGTCGTTTGGTACTATCGAAACTACGAGTAGATTAATAGAAAAATGTGTGATTGATGATCATTAACCAGTTTCTTTCCATCTCCGTGAATAGAATACACTCTCTTGAAACTAAGTATTCTATTCGTAATAGCATAAACATACAAAAGAATCAGATTATTCCTTTATCACATACATTTGAAAAATATCTACCACATATTTGGGGAATTGGAAATGTATCGTTCCAATAGAAATTTCAGGAACTTTGCAAACAAACTTAGAACAACCAACAGCATATATTAAGAAACAAAGTATAGAATGGGTAGAATATACTTTGCAAGAGATCCATAGGGAATTCGGTGTCTGCTTTAAACTTATATTGTGAAATTCCATACATAATAAGTTTGTCAGAAATGCTCTATCAAAGTAGCTTTATACAGTGGAACAATTTGGAAAACCAATATTTTCAGAAGCTAAAGACAAAATTCTTATTGAAAATACCAGTGGTGTTTTCTTCGAGGTTTCAAGTTTTATCACTATTATTAGGAAAGTTGTAGAAATTTGTGCTTTAATATAGTAGACGTTTTTCTAAAATTTTTCATTTCACATATTCCAATAATATCACCCATACAAGGAGGTGAGTAACTTTGATTATTATTCACTTCTCAGATTCGGGTGAAAATTGGAAGTTGAAATTCTGAGAATTATGTGCAATAGAAAAAGACAAACCACCAGTATTTTCACAACATTCTCAATAAAAATTAATGTGAAAGTCAATTTAGTGCCAACATTGGAAATGATTCAAATCAAACTAAGTACGTACCCTGATATACCTATAAATGTTAAGAGATACTTCGGTACATTTTGATATAATGTAGTTCCATCCATGAAAAACTTCAAAACAGGATGGTTGTTATAGAAATTCGACAAAAATATTCACAAAGTATCCAGGCATACCAGGTATGAAATAAAAATATAGTTTGATATAAAGGAATTTGTTAAATGTTGCTGTTTAAATGATTCTGGAAATTGTATCTCAGATATTCCCTGGGGAGGAGAAAGTAATTTCTCTAATGCTGGTACTGAAGATGGTTTTGTACTAGAGGCTTTGCTCCTATTTGCTAGAAAGCTTGAGCATGGGGATAGCAAATGTTTAAACATAAATTTCCCGATACATTTCAACATACCTTCTATGTTAAGTTGATTGATAGGACTCAGATAATAATAATATTCGGTAGATTGAAGGTACCGGCTACTCTTTTAGGAGGAAATACTACGGGAAGTTATCAAAGAGAGCGTCGAGCGAATACGACAAAAGTTCACTGTCAGTCCAGAAAAATACGTTTAGAATGCTGGTCGTGAATTATATTTATCTGTTATATAAAGTTGTTGTAGTTTGTAAATTTAACTCCGCTAACGGAATGTTCCTCCACAAAGATAAGGATTTTCTGGAACATTCAGCAATAAATCGTACTTTCACGTAAATGGTCCTTTTTTTGAGAAGCAACTATAACTGATAACTCGTCAAATTCAATTTTTGACTAATATGATGCACTGACTCAATAAAAAACGGACTATGCGCCTATCTAAACCATTGGATTGGGTGTGAGGGGCCTAATAACATAGCTAGTTTTTCATTATCTTCACGGTCGCCCAAACTCATGCTGTGTACAACTTTGGAGGTTCATGTATTTCTTCTCTACTATCTGTCCTTCTGGAATCAAAGAAGAGCATGAAAGCAACAATTACCGACAATCACTATTCAATGTTTGAGAAGACAGCTGCCATATGTGACGCGTGAAAAATGGTGTTCATATTGGAGGCTTGTAGGCTTTGATGAAAAACTGTCTGGATGCTCCTCTGTACATTGAATCATGAATAACTGTAAATATGATATTATATATCATAGTTCGTTGAAATTCCACTATTTATTTTGAAATGCTTGGATAGCCATTGGAAATAAAACCTATGATTCCATTCAACATAGAAAAGTGAACACCAGCTGCACTTAGTTTGTTTGCATTGTCCACACATTTAATAACGAACACCGAGCCACAAGCTAAATGGAATAAATTTTGTATCGCAGCACGAAACTGCGACTGGAGCAAATTAACATATGAAAAGCTTTCTTGAGCGCTTTAAAGAGGGTCTGAGGGAGTTGGATCTGTGCGTAGGGAAGGTGCTTCAAGTCCAACATTTTGTAATATAGAACAATCACTATATGAATTCAACTGACAAAGATTACATTAGAATTACCAAGTATCTCTAAATAATAATACCTTGCAAGGTCGACGTGTGAATTTACACCAAGTGTTCGTATTAAATATCAATTGTTTATCAAAAGTGATAGTAAACCCTAAATGAGACGAGTTAACACTAAGATGCAAGTTGGTATCACTATTAATTCAATTTCCAATGTTACAACAAAACAAATCAATAATATAATGAGCCCTGTAAGGTCGGAAGTTGTATAGAAACAAACTTACTTTGACTGCGGTATTTATTTCAAATTACTGCCTCAAGTTTCTTGGTTAACAAATGACTACAACTCGCACTATCTACGGTCTTTTCCAGCCAATAAGTGTATTGATTTTTTCCGGTTAGCAGGATTCTGGGTGACTTTCTTTCATACTAGGACGTTTCGATTCCACCTCGCAAGCGTCGTCTTCCACATTAAAACCCAATAAACGTTGACAGATGTTCAAAAGTATAGTTTGGTTTGCCGCGCAATTGTTCGTGGTAACTGTCACACAAAGACATTACTTTTGTTTTAAGGGGAACATCTAGCGCACGCATTAGTTAAATGTCCCTTTGAACCGCCGGTTCAGATGATACTGTGATACTACCGTCTAGGTCTAGGCATACGTCATTAACATCGGGCTGTTTTATTTCTTGTTTAGTAGATCGGTGGTTTCCCCATTTCTTATTTCCATCAGTGATGATTAGGGGTTTGGGAACTGTAAGTGATTTTCTCTAAGACAACTCAATTCGTCTTTCTCCCTTGATGTTCGTTATCTTTGCTTACACTATTTCTCAGTTTAGTTTTCTCTTACTCATTGGTTTAGCAATATGCTTGTTCCGATCCCACTTTACACAACTGAAGATAAGTGCTTCAGGGTGTCTATTAATTGGAGATACAGTTTTATGTGTCGTGGTGTTCGCAGTCTATCCATTCTCGGATATTACCTATTAAGCGTTTTGTCCACCGTGTTTTTGTTATCTCGTTCTTTCATCTTTCTTGCCAGGTTCGCATAGTTTTTTCTCTGGCTCTCCTTTTTCTTATATTCTGTTCGTTTTCAGTATTCTCATGAATGTAGCTTCTTTTAGTAATTATTAGGTTCATTTGTGTGAATCCCGTTATTATCTGCAGTGCCTGCTCCCGAGGTTGTTCCGATTGCTGACTCTATCCGCAAAAGAATTTTTCTTTGTGATAGTTTCACGGTGAAAGTAATTATAATATTGCCCACTTATATCGTCAAATACCTAGGAATCATAGCTTCCAAAAAAACATCGAATATATAGCATACAAGGCAGAGGAAAAAATGTCAAAATTCCTTTCGAACGCGGGTGGACCAAGTAGCTGCAAAAGAGTAGTTATTTGCAGGGCTCTTCTCAATATGGTTTTTGTATGGATCTGCTTACATATAATAGTGAGTCTATCATGAACATATTACTTAATTCATGTTGTAAGTGAATAATTTGATAGGAAGAACCTGGACTAACGGTAAAAAAGAATTGCTATAACATATATCTGCTGAAATCATCTATTGATTGTTGATCTCTCGACTTTACGCTACGCCCGTTTGGTCGCTTTCAAACATGTCTATAGATTTAGCACTTTTTCCATATTATTACACGAGTCTGCACCTCCAAAATCCTTTGACCACACCTAGTTCCTTCTCTTTCGTACAATCTGATAGTGAGGTTGACTTCATCCTGTTGTAGCTGACGACAACTATGACGAAGAAGAAGATGTATGAAATAAAGGCATGCGATGCAGAAGCCTCAAATCGTCACGTTATGAACTTAGAAAATGAGTAGTATTGGTTTTTATTCACCAATTGATAATTCAAAATATTTTCAAAAAATATGAATATTCTCGTCCACTATTCTCATACAGACTTTAGCATAAAATTCCCTTCATATCCATCCTAATTTCTGAATATGCGAGGGATGAAGTGTTTAGTCCGATAGTTGAAGATTCTTGGACGGAGTAATCACCTTTCTGTACTTTATCACTTTGATAGTAAATACAATATAGAAATTGAACTATTCAGGTGAAAGCTAAAATTACTCGAATTGTTGGAAATCAGTAATCGTATAGTGGTAATCGAAATACGACTGGTAATCATAACAAGTGCACGACTCGATGTCAATTAGAATTTAGTTTTGCGTTCCTGACATTCTGTAGTCTTGAGAGAAACGTTGCATGTTACTTCGGTTATTATAAATATTGTTATTATAGCTAGAAACTTTGATAAGGGGTATGTTCTATAACTACAAAGTCATTAGTATCATAATTTTTCAACTTGAAATGAGCTCCAGCTTATCAGTGAACAGGAAATGAACGAATTCAAGTCACTGGAACTTGGCTGATAATTTTTAGTGAAATTTCTAATTCTCGTCTGAACTACAATATACTAATTTTAGATTGAGTAAGTAATATTTACCTTTCTGTGACTTATTCCACATTTAAATATATACTAGCCTACAAACGATTGTCTTAAAAATATTTTTGCGAGGGAATAAAATATTTGATATTGGAGTGTTTCCATCTGATATCTAAGAATCAGTATATGGGAATACATGCTTTTCACATATGGAACGTATTTAGAGTCGTTACGAAATTTTTACAATCACTTCTCAGCTTACAAAGAGATGAAAATATCGAGGAATTATGGAAATGATGGGAGAAAATGTTATAATTATAAAAAAGTAGCAATTTAGTAACATAGCATCCATTAATACGGTTTATCCATTAATTGAAAGTTGTAAGATGATTCTATATGAGACTCAAACATTTGAACATTCATACTTCATATAAAACTTGGTAAGCGAAATGAATTCGACAAGCACCATTACGTTTTTTTTATTCTCCTTTTCTGTGATATTTGTGAAGTTCATGTGATGAGTAATATTACTAGTCATTTATGTTGATTCAGCCCAAATTTCTTACCCAGGACCTGATAATATACTCTTAATCTTGTAACAAAAGCATGTTGCCGAATCATAGCTTCTTCAAATATGGGACCTAATCGGGACAAATAATATTTTCCCATCCACTTGGTCACTGGCAATCGTCATACCAATACCAAATACAAACTGACCTTGAACTATGAAAAGATAATGGAAAACCTTATAAGAATATGACAAAGTAGGTTTTGTCGGTACAGATTAGCATTAGGCAATCTTATTGAGTTGGAATTCAAAATCCATGAATAATCGCAAATAATGATGGCCTTCTAGTCATTAAAGAGATCCCTGAAGCTTTCGACACGACTTGATGTACTATGAAAACTCATCATTCATACGGTAACGAAAAAAAAAAAACACATCGATACTAAACATTTTCAGGATCTTTCATTAGTATAATACTTTTTCCGATTGATATTAACGATATATCAAAACATAGTTCAAATCTACCCCAAATCTGATAATGCTGTCTAAAAAGATACAGTTGACTTAAAAACATATTATAATGTTTTTCTTACTTATTCACACTAATACTATTGGTGGAGTGAATTTATCAACACTGTCTTTTACTTATTTGATTCATTGAAACACTTCACACTACACTTATAATTACCTAATCACGAACATTTAACTAACTTAATAATTTTTTTAAATTCTTTGGTTACTTCTCTATTTCGTTCCGTTCACTATGACTATTCATTATAAACTGCGATGAGAAACTCGTGTATATATTCAAATGAAGTTCTCAAAAGTTCTAGAAAACAAAAAAATGAAACAAATAAAGAAACAAACCTTTCTAGACATTAGTTCAGAAGAAACCATATGAACAAATCGCCTGCTATGATACAAACTTATATAGAAGCAAACATCAGACGAATTCTGGGTATATCAAACGTGGTGCTCGTTAGCCGAATTTTAGAATTCCGCTTCAACCAGACAGAACTAGAGTCCATATTGCGGACTTGTTCGTAACAATATACGAGAGATTTGTAATAAACCCAAAATCACAAGATTGCAATTTCGAACTGAATACAACCAGAAGTAGAATTTAATATTAATTTAACATATCATTCAGAGTTTTTTAAATAACTCTTGAGAGAAATTTAGCTGGATACATACGACACGTCAGAAAATCATGCCAAAATGGTATAAACCTAATAACGACATTTCCATGAAAATCAGTGGGTTAGTTGCGACATCCACTTTATTTATGAAAGTATTGATAAAATACAAAGTATGGAAACTAAGCAATAGAAACTTAACAATATTGACATGATATTTTGAAAATTTTGTTAATCGGGTGTGATTCCAACTGTAGTTTTGAAGGCTTAAAAACATTACAATCATTTACGTTACGCTTGACTCGATCTGGCGGTGCACCACAGTCTTCCTAGCTTGGAGAGTGAATTGGGATGTCGCAAGGACGAATTTTGCCGAAATCAAGATTTGTGTATTGTGCCAAGATTATTTCATGAAAATATTTGAATAATGATCAATATAGTATTATTAAGAACGTAAAAACAGTGATTCCAATACATAGATATCCAAGAGTATGTCATTTTCGGAGTGGATTTTGTGGTCTTAAGGAGGCAGATATTGGAATAACACAAACGAGTACAAAGTACAAAATATGAGTATCGTTTTATCAAAATTATATTGTTCACTAGATTTATTTGATATGGCACTCTCGTAATTACATTGTACGAGGCAACTGAACGTCTTGAGACTTGTTGAGTACATTGTGAAGATTTATGTGGTTTCAAACCTTCATATATCAGTAGTTCCAACCTTCATGGTAATTCCATTGACAATATCAAGGACGTAATAAACCTGATCACTTAAAGAATTTTTTTATCCCTTTAATGAGTATAAAATTTATGGAAAACTTGGTTTGAGACATGTCGTGAAAGAAACAACAGGAAGAAAAGTGGAGTTGAAAATTTAGTGTTCTAAAGGCAAA
Organism: Diorhabda elongata; assembly: GCA_026230145.1. Lineage (NCBI taxonomy): Eukaryota > Metazoa > Arthropoda > Insecta > Coleoptera > Chrysomelidae > Diorhabda > Diorhabda elongata. The sequence continues at coordinate 10,272,476 of CM047935.1, forward strand.
TGTATAATTTTTTATGGGAAATAACTAATGTTTCGTCATAATATTAAGGTTACAAAGGTATCAAGTCATTTTCCAGCTATGGAAACATCTTTGGGGACAGTAATTAGATAAACTAATGCTGTCTATGGTTCAATTACGTGAACGGAAAACAACAAAATTCACAGATACGAGGAAAGGTCAAAATATAATATGAGCATGTTTGATTCGTCTATGAACTAGGAACAAAAATTTTACAGCAGTACTATTCATGGACAGAAGCAGAAGTTAAAGTCTTAAAATAGTCTTATTTAGTAGTCAATATTCTAGCAACTTGAATTTCAAACAAACTTCTGTAGTATTATTTGTAGAGGCAATTGATAAAAATTGATATACATATTTTTTTACAAACAACAGCTATTGTCATAACCAATTTTTTAGATCCATAATCCATTCCAACTATGTATCGAAAGTTTTTGCGTCACTCAAAATGTAATATCACAACTAAGTTTATTCTATCAATTTATTTAACATAAATCTGAAATAATTCCTAATAAGCAATTCTAGTTTCACCCTAATCTATATATAATGACTGCCTACGTGCTTCTGATTTTATTGAAAATTGAGAATGGAAGTATTCCGAAATAATGAGTTATCCTCGAGTTCATTGTGATGCATACAAGTTGGACATCATGCAGAAATATAGGGTGGAAAGAATTTTTTCACATTACCTCAAAATTTATGTTCAAAATTCTTAGTTTTGTAGGTTTCAATCATAAGCGAATGATATGATTTCAAGGAAACTTTTCCTTAACGAATCTTCAAAAACTTTTGAAATAATCATGAGTTTTACTATCAATAATACATTTCTCAAATCACGAATATTATTTTCAGATTGAGAGAAAAATATTCTAAAATCTTTTTATCATTGCTTAAAACTTGAATAATAGAATAACTCTTTAAAGTTATAAAATTCACCGATAAAATAATATTTCAGTCAATATTTCGTCAATAGTTTTGCATTAGATCGGTTTATTGGAGAGTTGATAACTCATCTCCGTTATCGCTTTCTTGGCCAAATATTCTATCCAATTCAAGATTCGACCAATACATTCCACTGCATTCAGTCTCATTCGAATATTCCGCCACATTTATAATATTTCCTGTTCTCTCGAACTCCAGACATATATTTGTAGAAAGCAGCCAATGGTTCCATTATAGTAGCAGCAATGTTTCTTGAGAAAAGCATATGCTTTCGACTACCTCCAATTAGTTTAGAGAAGTATTGCCTAGCCAGGAAAATGAACAGTTGTTCCTCAAATTTTCAGTTGAATTATTGTTGTATATATTTAAAATAAAAGTGTGATCTAATCCAGAGACCGAAATAAATCTAAGTCCAACGTATGTTATCATTCAAATTCTTGCGAACAGATACTGAGTACTTCAGATTTTTTTTACATCTCCTTTGATAAGTGAGTAATTAATGTTAGATTTCACTTATTTCATTTTAATCCAAAAAATATAGTGATTCTTGATATTATAAGGACATTTTTAGAGATTCTCCAGTTTTTTTAGATTTGTTCAAATTTCAAATTTTAACCTTGATTTTCCATTTTTTGGGTGGAAGTCTATAAAAAATTAGTATCTCATAGTTGTTATTAACTAAAGCTTGTTTGGGTAGCATCGATATTTGGATATAAAGTACGAGAAAAAAATTATTTTTCTTATGGAAGCCGTGCTGGCAAACGTTGTGTCAATCCGAAATTTGACAGTAACATATGCGCGAGAAAAATATTATAGAATGTTACTAATCTAATATATGAGATTTGTATTAAAATTTTTTCCTACTTCCTATCCGGTAGTTTTCATTCTCGGATTGTAGTTTATTAATTATCCGGTAGAATAGTATCTTTCTACTCACAAGACTAATCAGAACTACCAATTTATATATACTTATTTCTTTTTTAAAATCATATACTTGGTTTTATTGAGGCATCAAAAATATCTTGATTGCCGACTAGTTGTAAATCTCTATCCCAACGCCAACCGTTTTCAACGCTTACAGAATAGTTATATTTCTTCTAATCATGTTATCAGATATACTCTCCACGACTGACAGTGATAATACGATAGCGATGATATCGTCTAGCTCGAAGCTATGCTGTCACATAACAAGGATTAAATGAATTTATCGTTTCCAACATAGCTTCCTAATGAAACTCAAACTGAGACGTATAAGCAGTGAAACGATGAGTCTTTTTGCAGTTAAAGATTATTAGAACTATATTATGGATCTTAGGAGGTGTGTAGATAATACCTTTTATTTATGGCACCCTAACTTTAGAAAATGACAGCAATGAACATTTCTATGAATGTCGACGAGTTGAATTGAATACTGCATTATTGAGTTCTACATTGCATGAACTATGTGATTCCACAAAATTTGGATTATTATTAAATTTTCATTGTCAGCAAATGAAATGAATACGTAGCCCGATGGCACTAATATATTCTAGTAGACGATTGTAGAACTTGCATCCAGATCGGCTTCGTAATTTTATTGTGCCCGCATGTGGAAGGGGGCGTCTCTATGGATTTTATAGAAAAACAAATAGAGCTATATGTAACGGTGATAGATTACTAGTTTGGAAGAGAAACCGCGTAGACAAATGATGAGATAAGTATGTTGACTCTCCTTCTCCTATGGCGACCTTCTGTAATTGAGATAGCGTGTCGGTTTCTGATGAGTCAAGACCAGGTGTGTCTGAAAAACGTTTACTACGCGAAATTGATTAGACAATAGGCCACGTGGATCGGAGCGTTGAGTGCCACTTTCTCACTAAGACATCAAACACAACCGTGAGACCACGCCAGAACAGCGTGTGACGCTGTGTAAACCAATCCAAAGGAGCTTCTGCATGGTTCCATCATAGTCGACAACGCATGGATCCACTGGTATCAGAAATCATTGAAACAATGGAATTCACCCAAGGAATATTGTACATTGTACATACAAAACCGACACAGAACTGTACAATGCCGACTTATTGGGGTCCATTAATCGACTAATTGAGAAGAAAATGGCCTTATATGTGAATGAAAAAAGTACCTACGAACTGCCGTTACCCTATCGCATTTTTTAGATTTTGTTCCATGATCTTTGTGTTTATTTTGCAGCTTAAGAATTCACTTGTGACATAGAATTTCGAGCTGGATTAGGAGCTCACCTTCATTACGAATACCCCAAGAAAACGTACGTTTCTTGCAAACGGGTTATGAAGTTAAAGCATCGCTTGGTCACTTCAGTTTTATTAACTATGAAATTATATTTTCAGTTTTATAATTATAAGCTTTTTATATGGAATTAAATGATATTCAACGATGTCGTTTATACCAATAAACATTAACATTATACATTTAAGCTAGTATGAGTTGTAGTTTTGCAATGGAACAATTCGTAATTAAAACATTCAGGAGAAAAACCATTACTAGAGGAAGAATAATACAACTTTATGACAGTAGTAACCTGCTTATACCATCCCTCGCACTATGGTAGTTGTTACTTCGATAGATAAGTCGCCAACTCAATTTTGATGTTTAAAAGCATTTGGATCTGTTTTTACGTTTCAAAAATATGGAAATTGACTCAATTGTTTCCTGAGATCACAACTTTGATCTCTTGGATTCATTGAAAAAATTGAACAAGCATGTTTTTCACTTTATTTCAAGTACTATAGTGAGAATCTTCCCATTCCATACCAAATTTACAATCACACAAATTAGCTTATATCTTATCACTCAGCATAAAGCATAGCATGGATAACTTCTTTCTCCATTTTATGTCTTGTCTTGTCCTTTTTAAATTCGCCTTCTTCTGAGCCCTTCTTGGGACGCTTAACCCTAGCACTGATAACATCCTGGTGGTCTGTGTAGTAGTCTCCGTATATTCGATTTCCAATTTTCGCCTATTTTTCTCATTTGAGCTCTGAAATATTTTCGACATCATATCTCCAGTCTCATTTATGTTCTCTAATTCATCTACCATATCCTATATTCCTAGTTCTTCTATAAAATCTTGATGGAGGTGGAATGAGACTACCTCCGTGGCTCACCGTGCTAATCGTTTTCATTCTAATCGTCCTAATTATCCTATTTGTTGTTGATGTTTCGGCTTTTTCTTCCATTGCAAATGGGATGAATACTTCTATCATTTGAACTTTTCCTATTAAACTACCCTCATCCGATATTGCTGCTTCAAAGTAATTAAATTTCATTTTTTGCTGTATTATGCTATTGTATACAATTAGTTCGTAGAATCGGGCAGTCAAGTTCTGGTTTTGATCCTTGAAAACATTTCCCATTCTCAGTCAATTGATAATATTTTGATATTTATGACTTATATTGCTCGTCTACAAAATCTTTAATACGTTTCTCGATTGTACTTCATCAAAGGCTTTCGTAAGGTCAACAAAACATATGAATATGAAGTAATTTTTCTATTAATTGACATATTATGAATATTCCGTTTAAATTTCGTTGGAATCATGTTTTCAAATCGTATCGCTAACATTTTAGTGAAACGTTTTAAGACTGAGCGTAACAAAGTTATGTTTCTTATATTGTCAGGATTCATTTTCCCTCGTTTATTGTGTATAGGTACAAATATGATTGATTAACTTCATTTATTGGATATTGAAATCCATTCTTATTCTATAATGTCATTCATTTCTTCCGTACCCCTTTTTTCTGTCACGACATATGCTCTAGTATTCCTTACTTAGTAGCGTGTGTTTTTGCTTTTCGATATCTAATAGTTTTGTAACATTGATACTCGTCCGGTGCTCTATTGTTAATTTATTTTCAATTTTTAAGAATAATATCAATTTATTTTTTTGTCCACTCATCAACTTTGTGAGTGAACCATGGTGTGATATTATAAATGTTTTCTCTCATTTTTTCCAGGCTATCAGTCTCCACTACCTTGTCTTGCATCATCTTTTTATTTAGTATTCTTTGATATATGCCGTTTTCTCCATTGATTTTTTTTACATAATTTTGTATCTTATTTCCCACGCCCACCGATCGGCACTTGTGAAGAGTCAGTTCATGTTGTATCCCTTAAGGGACCTGAACCCTTCTTCGGAATCAGCTACAGAACAAAGTACTGGAATAGAAGGTAGATAGGATCAAAACCAATTATTGGGACAACCTACAGGGGCTGAGACAGGAAAAGACTCTCCTGGGAAACTATAACCAGAGAAGATGTGTTGAATGTATCGAAACCTTTACCCATGTACTCTCGATGTGTGAAACACTTCACCTGGGAGCTTATGAAATAGAAGACGGAGATATCTGGCAGCTACAAACATCCTACATATTGAACTTTCTGAATGAAGTGAAATTAACAGATTAGCAGAAAACTCTGTGTCCCCAGTATCGCAGCAATATATGATACCCTAATATCCACACACATACATCCTTATGCTAGCGTTATTAACGTTTTTTAAATTACAAAGTGAAATGAAATTTTGGGTTGACGCATAATGAATTTGTGGGAATGATTTGACATGATACCGTTCAGTTTAGGGATATTACGGACATAAGTTTCGGAATAATAAAGCTGAACGAGTCTCATTTGCCGAGTGCTGTTACTCACGCGTTCCATTTACCGTTACAAAAGTTTATTAGTTCACGCGTGTTCCGCTGTGTTTACAATTTACTCACATATATAATAAAAGCTGGCGCTATGTCACGTCCTAATGTGAGTCTTGCTCAACGTAAGAGGCAATATGTTTTAGCGACCTAAAGGAATGTGACATGTGACTAGAACGTGACACATATGAAGTGTTTGTTGGGGAATCTCCTCCTAATCGTGTCCGGTGACTTTCTCAGATTTCAACATATCGTGGTCTCAGATACGCACAATTATTTTGAGAGAGCGCAATGAGAGAAACAATTCTAAAGTGATGTATAATTCGTACTATATTTTGATATTGCTTCCAAATGTCATTCGACCTGTATGATTTTATTGAGAAACCGATGGAATGGAATATGGTGACAGAACCTCTGGTTTCATATATCTCAAAAATAAGATAAGTTTAGTTCATTTATAAATTTATTAGACTTAACTTACCGTTTCTCCGTTTCTCTGGAATTTAGCTAACACGATATCTAACCAAACCCATTGTTGCAAAGCGTCTTCGTCGTTTTCCCCACGCTTCATAAGATTCGTATTCAATACAACTATTTGCAATTTGAGCATTTTTCTTTCGAATATATAGTAACCACCTGGAAAGAAAGAAAGATGAAATGATGAAAAGGTTTTTGAGGTACAAAATATTTGAGAAACAAATTTAAGATAATAATAATATGTTATAAGCATAATTTAGGTTTCACTAACTGATAGTTTTTTCGAAATACGAACACTTATCACTCTATTAGAAATTAACTGGTCGTATATTTATATACAGGTTGATTGATTAGAGTGATAAAGTTCGATTCCTTCTTTATCCTTTACAATATCAATTTGAAAATCTGAGTGATTATAACCATTATTTGTTTTCTCATTTCAAAATTATATACAATATTACTGTTCCATTTTCTTAACGTGAAGCACTCTATATTTTATTGCATTTTTGGAATTGAGTTTACTTCCTTATTACAATAATAATTTTGATTTGTTTTCCAGGGTATTTAAGAAGTCAACCAATTTTAGACTACCTTGAACAATGTGAAAGAAATTTGAGAATAAAGATCTGTTGCTGCCAAAGCATTCAAATATTAATAGAAATTTTCAAAATTCTTCATTTATTAATAATCATTGGATATGATACAAGGAGAATTATAATACTCATACATTATATTTTCTCTGTTTTTCTGTATGAATGGCACTGTCTGTATTTTATGTGAGTATCGAGTACTAGCGACATACTTCTTTTTCTTAAGCATTCCATATACCAGTAATTGAGTTATTTCGATTTTTCTCTGCAAAATAATGATTATTAACCATTTAAAAATTAATAGAAAGTACAATAGGTAGGCACGTACTTTTTTTATTTAGTGGTTTGGTACATTTTTTGGTGTTTCGAAGATTTTGAGCAAGGGTAGAATTTAATTCAACTAAAGAAAAACAAAATAATGGACGCTCTAAGAAGAGTAGATAGAACTTCAAGCTTAGATCGACTCTTAAACGACACAGTAGAAGATCAAATGAGCCTGAAAGAAACAATTACAGAATATATTGAGAAAAAGTAGTTTATTTGGTACAAGCTGGTGGAAGGGAAGACTGTCAGAAAAATAACGGAGAATAGAGAGGAAGGAAGACTGAGATTATCATGGATTATCATGGATGCATGGAATGAAAAGATTAAAAAGTGTACGAAATCTGAACGATAAGAATTCCATTGACAGGTAAGTGTGGTGATTAGGCATCGGACAACGTCGTACGACGTGTTGAGTCCAAATTTTCATATATGAAATGATTGATGTACTCTGCATTGCTTCGAGAGAATGCAATTAGAACTATCAGTAAGATTATACCATGAACGTTTTCCTGAAAAGCAGCAACCTAAAAAAGCGAGTTAGGAAAGATTGATGATGAGGTTTCAGATTCGGGTTCAGTTAATTATGAGAAGCATGAATGATTGAAAACTTATATGACAGGAGAAAATGAAGTTAATGTTTTCATAGAAGTTACTTAAAACCCACACACAAGTGTAAGGAGTATTTGCAATTAGTGAAGTGAAGTTGATTTTTATGAGAAACTGGAATTTTTTGGGAGTTGATCAACATTGGGACTTTTTCGATAATGTTCTATTTGTAGATGGAGCCATGTTTAATAAAACTGGTATTGTTAACTATCATTCATCAAATAGTGTCACACAGTCAAACTAGATGGTTATTGAATGCGTGAGAATATATTGTTGGTTAATATGTAGAAAGACCATATTTCATTGGAGAACATTTATATGCTAAGATGTATTCAGATTTTCTAATGAACCTCTTTTATTGGAAGAAGTCTCACTTTATATAAATCAAAGATGTGGTTTTTGCATGATGGTGCGTCTGCTAATCAATTGATTAATGGTGAACTGACTGAACTATTTTCTATAAGAAGGATCGGAAGAATTGGTCCAGTACAGTTTCTACCATGGTCACCTGATTTTATTGTTCCATTAGAGTCATGTTAAGAATGAAGTGTACAAAATATCCCCAACAACAATGGTGACGACAGGATATAGAGAATACAGAATTAATTTTAGAATGTTTTTATAGAAATGCTTCATATGCTCCCAATTATCGCTTTCAAGCACGCATAGCTGTTTTTCGAGGTCATTTCAAACAACTATTGTGATAATCAAGATCTGTATCTATACAGTTGTGAATGGGATATGTTTTATTTATTCCTTCTTGTAATTTATTATTGATATACACGTTTTTTCTTTCTATTTGCAATTCAACCTCTACAGTACCAAACAGCAATGATAAAATGCCAGTTTCTGACTAATCAATTATAGCCAACCCACAATTTATTTCCAAATGATTAGATATAGGCACATAAAATATGGGGTGATTCATTTGAAAAAACCCAGATAATGATGGTATTTTGATTTACCCTGAATCAGATTCAATGAATATTAACAAATGAAAGAATTTTAGGAAATTTTTAGAGAATTTGAGACAAAGGAGAGTCTGAATTTCATCACACTAATCAATCATCCGGTATTTATCTTTTCCATACATTAGATCTATTACTATTTGTATATGATAAGGAATGTAAATTTTTCCCATCTTTCTTGCTTAGTTCATGAATTTTATAGTTTTGATAACATCAACCAAATTATTAATGGGTTGTGGATTGAATTGATCACAATAGTTTTTTGTTCACAACACATATTCTGAAGTAAAAGTGAACATTTTTATTTTAAATTACGCGATCAGAGAACAAGCACCCTCTAAAAAGACAATAGCATGGTCGGCCTGTTTCTTATTAATATTCAATACCTAAGACACAAAACAGATGCACTGTATCTTTTAATGGGGGACCTTAATTTTCAAGAAATTATTGCCATCATCGAACATCATTGGTTGAATAATAATGAGCCTCTTCTTGTCCAAAACCATACCATAGTAGCGCCAGATTCAATAGAACTAATTTATCTCATGAAGGTACTATGATCATGTCCACAAACCACGACTTTTCCGGAATAACACAGTTCAATAAGAAAGTGTTCGAATTTTCTATCGTCTATAACAAGACTTATGACCACTATATTGTTTGTATTTACAGAATACCCTATGTGGCGATCTCAATATTCATTATTCCTGTATGTGTACTGGTTAAGAATGTCTTCAGTGAATTTTTGATTCTTTTGGTATGGTCATGCATATAACGGCATCAACCAAAAAAAACTAAGACCAATTCTAGTATTATAGCTGTGTATAGTGTATAGACGTGTATAGTCGTGTCATCGTATGATCCAGAATCCACCGACTGTACTGACTTTGATTCTTCGATCATGAAGCAGTGTTAACAAAAGTTTCGGTGGAATCCTATACAAACAATACTTCTCGCAAATTATTCCCTATTATTTCGAGGAAAAGTTCTCAAAACTTCAAGCACAGTTGTCAAACAACTGACGGGATCATGCTGCTCGTTTTTTAGATTCATAAAAACACTAATTAGTTTGTCATGCAATTCTTTTCCCCTCAGGCGTATGAAAAATAAGCAAAATAAACCCTGGCTCACTAAAGGTGCGATCTTTATCTCACCTTGGAAAGTATCTTCTTCAAAAATTACGTGAAACTGTACAGAAAAAGTTATCATGAGGCAATAAAAGCTGCCAAAGTTATTTATTATAATATGAGACTCAGCGATTCTCGTAATACTACTAAATTTATCAAATTATTTTACTCCTCATGATCCGCTGTCATATCTCTCTGATGCTAATGCTAATTTACACATTTTCTTCTTTATGCCCGTAGTTTTAGCAGAGCTTTGCAATACAATTGATGACAAAATAAATACTCATCTGGAACTTGAACACCTTACCGCTTCATTTTACGTTTTATTTCAAAACGGCACAATCGCCTTGAGGCGGCTATAATTATACCTCTTCATAAAGGAAGCGATAAAAATCAAGCATGGAATTATCGCCGAATTGCACTCCTTCCCAGGTTATATAAGATGATAGAAAGATAAGTTGAATAAAATACGAGTTGTGAATTTGAAAACGTATTACTGGCTTTATTTTGGCTCCTCTAAAAATATCAAGAATATGCAGCTCAACGTCACACTAATTTTTAAGAAATATTGATTGTAATTGCTTTCCAATACCCTATCAGAATCGAAAAAAACCTCCAAATACATATCGTTCTAATAATTTTTCATATATACTTACTACTACTACTTGACTTTTTCAAATCAATTTGCACTAAATTTGCTGAGAACTGTGAAGTTATAGGTATGAGAATCAGTTTATGGTGTTTTGACTAAATTTGGTATGATATGAAAATAAAGAGTCAAAATTACTTAATCATAAAATTTTCAGGAGGTTGTATGTTTTTATAATTTGTGTTTACAACAGGAAATTGGATATGTTGTTAGGAACTTGAGGAGAACATTGAGAATCAAGAAGGAGAACCGTATCAAAACACAAACAAGAAACCTTTGAATGAAGCAGCACGAATAAAAATTTTACTTTAGTCACTGCAGAATATCCAACACTTAACTTCGCAGTGCAGCACGTCAAATACGATGAAATGATCGAATTATGCAACAATGATATTTTTGATAATTGGAAATGAAAATATTTCGGAAAATTTGGTTTATTGACCAGTATACGTTTCTTATTGACTTGAATAACAAGCAAATTTTATCGAGAAATCATAATCACCTTATCAATAACTAGCTTATATTATCAAATTGATGCGGCTGGTAATAACATACATGATCTTTTCACTTTCACTACATTATTTTCTCCTGTTTATTCAGTGGCGAGTTGTTGTATGTCTACATTAATGGTTGATTATCTAATGGGCACTATGCTCACCCAACTCATCGCCTCTAAATTTGTTGTTATTGTTAGTTGCTACGTGTAGAAATTTTCGGGTGAGACTTTTTTGAAATATTAGAAAAAAGTTTGACAACTGACTTGACCACTGTTCATAAAATAATGGAGAATATTTCGAATATTCAATAGAATAAGTAACTTTCCATCAATTTTATACCAAATAACTTCATTCATTGAATATCTTCACCTTTTTATTTGATGTATTCAAAAATACTGAAAATGAAGTTTAAGTATTTACTAGTTTTGAAAAGTTATTACTCATTCTCATTGTCATTTACTAAGTTGGAATTTCTGGAACCGTTGGTGATATTCATACCGAATTTAATATTTCCACCACCACTACACCAACACTCACAATTACACTAGACGCGCGTTTCGATAACGAAGTTATCGTCTTCAGAGACTTCGGGTAAACTTCAATCTGTTATTTGCTAGAATTCTAGATATGTTTATGTTTTCAAGTTGTCAAAATTTTAGGACTCTTTTGAAAATTAGTTTTTTTAAAGGAAGGTAAAAGTTTAACGTTTCAACCTGCTGCATTCTTTATCAAAATATTTTGTTGAAAACACATTTGTCTTCTTTAACTCCATAAAGACCCAAATATCATTAAAACCAGAGAGTAATATCAAATATTTGAAACTTATGGCAACAAATATTATATTCTTGTTCTGCGAAGAGAAGAGAAGAGAAGGATAGGTGGAAAAAAATTGCCGTTACTAAAAAATCTTGGAAATAGGAAAGAACTGGGAATTTGCAGTGCGTTATCAAGAATTACAAAGTAGTAATTATGAGGAAAGCCAACGCCTGAAAGTAATTATAGCAAAAAGTCTTTATTCCAAGCCCGTTAGCAATCTAAGATTACTTTATAATATATATGGTGGAAGATTTAAGGTCGGCAATAAATTTTAGGAATACAATGAAAATGACAAACGACTACTTTGAAATTTATATATTACTAGAAGATTGGAAAACGTTTTGGCTGTTGAATTGTTAAATTTTTGAGTATAATTATTGGAAGGCTTCAAAATAACCGATAATTTATAAATTAAATGTGTTTTGTTTTTTTTTTGTATGAATTTGTTCATATATTGAGGTATGAAAACAGCTGATTGCAGCTATGAAAAAAAACGTTAAATGAAAAAACTTTTTTATTTTTATGTACGAGTTTATCAAATTATATGAATATGTTCCGAAATCATTCGGTACACACATTACATACAAAAGTAAATTTAAATATTCCGTTAAACTGAAAATACTAGTGAAATAGGAACAAAGTGATAAAAATTCATAAGAATTGGAATAAACATTTTAGTAATAAACAATATTTTGTTCTAAAGTCGTAGACGAGGTGGTTAACGCATTTCTCAATAGAAAGCTGTGAATAATTTGGTATTCAATTGTCCATTTAGTATGATTTACTGTTTTTCCTTAATACCTTTCTTTGCAAGTTTTTATACCGCGTGTTTATATAGATTGACACAATCATTACATATATAAGTAGTCAAAAAGCTATTTGATCAACCTTAACTTGTATTTAAACCAGATTTAATGGTACTCATTGAACTACATCAAGGCCAATTACATTCAATACGTTGTCGATGGAATGGCTCGTGGATGGATTATCGACCCCACAAAATTATAGACTGTAGACATGGAGCGTTTACTACGTACTGTGTGAGTTCCATTATCGAATTCGTCATTGGGGAATGTAGCAACCAATGGGAAATGAGATAGCAATGGTAGTCGAAAAATTCATTCGTCAAGTATTCATCTTGTAGAATGAACAAATTATAAGTGAATTTAGGACGTGCAGAAGTCGCTACTTTGGTTTGAGGTATGAAAAAGGCTTCATAAATCGATTATATAATTGATGATTTTGTCAGAGTAATAGGTGAGTGAAATCACGGAAAAAAATCGGTTTTTGATTATTCACTTAAAATGCTCATGAAAAGATAACAAAACCATTCCAATAACCACAAAGCTAAAAATGAGCTTATCTTATTCTTCAATCGGTGATTATTTCAGTCTGTTATTTCCACACCGTAATTAATTGGGTTATGAGTGAGTGGTGTCAATCATCCGAATATTACTATCATAACGGCTCGTGTTTGATTGATACTCAACAAAAATTTCATCAAGGATAAATTATAAAAAATAATTATTTACCAAATATTTGCAGCAATCATCAAGTTTTATTTAAAGAGGACTGTAACGGTGAACTGTATGTATTTAACCAGACCTGAGATTCTGTGTATTGAGGCACTTATACTTACCGCAAAAGAGATGGGGGCTCACTAAGCCGAAAGTGGTGGACGCGACTAGCGCTCCGTAAGCCATGTATGGATTTTTAAACAACTATAAATCCATTTCGCCGTCTTGAAATTTGAAAGTATATTATTTTTATTGTCGGAAAATGAAAATGGTAGACCCTTATCCCGCGACCAAATCTGTCATTGATACAGTTCATTTTTTATAGTCTTAAAACTTATATTGGTCACGGCAGATGTCTACATATATCAACAAATGATAAAATCTTCGCTACTACCCAGTCAGATTATTGGCATAGACTTCAACAGCTACCTCTTCTTTTTTTCTTATGTATGACAATTACTCTCGTTCTAGTCTATCCAGCTCATTCTACCTTATTATAGTTTGTTCTCTTATAGTTATCAACATTCTAATATTATAGGGTCTGGTAACAACCCAAACGTAACTGCCGGATGTTTTCAGCATAATTTTAAACATTCACCCAGATACGTGAATTGCATAACAAACATAGTTCTGCATTATTTCATTTTTCTCGTTTGCTTATTATCTATTAAAGTCAGTAGTTATCAAGCCTCAGACATCAACGAAAATTTTAAAAAGAAGATTATAAATTTTAACACAAGCTCAATACCACCGTGTAAGAGTCAGCTTTATCAATAATTTCTTAGGAAAAACTATATTCCTCCTCTTTGGATAGATGCTAACAAAATACAACCCCCAGCTTTAGATCCTTTGGGGTATGGTTTGGAAGAGCAGGACAACGAATATGCCTGGAAATGGTTTGAAGGTGACTAACCGAGTAATTTAATCATCAATATCCTTTTTGATAAAATTTTCGAGTTTCGAACATGTTTGAATCAATTTATTCTTGTTTCAAAATTCACGTTTTATTTTCACAAAATCGTATTCAATAGATGATGAACCACCTTACGGACAAAATAACTTCGATGATGATGAATGACAATTGAGAAATAAGAAATAAGCCTTCTTCATCGATCATAATCTCTACTTCTCCTGATAACCTCAATAATTACTTTGTTAATGTAGCCAAAAATTTATCAAATTCTATAACTCCTTCTCATGGTCCGCTTTCATATCTTCCTGATGCTAATGTCAAATTACACAGTTTCTTCTTTATGCTCGAAGTTTTAGCAAAGATTCGCAGTACAAAAAATGACATCAAAAATAAATCATCTTGAACTGATGGACTTACTTCAAAAATGTATTCGAGTCTACCCGATTGCACATTAAATCACCTTACCACTTCTATTAACGTTCCATTTCAAAATGGCACTTTTCCCAATTGCCTTAAGATAAGAATTATCGCTCAATCGCACTCCTCCCCACGTTATCTAAGATCATGGAAAGATTGGTCAAAAAGAGGCTTTTATCATTTCTGTTTAAATATAAAATACTTACTACCCATCAATTTGGGTTTTTGAGTAACAAATGCACAAATGATGCTATTTTCTCCCTCCTTGATAATGTGTACTCCAGCCTAAACAGCAATCACTCCTCTGCAACAACTTTTTGTGATTTTTCTAATGCCTTCGATTATGTTATTCAAAATATTCTAATTAACAAATTGAAGTTTTACGATGAGTAATACCTTACCGACAGAAGTCAGCTTGTAAGGGTTGATACAACCATGTCACTTGCAAGTCAATAAAATGTGGAGTGCCCCAAAGGTCAGCCATATTTTATTTCTTCTGTTTATAAACGACATCGCTTATCTATACATCAATGGTGAAATATATCAATTTGCAGACGACACTAGTTTCTCTTGGAGTAGCCCTGATCACACGGCACTTCATAGGATTATATCTAGTGTCCTAATTACCTTTAAATCATGGTGCGATTCAAACCTTCTCTGTCTTAATGTTTCTCAAAACCCAAGTTTCATCATATAAAAATAGACTGCAGCCTTTTTTTATTAAACAACACCACCATTGACGTCGTTGAATCTGTATAATTTTAAGGGCTTGTTGTGGACAATTCCTTGAAATGGGAGTCACATATTGCCGCCTTATCTAAAAAATTATGTTCCTCCTGTTTTGCGCTGAGATCAGTTTCCAAAGAAGTGAACTTATCCACCTCCTTCACAGTCTATTATGCCCTTATTGAGTCGCACCTCCGATATGCATTTCCCTTCTGGGGTACGTATAGTGCGTCTCAATTTGAGCGAATCTTCAAACTACAAAAGAGAGCTGTTAGATATTTACTCTGACTCAACAGCAGGGCCCCATCGACTGACACAGACAATGTGCAAAGACTCGGGACCGGCTAGTGTGAAAGCGATGAGGACTCACAAAAATGATAATTTCATAATTGAAATAATCTAAACCTAAACTAATCCTAAATTTTCTATTACAAGGGCGTTCAATGAAGTCCACTAGTTGTATTATCCTTTCATTCTACACTGTTGCTGTATTATTCATCTATGACAAGCCAACATGCTCTGCGCGCTTTTTTTTATGACACACGTTATAGTCTCAGCAGTCTTAATCGTAACTTAATTGGGGAAATTCGCTGCATGCAGATAAGCCAACGCGTGGTACGTGATAGCTTTTTGCGACTTCACAAACTATCTAGTTCATTAGAATGATTTGTACTTAATTACAAAATACAAAATAGTTTTGTGATTTTCTGCAGTATGGAAGTTGTTTTTAAATGAATATATAATACCAAGGGATGTTCAAACAGAGAAAAGACAAAATTGAAAATGTAAATATTACTTATTACTAGAGACTGGGTGTGATGAGCAGGAGAAAGAAGAAATTTTCTCATGATGTTCAGCCAAAGATGATTGGATTTGTGCAGATAATGAAGCTTGAATGACAAATGATGTCAAGAGCATTTAAGTCAAGTGCAATTACGGAATCTGTTTTCATAAATGCATGTCATATGCGTTATTAAAATCAACATATAGGTATCATGGCTGAATTATATTATAATTATCAATAAATGGATGTGAATGTATCAAAAATTGAATATAAATTGTATTAAATGTTGTGAGGCACTGAGATTGGCATTCGGCAGACAGGATGAAGGTAGTAAGCAATACTTAGTGAACAAAAAATTCATCTATGTTCAAAGAAATCTTAAAATAATTCCAGAGCGGGCTATCACAACTTATGCATGAAATCTGCCATGGACATTAACGAAATTGATAATTGCCTTTTTTGGCGATCGTCTTAATTTTCCTTGTTTATTTTAGTTTAATATACCTTAAAAGCGCTGGTCATAGGCACACAAAAACAATCAAAATATACATAAGTTGAATGGAGGACTGTTACAAATTCTATTACAGTACAAAAATTATATTAATTAGATTTTATGAAACTGGTAACTTCAATGAAGTCCAGGACTTTCTCAATTCCTGTCGGTCAACTAAGTGTCTCTTGAGATTAGTTGGATAAACTTATAGTATATGGTGAAGTATTGTCAGCAGTCAGTGAGGTTGTGCTTGAAAGACACACGTTACAACTTTGGCAAGCAGGTTGACTTTCCGACGATATCAAAGAGCCGTGAAGAAGAGCAACAAGAGTTGGATTTCATGAATGTTTCGGACTGTTGGGTTGCCAGTGAATCAAAATTTCGGATCTTGTAGTTAAATTTCAACCGCCACAGCATCGGAAACAAGTGAATCTTTAATAAGTAGAGACTCGCTCAAATTACTTGGAATTCGACTAACTTGAGACTTCTCGTAGTATTGGCTTATGTTCCTTAAAATGATTAAGATGGGTTAGGTTTGCAAGCGATGAATTGACGCTGCAACGAATTGTCAGCGACGACTTAGCGCGCGATAAAATGTCGTGCATTAAAATGCCGTTAATTCGGTTCTTTTATCCCGGAGCTGTACGTTATTTCTCTAACAAATTGTTATGAAACATTGATTGGCGTACTACTTTTTCCGAAGTTTTTGATAAAAATCATCAGATACACTGGAAAAACCAAAAAATTACTAGAATCTACCATGACAACATTAGAGACCGAACGATATTCTTCGAGGCTAAATCGAAAAAAAAAATATCTCAAAAATTCAATTAGCGAAGATCGTTTAAGAGCTCTTTTCATGCTATTCATTGAAAAACAGTTTATATCGGAAATAGACAATGTTAACGATGAATGGATTGGAGAATTTTCGAATAAAAAAGAACGTAAGCAATATTTACGAGGAAAAGATTGTGAAATGGTGAGGAATGCTCTGTATAAAACATTGAACAGTTGCGGATTTCGCATAGAGGAATTTACAGAAAAGTAAAGTAGAGTTTCAAAAATCGTTTCATCAAGGAAGTTGATAAAGTCAATGGAAAAAAAACGACGAAACCCATACAATATCCGTGAAATTGATAAAAACAATCCCATATCCAATCAATGTCATCAAAGAAAGATTCTTAGCTCCATAATATGAGAGTATCTTATAAAGTATACCCTTCCTCGAATCTCTTTTTTTGTTCTACACGTTTTTAATGAAGTTCCGATTCAACTTTCTGGTGGCTATGAGGTCGTGCTGTTTCTCGATATCTTTTCGCAATCTCGGCATACAAACAATAAAAGCGGTGTACATATTGAAAACCACGATTTTTCAATCATTTGAATCAAATATTATAAAACGTATTGTATAAAGATCCACTGCGATTTAAAAATTAATCCGTTGAGCAAATACAGATTCCAATCAATCAAAATGTTTTTCTTACTTCATCCCTTACATAAAATATGTATAAAGTTTCCATGAAAATCGGCATTGGTTCGAGTAAAACTTTATGACAATGAGAACAAAAATTTGGATCATATATGTCTGGATTACTTTTTCATAACCGTACTTCCATCTGAAATGAGATATCCCAATAGAGGATAGCACTTGCATATAAAAAGAGGATTACGTGGTGAATAAACGTGTGGTCATTTTGTTTGAACTTATCTGCGATTTTTCTCGGCAAAATACTGGATTCCCAGTTCGAGGCGAAGGCGGTATATATACATGATTACATGGCATTAGCAGTAAGTACAGATATGAGGTTTTCTACAAGATGAATATCTTGTACTCGCTTTAGTTCATAATGGCTGACTACAGTGATGTGTATATAAGATTTTTGACGTAGAATCGTAGTGTAGAACAGAAAATAGATTTCTTTGTATGTATATACTACAGTGCTTTTCAGATAAAAGTATCCACCTTTAATAACTTTTGTAATACTGGTATTTAGAAAAAATCCAAAAACACGTCAATTTATGTTGGAAGGGGCAAGCATTATGGCTTATTTAAACTTACTGGAAAAGCCACCCCCTCACCCCTAGCAGCATCCCCTTTATTTTTTGAATTACTTTTCATATTTTTTATGTAAAATTTGGATACTCCTCTTTGAGCTGATTTCAAAAATGTATAATACTTGTAGGTTAAAGTGGTTAGTTTATGAGATAAACAATTTTTCTTTTAAGAGCACAAATTTTACTTATTATTTAGTTTCACCTTATTTGCCTGTACTAAAATGGGTTGTACAACAGTTCAAACTCTTTAATCTTTTTAACTGTGCTATTTATTCTACTTAAAAAATCCAAACAACAAAAAACTCTATTTTTTATTAAAGTTTGACATTATCAACTAGAATTTGTAGTCACTATTGATAGTGTAATTTGATACATTATTTATTTTGTTTCTCTGAAATGGTTCACTCTTTGCAAGAAAGAATTGAAATTGTAGGTTTATACTACCAAAATAATAATTGTGCAAGAGCTGCTGCTAGAATATTTAACGAGTTACATGACGGAAGACATGCAACTCATAAGTATGTAATTCAACTGATGGAGAAATTTACCACAATAGGGTCTGTTTGCAATAAAGTGCATAAGCGAGAGGGACTCGTAAATAACGAAGCAATCCAAGTGGCAATTTTAGGGCAAGTCAGCTTAGAGGCTCAACAACCCCAATCGTTGTCAACAATAAGTAGAGCTATCGGTGTTTCATCTTCTACAGTTTTCCGAGTTCTACATAAATTCAAGTACCACCCATACAAAGTTAAGTTGGTGCACGAGTTGAATAAAGATGATTTTGATCGTCGTCTAGAGTTTTGCGAATCAATGACGCAAATTATCAATAACAATCCACAATTGTTAAACAATATTTGCTTTTCTGATGAATGCTCATGGTCATTAAATGGCTTAGTAAGTAGGCATAATTGTAGATATTGGGCTGAAAGTGATCCACATATTATGCGTGAATTCCATACACAACATCCCCAAAAGTTAAACGTTTGGTGTGGTATCCTAGGTGACCACATTGTCGGACCTTTCTTCATCAACGGAAATTTAAATGGTGAATCAAATCTTGAGTTACTCAGGGAAGGGGTTGACCCACGTATTACAACAATAATAGAAAATGATGATAACCTTTCCGAAGATTTACTGGTATTTCAACAACACGGAGCTCCCCCACACTATGCTATGCCTGTCCGACAATTTTTAAACGAAACATTCCCCGCTCGTTGGATAGGTAGAAGGGGGCAGATGATGGAGTGGCCACCTAGGTCACCGGATTTAACACCCCTAGACTTCTTTTTATGGGGGTATTTAAAAACAAAAGTTTATGCTACCCAACCAGAATCTCTGGATGATTTACGAGAGAGGATAGAAAATGAATGTCGACAATTAAATCCAGCCGTATTAAGCAATGTCAGAGAGGCATTTCAAAATAGATTATACCATTGTATGGAAGTGAATGGTACTCATTTTTAACACTTATTGTAACTTCATAATAAATAGCACAGTTAAAAAGATTAAAGAGTTTGAACTGTTGTACAACCCATTTTAGTACAGGCAAATAAGGTGAAAGTAAATAATAAGTAAAATTTGTGCTCTTAAAAGAAAAATTGTTTATCTCATAAACTAACCACTTTAACCTACAAGTATTATACATTTTTGAAATCAGCTCAAAGAGGAGTATCCAAATTTTACATAAAAAATATGGAAAGTAATTTGAAAAAATAAAGGGGATGCTGCTAGGGGTGAGGGGGTGGCTTTTCCAGTAAGTTTAAATAAGCCATAATGCTTGCCCCTTCCAACATAAATTGACGTGTTTTCGGATTTTTTCTAAATACCAGTATTACAAAAGTTATTAAAGGTGGATACTTTTATCTGAAAAGCACTGTATATATACATATATATATGAGCTATATTTAGTACTCCATATAATAGAAATATACATGTGAAAAGAACACTGTTCCTGTATAAAGTAGCTCACAACTATTGCTGCCTCTTTCAATGCCAAGCAGAAAGTTGTTTGGCAATGTTAGAGCTACCTGAGATAAAAAAACAATGGCATTAAAGTACCGATTACATATCCTTGGAGAGCTCAATGCAGCACTTGAAATCTGTTACAAATGAGACAAGTGAGTACCAAAATTAATCCCATTTTCGGCTGATGAACAAAAAGAAGATCATATTTCAATTTGCAAGAAGATATTAGTTCGTCTTCTGGCAAATATGAATTTTGAGAGGACAGCTCTGAATTATTATAAAGAGGTACAAGAAACTTGTGTAAAGAAAAAGAAAGCTTTCTACTTCATAAACATCAATCAACTCGCAAAACATTGACCGATATATGACTTCCTATCTATTCACATCCGTCTTACTAATTGAAATCAGCACTATGTGAAAAATATGCCAAAAGAGAAACGATTTCACATTATTCTCGACGTAGATATGGCTCCTACAAAGCAAATCAAAGCTTTTCCAACAGAAGCTTTTCAGAAACGATTATAGTTCGAAAAAGTACAGTATTAGTGAAGAGAAATACTTTGAAGACCAGTAAATGAAATATTCAGATACTTGTCCACTTCGATTTTGATCAAATATTTCATCAAACCTTGTACGTGGTTCTTAAAAACTGTAATGTATTCAATTCAAGCGGAAACTTTGACATTATTATATGGATTCGAATTTCTCGTGGCATTAAATTATGTTCTATATTCCCGAGAAATTCTCTGTCACCAGCTAAATAGGGTCGATGGTTTCATATTGAGGTTATGTGATTTCGGTTCTCTAGTCATCTATTAGCTTTATTCAAATCCTGATCAACGTCGATGTACCAACAAGAATCCTAATTTTCGTATTTTGTCGTAATGCCCCTGTCATATTTATGACTAGTAGAGGCAAATAAAGCTCGTTCGCTTTCGTGATCCATGAAAAACATCGTAAATTTCTAGAAATGAGACAGAATGACGTTTCCTACAAAATATGATTTAAATTCACTTTATGTTCATTCAAATTCATAGAGTAGAAAGATAAGCATCATATTAGTATACTGATTAAACTTTTAATATATTATTGATTTGAAATTTGAATGTCATCTTCTCTAGAAAATGATGTTTGTGTGTCCACTACAAGTTTGTGTATGTCACCACTAAGGTGAAACATATATTGAATATGCAATGCTAAGCAGCTCGTTTTCCAGTGTTATAAGGGTGTCAATATTTGCCAAACTTAGAAAAAAAATACCGAAACTCAAGAAACGCTGCATTTATAGGAGGACGCTGCGAATCGACTTCCACATTTTTTCCCACTCTCCCAAAAAACTATCTCTAGCTTCATATCCTGTACAGCTAATATGGCTTCGATGACACATCGTGATAAATCTAATGCTTCTCCTGCCTGAACCATCTTCTTAATTTCCTCATCGTGTAATCTTGAGAAAGTTGGAGCTTCAGTGCATTTGAAATAATTCCAATTCGTCAAATCTATATAGGACCCTCGTTTCTGAGTTATAGGCGTTCGAAGTTGCGAAATCAGAACTTATGTTCAAGTATAATTTTCTAAATTATAGTTTCGAATATTATAAATTTGGAATGGATGAATACTTATGTCCATTTAGTGTGTTTGACGCAATAAATAATTCTAAACTACTATCTGAAGGCCAAAGGCGGCTCATTCTTAATGGTTAACAAACCGTAACTTTTACAGAGATAATCTAAAGATAGCTTAAATGAATTTTTAGATCGATTTTGTAACCAAAAGGTACTTTTTGTTCCACTGAATAAAATTTATGGTTTAGAAGATATGTAGTTCGTTGTACATGTGAAGGAAAAAGTTCGCCATAAAACGACACTCTGAAAAAAATTATCATAAATTATGATTATTTATTTTAAATAATTACAGGTGGTTAGGTTAGGCTTTGTTTCTTAGTTTCAACCTAGTGGTCAATGTTGGAGTTCAGCAGGAAGCAGTTAGTGTTATATAAAATATCATGAATTATTGGTTTGATTCTTCTTTGAAATAAAACGGCTCAAAATAAAAGTAATAAATATATTACTCTAATGTTGATTTATAGGTTTGGCTTTTATATTAACTTTTCAATTTGAGTGAATGGATTTTAAATACGGGATTAACATTCCCATATTCCAAATAATAGCCATAAAGTTTTTATTTCAGAGATTACTGAAAATTTAGTGATTAGTGAACAGTATATTCACAATGTTTCTTATAGGCTATTCTATTGCCCCATTCTGATATTCTCTTATTTAACTACGGTTGAGAAAAAAATGATGTGGTGACTATCTAGCTAGAGGTACATCTTTTCCAACTTAGTTTTTAGTCCGTGAGTTTTAAATGTGGCAATAGTATCTTCGAATATATCAAGTTAATGATATAATATATACGGGTTTGTCAATACAGAACTTCATCTTATATTGTTCTTATTGGAAAAACCGTAACATGGATTGATGAAATTTACATTTAACGAAAACTTAGGTATAACAGCTACTGGAAGGAATATGAATTGACAAAACCATTTCACTATTTTACTATCACAATCATCCGCATGTATCTGCGTAAATAGTACTAGGATAAGCTTATGGTTTATTATTTTTTTCGTCTCTGATACTTTTGTTTTTCTACTTATTGTAGTGGATTCTACAATAAATTTTGTGGAAACTCTATTTTGAGTCTCCACAATTAGTTAACCTATTTCTTACACGCTTCATTTAAGCTTGACCTATATGTCTATAGTTGATTTGTAAATGCATGATAGCATAGTTTTATGCTGAATGTCTATATACAGGATTGTAAAGTAGAAAAAAGTGAATATATACTTTCTTATCTGGACGAGCAAACCCTAAGGAGACAACAAATAATCCAGCATATCAGTGAGGGGGAAAATGTGAGTTGTCAATATCAAGTAACGTTATTCAGAAAGAACAGTGCCGTAATGCAAAAATACTTTAAATGGAGAGTGAAAAAATATTTTGCAGTGGTGAGTGAAGCATATGGAAAATATATCAAACTTTCGTTTCCCATAATTTTATTTCCAAAGTGCAAATTGGTCATTGATCCTTTTAAAATTGGTCCTTTCTCTGGAACACACAAACCGCCGTCTCTTGATTCTGGCAGCGATTTCATAACAATATTGCTGGTGAATGAATAGAAAGGAGAGACAGTGGAAGTCAAGTTAGGTTTTGGTCAGAAATTGTGTGAGTGTGGAACAGAGCACCTGCGGCTTAGAGCCATGCTGCTTACAGCGCAGATATGCCATGTTCCTTAAATAACCACTTCGACTACGACGCAAGATGTCACAAATGCTTAAACTTAATTTTGCATATGACAACAGTGTTATATCGTACTATCAACTCTGTACGATGTAGCAAGTATTTTGTCAATCAATAAAATAAGAAATATACACTATGCCAATGTTTTATTATAAAACATAGAAGTTCAACCATATACTAGCTACCGAACCATATGAATATATTAATAAAAGAAAGTTGACGATGGAGAGAATACAATTAGAATATAGTGATACAATCGAAGTTTCCACTATCGTTCAAATCTTCAAGGAGCAATTTGGTGGAGGCTCGGCATGGGGGATAAATTCCGTCAGTTAAAAACAAACAAGAAAAGAATAGTTAAGCCTTGTTTAAGTAAGTTTAAATATTATTCTGGAAAAATTACAAAAATAAGTGAACTGATGCGGTTTGAAGAAGTCTACAGGAAAGGTTCGAAAAATTGAAACCGTTTTATAATGAATTATTGGGTATTCATATGAATATACAGGTACTTTAAGAGGATGATATCGAGGATGCAATACCTTGAAAACCATTACTTTGAAATAGTTGGTAATATGGAAGCATTTTGGAATTTTCTGCGGAAACTTAAATCCAGGAAAGCCTTTGTAGGTTTATTAAGTTACAAAAACAATTAACAGCATTGTTTAGTTTAGTCTTAAATCATAGATAGGTATGGAAATGAGAATTTGGTAAAACAAAAAATAAATCTTTGTATGCCCGGTAACGAAAGAATCTTTCACCGCTCTACGAAATCCATAGAAACAATTCATCGGTTCTTATAGTACCATGTAAAGAGGTACAAACGTGGGATAGACTCATTATTTATACAGGGTGTCCCACGAAGAATTAAAACTATCTGTATATGGCAAAATATTTATAGTAAAATCATGAAAATTCCTACATTTGGGTTTTCGGATACGATCTTTCTAACTAAAATATTTTCAAATATGACCGACATCCGGTTCTACCGAAAGTCGACTAACTGTGTCATTTTAAATAGAACACCCTATATATTAAAACAGTTTTGAAATCTACATGAAATTTTAGTATTATTTTGTCTGAGAACTTATTTCGAAAAATTTTTTTTGTAGAAAATTTGACCGTTGCAGATCCTTATAAATTATTTTTTTATGAGGATACCCGTGAAGATATGGAAATGGTTTTTGTATTTTTGCCATACAGATAATTTTAACTCGTCGTGTATACATATATTGAAATTGGATGCAATTTCTAGAATAGAAGATAATGGGAAGATTCCAAATAACAATCAACAATGCAGGATATAGAAACTTCTATATCACAAATGTGAAATATTAGAGATAAATAATAAATAGATAAAAATAATAAATAATATATAAGGCGATTTCTGATCTGTCTGATCTGATCTGTCTATTTCTGATCACAAAACCTTTATAAAATGACATTTCTGGCATCAATCTCAATCAATATATTAATGTGACCAATTATTGAATTTAAACCCTTGTAAACGATGGTTGAAATTAGAAAACAAACAGATGTACCAACATCTTAAAACCAAACCATACGTTCTGAAAGTGTGCAGAGAGAGGATGTTTCAAATGTCATCAATCCCATAATTCTTTATTACATCAAGAAAAGTCAAATACAAATACTGGAGCGAAATTATTTATCAGCAACGATAGCTGATCTTCCAGAATTCCGATCTACGCAGCAGCTGACAAAAACATTTTTTGGTGTAACTGAACTGATTCGTTTTTGTTAACTAAATGTGACAATATTGAAAACCAGCAGATATTTGTGTAAGTCAGAAATATGGAATGTATTTATGCTACCCATCTGCTATTAACAAACAATAAGAAAAATATTAAAAACATTAATAATAAATTACACGTTATCGATTGAAAATTGCACTATTACTAGGGTGTAATAATGGGAAGCATTTCGAATGAGATTAAAATTAACAAATTTATAGAACTGAAGGAAAATAAGTACCTACCTCTTTTCGAGATGATAATAATAAACATTTTTTTATTTTTATAGTGAAGAAAGAAATAAAATGTGGGCCTATTAATACAGTTTTTTCTAAAACTATTTAAATTTGTCTATCATAAATGGTGGTTTGTACCTCTTTATTACATTCACTATAATGCTTTTTGAGCAGCAAATGTAGTTGAGGTATTCACACATTCTCAGCTCTCCTTGTTCTTGAAATTAAAAAATTAAAATGAAAATACTACCCAACGTCCATGACTGCCAACTTTTTATAATGTTGTTTTCGAGATATATATTGGAACACAGTATATAACAAAACGATTCGCTCCGGATTCATTGAATATCCCCCAAATTCTTAGTCACTTTATATTAGCTGCCTTGGGAAGCATTTCAAAGGAGACTAAAATTGACAAATTTATAGAACTGAAGGAATATAAATACCTACCTATTTTCGAGATGATGATACACATACAAACCAAAAACATATCTTAATTCGTTTTGTTTTTAAGAGGTTGCTAGATGTACTGAGTGAAATTATAGATGAAAAGATGTGGAAGAACATCATTTATATCGAAAGAACAAATACCAATAATAACCACAGAAGTTACTATTGAAATACAGAACAAAGCAGAATATATTAAGGATAACATAGAAATAACTGAAATGGGGGCCTTTGAGATAAAATAGAATTCGGTAAGCTGTAAATGTTACAATGAAGTTTCTTGCAACGAAATTTGTGATTTGGAGTGTTGAGCAGGGTATTGTAATGTACCAACAAAGAAGATTTAAGAATAGATCAGCCTTTGAAAACTTCAATTCACTATCAAGATTATATTAATATTTCAAGAAGAACGTGACAATAACCCATCGCCTCTTACAGTTGGAAACAAACAAAAAGTAATCATTGAAAAAAGGATTTTAATATCATTGTAATTTATTCATATATTTTGTGATTTGTAGGAATTGAAGATTTGAATTAAAAACTTAGAAAGGTGCAAGCCGAGAACTTTGATCATTTTATCGAGCATATTAAAAATATTAACTAGGATTCTTCAAAAATACCCAACTCAGTAAAAAGGAGAAATATATGAACAAACGTTATAATATATGTTTATATTACTCCTACATAACTGAATATAATATATTTTTTTAAATCCACATAGCATAAACGTGCCAAAACAGCACTTAACAAGTGTTAATTAATCTCGAAAAATAAGAATATCTATTACTTTTTTGTCAGTCCTGAGCTTGGAAAAGTGTGAAGAAAAATTAATTATCTATAAAAAATAGGATGAGAATTTATTGTAACATAAGTATGAATTTTTAATGTGAATTACTTAAAATTTTGATTTATTTTCAATCTTTCATTAACCTCATTTAGCGTAAAGAATAAATTGATCTTAATCATTATTAATTTAGATTTTTCACTTTTTCATCACACCACCTGGCAAGAATAGCAACCACCCAAAATATTTCTCAATCATTGTTTTTTTCCGATCCCCATATTAATATATCGAAAATCAAAAAAAAATTACAATAAACCTGAATATATGCTATTTAGTGCTATGAAAATATTACTTGACATAAACAAAATTATAGTGATCGATAAATCACTTACAACATGAATATCAAAATGAAAATCTGTTTTAAGCATCTGTTTTTTTTTCTTTTGTTTTAGTCGTTATTTCTCAAAAATATGTAAAATCTATCATTTGAATTTTTGTAGTTATATTGATATTCATGTTGAAGTTGATCGGTTGATCAAGTAATATTTTGATAATGTTTGATAAGCTCACAAAATGGGTCCTTAGACTGGCTCTGTTCAGCTACAATGGAATTTTAAAATTCGGCGACGCCGCGTCTTTCATATTTTTTATAAATAATGGAAGCGCCTTTGATGTTTCTTCTTAGAATTTTTATCATAGCGGGCGGTTTATTCACAGTATTTGTTCTAAGTAATTTCTAAGAAACTATATTTTGTGTAAATGCATTTCAGTTAGTTTTAAATAAATAGTTGTAGTGAAAAGAACGAATTAGTAAAAATAAACGCAGAAATTATTTGAGTGATCTTTTCAAGTAAATTATTAAAAGTTAAGTGTATTGTATAGTTTGTGAATAAATTAAGAACGTAAAAGAATGTTTATTAATTCACCTCACCAGCAGAAAGAGTGTAAATAAATGCGTAAAACGTTACAATGAAGACCGCAACATGACTTTTTTACTTCTTCCTCAGCAAAATGTATTTTTAATAATTAAATTTTATACCATCACATTATGGACAGCTTATATCATATATCATAAGCATTGTTATTTAATCTACAAAGTCGATCTGACTGTTAATTATCAAAAATTGAGATAAATGAGCAAATATTTCTTGTCTGTCACTGCTGTTCTGAAAATTCAAAGAAGAGGTATAGAGCAAATTATCATTATTCCAATAAATTGTGCTAAAGAAACTACTTTTGAGATTTCATAAACCGTGCTCCTTCAAAGCTATGCTGTGATTATTCTATGCTGGGCCTCTTTTCATAAAGGAGAACATTGATATTCTACACTTCGAACATAATTGTCATTTTTGTTCGTTATTCTTATAATTATACTTTTAATAATCATGTTACTTGATATTGTTAGCTCCGCGTTGTTGATAAAATGAAAACTTCAATGAATATTGGGTGGTTTTTAAGTAAGTACGAAACATGTTTTATATGACACGAGTTATCACAACCTACCCGTCTTCAAAGGAAATCGATACCTTTTTGTTAACTGTTACTTACGTCCATTAAAGCAGTGTCAATATGCATTTGTTGAATTAATAGGAAGGGGAGAGAAACTACCATATATTTGTTATATTTTATATACAGATACAATTTCGTAAAAAAAATTCCACGATCCCTCAAATACTAGTTAATTTTATCATAAACTCTATCTTCCTCCCATTTACATGGAACCGTGAGATTGTATTAATAATACTCTTCAAATTTAAAAATTTTCTCAAGAAAACAAGAGCTTTTCAAAAAAGAAGAAGGCTTTTTACAATTTTATTCACGAAAATTTCAAGATTTTTTATTCTATTAGGAATATCACAACTGATAAGAAAGCAGTCAAGTAGAAAATTGTGGATTCCTGTAATTAAAGTATTCAAACTGTTGAGTCTACTCTTCTAACAACTTTGATTGGATGAATTTAGCCCAGAATATAATATTGTTTCATTCAACTTCCTTTCTTCTTTAAAATTCTAATAGATTTTTCTCGAAAATAAATATAAGTTTGAAGTTACACCCGTGAAAGTATAACTGTTTCACTCCTTCATTTCCGTATATAATTTATGACAAAAGAAGTTGTTGGGGTAGTCGAATTCATACCCCGTATAATTATTAAAACTTCAAAATGGACTAATCGAAGTAAGTTTAGAGCGTTGATTTGAGGTGAAAAATAGAGTTTTCAATGGAGTTTCAGACACTTTTTTTTAACACTATTTAAATTTGTCTATCATAAATTACATTCACTATAATGCTTTTTGAGCAGCAAATGTAGTTGAGGTGTTCACACATTCTCAGCTCTCCTTGTTTTTAGTATGAAGAAATTAAAATGAAGATACTACCCAACGTCCATGAGTGCCAACTTTTTATAATGTAGTTTTCGAGATATATATTGGAACACTGTATATAACAAAACGATTCGCTCCGGATTCGTTGAATATCCCCCAAATTCTTAGTCACTTTATATTAGCTGTCGTACAACTTTTCCAATTTATTTTAGAAGAAATTCAATGGTTGTTTTATACTTTTTCTTTCGAAAACAATGTGAGTTTCTGAATGGATGTATCTTTTGAGCTTAATACAGGATAACTTAATTTTATTCCCAACCTGAATGAAATACATTGAATATCATGTGGAGTTTTGGTTATAGTGAAACCTAAATAGTTAATGAGAATGTGATGGTATAAATATAAGTCCAAACAAATGAATCTTTTCTGCACAGTATAATTACATTCCTATCAATGCAAACGCATTCATTTTATTTCATTTTATACTATCAATCAACAAGAAAATATCAAATGTGAGCAAATTTACCAAGTATCAGTAGTATATCTACAAGTATCTTCTGGTAATTTTTAGATAAGTTCTCTCTGAAGTATCTTAATATTCCAATTAGCAGTAAGTTTCCAATTAACCCCTCACGGCTTATCACGAAGCTTTCTAATGGCGCATTTTTCTAAGCTTGTATATGATCCAGTTTGAATCATTCACCAGTTTTGTGGATAATCTTCGTTTCTTAGAAAAAAAGTTATTAATAGATTTTTGTTTAACAAATAATATTCTATCCATAGCTACAATATTCCTCCATTTCTTGAGCCACAAAATGCTCATAGGTATTGAGGTTGAATTTTGATCTATGTACCGATATCAAACGCGTTCTTGGTTATCAGTGGATTAAATCCGAGTAGGGGTTTGTCACTACCACTCGTTGACAGTTTCTTCACCATTATTTTCCATAATAGCGGTACTAATCTAGACGTAATTAAGCTCCTCACTGTATCAACAGTCATTGTCATATTAAGTAATCCTCTCCTTAACTTCAATAGCAAAGGTATTCGGTTGTACACTTTGTAGGTCTTTGATGATTTCCTGTGTGACATTGTTTTGCTCATCTACGATCTAGTCACTTTTAGTCATAACTTCCAAAGCTGTTTGCAAAGTTTAAGATTTCAGTTCCTCCCATGAATCAGCATCTTTGATGTTAAGGGATTTCATTGATTCAAATATGTTACAACCTTCTCCGGACATTTCTAATACTGAGCTGATGTACTTTCTGCGCTACCGCCTCTTCAACCATTCTAAACTCCTTGATCTATTGGTTAGTGGAGTGTCATTTCGTGATAAGAAGATAGCTTTCATATGTTCCCTTTCACTTATTTCTTCTCAGATGGATATGACGGTGCGTTATTCAATAGCAATAAAACTTATGGAACGAATTTGTCGATACACTAAGATTTGAAAAGATAGCATTCCTTATAAGTAGATTTTTTAATACGATGGTAAACCGGCAAGGGAGATGAATTTATGTTTTGGAATATCCCAGACTTTTTAGATCTACCAATAACGACCAAGTGAAGCTAGTGTGTTCAATAAGCGTTGCTGTAAAGAGTAATGATTATCCTATTTTTTCGTTCCTGCTATGGTATCGTAGCGATTGAGTGAGTATTTTGTTTTGAAGCATTTCATGGTTTAAGCTTGTCTCGTCAATGTTATAGACTCGGCAAGGTAGCAGCTCGTATTGTCCGACAATTACTTGAAAATTCACAAAACCTCTGGGCCAGCCTCAGCATCAGGGGATAATTTTCTCCATAATAAGATTGGTACTGCTCATAAACCAAGAGATGGTGCTGAAACAAGAACTCGGTAATCTATGGGATGTGGTTCATCTATGATTCTACTGTATCTACTGTTTCCATTTCAAACATATATGGCACGATAAATTTGTAGATATAGACAAAATGATAAACTTGATATCATGGAACTTTTCAGCTATGAAATGTCGTCTTTCGTTTAGGGTGATTCAAAATAATTTGACAGTCACCATATTGCTAGACGTATTTTAAACTATGTTGCATCATGCAGTATATAGCGTCAATATCGACGTTAGTGACAATCCAAAATTTTTTCCTTTTGTTATGACCGGGAATTTTTGGCGGCAACGACTTAACCCCATTCCTGACACCGTTCCTTCCATATGTTCCTGAATGACTTTCTCCGTTGATAAAAATTCTTTAATAATTTATATTATTATATATATTATATATTTATAACATCTTAACGAATTTATTTTATGTAGTTGTTCCTCTTGTGATCCAGTTGAGTGAGTATGTGCTGTTACTTCGCTCTTGACTGAGATGATATGCTTATTTTTCTAGATGATGCCCTGAGGTGCTTGAAGCTCATAACTCCATAATTTTACAGAGTCTAGAATAAGATTCTTTCACGATTTGACACTAATAGATTGGAAAGTCTTCCGCAATTTTGCGTCAAAACGTAAATTGTTGATTGCGATTCATAATTTTTAGTTGATTTATTGATTATAATCTACATACTTCGATTGGATTGTATTCAAAATTTCAACACAAACCCCTGTTGTTCATGTGACATTATGTTGTTAACAACCAAACCGTCTTGTACTAGTTTCCTTTCTCTAATTAGGACAGTGGTTTCTAACCTGTGAGGGGCAATGGCATGCAGCTGTTTCCAAAATATCATTTTCGAAACCAAAAAAGTCGAAGAGGTATCATAGAAATCAATTAGGAACATAGGTATACGTGTTCCATAATCCTCGCCGCGAATATTTCGGGTACAACACTAAAACATGCATCTATACTCTTGCTGGAACGAAAACATCTCGCTTCCTTACTGGTAATAATAGAGATAATGCAAACTTGTTTTAGTATACAAAATTCCTTGCGTCTCTATTTGATATTTTTCAAACACTCTTTGACATGTTTCCCACTTTTAAAATTACCTGTTTTGCTGATGAAATAGAAGAAAGAGAAGTTCTTATTAATAATCATTTGAATATGGAAGCAATTCTCGTTTTACTATAAAGACCTTGATATGTCCAGATTTGGATGGATTATAATCCCGTTTGTGATTGAAAAATATGACGATTTTGGCCTTACCACAGCAGAGGATGCAAGAAGTTCTCAAAAGTGGAGCGCAGGTACATAAAAGCTGGAAACCCCTAAATTAGGAACTTTTAATGTTTCTATTTTGCGCATTTCCTGGTAAACTAACATAAATTGAATATAAGTGTGGTCACTCATATTTACCATAATTTACCATGAAGGATGTAGATTAATTTCACAAACTGTATTTTTCACCACCTACTAGCACAAAAAGACGAATCCATGACAATTTTTTAAATGAAAAGATATAATGTGTTTAGTAAGTATCAATAGGAACTCCGACATCAAGATATTCCAATAATTCTGCAATTTGTGGATTACACTTATCTCAGTGAAACATTTAAATCAATTCCACTGCTTCTACCTTCTTTAATACTATTATAAATCCAATATTAAAAGCTCAAATAATATTTATCTTCTTTTATTCGCCTTCTATCACCGTCGTCTTCCTCTCAAATTATTAGAAATAATTCAAAGTGAAATGGAATATTCTCTGGAATTTTTGTACTATGAAAACCAGCTAACATCAAAGAATATGAATACTTGATCAATTATGCATATTCCATCTCTTAAATTACGTCAACTGTGAGATTATGGTAAGTTATCTATTTTACATCAGAGTGGAAAATTTCATGTAACCTTCGTTTAGTTATTAAGTTATTCTGGGAATCTGATGGAAATTACCAATTAATTCATGATTTCAACATTGTCACCACAATATGTTACCTAGCCAGAATCGAAATGTAGAAATTCTCTCTATTTACATCATTGAGTAGCCAGTACCTAGCATAAGCAAGAAATAAGATGAAAGCAGTATATTTGTGAAGTGTCCCGGAAATAGGATAGCAAAACAAGTCATATTATATCATACCCCTTTGTTAACAATCTTGAATTTATTTCTTTTATAAGTGGGCACAATCAGTGATTCCCTTGTCAAATATTCTTCACACGAGAGTCTGCGTTTCAACATATTTTCATCATGATCTCCACCAATAACAAGGCAATTGTTATATTGTCCAATTAGCTTCTGAATTTTGTCCGTCTTCACGATTCATTCAGCAAAGCCGATAGTCAGAGATCAGCAACCAAGTGTTATAGAAAATCAAATGTGATAGTCAAGCGGTACCATAGTGGGAATGTAGAGAGGATGTTCAAGTTGTTCTCAAGCAAATGCTTGGATTCAATTAGTTGCATATGGACCTCCACACACCATTTCTGTCCCAAAATAGAGTACACATGATTTTCTTAACAGACAATGCTTCTCAAAACTTTTCTGAGCTATATCGAATGTCGCCATTCCGTATACTGTTGTTTTGATTCTTATGTAACGTAGACCACCTATCACTATCCTGTCTCAAAACTATTAATTTTTTGTTATATAACAAGAGGAAAGTAAAAGCACTGCCCAGAGGCATGTTTAATGTGCCGTTGTCAGTATTTTTAACAGCTAGCTTGAATTTCCGATAGTTTAATAAAAGTTACGTCACAATTTCGCGAAAAACTCACCAGACACTTTTCAGAAAATTTCGAAATCGCCCTCTTAGTTCTTTTGGTAAATGATTCCCAACATATCATTAGTAATGACATAAGGGCGGCCGCTGGTTCCCACAACGTGCACAATGTTATTAAACGCCTCAAACCACTTTCGAATCATTCAATCACTAACATTGTTTTCTCTGTATACTGCACAGATTGCAAGATTCATATCAATCGCTCCAAGGTTTCTAGTACAAGGAATAAATAATAGTTTGAAAAACTAAACTAGAAATTGATGTAAACATTCAATGTTTATACATTCTGATATGAGTACAGTAGTTATCGAATTGTCTCTCAAAGCACCTCATACCTGTTTACATTGAAATATCTTTTATTGAATTTACCCTCATTTGAGGTGTTGAAAAAATCCAGTTTTCAGCTTGATTTTGCTATTGCTTTTTAGTAATTCATTCCATTATAATAGATTACAAATCTTGACTTTTTCATTTACCCCGAGTCAAGATCTTCTCGAACTTAATAGTTGTAACGCCGTTTCGTCTCCGGGTTGGCTTGACGCCAAAGTTCAGTTATTGTGTTGCCTCTGGCACCAGTTTTGTTATAGTGGTATGCTCCAGCGTTAGTGAAGAAAATAAAATAATCAAGAGATCAATAAGGTGATGATGAATACGCTGAAGCTAGATGAACATATTTTACCTGCTCTACTGGATAGGTGACCTAGATATTTGCTGCTGGTGTTTCTGACCAAGCTTCTTAAGGTATGGAGTCGTATTAGAAAGCGAAGAAACGTTTGAATACAATTTCTTCAATTAAATATTAGAGATAAAATCACCCTATACATAAAAACAAATCAAAGTAACTAAATATAGTTGGGAAAAGCAACGATACAAAAAGCGTCAAATCTACTGATCCACTAAATAACCACCAAGTGATCACAATCTGTTGCTAAGCAATGCGACCAAGCGAAAGAGGCTCCGTGGAGCAAGAGGGGTTGAATGCCGTTCAATTGGTTGAAACTCCTCAATAAGGGCTGTGCCCCTCAAATCTCGAGTTAGCAAATTATTGCATGAGCGTCATATGTATGCCCATAACAATTTTTCAAATTCTTTCCCTACTTGGTTCGCTGAAGTCCTGAGACTACCACCACTAAGATGGAAATTCCCAGCTTCCTCAAAGCCAGTTTCCTTAACCTACTAAATCTGAAACTCAGTTGTTGAGAACAGCAATGCCATGAATATGATAAACACTGACTAACCTCGGCTTCTAGTCTTAATGGTCCGGTGTGGTATTTGTTGGTTGCTGCCAGTACTCATATTGACTTACTTCTTCCAATTTAATGAGCTCAATCGGTTTACCTAGGTTTATCCAAACTTTGGTTCAGACAAACTTAAGCAGAAACCCTTCAAAAGATTTAGTGAAACTCAGATTATTAATCTCCGGATTTTGTCTTCGCTGTATACTGCCTTGTGGTCCAGTTGCTGGTTCCTCGAGAACTGCCTTTTGCTCTTCCAGCTATTAAACCTGGTTTCCTATCTACCAATCCTTTAGAGCTGCGTAGATTCTGGTTGAGACTTTACTTAGAACGATATTCCCAGGTTGATTTCTCGCTTCGATGAGGACGGCGGAACGACTTCTCTTCTCGATTTGGGACAATCTCTTGTATTGCGTTTCCTTTTCTCTAGTGGTATGGAAGGTGAAACCCTTGTAAATACTAGTATTGGCGATTAACTGTATTTTTTAGTCAAACCGGGCTATTTTTCTGGTTATACACGATAAAGATATACATTTTTTGCGAAAGAAAAACGAAGCTATAAATTAACATTGAGTAACATCGTTGCTTTTACATTCTAGAAAAATAGTAATGTTACAAAGTGTTGGAATATCTAATCACGCTATATTTTCTTCTCTATGAAATGAGAAGTTTTTTCACTACCCCACATGTTGATTTGATTTTAATATTCGTCATTCCTTACTGAGTCAATTAGAATGTAGTATAAATTTCAAATAAAGTTCTAGCTATTTTTGTTATATTCGTTTATATTTTCAGAGAAGAGCCATCGTAGATTTTATTTCAATGGTCAGTGGAAGACATCAGAGAAATATGACTGATACTTTTGTATTAAGAAGACAGTGAAATGCAAAACACAAAATTAGTTATCATCCATATCCGATTTGTATTGGTGACTCCAGTCGAAATGAAATAGGAGATAACAATTTAAGATGTATTGACATTGAATCTATTCTTATTTATATTTTACAGGAGAAGTGAGGTCTACTTGGGATTTTTCAAAAGTTAAGGGTAATAAAAGTCTCAAATTGCACAATTGCAATTGCAAATTCGCACAATGAAAATAATAATCCATCTATATCAATAGGACACGTAGTAAATTGTGAAGGGAGCTATGAATTGATGTGTACTTTGATGAAACTATGGTTCACATGGTGAATTTACCAAAGATTCTTGTTTTCCTTGTTCATGGACAGTAAGACCCGAGAGTATCATTATGTAAGAAAAATACGAACTATTTGAAACGAATACATTCCGGACAGAATGAATATTGTTGGTAGATTAAAAAAAACAAGTAATGAAGAATAAAAGCTTTTTTATCAAGATAACATGATTTCTAAAGAGCGTTCTAAGGACTTTGGGATGGAAATAAATTTTTTAGGTAATTACTATTTGTTTGTAATAAAAGACAAACTGAGCCAAAGAACTTTGCTCGACAAAATTTGTCATTTTTTATCATTTCATCGATTTCAAAAAAAATTATGAGCAATAAAGTATTTCCAGAACCAAACGTGACAAAAATTCTTATTCTTTCTAGCTAACTATAATCTGAATAAACCATAATTAATAATTTTCAGCTGTGGTATAAAACCGTGTAAATCAGTATTATTTTTTCTATAACTTCTCATAGGGTTTGCTTTCAGTTTCTAAACTGTAATTTATTTTCATTTAAAGTCGGTAACTTATCCAAGGAGAGGGTACATTTTTGATAAGATATGTGATTCCTTAGCTCACTTTCTAGAAATACCGCGTCGAATCACGTTCTCTGGTAGTTAACATGAATCAGATAAGAAAAACCACTGAACCTAGTGAACCTAATCAAGATCATGAAATTATTGTATGGTAATTATCGGTCCTCAATAAATTTAAGAAGAATTAACACCCCTAATGGGGTTGCGTCGCTAACATACCCTCTATATCCTCTTGTTTGGGTAAATCAGTCCCAATGATCTACGTCCACACCTTTTCACTTATTTATCCCCACAAATTTTTATTTCTTGTCTTTTTTGCCAGTTTAGAACTCTGCTTTAATCGTCTTACACCTCTTCTAACCATATTGTCGCAGGCCTGCTGAGTCTTTTTTCATTACCGGGATTCCATTGCATCTTATTGCATATAACAAGTATTGTTCTCAATATATGCCCCAGCTGAGCTTTGATTTTCTTTATAACATTTTCTGAGTTCGTTAGTTATTTCTCGGTTCGTTCTCATCCTATATTCCTCTCTGTTAATTTTCTTTGTTCTCATTATTGTTCTGATTATCTTTTTTCCATTCTTCTCAATTTTTTTCATCATTTCTTGTTAAGTAAATCATTAGTGGTCTAATCATAGTTTGTTTTGTGAATAATTTACTTTCTATTTGTATTAATTATTTTTTCGTCGATCTAAGTATTCCCGTCTCCTCTATTATCGATCGTAACGCCGAGGTACTTGAACTTTTCTACTTCCATAAATTCATACTCGCCTTTTCCCCTGGACATTGCTATCCAAATTTTATTATTTTTGTCTTGTTTCCATTGATTTCTACACCTATTCGCCTTCCCTCAATAATTAAGCGAAATTTCAAATAAACCCAATGTTTTGAAATACTCAAAATTCGACTTCGTTACCTACATACATATATATTGGCCATTGTGCGCACGCGAAAAATGCTGACCGCAACTATGCAAACGCGTGATTTCAAAATAATACTTATATAGAAAATAATCATAATTGATTTAGAAGTTTTCCAAAAACGCAGGTGAAGATATCATTGTTTATATCATTGTGCTTCCTATTATGTAATTTCGAATGGTGTTGCGGTTTGAGGACTCAAAATAAAAGATCGAAACGTTGGCATTTAAAAAAAATTCTTGGACAGTTTTATTTTGAGTCCTTAACCCTTAATACCATTCGAAATTATAGAAGTTTTTAGTTATTGGAAAATAAATGCTTCTATTTCTTCATATTAAACAGTTTAGCGCCTCGCAGACTCACTTATAGTTGTACTAATATGCATAATAGTAGTTAAGATTTAATCTACAGACTGGATCTGGTACTTTTAGAGGACATAGTACTACGCTTCCAAATGAACACTTGAGGTTCTATCTTGTCTACAATAATATGCAAACACACTATAATGTTGGGATTTACAACTTAATTCACATTCTTATAGAACTAAATCAAGCAATTGTAGTAGTAAATAGTATTTTATCTAAGAAAAAGGTTATATAACAGTGATTTGAATCGTTAGGGCCAATTCTAGCAATAATAATGACCAAATGTTCAACATCTATTGGTTGAATGTTCCCATCAGTACTTGTTTATCTAGAAGTATCTTCAAGCCTTGTCAATCCATTGATGATTCACAGAAATAGTTCCAAAACATGCAACTTTCAGACCTAAATTGATATAAGGCGATCCAATATGAGATAATTGATTTTTGTCTTCATAAAGACTATTTCTCTGATTAAATTTAACAATTTAGGAAAGAGCAAAAGTGTACCGGATGAAATTTGATTGAAATTTGATAATATATAGCCGTTCTGCCAAAAAGAATGGCTTTATTAAACGAACAAACAAGCTTAATAAGCTTATCTTGAAAAGAAAAGAACCTGAAGCCCGTCAGAACACTCCATTATTGGGAGCACTTTTTAATAAATAAACTTTTTAAGGATTTTCGTGAAGCCCTTGAATAGATAGAGTGGTTTCCAAACTTTTCTAAGTATTAAAATACCGAAAAAAATTGAATACTTACAATGTTTCGGAAACACATTACAAACTAGATGCCGTCTCCTTCGTAACCTGTTACAAAGTTTTGTTACTCGGTAAATCACGTAACAAATGACTTCTTTAATTAGTTTTGGATACTTTTGAAAAACTTTGGATCTGTTGTCAATATAATTTGTTTTCATACCGCTGGTTTGGGAGGATTGGATCTGTTATTTTAGTTTATTGCTATTTTTCTCGATAGAACCACACCCATACTTTTCCTCTAATTAAATCTAAACTATCTCGAAACCCTTAATGTAAGTAAATATTGAATAAGAAACAATTAGTCCGGTCAAATTAGACTAAAAAAACAATAGTGAAGCTACATAAATTCCCACCGAGCTGAAAATCTTCAAAATTGTTAGAAATATAACTGAAAATGACATTTCCATGTATGGAAAAAATTTTATTCAAGGTCAAAGGTAAAAAAAAAGTTTTACACGATTTTCAGCAAAATGGTGAGTTTCATCATAAAAATACCTCGACCATGCAGACCATGAAATTATCTACTACTAACGTATATACACTTTTTTTCCTACGTTTCACCGTTTCTGAGATGTAACGATTCAAAAAGTTGTAATCGCATGAGTACACCATGTATAAACATCTATAGAATTCTCATATATGTTTCAATATTTTTTTATTGGTCATTGTAACTTAAACTTACACTAAATATAAAATATTGTAATCTTGAGACAATATCTGTACCCTATTCAATTGTGTGCGTGGCTAGGGTCTCATACCAGGAAAAACCCAACATAAAAATGTTTATCTACTTATGCGACGTGTCAAAATGATATACTATTTTTACACACCATAACTGGCTATGACACATATTTCACAGGTTGGGTAAAATAACAATTTTCAAAATGTGCAGAACAATATTTAGTCCAATGTGCTGAAGTTTTTAAAAATAATAATTCAACTCGATAAGACGTAATTATCAACAGCTATCGCTTTCTTCTTTCTATATATGGAGCTCCTAACAAAACTGCCTGCTCGGATAACTATGCATATTTCATTGAAAATACTAAAAGTAACAAAAAAGTTCTATTGGCTTGTCTTCCTCCAACCTCAGTTGCTGCTCATCAACATATTTTTCGGGCATATTAAAAAGTTCAAGTGTAGCTTGGTTATCAGCTAGACCCCACAGAGTGGGTTGAAAGCTGGTTAACAATACATTAGAATACGTTCAAACTTTACTTCTACCTGCGCTGAAAACAATTTTTTGCAACTATGAAAAGCAAGCATAAGAGGTTAAACCCTAAAGAGGTTTTGGTATCAAACAGGCTATTGATATATCAGAAAATCAAGAAACAATTGTTTGAGGATTGATTAAAAAATGGATGCCTATACCCAATGAGAAAAGAGTATCAAATGAAATGTGCACTAAATTATTGCTTCCATCACTTCTCAAAGTTACTCTATGAGTTTAATTATATATGGGAATTTTCCATTTCCACGAAACTCCAATATTCCATGACAATGATCTATCATTAGTTCTAAGTTTCCTGGTTCAAAGTTTGATATTAATCGTATTATATGAGTGAAGCCTAAAAATTTGACTGGCAAATACATTGTTAAGTAATATTTTTTCAAAGGAGTCAATATTTCCAATGCCTTACTTAAATGTACAACGAAAAGGAAATATTTGCCTTCTAGAATTATAGTTTTAATATTGGTGATATCTTAGTCGTTTTCCTTGGATGCTACTCTATGAGAATGCTTACTTTTATCGTGAAATTTTCAGAAAAATACTATTAATAATAATATATATTCAATTTCATAAAGAACTTTTTCAATTCTATGTTTGCAGTTTTTTGCTTCGTTTTTGAGTGAATCCGCCATAACAAAACACGATTCTAATTACCAGTTTCAATTTATTACCAAATTTATAACGAAACAATGGATAAATTCACACAAATACATACTTTTGAGACTTAATAACAAATCTTATCTTTTACATTTGACTCACAATATATCCGTATGTTTTGGATCCATTTCAATTTATTCCTTTTTTCTACTAAAGGAGATGAACTTTCTTTAGACTATAAAGTCGAAACGCAGCAGAGTGATTATTTTCATTTAGAATACACAAGTTATATATAACTGCATACGTATTACCTGACATTTAAGTTTGGATAGGAAATTAATTTCTTGTACAAAAGTTCCATAATCACCATAAATTTATTTATACAGAATCATTGATGGATTTCCTTACAACATACATAAATGGGGAATCTAATTCAGTGTACTCACATATCGAGAAGAAAAAATTTTGATTTTAAATTTAATTTTAAGTAATATTATTATATTAAAAAACGAGCTCTTGCTGCAACATTCAATCAGCTAGTGTATTGTACTCTGCTATAACACTATAACGAGAAACTATTGCTTGTTTCTTCGATTTGCAAAAAATGAAATTATCAAAAATTTTGTTAGTGTAACCAGAAATGTTTTTTCATTCGTTTATATCTTTTGCGTATCAATAAATAATAAAATGCATGTGGGATTTGGTGATGAGCAAGTGTAATGATATTGATATCAACTGAAACTTTCCTATTTATCATGACGAATGCAACAATATTTTTTGAGAAATATTGGAACTTCCCATTATTGTTCAATTCAATATATCTTCATGGAGAAGATTATTCATCACTTTAAACAATACCAAACAAAAATATGATATAGTAATAATACCCACCTGATTGAAATGTTTTCAATGAATCAGTTGGCAACCACCTGGACCACATTTTTGTTAACTCCTCCTTACCGAATGGGTCGTCATGACCAAGGGCTGGGAAAACAAATTGTGATTTGAAGGTTTTTCCCAGTAAATCGGTTAAATTTTGTAGCAGCTTCCTCTGTATGGAATCTGGTAGACGACGGGCTGAGTGTGAAATGCCATCTCTGGAACAAGAGAAAATCAAAATTTTAACCTCAAGTACAACTTTGAAATAAAAACATACTCTTCACGCCACCACAGAAACACTCACAATTATGGTGCGTGATGTGCATTTTGAGACTCGTTATAAATTGAAACTCATTCATTTGATCTACCTAAAAATTATATAATAAATTCTCTCACCAATAAAACTCTTTCTGTGAAAACCAATTCGGCGAGAAATTTCACATTCTTTCCCTTACTATTACTCACTATACAATGGACAGTAAGGAAAAGACCCGGTATGTGTTCACACCCTCTCTATAATAAACTTTTAAATTTATCTAAAAATCAATTTTTCGATACATTCATCAACATTATGTATATTCATTCCTTGATTATAACTGACGGCATACTTGACAGTTTTTCTGATCGTAATTATTCTAATGAAATGGACTTAAACAGATCTCTTAGTTTGCGGAACATATTCCTCACCATAATATTAATTACAGCTAGTTTCCGTGAGATTATTGACCGTTATAAACTAATTTTG
The DNA here is from genome assembly GCA_026230145.1 of Diorhabda elongata. NCBI lineage: Eukaryota > Metazoa > Arthropoda > Insecta > Coleoptera > Chrysomelidae > Diorhabda > Diorhabda elongata. The sequence continues at coordinate 10,314,964 of CM047935.1, forward strand.
AATACACTCTTTTAAAAATTCGCATCCTTTTTTATAAACGTGATAAAGAGATACCAGAGCAAATTTTCCTGTTTTTATTTTTGGAAAAGGTGAATCCACAGGAAAATTTCTTGAACTTATGACGATTAATCATCTTATCACTCGTATAACCGTTAAGTTCAGTCACATCCTCGATAAAGTCCTTCCCTTTAATTTGAATTAAAAATTAAATCAAACAATGTATCAAAAACTAAGGCTGGCAATCTATGATGGATTGAATATAAAAAATCCTCTGGGATATGTTCCTAAATACATCAATATCCATTTTTAGAATAAGTTGGTTCTTAGAATGGGGAAAGTAGCCTATTTGATTTGCTATTAACAACCATACAAAATAAAATGAAAAATTATAGCATTTTAGCTGGCAATTTCTTCGTCCTGCCTGGATTTAGTTGAAATTTTCACAAAAATTAGGGAACAGTACAAGGATTATTTTATGTATCTTGCCACCGTTAGCTAAAACCTTAGGGGTGGTTCTCACATTCTGCCTGCAGAAATCAGTGAAAAAAGTAATTCTTAGAAAAAAATGTTCTTCACATTTTCTTCGTAAGAATGGTATTTTTTGTGATATTTGCGGTTGAAAATAACAGTTTGTCGAAGAAAAAATCGACATTTTTCAAGATTATAGTACCATAATTATTTGTTTATCAATTATATCATGGAAGTAGTTGCTGTTTAATAGTTAAAATTTATTAGTTAATGTTCGAAAAACATAAATATTATCCTAAAACATCATGCGATCTTTATTGTCATCCTACAAAGTTCTTTCAACTTTCTAATGCATTAATTTTATTTCATTAAATTTTGATGAAAAGGGGATATTGAAATGTATATGCGATATATTGATTTATTATTTATTATTTTTTTGAGGGAATAGTCAAAATATATTTATATGTTCATATTATTCATTCATCTAATTTTGTTTAAATTTATTTCTGTTATTCGAATACCGCGTTAACTTATTAGACGTCAAGAAAATGGTAACTGTATAATAAATTCTTGATAGAACAAAAAGCTGCCTATTGGATCACAAAAGAAAGGATTCTTATTGAATTAGAAGAGAAAAATTACTTTGTTATTTTAAAACCATCGTTTTCTTCTGAATTAGTTTATTAATACTACTTCAATCGGACATTGACCTCGTCTCATTTATATGAATACACATTTCTAAAAGCCACAGATTATTACGGAAATTGATTGAACATATAAGCATCGTAGAAAAGCGAAAGTAACTCATATTTTCATGAGACAAAAATTGTATTGATATGGTTTGCATTGATTAAAAAATAGCTTTTCCCTGATAATTGTAGTTGTGATTATCTACTGCGGAAAGAAGAATTATCCAATTTATAAAACGAATAATCCTCTCAAACAAATTCAATTCAAACACTGAAAAGCATTCACCGATATGAGTTTCTCCTATACGCACAATCTGAACAATATTTCCAAAATTTTAATAGATTATGATCCAAATAAAGCATTGTTTGTTAAAGGGATCACATCGAACTATATAGGATACAAACTACTTGAGCTCAAACATTTATATAACTCTTCCCCTAGCTCAATACGCAACGGATCGAAGTCGACCTAACACAATACATCAAACGAAATTATATTGTTTGACATGTTTGGTTTCCTTTCAGTGATTCGATACGGTTTGTTTTCTAATTATGTATTTATACGTACATAGATTCAAAAGTTTTCCATCACTTTGTATATTCGAGATCATTTTTTATTTTTTGGAAATGAGATCGTATTGTTAAATTCCAATATCAAAATCGATCAATTCTAAACTTCCAAGAGCATTATTGGAAACATTAAATAAACAATTATTGATTACAATAAAATAAAAGAATCAATATAGTGTTTTGTCATCTCTTACATTCATGCAAGTTTTAGAAATTTTGCGTATGTTGTTTATTAAATAAATCATTCTTGATATTATTGTCCTTCCTAGTATGAAATTTCGAATTGTGTTGCGGGTCGAGGACTATCTAAGAGTTTTTTCGATCCTTTATTTGATATTCATCTTGTTTATCTTCCTCAACGTTAAAATTATAATGTATCATATATTTTTAGCATTGATAAAGATCAAATAAAGGATAGAAACATTGGCATTTTAAAACAAAACTCTCACGCAATTTTATTTTGAGTCCTCAACCCACAACATAGTTCCAAAAATCAAATTAATATTTTGTTTTGAAGCCACCTTTCACCAATCTTCTTGTGCAGCAAATACTTGGAACGTATATCTTCACAGTTTAGAGGTAGTAATTCACGACTCTGGTACGATTAAGCTTCATCGGTACTTGGCCATAGTACAATAACTATTTTGTGCAACAATGGGACATGGCATTCCGTCCTGTGAATGTAGAATAGGATTTACAGGAACAGGTTGAGATTTATTCAGCTCATTCTGGAGTCAGTAAATTTGACTTGTTTAGTAATACTAATGAAACAAGATATGCCGCTAAATCGGGAACTCGAGTTGGCTATCTAAAGGATATGGTTAATCTGTTGTTGGAATCACATGTTATATTGCATTATATCACGCAAAATTTGTAGATATGGCATTTTAAAATTTGTAATCACGATTTGCTCAATACAAAAGCGATGCAAAACTTGAAAAACCGAAACGTGCTAATTAAATATGTCATACATGGATTCTGAAAGAAAATATATTGAAGGAAATGTACATATTGAAGGAAAATTCTTAGAAATGTATTACATCAACCGAAAATGTAATGAACAGAAAATATTTCATTGAATCACTCAGTAAAATTTTTAGATTCATAGCAAATCATACAACCCAGATCTCACAGCTTAGTAACAGGTGCTGATGATCACCAGCCGTGCTAAACTCCGATGAGAGATTAATTATTTGTGCAAAAAAAGTTCATTTTCTTCTAAGAAGTACTCATTTCATTTATTTATTGTGGCCAAAGTAAACAAAAAAATACATCCACTTCTAGTGAGTGTTTGACAAGAAATTGTGTCGCGAGTTTGCGAATTCTCTCACAAACAAGCAAATTAGAGAAAAAAAGGTGATTAAAATAGCAACAGAACGAAATGAAGAATGAGGTAGAGAGATAGTAACCCTTATTGATTAAGTAATTGATTATGATTTGAACATTGTCGCTCGAATGCGAGGATTGTGAAATTTCGTGTCTTGTCAAAATATTTGCTATCTTCTGCATGAGAGAAACTTTTACGAATTGCATTTTGAAATAAGAATTTTATACATATTTTAGTATTGTATGAAAGTAATGTTATCCAAACATCCAGCTTTAATTTGGTTTATTACTACTTTCGATACATACGAATAGTGAATAGTAAACTGAAAAGTTAATATTCTTGATTTAGTCTTTTATTCGGAAAAAAACACAGCAAACAAGTGGTCGAAGACATCACACTTAGAATTAAAACTAGCGGCCTACGAAGGAAGCGCCCAAAGATGAAAACTTGGATTCTCAATCAATCTTTTCCTGGGCTATATCTCCCAAAGAAATCTATATTAATGGATAGAATGGCTGAACAACTTTTTTTTATAACTAGACCGTAAACTATTGATCGTGAAGCGATTATGTGGATTCATTTAATCTATTTTTAACTTTAATCTGATGACACCATTTTAGACATTAAAAATATTTGAAAATTATTTCCATGAATTTTTCAAATCAACTGGCGAGATAGGGAACACAAATAATTTATTTTTTCAATCACAGATATTCAATTTAATAAGAAAAAAATAATGTGTTCTTCGAAATATGAACAGAAGTTTGAATCTCGTCATAACGAAAATTGCAGAGGAAAAAATAACCGATTGATGAATATTTTCGGATATTACTTATGGTCTCATTTTTCCGCTTGACAATAAATTCAGAGAGCCAGCAGCATTTCGCTGCTTTCACAGTTATAAAAACCCAATAAAATCTGAAAATTTCTGAATTAGAGAGAAAAAGTCTACAGAAAACAGGATTTGCTTGTGGAAAAAAATTCTCAAACTCACATACATACACATGTAATCAACGTTTTTTTTTCCGATTTGTGCAGAAACAGTCGCAAAATATATATTTTCATTTATCTGCGTTGATATTTGAGGCGAGAATATACGATTCATTTCGAAATACGGTTAGGATCAAATGATAATATGAAAATTGTAACAAGCTTATATGAAAATATGATGTATCGTGTGAGAGAACTAAGAACGGCAGTTAGCCATATATCAGGAACGAATTCAGGGAGAAAAATTTATAACAAAAGTGGCTCGGAAAAAACACGTGGAAATTAACATTTTCTAAAATCATAATGAGTGGCACTTTATGTGGAAAAATAAAATTCTCAAACAAATTTTGTGCAGATTTTGTTTCACAAGATTCACTCTATCTCTTCAAATGAGAGGTGTGGCAACCTTATTATGGACATTTACCTCTAATTCCAGCCTAATAAACCTCTAATTCTAGCCCATTAGTTGGCCGTTTGTCCTTATTTAAGCTACTCTTACACTAAGCAATTTCAATTCTTTCAAATGCATCGAACAATTTATTATTGGATACATTTTTCAACAATTTCACATTTTTGATATTTATGCCAAGATTATGACTGGTAGCGTGATCGGCAATACTCGGTTTTTTGGTCCATCTATAATGTAAATGAGCTAGATGTTCTTTTAACCGGACAGTAACGGATCTCTTAGTCTGCCCAATATTCCTCCCGTCAGAATCACCACAGCTAATTTTATATATACCCTTTTCCAAATTGAGCATTTTATCCTTAGGATTACCCAACAATTATTGTTTTGTATTGTTAGGATTAAAAACCGGTTTAAAACCCACTCTCTCAAATATTTCTTTCCATTCATGTTATATAACAGGATTGAAAGGTATCAGAAGAATTTTTTCTTATATTTCATTTTGAGTTTGAAGAAAAGTGATTTCACATAGAGATTTCTTAAACCTATGACGGTTACTCAACCTATTTTCAATTATCATAATCGTTGAGTACAGCTACATTCTCAGTAGAGGTCCTTGTATCTCTCGATGGTAATGTGAAACCAATTTTTTACAAACACAAAGTTTGCTCTGGTACCTCTCAATCCCGTTTATACAAATAGGTTGGAAGGAATATTCAACAGATTTGGTTCCAAATTGGTTCAAAAATTAATTAATTTTCGCGGGAGAAGGTTCATTGGTGGAAAAATTCAGTACAAAACAGGTTAGTCAAGTTTTAGTTTACCTTTAGTCTCTGACATTGTACTCGTGAGTGTTGGTGTAGTGGTAGTAGCAGAGTATGACCTGATGATTTTCAATATCAAAGGCAACTCAACATAAGGGTTTAATTAGGATTAATATTTCTTTGTAACAGAAACCATACAATATCAAAACGTGATATTTCAGAAAACAGATGTATTTTTAATTAGATAACGATTAACAGATAGATTGTATTATTTAATGAATTAGTTAAATACAAAATATATTCAAGTTTCTGGAGGAGGATCAATTTACTGTTGATGATATTGATAATACATGTTAATAATTATGACACAATTCCTTGTCCAAACATGGTTAGCACTGATATTGATAATGATTGATAATATCGAAACTGAACCACTATAAGAATTGAGAATATATGAACAGAGATTCCTTCTAGCATAGTGCTCGTCATTCGTCATTTCATGAAATAAATCAAGAAAATACTTTTTTAACGTTAACATATCAAAAATAGCTTGAAGTTATTGAATATTATGAAGTTCTGGAATTTCATATTCGTAACTTATAATCAATTGTCTATCAGAGAAGGAGATACGATGCGTCATGAGTGAGACCGTATGTTGTCGAAATAGATTATGTCGTTTAATGTGATATCATCGACGCATTAGTTACGTTTCATCAACAGTTATACCTATATATTTTCATCTTCTATTTAGAATATAGAAAATTCATTTGTTTGATGCCTGATTAATAAATCAAACTGTATTCTCATAACCATTGAAATAATAAAAGAAATTCTTTGATTTCACTGCTTTCCATATTAATATTGATAAGTAGTATCAATGATTTGATATTATTGACAAAAATGAATGCTTACAAGCTTACAAACGAATGATAGAGTACAGTCATATGATATGCGAAAAAGAAAATTGAAAATATACTTCAACTTCTAAGTATAATTTGCATAACCCACATTTTTTGTAATAATAAAAGTTGAATTTAATAGCGATGTCTATTATGACTTTAAATAATTTCAAATTACTGATAAACTACGAAGTCAATTCCTTCTTTATTCTATCACTGTTACCTCTCAAAAAAATTCGAGGTATATCATAATGAAGTGGTCATCATTGAATATATTATCAGTCATAATCACATAATTTTCTTGATTTCTGAACAACTATACAGTCATCCCCCTTGGGCACTCGTCCGCTCAAGACTCGTTTCCGGCAGCTCAATATGTCTTATTTTGGTACATCATACTTCCATTCGACTATGTTCACGATCATTCCAGTTAAGCCCTTCTATAAGCTTCCAGTGCAACGTTGAAGAACCTCTCTCTGCATCAGGCGACAATATCCTCTCCTCTCCTCCGCAGACGGATTTTTTTCCAATTCCCCAAGTACAGTTTTTCTTTCAGTAACATCAACCAAAAGATAATTTATAGCGCTCCAACTCAATCGCACGTCCTCTTCCTCCAATATTGAACACAACCTCATCTCACAACAGACCTTCACAACTTCTTAATACACCACCCTGGTTGAAAACATCAACTTAAATACTACACAGATGCTTCATGGACTAAAACTGTAGTTGGATGTAATTACAAAATCATATCGGATACCACAGAATCTCCTCGTCTTGTTGATTTTATTATGGTTATATATATTTATGATGTAAAACCAGAGCATACGGATTAAAAAAAAACTAGAAAAACAAATATGGCGAACATGAGAGGAATGAAGATGGAGCAAAAGATGTAAAAAGAACAAAATACAAGGAAAATATGGGTAGAAGAAGAAAAACAAGATATGGCAATGCAGAAGCTGTAAGCGAAGAATTTGTTATAACAATTGTAGTCTAATATGTGGGATAGTGTACTTGAAAAAGGGGAGGCAATAAAAGTATACTGTAGGCTATTGAAGTGAATAAAACAAAATACGAAAAAGTGGTCTGGTGGTCTGGTCTAGAGTTGAAAAAAAAAGGAAGGGTGGTCGGGGAAGTACATATGGAAAAATTTTCAGATAGATTGAAAGACATGAGAAGTGAAAAATTCAGAGACAAAAGAATGGAAATGATATCATTAGATGGGGAAGTATGGTACATTATATTTGCACAAAGGATAATTGAGTATGCAAGGAAAGAAGAGTCATGGTAATGTGAATGTGTTTATGAAGAAGATATATTCACAATACTTAGAAACTAAAGAAAAGAGTAATGGTAGAAAAAAATGTACGAGAAAACAACGAGGGAGTTGAAACAAGGAAGTATATTAAGCTCGCTCACCACTTTTCTTAATAGTGAAAGATGAGATAATTCCCATAATAACAAATACAGAAAAAACAACTTAAGCATTGGAAGCATGGAAATTTATAGTTATTTGGGTGCGATAATAGGAAGTAATGGCAGATTAGAGCACATCATGAAAGAAAAGGAAGAAAGATTGGTAAAACTGGTGAATTAATTGATGAAATGGAAGAATCGGTCTTTAGGGAAAAAAAAAAGTGACAAAAAACATAGAAATAAATATTTTGAAAAAGGTAACGAGGCCTTCCATGCTGTATAGCTGTGAGACATGAGCATTATATCAAACTTAAATGCAATGCAATGCAAATGAGATTACTCAAAAAAATAGGCGATAAAACGAAAGAGAAAGAAAGACAAATGAGACATATAGCAAAAAAGTGAAGGTGAATACAACTAGAGATAAAATATATTAAGTATAATTGAAATAATTTAGACACTTATATCGTGTGCCCGAAAACAGAATAATAAAAACAAATGTTTGGATTTGAAATAGCCAGTGATAAGTATATATGGGAACCAGAAGGAACATATAGTAAAAGCTCCCAAAAAAAAATTTATTCTGATCACAAATATTGAGCTACGACGCCATTAATTTGTAAGTGAAATGGAACATAAATCAAATCACGCAAATCAAACAACTTAGAGTGATTTAGTTCTCGGACGAAGAACTTCTGATTCACAAAATATGTTACTTCTAGTCAACACTCGAATTAATGGTATTATATTCCGTAAGTCCCTTGCCAAAACTGCTTTAACATTATTGGAACATACATTGTAACTCTTGTTTATGACCATAGCTGTTGAATGCATTAAAAAACGAATGAAAAATCATCTCATCATAAACTCACTATATTATTAAATCATTTTGAGAAATTAAAAGTTCTCTAAATGTGCCCAGTTATGGATTCTAGGAAACATATTTGTTCAATTCTAATTCAAAATCTCAACATGCGATATTAGCTCTATGAATTAATATAAATGGAATTGAAATCAGTGAAAAATAATGATAATTACTCACCCTGTCCAGAGGACAAATTCGACATTATCATAGTGACGTGTCATCATAAGTTGAGCAGCGGATTCAATAAGCTCCCACGTAGAATCGCAGCTATAGTCACCAAAACGGCCCATTTGTCTTCGCGCTCCTTTACCTTTGCCACCTTCATAGTCTGATCGCCAGCATCCTGTAACAAATATTTTAATATTATGGAATCATCATTTCACTTTCAGTTTGCTACGATAAACATGAGTCGAACTCCAAAGTCATAAGTTCAACAAAATAAATTGTCAAAGTCGCATGTTACTTTATACGTTATAATTATACACAAGCTTCTTAACCCTATACTAACAAACGTCGAGTCGAAGAACTTGGAAGTTGGAGAAGTTTTCCTAACTTCAAGGATTTCGAGGACTTCCATTCAGGAGTCTCCTTTTGCAAAGGTGTTCATATAAATTTGCCTAGAGTTTGATAATTTCCTCATCTCTGAGAATATCAGTGAAATCCAATGGAAATTTTAAAAAATAAGTGATAACTATTCCATATCGATAAATAATCTATCTACTGGCGTTGTTCTGATTTACACCACAAATTATGGAATATATGAAACTTTTCTGTTTGTTTACAGGGAAATTATTTTAGAAACCATGATGAGATGAATATTACAAAAACTTAATAAATTTTTTCAACACAAAACTGCTGATCAAATTTTGAGAAATTATCTCCAAATATGGGAGTTGCTACTCAAGCTTTGAGACAGATATAAACAAATATTCATAATTGGATATTGAAAATGGATTTATTGTTTCTAAAAATATTCTCCATTAAGATCAATACACTTTTGCGGTTGAATCAATCGTCGTAACATTTTTTGAATTCCGATTAGGGTAGCTCCAAAACAATAATTGGCTTCTCCGAGTTTTTGTTTGAAATGATGTATGAGAGCTCACATTGTCGTGGTAGAGGATGATAAGTCTTCTGCGATACAGTTTCACTATTCACAATTGACCTATTTACGTGCTCTAATGAAATGGTGGCGAAATATCCAGTTATTCAAAAACAGGCGACCGTTCACCATTAAAAATGTTATAATTTATAATACCATCAGTCTCATTAGTGTTAAAATATCTCAAACCTCTAGTATCAACTCTTGTTTAATCGATTATTTTATAAGTTATTGTTAAGCTGATTGTCTTTTCCACTGCTGGAAATATACCTTTCTCGATCTAGACAATTTGTTTGGTCTTGGGCATTGGATTCAGTTGGTAAATATCGTTCTCAAATCATCCGTCTTTTGCTTAGGCGTTCGTTCCCTGTCCCTTCATCTTTCATCCTTAAGATGCCATTCTTTTATCTTCTTCCATCTATTTTTTAACAATCCTGTGACATGGCCAGCTCAGTCCCCTTTTAAATGTGTAACTCTCCCAATTGCATCCGTAACTTTGTCTCTTCTGAAGGCATGTAATTTGAGAGACAAATTATTGTGTGGCTCAGCTTTCTTCATATGAATCTCAATACGTCTTCCGAATTTGAAATTGACAAAAATCAATTACTTGTTTCAATATTCGCTGCCTAACATCTTATACTCGTATATAAGACACACAATGGATGTAATGGTGATGTTTTTTCTGCCCTTTGCAGTGTTGAAGAATATGACGTTATATTGTATTGTATTGAATTCACCATAAATATCGTTTTAATACTAGGAAAATTCCACTTGGCTTGAAGTTGCTTTCTTGCCGTGCCAAGTAAACACGACAAATATTTAGTAGAACTTTCTTGTGAGCCATCCAGTCGGTTTTCATGGAAAATCTTAATAAACTTTCCCATAACTTCAGTTGTTAGAGCTACAGAACTGGATTTTGTTTCTGGAAGCGCTTGTAGCTCTCTTCTTTTGGTAGAATGTGGTATCTGTAGTGAATGTGAATATAATAAATCTTCTCAACACAGCTAACTCCTTAAATTAATCAGTGTCGCTAGTATACTATACGAGGATATATTGAAAAATTCTTGGCCTATTATAGAACCAAACAAAATTTCAATGTTAAAATATTTTATTACTCAACATATTCTCCTATTAATTGGATAAATTTATTACAGTGAACCTGCAGTGTCTCTAGACCTTTGAAAACAATGTTTCTTCTTGCTCTGCCAACCAGACCTCGACAGCTTTCCTTATCTCCTCGTTGGAAAGAAATTTACGACCTTTTAAACTTTTTTTCAGTTGAGGAAAGGGATGATGGTCGGAAGGAGCCAAATCTGGTGGATAAGGGGGGTTTCCTATCAATTCAAACCCTAAATCACCAAATTTTTGCATGGCAACATGAGATTTGTGTGCAGAGGCGTTGTCCTGCAAAAATAAATTTCTTATGGATAACTTTCCGCGTCTTTTCTCTTCAATTGTTTCCCGTAGAGTAGTAAGTAATGTCGAATAGCAGTCTCCAGCTAATGTTCTACCCTTATTTAAGAAATCAATCATGATTACTCCCTGGCAATCCCAAAAAACTGAAGCAAGAACTCTTTCAGCAGATTTTTGGACACGAAACTTCTTAGGTCATGGAGAATCAGAGTGTCGCCATTCCATCGATTTTTACTTTGTTTTTGGAATAGTAGAAATTAACCCAAGTCTTATCCATAGTAACAATTCGGTTTAAGAAATCTACATCGTTTTCAAATCAGCAAATATCGAACGCGATGTTTCTACCCTTGTACACTTTTTTCTCATGTTCAAATTGACGTGAACTATATGATGAACGCGTTCGTATGAAATATTCAGTGCTTCATATATCCATTTTAGAGCTATTCGACGAAAAATTGTTTTCACAAATTCTTCAAGTGTCAAGAGACAGATGTCGACGTATCCAAATCCAAGAAAGGGAATTATCCTAGTCAACATACCTATAATCTCTGCAAATGGATCTAAAAATCGATGGAGAGCTCAGACCAAGGTCTAGTCGGTAACGGAGTAGCACGAATATGGTCCAATTTTTAGCTTGTGTCATATATAGACAGGAAAAGAACAATTTTATTCTTGTTATGATAATAGCGGACAGGACGTGCCTAAATAATTTAAGGACGGCATTAGGATTATATTATTTTGTAAGTAGCAGATCTTTGTTGGTGTGCCTTGAAAGAGTTGTCCATGTTATCGCTCTAGTCTAGAAGTGGTTTCTCATGCGACCCAAAAACCCTAAGTAGTTACTCATGGTCCGTAATCCCTCTTAAATCTCTTGTCAGTAGGTAGACGGTATCCATCAACAGCCCAGCACACCGCGAGCATTTATTTTCCAGCTTGTGATTATCCTTTATGCGCCTTTGTGAGTCACCATCTCATAAAAAAGATATTTTTCAAAATTCTTCTCTTTAAATACGCCATATAAAGTAAAATTGAACATACATATATAATATACGAGTATATCAAGAGTCAAATTGCTTAATATAAAGCATCAAATCATGTTATTCTCAGCTTATCGAAATTATATTGCTTATTTTGATTGATTGTTAGGAAAAAAAATTATCCCTTTGATTGCGTGTTTTGAGTTTGGTAAGGATTTCAGGTGTTCATAAACCTCAAAATTGCAAACAAAATATTAACCGAAAATTGCGGATTCAATCAGCAACAAACAACAGAGCAATGTGAAGAAAAAAATGTAATGAAATTCTACAAATTTATACATTTTCTAAAAGTCTTCTCACTTTTTTGCGTTACTGTATTATGAAAAGTGTCAATACAGCTGCAAAAGAATTGTTTGTAAGATCAGGTTGTGAGAAAATAGGGAGTTTTGTCACATCACTGATGATATATTTGGTGTGGAAGCAATAAAATTCATTGTTATTAGTTCCATATGACTAATAATCAGCCTGAACGAACTTCTAATTTACTGTTTCCACTAAACCTAACTTAACCACATAAAATGTGAACAGGGTGAATTGGTTTTATGTTTATCACAAAACAAGCTAAGCCTTACACCTGAAAAGGTAGAAAGATGAAATATAGAAGAAGCTACATAATTGCTCTTCAGAATTCGAAAATCAAAGCACTCAACCTCTTAATAAAATGATAAACTAATTGAAAATATAACTGAACTTCGACTGTGGAAGAAGGAGCAAAATATTTTATCTTGATTTTGAAACATCACTTCAGTTTTATAGTCACTTCAAAGTTTGAAAAGAAATTAATGTGATGTCGACTTTCCACTCCATTCGAAAAAGTTTTATGGAATATCATAAACGATTTTAAGACGTCCTCTTTAGGTGAAGTGCCTACCAAAGGCACAACTTGAGGTAAATTCTAGTAAATTTGTGGCGATATAATTCCTTATAGTCGCTGGTAGATTTTTTCAATATTTTTTTCAGCTTTACGTCTCATATTTGGTGCTTATAAAATTATTATATTCAATGATCTTCTATAATTTATTTATAAGATTTAAGGCAAATTTCACGAAGAAGAATTTTTAAATCATTTTAAAGAGAGATTATAGGAGAATTCAGAACTGTGAAAACAGAAGTAACACTGTTCCACTATATTTAATCAACGAAATTAATAAGATACTAGCCCTGACCCGTGCTGCTATGCATCAGTGACAAAAGTATCGCAATACTTCCTTCCAAACAACATTGGCTGTGCGTCGACCCTTTGGTTTAATCTCTACCTTGACATTTTTGAACGATTTCTCACGTGATAGGGCTACATACAACTCTGTAGCTATATTAGAACCTGAGATATAGATTTTTGAATGTAAAAAAATTGCCAAAAACCTACAAAAATCCATAACTCCACATTGAATGTCCGCGCCTAGCTCCTCTCCAATTCAACCGATTTAAGTGTTCAAAAACTCAAAAGAAATAAGGTATTTCAGCGAGTGTTCTTAAACCAAAACGGAGTCTCTATCTTGAATAGAACCTGAGGTATTGAGGATAGAAGGTGTGTATGTGAAAAACTCCCATAAGTAATGTACAGGGAGAAATTGCATTTGAGTATAACTTGAAAATGGAGAAAATTAGATGAAATCCGATGGTTGATGGCTGATCTGTGCATCAATACCTTTCATTGAAAAAAAAAAAAATTGAGCAAATATTACATTATAATGTTGCAGAAAATATCAACAGAGTAGATATCATTATGCAAGACACCGCATTCCAATCGATAATCACAATATTCTTATCTAGATTGTAAGTCTAAGCATCAACTGTGCACTGCCAATACATATACTGACTGTTGTTAGCCAAAAATGTGATTTTTGAAAAAAGAACATAGGTATATTATACTGTTACGAACTCGTCTACGGACGTAGATCGTGAAGCGGGTTCTGTTATATTATTTCAATAGAATTTAAAATTTGGTGGACACGCCGAGTAGAACTTTCCAAGAAATAAAGCGGAAAAATTTTGACTTGTTCTCATAACTCATTCACAGTAAGTTATAGCCGTTTTATAGAATCAACTTGCTTTTGTATAAATATGCGATTATTATCAGCGACTAATCGAGTAAATAATCTGGTCATCTCGAACACATTGAGAGGAAAGTAAACGGTGAGTCAGAATAACCTAATATGCTGAGGATTAGATAAGTGATCAGTAATAAGTCTTAGTGTATAGTTTAGAAAATGATAAAAAGTTAGTATGATTTCTATATAAATTTAGTAGGTTAATAAAATGATAAAGAAAAACATTACATTGACAAAGGAGTACTAATCGAGAAACAATTAATAACATCGGCCAAGAATATCACCCCCAATATTCAGAGATCAGGAGAATGATTCTCACCTAAAAATGATTCGGAATTAGAGAAGAGAAAGTAAAGGCGTAATGGGCCCAGTGAAATTTGTTTGGAAGAGGGCATTGCTTGAATAAGTGAGAAATACATTAGAATACCCAATTCGAATTACTTATATTTTTCGACGCTTTAAATGGATGGTTTTCTTTATGAATCCATCAAGCGATATGAACACGTTTATATAAAACTCGTTTATACCTTCAATTCCTTATTATGATAAATTCTAATCATTTTCTTCTATATAAGGTAGAGGAAAATAGAATATTACATTTCCGCTTCTTTCAAACTTAATACCCTTCATTTTATAATACGAATAGAATCTTTAACTATAAAATTTCCTTTCTTATTGAAAATTTCCAGTCTCAAAGTTATTTTGTGATATTTATCATATAATTAATACCTTTTCGTTTTACCATTTATTTCTAAGCAGCCTCCCATATTTTCTCAGTTAAGGTTATTTTTGCTAAATATCTTTTTTTTTCGTATTTTGTTTCACCAGTCGATAGAAGAAAAAAGTCTCATAGAAAATCAGGAACAGCTAATAATTTAGAGATAATATATGTTCTTAACATATCATTAAAAACTTGAGCGGAAGCTTGAAACTCGTACAATATTTACATTCTGTGATAATCACAATCAGAATGATTATGCGCTACGTATGTTTCAGTATTACTGTTCATAAAAATCATGAATAATATCCAGAACTTTCTTTTCAAATACCACCTATCGATCTATTTGAATTGTTCTCAGAAGTCCTTTTATTTCGTCAGGCTTTGGTCAACCATTGTTATGGGCATTTTTTTCGTACTTATCCATTGTGCTTTCCTTATAAATAAAAATCCTTCGAACTTGAAAAGGAAATGACGATATAATTAACTTTTGCAGAAAAAATCAGGTTCAAAATTGTTATTAATATCGAAGACATGTTTTCGAAATATAACGGTAATTACAATGGATAAAACGTAATTCTCAATTACTAACTAACAATTTCACAGTAACTTATAATGAAATATGAAATTCCATGAGTTAAACTTAAATTCCAAGTTTCTAATTGAAGTCACTTTCTTTTGAACAAATTAAAAGTACTTCACTTCAATCAGATATAAACCGAGAAATAAAATTCGGTTTTATGGCTTCGCGTATCTCTGTAGAATGGCATAAAATTCTTCTCTATTGGAAATATTATTAAATTTTATTTGCTTTTTATTTCTATGAGCCAATATGCTTTCCAAGAAGTTTAATATTGGACGATATTGTTAAGGGATTTCGAAATTTTCATAATTTCTTTACGTAATTACTTTTTGTACTTCATGTTTCGTTACAGTGAAAGTAATATGTGGTTGCTGGTAAATTCTTATCAAATTTCATATCATATAACTAAATATATACAAAACTACGATAATTGGATTTTTATAACTCAAAATTTTACGAGGGTACTAGAAGGGTACTACTCTAACTAAAATTAGTAACATGCGACTTCTGGCTCTTCTTGAAATAGTGAATGAAGGCCAGTCTGTAAAACTGCATTTTTAAATACCACCTTAAGTATGAAGCTTTGACAGACAGCTATCATTGGTTGAATATTGGTACGTACGATTCACCGCCGAAGTAAGAATTTGATGATCAAAACCGTTCACGAATACCACGGATTTCGCTAGTGTAACTAATTTAAGCGATGATGGATCACATAGTGATGAGTCCAGTTCTTTATGACCCTATTCTTCAGTTATGTTAGAAAAAGAGTGAGACGAGTGATGATGGAGTGGCAAAAATAGATTTGATTTAGATGATAATCTTCATGGAAAAGAATTGTTATTCGTTGATTGGTACTTACGCTTAACGATTCTCACAAGACAAATCGAGTAAGAAACGTGCAGAAAACGTAAAAATATTAAATAATGGCATAGTATTATTTATAGAACAGGTCATTCGTCATTTATTTGAGTGAAGGCTATGTGGAAGCAATTGAGCTTGAAGATTACCCCATAGTTACAGCAAACTGGTACAAAAAGAAAATGATCATCTTCAATTCTGAGCCAAATAATAAATTTATATGAAAAAATGATCTATTCATCCACCATATTCGTCTGTTGTGGCCGTGTGTGATTGCCTAGCATTCTCCAACTTAAAGAAATATTGTGATAAATTTTTTTCAACGAAGGATGAGTTAAAGAAACACATCAATTTCTTTGAAGTATTCCGACTTGTTTCAATAGATTGAGTAATAGTAGCTTCGGGTATAAAAGTGCTGTGGTATAGGTGGACATTACTTTAAACTTATATGGAATCATTATCCTACAACATTTGCAGTAAAGAGTCATCTAAATATTGAAATGGAGAAATGGACTATGATTGATTAGGGTTCTAAAACAGGGAAATTTATTACTTTGGAAATATTAGTAGAAATATCTTGCCATATCCATGATTGGACGGAAAAATTATTACTCCTGTGATGTATATGAATTTTCATTTATACACGAATTTGAGACGGCATATAGGCAAATGTTTGCAACACTAGTACACTGTTATATAAATCTGAAACCTAGTAGTCAACAAATAAACGTATACCAGGACTGCTACTAAAATATATAGATAGGTGAAGAAGAAGGAAGAAAAATCATAATTACATATAGCTTTATTGTTTTTCAAAATATTCTCCATTAAGGTCAATACACTTCTGCATGTAGTTCAACCAATTGTCGCAGCATTTTTTTCGTTCCAATTGAGGTGCCAAACAAACATGTGTTGTGTACGTATCAACCGCTTCTCCAGGTGTAGAAAAACGAAACTTATTTTGACCCATGAATTCACTGCTCAAAACGTTTTTGTTGGAACTGATGTGTACGAGCTCGCATTATCGTAGTGGAGAATTATTCGTCTTTTGCGATTAGTTTCCCTAATTTTTTCAGAGCACTTCTTGCAAACAAATGCTGGTGTACCATTAATAATTGACTTTTCGACATTGCTGTAATGAAACAATAATTGTGCCTATTAACTAATACATCTTAATGTAGGAATATGTGGAAAGTGTGTATTCACGGATATTCATTATTCTTCGTCATATATTCGGACAATTTTTTCATTGCATATACCTGATGTCCTTGTTTCTTCCAGAAGTTCTTGGTCAAGATTCATGTAGTACGATTTTTTTAGAAAAAAATGTCATGAATAGAGAAAAACTGTGGTAACTGTAAATATATTCTCTCTCTATTGTGTATATTTATTTAGAAAAAACAGACAACTATATGCTTCGAAGTGCTTCATATCCGGATAACTTTGGATCTTTAGAGTCCCATACAGTCAATTGTTGTTTAGTTGTTGGTTCGTATACATAGATCCATGAATCGTCACCTGTCTCAATTTCATAAAAGTCATTTGGAGCAACACGATTGAATTCTTCCAGCAGTTCTATGTACCACTCAACACGAGTTGTTTTTAGAGCGATTCTCAAATTATGCGGTATTAAAAGTGAAAAAATCTTTTTGACAGCCAAATATTCATACAATATGGAGTTTATGCGGAAAGAACCAATTATGCCTCAGTCTCACAGTATGTCTCATGACGATCGTGCATTTTGATTTTACTCACAGCATCAATGTGCTCTGGCACAGCAGCCGATCTTCACAGAATGGATCCTGTAGCTATGTGCGACCACGATTGAATAAGGAAAACCAGCGAAACTCGGTGGCTCGAGATGGCTCTTCATCACCAAAATGCGAATCGAGTTGAACGGCACAATGCTGTAGGTTTAATCTATGTCGCGATTCATTTCCATTTTTTTTACCAAGATGAATGTTTAAAGTATCTGGAAATAGCCTAAATAGCAATCGTATGACACGTTTTGAGTACGTTTACCATTTAAAATGTTGAGCTTTGTGACAATGACAGTTTTAACATATTCACAACTTAAGTAGCAACGCCAGTATATGCAATTTATTTACCATCGGACCATCGTCAAGCAAATTAAAGTTGTCTAGTTGTTAAAGAACCATTACACAATTACGACAGGAATATCACTACAGTTCATTGATAAGACTTTAATAAACAGTTGAAGATAATGAAATGATGAGCAATGGATGAAAACAACGAAGAGATTCCAGTATGTATGTACAGGTTTATGATAACATTAATCATGATATTGATCTTCTTGATCACATGAGCTGGCTTTCGCAGAGTGAAATACACGAGAGAAGTGAACTTGTTTTTGCCAAAACTCGCTCAAGATGTTTGAAGAACTTGTTCTGAAAGGTAAGTAAGTGCCAACTACTCACTCTAAGGGGAAAACGATTGTAGAGAAGTGTTTGTCTCGACTTTATTTGCGAAAAAAGTACTAACAAATTTTTGATCTCCGCTAATCACTTATGAATATATCTATTTTCTCAGAAATGTAATACACTCAAAGCGAAAAAATGCTAACTCACCTTGTTAGGGATCGAGAACTGCATATCAATTTCATTAAAAATAAAAATAACTGGATAAATTTAATCCTCTCGACTATGTTATCTATATGATATAACGGGTGCCTTTATTCTTGAAACTGAGGAGAAACATTAAAGGCCAGGATCTCACACAATAGATTGAGTTGATTGATAACTCCTAATACAACTACTTGACTCTAAATGCATAATTGCACTCAAGCGTTCCCTGTCGGAAAAAAAAGAATTTACAAATGGGAGGAAAGTTAACGTATATCTAGAACAATTCAATATCTACAAAAAATAAAATCTGTGATTCTTATGTATACAGCACAAACACAGTTCATGAACTGTCGTGGGGAGAACCACCCAAAATAATTCAGAAATATCAAAACTCTTGAAAGATTAGTAGAACATACAGTTGACAATTGAACTTCAATTGTCAAATATTTTTCCAAGAATTCCAAAAGAATATTCAACTTCTACGCAGTTTCATGATAATTTTTATACCCTTCATACTTTTTTCTTCACTTTCTAGAGAATTTTCTCCAGAATCGTCGTTTTCTAGCAGCTTCATTTGAAATATTCAAACTTTTCCGTTCTAGACACTTTTTTCTTTAAAATATTTCTTTCCTAGATAGTTCTCGCAAAAATAGTTCATTTCAAAAACTTTTTGATTTTCAAATCTACACTTTTTAGTTGATTTTTATCCTCCCAGATGATTCCGGAACACTGTCCTGTGATTACTCTATTCCTAGACGCTTCTATTGAGAATCCTCGCACTCTTGGTAATTATTCCAGGAAATACCCACTCTCTAAGTACTTGTCTTAGAAACATCATCCTTATGGACATGTTTCATGACTTTCTAGACAGTTTTTTCTCAGAATCAATGTTTTAATATTATTTCAAGGAACCTCGCGTCCTAACAGTTTCAGCATCCTCAGTGCCAAGATATTTGTTTTAAGAATCGTTACTTCCTAGATACTTTGTTTTCAGAATCCTCGTTTTCCAGACACTTTTTTCCTTTTTTTTTCTAGATACTTTTTCTTCGAAAATTCTCGTTCTCCAGACAATATTTCCGGAATAGTCTCTTTGTAGACACCTAATTTTCACCTTTTATACCATTTTCTCAAAAATCCTCGTTTCCTGGACTGTTTTCTTCAGAATCCCCACTTTTTAGATTTTTCTCTGAAAACATACTTGTTATCCAAACAATATTTAGACAATTGTCGTTAATCTCTACTTGCCACCTAACTTTCTCGACCATTCTCATTTACTAAACTGTTTTCTTCAGAATACTGGCGTTTCAGCCACTATTTCTAGATCGTCCGATTCCTAGTTACTTTTTCTTGATATTTTTTTTTGATAATCATAATTTTCCATCAAATGTTTTGAATATTATCGCGTTTTAAACACCAATCCGCCTTCTTTTCTACTATCATTATGTCTCTCATCCAATCGATGTTATCAATTTCAATAAGAAAGAGCACATTCATCACATCGCGAGATTGGCGACATCAGGGAAACCAAAACATTGGAAATTACTTATTAATCTAAACAATAACTCTGCAAGGTTGGTGGAAGGGTTCTTGAGAGTTCCAGTTTATTGTGTTGTCATTTTATAACCTTCATTACTCTATAAAAGGTATTTATGGGTGATGATATCGATCAATACTAGTTTACTGATTGACCATTTGGTTTTCAGTTATATTTACCTATCTATGTGTTCCCAATGTAATATAATGTGCAATGAATCTCATTTAATAAAATATGGGCTTATTATGGAGTCCACACATTGAAATGCCAACAAACTCGTTGTAGTAAGGTGTCCCGATGGAAATGGAGAATGCAAAAGCACGCAACGACCGGAAAATGGAGATGTATTAGTTAACAAACACAAGTGAAAACTAAAGACCAGAGTGGACTCGTTATCTACAGAACACTGCATAATTTTCAAGCCTCTACAGTGACATTGAATTAGGCATTAACCTTTCAAGTATAATTAGTTTTTAACGGAAGGTTAAATTTTCCGATTACAATAAATTTTTTATTGGAATATAATCTATTGAAACAATTTTTGTAAATATGTGATTACTACAAATAGTTACATTAATTTTTGTTGAAATAGGATATAAAAAGGTTTGCTTTCTTTAGAAGTATTGATTTTCCTTATAAAATTAATACAGGGTGTTAATATTTCGAAATTATTTAGGGCAATCCTTTACAATTTTATTGCTTCGGCTATCTGTTGGCAACTTTAGGCTACGGTTAGCTTACAGTTAAGACTTTATGTTCATTATCTCCGTAACTTTCTGTGGACCACTTCTATTTTCTGACAGGTTTCTCAAAATCAATTTTCTTCCTGCAGAACGTCAGTATAACAGAAGAAATGTCCTTTTTATTCTCATCCGTAACAATAATTTTTGTGAGTGGAATTCTCTACTACAACTACACTCAATAACGATATCTGAACTTGAGAAAATTCCGATTATAAGGATGGCTTAAAAGAACTATGTTAGTCAGCGCCATAATGCACAGATATAACTGTATCAAAAACGACCTTCTTCGTAGACGACTCAGACGGAAGGAACCGCTTTACCGACTCTTACAACCTTCTTCGATGAAGAACTGCCAACGATAAGCATTTTGATGACGTATGACCCCACTCGTATACAAGGTTGCGTATGAATAGGACTCAAAATATACATAATGAATTTTCGACTTTATTCGAAGTTGTCTCCAAAACGCAAATGGAGTATAACAAATGTTACGAAATGCATTGTGGAGGTTCAATTTCGAACTTTTTCGAGCATCATTGGTCTCACAATTAACACTTTTTTCTCTAAGATGTAGGTTATTACTGCTTTAGCTGAATAATCTAGTGACTAGTTTCAAATTCATTGATCGAGGAATGTAAAATCACAAAATTATCATTCAATAAATCAATTGTTGTGGATTAATTAAGGCATGTAGCACCATCAAATCTGGGATTAACCATAGTCTGCATTGACCACAAATTTCATTTTCGAAAATATGAAATGATAGAGCGTATTAACCGTACGCATATTGTTGGATTTTATGTTTGTACGGTTTCTTGTGGATTCCTCTTCTTTATCAATATGTGACAGTTTTGTTTATTAGCAAACACCTCATTCCAAAAAGGGCTCTCATCGCTAAACAAAACTTCCGATCAGTCTTCAATTGTTCCGAAGACCCGTAGGTGATAAACAGACACTTATTATAATTTTATGACTCTAATTTTCTCAGTATATTGGATTCAATGAATAACTGAAGTCCTTTCAACATATGTGAGACCAAATACTGTATAACTAGTAAAGAAATCTAGTTTTACACCAAAAATATCATCTGCAACAACATTAGTATGATAATATCTTGTAAACCCAAAATACAATATGTCCCCGGTTAAGTGGGATGACTCTTGTAAGATTTAAAAAATTTGTGATTGTTTTTTGAGGGTTAGAAAAAATCGATTTCTAATATAATTTGAATTTTGTGAAAATCCACAAAGTGCCTTTCATGTTGCCAGAAGGTGACGAAGCAAGGCGATGACAGTTCTGTTTCTCTTTAAAGTAGCTAATTTTATAATAACAAATTCGAATGAATTGATAACTATTCTGAATCTATTTTGAACACAGTTCACTTGATTACAAAAAACTCAATGAGTATCATTACATTTACTTTGCATAAGAAACTCGGAATAAACTCATAAGATAAATGTCTAGTTGGCATACTTAATCAAAAATTCTACTAAGATATATTGATGATTTTCCCTTAACTATTGGATGGACTCATTTCTCTTAACATTCAACGCAAAGAGAGAGAGAGAGAGAGAGAGAGAGAGGGAGAGAGAAATGCTTTATTGTAGAAAATTGCCAAACGCTTTTAAACATCAAAAAACAAACATAGAAATAACTGCATAAAGATACAAATAAAATAAAGTTTCAATATACATGAAAGAACCACAATGAATAACAAAATTATAGGTGATAGTAATGGGTAATAATTAGTATATAAGTACAAAGTAAACCAATATGCAACATGCCCGGAATTAAATATTATCAGAATATTCGTTTTTAGAGTAGAAGGCACTTTCCAGTAAATATGCCCTCAAATTATTGCGGAATGCGGTAAAAGATGATATCGATTTTATTCAATTGGCAAATGAATGTCCATTTTTTTGCAATGTAAACTATTGAGCCCTTAACTAATTCTGATGCTGGAGTAGGTAGGTGAAGGTCGTGCTCCGAGTTCCTAAATAACAATGCAACGACTTTTCTGAAATTGGAGAAACTTCCTCACGAATTAGGCAAACGAATCCAAAGCTGAATGAGGAAGAAAGAGTCAAAATTTTCCATTTTTTAAAGAAGTCCCTGAAGTGAGCCCTGCTGTTTAGTCCCAGTAAATAACTAACAGCTCCTTTTTGTAGTTTGAAGCTGAAATTGAGTCGCACCACACGTACCCCTAAGATAAGGGCATATTGGCGACTCAATAAGGACATAATAACCTGTTGAGGAGATGCATAGGTTCAGTTCTTTTTGAACCGATCTCAGTGCAAGACAGGAGGAACTTAATTTCTTAGATAAGGCGGATATATGTATATCCCATTTCAAGGAATTGTCCATAACAAGCCCTGATAATTTGACAGATTCAACGACGTCAATGGTGGTGTTTAATAAAAAATGCAATGTTTTTTCATATGATGAAACTTTAGTTTTAGAAACATTGAGACAGAGAAGATTGGAATCGAACCATGATTTGAAGTTGATAGGTCACTAGATATGGTCCTATGAAGTGCCGAGCTCCAAGAGAACTAGTGTCGTCTGCAAATAGACACATTTTACCACTGATGTCTATCTAGGCGATGTCGTTTATTAGCAGAAGAAACAAAAAAAGGGCCTAGTACTTAGCCTTAGGATAATCCACATTCTATTGGCTTGCAAGAAGAGATCGTTGTATCAACTCTTACAAGCTGACTTATGTTGAAAAGGTATGACTTAAACCAACAGAAGTTTGTTAATTAAAATATGATCATCACAATCAGAAGCCTCAGAAAAATCACAAAAAGTTGTGCCAGTGCTTAGGCTAGAGCGTGACGCCATTGGTATCGCCACCACAACAATTACTTTAATTGGTTTCCAGTAATGGACCAGATTCTAAACATTTTCTGACCCATATTCAGCAATACGCCATGGTTGATGCCATTCGAAAGGTCTTGACCAAAATTAAAAATTAGATTTTGACCGTTTCGGACTGGTAGATTTTGAAAAATCAAAAAAAAAATTTTACATATGGTTTTTGAACTTGAATAGCTTAACCGATAGATTCCAGAGCAAATTCGAATTCAATATTCATCGTTGAGACGTCTGTCGGGTTAGTTCATTATATTAATTGCATGCGTAGTATTTTCTCAAAAAATACCCTTATGTCGTTGAATAGGAATTAAGATTCGTTGATTTTCTTGTATCAAAGTCATACTATATCGCACGTATGAAGTTATGTAGATCGGTGTATGAAAGTGGATTCGAGAAAAAATAATCAATTCTGGAATTTGGAGAGTAGAAAGATTAGCTCTTGCATTTGGAAGAGTTTCTACTGGTCATAAGGAAGATACGTATAATTTTTGCTTGTAAACTACTTAGCAATAAAATGAATGCAGACTGTTATGGTAATCTTATGACTAACGATATGTGGAAAATTAGTGAAAAGTTCGAGTCTACACCAGAAATAATAATTTTTCATCAGCAGAGCGCAACTTTCCACTGTTCAGAAAAATAAATGAATAACGAACTGTTACAACATTCTCACTAATCGCCAGATCGACCTCCCGCTTCCTTCAGATACTTGGAAAATGATATCCGTCGATCGAGAGTTAATAGCAGCTGTGGAAATATATGTCAACAGTATTCAAAAATATCATTTCTGGTAACTTTATTTTGGTACTTGCCACAAATTCTGTTTCGTGCCATATATCGAATGAAAATAAATGTGATTTCTTTGTAACAAATTTTCTGTGCTAGATGCTGGATAATGTTTATAATTCTCTTGATTAAAAAATGCTGAATTCATTTGATAGCCATTTACGACCAGACAAATTCTCAAAGTCCGTCCTCACGGAAAATCGCGTATGCCACGATTGAAGTGTGGAATTTTCAGCGACAAAATTGGATATGAGTTAACAATGATTAATTACATGAGAATACATGGCAAATAAGGTTCAATCACTGCTTAGAGGTCAACTGTGTCAACTTGAACACGGGCGGCTGTTTATGTAAAATGATATTTTCGTGGTACTACCAGCAGTGAAAATATAATTTCATGAACTGATTAAGTTTTTTATGCCAGATAAACATTTGTGTAAAATTGTGATGTACTTCGAAGCTTGGATATTCTATTATAGAATTAGTTACGTTGACTGAAAAGAAATCAAGGAGTATTATTATAATCCGTTCATTTTCTATAGGCAACTCGGAATAAAAGTTAAAACTCATTAGATAAATAGATATTATGGATCATACTTATAGTGAACCTTATATACGAGTCAAGGAGATTAACTCAGTAAAAATTGTATTGTAAAAGGCGCAATCCTAGAAAAGTATGTTTTCTTAGTTCGTTGTCTTAGTGTAGATTTAATAGAGAATTCGACTCGACAACCGTTGTGAAGGATTAAAAAAAGGACTCCCTTTCCTCCATATAGCATCAAAAGAATAAATATTCGATTCGAAAGGCGTTGTAACGGCTTAGAAATAACTTGTATCTTGTCATATAGGATAAGCATCCCACACAAAATTACGAAAATGTTAGCTTTGTGAGATTATTTTTGCTGAGTGATTTTTGTCCTTACCGGTTGCCGCTGTTGTCATAGATGATAATAAGTTGATTGTATAAATTATTAAGACATGAATGAATAATTTAATTTTATTGAAAAATACTTAACCATTGTATTTCCGTAAATTCTAAATGGGTTATATTTGTATTATTTTATTTAAATAAGGAGCTATATCAAGCTGTTCGTAATTTTTTTTCCATTTTTTTAGATTCATAAGGGAAAGTAAGCAAAAAGTTAAGCTTAGGCAAAACATCAGATGGCGTCCCTACATTACGACTCATGATAATAAATTTTTCTAATGAACCATACCCTTTAATGTTAACTAGCCAGTCAGCCAAAACAAAATACAGTTTTCCGTCCCTTGTAAATTCTGACAGTTTTCTAGAATACTCGTAGTTGGAGCAGCAAAAATAGGATTTTCAATCTTGATGATAAACTATGAAAAGAAAATATTTTTTATATGGCTAATGCTTAGCCTTTTAACTTGGTTTCAGACATTCATTCAATGACAAAATACTTGGAAACTCCATTGACGTTAGATTCATTTAGAAACAAATAATTCATACACAACATTTATCGTTATTAAAACTACACTTCGACAGTAATATAAAATTAAATTTCACACGAATATTTCAAAATACAACTGGAATTAATTGATTATCAAATTTTCATAAACAGTTTATAGTCAGTTCTAATTGATGCAAAGCATTTCAAAACTCATTTATTATTTTAAAAGCTTTAATCAATGGATGAACATTAGAACCTGTTAAATAAAACTGAAACTGATAAAAGCAAATAACGAGTGTGTGAGATACTTTTATTTTATTATTGTCAATTCCATTCAACAGGATTATTCAGAACTAATAGCTCATGCCTATATAAATGAAATATTATTAATGGCAGCACTTAGTCTACTCCCAGTAAGATACTTTTAACAGGTTCCATAGGCTAACTTTCGAGCTCTACAAGGATGTATTGATATCTAGTTCTCCTAGACCAGTTCCATGTATAAACAAAATATATATATATATATATATATATATATATATATATATATATATATATACTATAGCAACAAACAATAACTTATTAGAAGTGTCAGTGTAAAGCTTGACATCAAAATAGTAAACCAGAGTTGCGCAATAAATTAAAAGAAAAAATATGTTCACCGAAATTGATAAAATCGAAAAATTGGAGTATCGAGCCAACATCAAGTACCTGTGTTTGAAGGGGTTAAGAGATAAGCAAATTTACGAAGATATGCTTAATACCCTTGGTGATCAATGTCCTTCGTATGCGACCGTGTAAAATCGGACTAAAAGTTTCAAAAGATATAAATTTTCCATTGAAGATGATGACCGATAGGTCCTCGAAAATATCGATGCAGCTCATGACATGATTTTATCAGAACGTCGTATTAGGCTAAAACGGATATCTGAAGCACTGAATATTTCATACGAACGCGTCTATTATATAGTTCATGTCAATTTGGACATAAGAATAATTGCTGCAAAATGAATCCCTGAATGTTTGAATGTTAAGACGAATTGTTACTGATGAGACCTGGGCACATTTCTACGATCTAGAAACAAAGCAACAATCGATGGAATGGCGACACTCTAGTTCTGCAAGACCTAACAAGTTTTGTGTCCAAAATTCTGCTGGAAAAGTTCTTGCTTCAGTTTTTTGGAATTGCATTGGAGTAATCATAATTGATTTTTTGGATAAGGGTTAAAAAATTACTGGAGGTTACTATTCGACATCTGACCACTCTACGGGAAAAAATTAAAGTTACTGAAACAATAGATATCATCTCCTTTCCATGCTTGTTAGATTTTAGGAGAAAATAAAATTTATATATTATTAGGTAACTCAAAGGTATGTTTCACAATTTTGTTCCATCCATCGATAACTTAAGATCAATATCGAAGAGAAATAGTTAATCTAAGGTCTTAGAAAACGGTCAAATAGTTATTGAGAGTCTGACAGTGTAATTGTGAGTGTTGATTTAGTGAAGATAGTGAATAGTGTCTTATAGATGACTATAGGATAAAACCATTGATAATTAACAAATACGAAAATGTTTTTTTTTATGAAGCATCAAGAACTTGTTTAGTTTATTGCTAATATTGAAACATGAGTCACTGTCAGCACTTTCAATGGACTTCTTCACACTCATGGTCCAGATAACGATTTTTATTAAGCAAGCATTGAAGGAACAAAATCTTATCTCCTTCTTCTTCATCGTACGTTAGGACTTAGTCCTGTGTTTGCATAGCTGCAGCTGGGATTATGATGACCAGCTTTCATACCATCTTCTAGGTGGTCTTGATGTATTCGGCTTTTCTTCCTTTGCAATCTTTGCTAACCTGTTATCTGATATCATGGTCACGTGGTCTCTCCATTCCCTCCGCCGATTTCTTATGCTTGAAAGAATTAACAATCTTTAATTGTGTTGAACATGTTTGCTTTTTGGTTTTGAAGATATTGCCCGGGCAGATATTGAGGAAATTTTGATTGATTGAGACTGAATGAAGATGATTTAGTTAATATCATTCTTGCAACTCATATCTAATATGGAGACAATGATTCTTATGAAGAGCAATTTGAGCTTGTTACGTTCATAACGAATGTTATCAGCGTGTGGCTTGAGTTGGTGAGAAAGTTGGCAGTTATATTCTAGAATATGAAGCGAATGTTGAGTAAATTTTCCAAAGTCAATGTATCAGAAAATTTTATTTTATGCTTAAATGTTTAATATGCCGTCTAAAACTGAGATATTTTGTTTTACGTTGTAGCAAAATCGCATCAGATCACAGCGAATAAACTAATAATATATTCAGTTTCTTGAAAAATTCTTTGTTTTGGGTAGGTTTTATAAATTATTTTATTTTCAATGAATGAACAAATGATTGGATTGAGTTCATATTGGAAGTTTATTCCGTCTCTCATGGTAGGACGGAGTGTTCGTTATCTTGTTATGGGTGCTAGAAAAGTTAGTAACTTGATAAGGTCAAGAACGTTCAATTACTTTCGGATAAGTTTGCTGATGTGAGGTTTATGAGAAACTTTGTTAAACTTGTTAAATGTGGATTCTAATGTTGTTCTGGAAACATTAGTGCACCACAAAGACCACCAACAAGCTACGAGATACCACGGACTTTGTCAAGGAAATGATACTGAATATTTCAATTACTTATCAAAAAACTGAATAAGACATGAGTTTCTCCTAAAATTTTGTGGAACTTGTTGTGGGTCATTATGATATTGGAACAAAGAGTTAAATTTCAGTAGCATCATCTCTGGATGGAGCCCAAGATTAATTTTGATGATTATGATATGGCTATTGCGTGGTAAATATTACGGGTTTCAATTGAATTAACACAAGTTGGTTTTCTTCAACAGTGATTCGTATACTATTATGGCTGAATTCAAAACAATCTGTACAATCTAGAAGTGAATGTGGATATGAAGGAGGAAACCCGGCCACTTAGTGGTTTTCTTTCTCTACAGAGATCAAAATTCATAGTAATAGGAACAAAAGTAAATGTATTGGGACTGAAATACACTACTATAATATATATAAAACAAAAAATTGGAAGATTACCATCTTCATATTGGGCATGATGATATTTATTGTATTAATATCTCAGAGATATTTCTAGACATAGTTTAAAATGAATATAAATCGTCCGATACTAGTTCTCGATTTCAACAAATTAATTAAACTGAACAAAAGTTCACTTTTCCATGTGAATTCCTTTAAATTAATGCTGTTATTCATTTAACAAACTTAAAAGATGATATGAAAATATTTAATCGGATTAAATTGTGAAGTTCACACAAAGAATAATCAAGTTTCATTTATATATAGGCAAGCAAGTTCATAAAATCTGTGGCCTCATAGAGAATGCTAAATTGCTGTTAAAATAGGCCATTGTTGAGTAGAGAAAGTATCGAACTTACTCTATTACTTATAAAGTGAGGTATGAGTAAATAAAGTCAAAGGATTGGACAAGGAAAGTGAATGTTCTAAATAAATTTTTGAGACATTTCCTGAATTGAGTATGAAAGAATTCAAAGCAAATATCTGATGGCCCTCAAATCTATGTCTTGATAGAATATTCAAACATTATAGTAGATGTGACTTATTCTGAGAGAAAAACTTGAAGTTTTGTGTTGGCGGTCGAACATTTTGTAGAAAATAATAATAAATCAATAAATAGTAGAGACGTGTGTGGAAGATTGTGGAAAGTTATGTAATTTTTAAAAAAGTCATAGAAATCAGAAAGTGATTGAAGAAAGGTATAAAGGAAGTAATAGTTCCATTACTTTTCAGCAGATTAATCTTCATCTCTCAGAAGAAAATGTCCAAAAATTATATAATAAGAGAGCTACTGAAAGGCATTATACCAGAGTTTGAATCCAATTTCAAATCCTTCAATATTTTCCTCCAGTTTTCATTTTTTCTGATTCGAGAGAACTAAACTGAAAACAATAGCCACCTTTAGTTTCGTGAATTCTTAGCATGGTACTATTCAAAACCTTTCTCTCAATATCAATAGAACTTATAATAAGCACTGTTATTCATTTTTTGATAATGGAAGTCATTAAAATTTGAAACTGGAGATAGTTGAAACGACGACTTCGGAAGAAATCAGATATCATTAAATATCACACAATAAATGAAAAAAGCAATGAGAAGTCAATACAACTGAACGAAGAGCAGGTAACGAGCTAAGAACAAGTTCATAATTATGTATGTCTTGGGGTGGTTGTCAAAGACGACGATGACGAGGAAAGAAAACTGGAATCGAGGATGACGGGGGAAAGTAGACAATTAGGAAGCAGAAGAAAAGAAAAAATGAAGAAATCGGAGAGAAAACCCTCTGAAGCAGGAGAAGCGAATAAACAAATACTAGAAGAGATAGAAAAAATAAGTAGAAAGGAAGAGAAAAAACAGACAAAACCGCCAAGACAACTACCTCCGATAATATTATTCATGCGAACCGCGATAAGGAAGCTGGTTTATTTAACCGGGGATGAATGCTTAAAGGGACAGGCTTTCTCACGTGCGAATGTGTTTGTGGTTCATAGAGTTAGTTATATCTTGCAAAGGTTAATGAAGTTAGCAAGAAAGTAATGTCTGCGAAGAAGAAGTATAAACTGAAGTTATTACAGGAAGGTATTACAGAGTATAGTCCATTACAGTTTATAGAATGGTAAATCAAAATACAAATTCTAAAGGCAATAAGAGTTTCAACTAAAATAATGTTCTAAACGAAATTTTGTGAATGCGGTGTTTTTTATCAGTAATCCAAGTTAACAAGATTTTGGTGCATAATTAACATGGGGGGAGAGGAAAATATTCTTTTGAATTCCCTTAATTACAAATCTATTCCTAGTAATCTGAATATTATTCTATATTCCATAGTTTAGGTAATCGGGAATACAGGCTAGTTCACTACCATGTCTGATGGGCACAGGTTCCTCATTTCATTTCATATTTTTTTCTCAGAGTAGCGTGCTTCGAACCATAGTTGACAAATAGTTTGCTCTTTATAGTTTTATATAGTCTTACACTTTTTTCAACAATAAAGAAGTGTATATGTTGATTTACCATTGTTTTTAATTATGAAATTTGTGTATCGAACAATAAAAAGTATTTCGATGACTCGTCCAAGTGATGTACAGTCATAATTTTTTTTGTAGTCCACGCCGCAGAAACACCGTTACAGCTTAAGAATCTTGAAATCTTGAAAGAGGAAAATACACCGGAAAACGTGAAATTATTATAAGTGAAGTTGAAGAGATATAAGACTGGAAGAAAATATAATATGGAAGCTTGTATATCAATCAACATGAAAATGCATTTGAGCTTCTTCCATAATAGGTACCTCGTTCTCTAAATAAAAAGAATTTTTTCGCTTCTCGCGATCTTTGTGATCACGGATGAAACCTAGATATGGGATAACTAGACGCGGCGAATATCTGAGGCAAGTGAAAATGCAAAGCTTTAAGCTTGTGTACGATTAGACGTAGGTAAACTGGGTCAGATTTTCATCGATATCCGATAAAGATAACTTGGTTACCGATTGTTGAGTTAGTGACAACAGTTAACAGTGCATTATATTCTCATATCGATCGAAAATAGATCCAACGAATTGGTTCTGGAAATTTTGAGAGTCTTAAACGAAGATTTTTAGCCCAATTGTTTTATTGTTAACCTCATATGAGGTGATCAGTAGCTTACCAAATTCTAGTTCTCCAATAAAGGGCTGCTACTTAAGTTTTAAAAAAGACAAATGAAACCAAATATTTACAATCTAACATGTCTATTGTTTTTCAAAATATTTTCCATCAAGACTTTTGCATGTATTTGAACCAATTGTCAAAGCATGTTTTACATTCCGATTGAGGTACCTCCTAAACATGTCACTTGAATGCAAAAAACGTTGAGCTTGCAATTTATTTGTGAAATTATCGGATGCCAATTGAGAACTGTATGGCGAATACCCCATTAATTCGATGTTTTGACTGTTCAAAAACTTTTTTGTTTGAACTGATGTGTGAGAACTCGCATGTTTTTTCTTTTGCGATTAATTTCCCTAATTGACTGTTCTAAGTTGCGACATGTCCTGTTATTTCGAAAAAACAAGCGACTATTCAAATGCAAACATCCATGATTCACCGCCTGTCATGATCCTAAAGACGTCTTCCAAGGTTTTGAGACTCAATTTGTTCAGCATTTCTTTGCACACATCGATACGATCCTTTTTTGGGCGACTATCAATTTTTGGACAACCTTTACGAAATTCAGCAGGCAGCTAAGTGCAACCGCAATTGAATTTTGAAAACCAGTGAAACACGGTGGCTCGAGATTGTGCTTCATTTCCAAAAGTCGAAGTAAGTTGATCGGTACACTGCTGTTAGTTTAATCCATGTCGAAAGTCATAGAAAATCATCAAACAAAAATATTCGCGGTTCAATTCCATTTTTTGACCAAGATGAATGTTTCAAGTATCCGTTACTCAAATAGCACTCGTATGATATCACGTTATTGCTGCGTTTTCTGTTGCAAACACGAAATCTAATCGGTATTTCTATCCGAAGTTGAAATGATATACTTGAGTTTAACATACAGAATAAAAACAAATTGAGCTGATAGAGCTCAAAATTTTGAATCGAAACTCTTGCAACAGTTTGAAGGAAAGGTAAAAGCAACACCCAATAATAAATAATGTCTGTTACAAATAGCAATTAACCAGGTGAACAAAATTAAATGAGTGAGTAAGTTTTATGAATAGAGTCCGCTTAATCTGTGGTAGTAGAAGTACATGAAGTTTATAAATGAACTCATGAAAAAAATATTCAATATGAAAGTAGAATTTGTTAATATTCCCACTGAATATTTAGTTCCGCAAAATGATGATTTGCTATTATTATGAATAATAGAGCGTTAGCTACCTATTTTATTACCTCCATCATTCTTATTTTCTTGTTCAATTGACACATTGTTCAGATTTATTTGGTCATCATCTTGTCAGTTATTCTAAGTTTTGAAAGCTACTCAAACTGTTTTTCTTGGTCAGCAAACATTCTTTATATTTATTTTACTGTAACAACTTTTACAATAGCAAATCCTTCTCTCAAAAAATAATCAATTTATGGAAATATTTTATATCTATTGATTATTTAATGAATTTTTGACAGAATGCTCAAATTGAAGCATACCTACTATTTACTATTAAAAAAAACCTATATATTTCTCACAATTGGAAAATGTTGAAACGAAAAATTTAATATGAAGATCTAGGAAATGAGACAGTTTTGCTGCGTTGCCAAACGATTTAATTTAAAGGAAAATACATCTCAATATATGTTTCATTATTTATTATTAACTGTTAATGATATTTTTTTCATATCAAACATCTCCCTCAACTCATTAATAAAATTATCCCTACCATCGACCAAGGAAGAACAAGTTATCAAACAGATAAACTCAATTTCTTCAATCGGACAACGCTCATAATTGAATACTTAATATCAGATAATATCCTAAACGCAATTTAATTTTGTTTCAGATATTTCTAATGACTACTATTCCTGCAAAACTCTTCATTTTCGAACTAAGTACATGTCTGAAAATCACAGAATAAATCACATTTTCGAGGAAACAATAATGATATTTCAATTTCATGAAAACAAACTCATTGATTTCATGTAAATGCATAAAAATTTATACTGTACTATTCTCATTATTAAATCAAATACTCGTATAACGGATAGGATGAATTTATACACAATTCTCAGGTAATTTATTTATACGCCAACTTTTCACGAGCACTTATACACTAAACTATTCACCTACACTTAACATCTAATGTAATTGAATTAACCTTCTAATTTACTTGTCACGATGAGTTCACATCAAATTGTTCACTCAATAATATTACGGCTGCTAGATCCTCGTTTTTATACTATGAGTACAATTTAGAGCAGTCATTGCCAAAGTGGTTCAGGTACTCCACTAGGGATCCACGGAATGCTATACAGCAGGAGTTTACTTGAATTTCCATAACTAGATCTGGTTTTTTGACGAGTTGGTATTAAGTAAATGTATCAACTAAAACTAGTAATAAGTATTTAAAAAGTGGTTTACAAGGAAAAATAATTTGGGAACGAAGGAATTGGAATCTTTGGTTTTCAGAAATGTGTAATTTTCCGTGAAAAAACAAAGAAAGCTTCTTAGAAATTGTTTAAATAGAAACGGTCACAACATAATTTGAGCAAATCCAAAAAAAATTCATACATCCTACAAAAACGACTGATTATTTCTCGTAATATTATTAAATATTTCACCAATGTTTTTAACGAACGATATATCGAAAGAGAAAAAGTATGGGAAATATCAAATCAATAGTTTGATTGAAAGTTAGTGAAAACTTCCATCTAAATAGATGAACAGATACAATCTGATACAGCAAGTTAAATAGAGTGTAATAAAAATAATAGTAGTCACAAATACTCTTGATGACATCAAGTAATAAGGCGAGAAACTTTAAATAATTACATGACATTATTTTTTCGCAATACAAGTCGTAATATTTCTTGATCAAAAGCATGCGCAAATGAGATGAAGTTCAGCTGAATGTTTCATGGGAGAAATCATGTGAGAAATGAGGTTCTGCTGATATATCGTCTCTCGCCAAAGATTTCTTAGTTATCTTATTTCTTTTCATTAGTTCTTCATCCATTCTCAAATAATTTTTATATTTTTTCTAATCTAATTATATAGTCTAACTTATGTCTTCCTTGTTCTATTCAGCCAGAACCTAGCCCACCATTGCTTAGGTGCTCTTTTCTTTTGCAACAAACTCCAAAAGCAAGGAAAAATTATTGCCATAGATGTGATTTTTTGACCACTTCTTTCTTGTTAACTTCACCTAGATTTGTTATTTCCATACTTGTATGTATACATGCATTAATTTTCTATGCAATATATTGATCAGCATGTTGGCTTTCATAAGATCAGGCGGCTTTAACGCCAAAGGGCCGAGCAAGTAAGAACACGCGGGAAATAATAGTGGATATCGAAGAATTCCTTCGAAAAAAATATTTGTTACAAACAGCAATTAAGCAAGATGATCAAAACCTGGCAGGTGAGTAAGTTTCATGAATATAGATCGTTCAATCTTTCGTTAAGCTTTATATAGTATTCAGATTAGTAGACACTTGATCTACGTCCTGGTTCATAAATGATACTAGTGTTATTTCCAAGCAAGTTATGAAAAAAAATAACAAGTAAGGATTAGCGAAAATAAAACGTTATAGTTACAGCGAAATGATATACTACAAAATGTCTGATGCACCTTTTTAATCAGTCTATATTTGAGAATTATCACGACAATGTATTGTGACCACAGTGCACTTGAACACTTGAATTTTTTACAAAATGAAACGATTATTGAACAACAAACTTATTCGCCTGATGTAGCCATGTGAGATATTTGGTTATTCTTTAACCTGAAGAAACATTTACATGAAGCAGTTTAACGATATTTTCACAGCATTCCAAAACATTAGTGGCTTTAATCTTCCAACTTGTGGAAGTTTCGGTTACAAAATTACACCAAGGTAGGTGGTTATTACTTCATACTTTTTGAAATCATGCAACTCAAGACCACATTTTTTTTGTATATCGAAATATATAGCATTACTCATATATTCATAAACTATTTTCGTTATTAAGAAATCATGAACAGCTACCACATTTAATATAAAACGGAAAGTAACGCCAACTTCCTGAGCTATATATTCCCACATATCGGGATAATCTAAGTTACTTAGTGTCCGTGACTTGTAGCGCTGGTGTTTTTAAATATTAATTATCCAAATACACAGAAACTAGACAATAAGTGATTATATGACACAAGGTGCTATTGAACGAAGCCGGTAGGAAACTTTCAAAAGTAGGAAGACCCACTACAATTGACATGTATATTTCTAGTTTAACATATCCATAACACGTGATGACAAATTGATGTTCAATGGCCATCGATAATATAGAACAAAATAATATTCAAATCAATGTCAAAACTAACTGCTTAACAATACATCAACTTTGATTGACATACACTGAATATAAGCTATAAATCATATATGTGGTGTATGTGCTTCATACAAGGTGGCCACCGATATTTGAACACGTCAGTATTTTAGAAATTTCCCTCTAAAGACGATAACTTGATTGTTGTGAGTTTCGAAGTTTCACTAGTTTGGTATAATCATTAATTATACAGTTCTCTTGATTTTAGGTCTTTTCTATTTTGAAAATTAGTTTTTTCCAGAAGAACACAAATACAAATTTAACGTTTCGACTACGTTCAGTCTTTATCAAATATGATTTGATACTGACAATTTGCGTATTTATATCAATCAATAGTTCACCAACAACATGAATATCAAAATAAAATCAGAATAGAAATTTTCCTTTAGTTAGGTTAGGTTAGGTTAGTTTTCACGTATCAAAAATATGTAGCAGCCATAAATCAAATTATTTGTAGTTATATTAAAATTTACAGAATTTACTTGAATTATTTACGTCTATTTTATCATTTATATCTTCTTCGTTTCTATGAATATGGACCATTTCTAAAAATTCCCTTTTTCGTGTATTTGATTCCCATCCAAAAAGTTTTCTTTCTATCTTTCTTTTTAATTGAATTCATGTTTTTTCGATATATCGTGGTTCATTGATGCAGTTTGATTTTTTGTATGGTATTGGTGACCATTCAGTCTATTTCGTTATTACCGAGATTTCTGTCCTACGTAGATAGCGTCACAATCATTTCAATCTATTTAAGATACGATATTACTTCTTTTGTTTTTGGTTGCCTTAGATTTCAATTTAGTGGAATATTTGGATAATGTATTCTATTCGTTATGACTCTTACTAATATTATATTCATGTCCCCTATCTCTGGGGCCTGATTAAAGACCTTGTTTGTGTAATTAGACCGACTACTACAAATAACATGATCGATAGAATAAGAAACGCCATTCAGAGTATTTCGAAAGCAGAAATTGAGACTGATGTTCAATCTACTCTTAAAAGAATAGCTAGATTTAAAAAAATAAATAAATAGCGCCCTTTAGCGTATACGTTACTCATTAGGTGGTTTCGAAGTTATAACTCTTACATCGGTAGAGAGGAGCTCTCTTCAAAAACATTAATTTTGCATAGATAGACTTGTAAAATCAAATATACGCTGAATTTCTTGAAGACTACGATGAATTATTCATTTTATAATTTTTGGTATTCAATTACTCCCTATAGCGGCGGAACCACAACTCTGTAAATAATTTTGTCTCGTGGTTTATCTCGAGGTCACTTATGTTATAATTTTTTTTTCCCCGAAGCTGTACTATAAATGGTTCCCGAGATATGGCCGAGAGCCATTCTTATTGGGACACCCGGTACATATGGTAAGGAGAAATGTTCTATGTTTCGTTTCTATTTTGTTTCTCCATTAATTATAATGAAAAAGGATAAACAGATGCTATAATCAAAAAAATTATATACCTGTCATTTTTAACCAATCAGATGTCATAAATTTGATAGGTTGCCATAACAACTTTTGGAAAATTTTTTTCGTTGCTTGACTTAACTGCAAAAATAATAAGTTATAATTTCCCTGGCTTCACATTTGTCACTAGAGAATGTCATTATAGCAGAGGCATAAACTTTTTTAATTATTATTCATTAGTCATCTGAAATATACGTACATACATATCATTCACTGTTAACATCAATTAAAAATTACAATTGTATTATATATTTGATTTCTACTCATTCTTTCGTGAACGGTAAATAAAGTAAGGAGCCCTGGGTTTTTAAGACTAAATGTCTGGTTCATAAAGTAGAAGTAGTAATTTGATATTACTTTGTTCCTCTCACCACTATATACGGTTGAAAAAAGGAATGGATTCGTGAATTCATCAAATTCCCAAATTCCATAATATTAATTTTGATTTCCTCGTATTGGACGGTACTG
The DNA here is from genome assembly GCA_026230145.1 of Diorhabda elongata. Taxonomy (NCBI): domain Eukaryota; kingdom Metazoa; phylum Arthropoda; class Insecta; order Coleoptera; family Chrysomelidae; genus Diorhabda; species Diorhabda elongata. Next base: position 10,353,113 of record CM047935.1, read on the forward strand.
AGTTATCTACATTAATTTTTCTTAAATTATCTTAATTTGATCAAATAGTGAATTCAAAAGAAGAATTGTAATGTTCATAATAATAATAGGTGATAATTAGTAAATAAGTCCATAGAAAAAATTGAATATTATTTTTAGAATAGAAGAATGCGGAAAAAAATGATGTCAATTTGATTTCAATTGCAAGTGATTGTGCATTTTTTGCATTTTAAACTATTGAGCCCTTAACTAATTATGAACATGGAGTACGTAGGTAAAGGTCGAGCTCCGCGTGCAATATCCTTTCTAAAAACGGAGAAGGAAGGAAGAGCTAGTATTTCTAATCTTTTAAAAAGTCCAAGCAGTGAGCCGTGCTGTTTTGTCCGAATAAATATCTATCAGCTCTCTTTTGTAGTTTGAAGATTCGCCCAAATTGGCACCCCAGAAAGGAAGATGCAACTCAATAAGGGCATAATAAACTATCGAGGAGATGGATAAGTTCAGTGCAAAACAGGAGGAGATTCATTATTTAGATGAGGCAGCAATACGACTATATAACTCCCATTTCAAGGAATTCTCCACAACAAGTCCCAAGACTTTTTCAGATTTAATGGTTATTTAATAAAAAAGGCTGCAATGTATTTTTATAGGATGAAACTTTGGTTTGAGACATTGAGACAGAGAGAGTCAGAATCTCACTATGACTTGATGGTGATGAGGTCACTGGATATGGCCCTATGAAGTGCTGTGAGATTAGGGCTGCTCCAAGGGAACTAGTGTCTTCTGCAAATAGACATACTTTACCACTTATGACTAGATAGTTGATGTCGTTTATAAACAGAAGAAACAAAATAGGGCTTAGTAATGAGCCTTGTGACACTTCATATTCTGTTGGCTTGCAAGATGACACCGTTGTATCAACCCTTATAAGCTAACTTCTGTTGGTAAGGTATGACTTATACCATGCGCGGGGTGTTTCCCTGAAACCGTAGCACTGCAATTTGTTAATTAAAATATTATGATCATAGATATAGTGGTAAGGAGTGCAATTGGGCGATAATTCGTGTTTGATTTCTATCTCCTCTTTTATGCAGAGGTATGACTATAGTCGTCTTAGGGCAATTGGTGAAAGTGCCATTTAGAAATGAAACGTTAATTGAAGTGGTAAGGTGATTTAATGTGCAATCGGGTAGATTCTAAAACATTTTTAATGTAAGTCCATCATTTCCAGATAAGTATTTATTTTTGATGTCATTAATTGTACTGAGCGGATCATGAGAAGGAGATATAGAATTTGATAAATTTTTGGCTACAGTAACAAAGTAATTATTGAGGTTACCAGGTGAAGTAGAGATTAAGTACGATGAAGAAGGCTTATTTCTTATATTATAATTCACAATGGACCACGTTTCTTTAGAAACTTTACGAGAACAGGCGAATCTCCTATTATAATAAATATCTTTGGCAGCTTTTATTGTTTTATGATAAATTTTTGAAGAAGACACTATCAGAGAATTAGGTACGATAATGATCGCATGTTCTTTACTGATATGCGTAAACCTTATAACTGCTTCATGATCGGAGGGACCTGAATTGAAGACAGTACAGTCGGTGGATTCTGGATCATACGATGACACGACAATGTCTATTGTACTGAAACTGGTCTAAGTTATTCTGGTTGGTGCCGTTATACGCATGACAATATTAAAAGAATGAAAAATTGACTGAAGACAGTCGTAACCAGCACACACACTGGAATAATCAATATTGAGATCGCCACATAGAATTAGTTGGCATTTTAGAGGTAGGGACTCCAGTAAGGTCATTAGTTTGTGACAGAAAGTATGCACGTCAGCGTCAGGTGTTCTGTGAATACAAACAATATAGAAATAATAAATCTTGTTGTAGATGATAGAAAATTCTCAAATATTATATCATTGGACTGTTTTATTACGGAAAAGTCGTGGTTTGTGAACATTATCATAGTACATCTATCACATAAATTAGCTCTATTGAATCTTGCTACTGTGGTATAGTTGTTGACAAGAACGGGCTCATTATTATTTAACTTATGTTTAGTGATGGCAACAATCTCTAGAAAATGAAGCTCCTATAGTAAAAGATACAGTTCATCTGTTTTTTGTCTTAGGGATTGAATATTAATAAGAAACAGGCCTAGCATGCTGTCGTTCAGTTTTTCTGTCAACGCGTTATTTTAACTAAAAAATTTTACTTTTACCTGGTGAGCTACTGGAATAATATTTACTATGGTTTTTCCTAATTTTTTGAAGCTGTAGACGTTTCCTCGTTGAAGAGAAGGCTGAACCAATACCATACGCGTTGTGGAAGAGATAATATAGCTCACGCAATGAATTCACGTCGCTATAGAGTCCTTCTGATACTAACGTTAGTTTGATGCTAGTATTCTATACTCTTAAAACCACACGATAGATGGTTGATCGTGGGAATAGGCAAGAAATAGTGTTTTGTGTTTTGAAGTTTGTGGGTTCGCCTAGCCTTGCAAATACATCTCTCGCGACAGCCGCACTATAGGTTGAGTCATCGGATGCACCATACCAACCTATTTTAAAAGTTTTGACCTCCTTAAATAAGTTTCCTCGAGTGAAGCTGGATTCTTCCTTTACATTGTCCATTTCTTTATGTTCACTAGTAAACCCAGTACTTAGGTTTAAAGGTTTTAAAGGTGAGTTGGCTGCTATACTTATATCCTTGAGGCGGAATATTGGACACTACCATGTAATTCAAATCCTACTTTGTAGGATTTCTATGAGGTGGGGATGAGATAATTTCAGGAGATGAAGGAACAATTGTATTTTCGTTTTTTTTATGATCGGTCTGCGTTGTCTTAGTCACTATTTGTGGTCTATTGCTAATATTTGTCTTCTTATTCTTGGCAGCAGACTTTTCCAGCTCAAGTGTATTTTCCTCAATAGTTTGTCTCAGATCAGCTATTTCTTTTGATACCATTTGGAATAGAGATTGTTGTTCATTTTCAGAGTTTTTGTTGTGGAAACTGAGTATTTCATCAATTTTCTTTTATAAGATCTTCTATTTTGAGTTAACAGATATTTCCGAGATGGCTGAAAATATATCATTGTTCTTTTTTAAGCAAGAACCTAGAGCCTCGACATTTTCAAGAGGGATCTGAGATTTCTGTAACTGTGAGAGTTTATCGTGGAGATATTTTAGAGTGGGAGAATCACAAACAGTGCAGAAAAATCTAATATTATGGTATTTTTGATGATAGAGCACATTTGTTACGGTCTTTTCCTGTCCAATACAACTATGCAAAAATTTCTGCGACACTCCCCACCACAGCGGAGTATATGATTTGCGTTAATTATTCTATGTTATCAAAAGAGACGGTTATGATTATTTAATTTCTCATTTTCCTTGCTCACAATCTAGTAATATTGATTCGCTAAACGAATTGGCTTCAACAGACGATTGGTTGATTATTTTCCAACATTTCTCATTTCTTAAACCTTTTGATACGTTTCCGAACCGTCTTTATTTCAGGTCTCTTCTCATTTAATTTTTTTTTCCCTTATTTCTAAAGACAGGTTTGACGTTTTAATATCAAAATATCATATTTTGAGTAAGACCGCAACGGCTCAAAAAGGTTAAATATATACTGAATATTTTGGAACAGTGGGAAAGAGAGAATTATGAGAAATCTCGTATCATATGCTTAGATTGCTAATTGTTAATAGATTTAGCTGAATATCCCTGTTTATTACTGTATTTCTATGGAAAAATCAAGTATGACCATGAATTCTACCATAAAGCATTACAAAAACAGTTGAACTGATGATGAAATTATTTTTTTTTCTATTGCCAGTTTATACTGAAAACACATTTCAAAGTCCTCTGAATAATTCAAAAGGCAAGTTCTACCACTACGTGAGCAGTATCTGTATTTTTTTCTGAATTTTTGTCGCAACAGCATTCTGTATTATAAATATTAAATATTATTCTGGTAGTATATCACTTGATATTCAGAGACGCAATTTTAAGAAGTGGAAAGCAATGATTTAATTATTTCCAAAGTGAAGTAAAGGCTTTTCAAAAATACTAGAAAAGAACGAACTGAAAAAATATATCATTATTATGGAAATGATTTCTTAACCTATACAGAGTTACTCTAACTAGAAATTAACGAAACTGGAATCCATTAATATAAACTCCTTTCTAACCCCACATATTTTATCTCCCCTTTTTAATGTATCTGCAGACTAATGGTTCTATATGGACTAAATAATATGATTATATTTATTGAGTATTATCACTAAGAATTATTGCTCCTAGGAGTTATTTGAAAAAACAATTGTAATTTAATATATACACTTCTCGTTTTTTTTTTTGACAAATTTTAAAGTAAATCAACCACAGCAGAAAATAGTTTCAGTTATTCGAGACTTTCAGCCTCCATAGGACAAATTTGAAAGTTATTTTTGTCTCATAGAGATCCTTGGATATTTTTCTTCTAATTTTTAATTTGGAAAACTTTCAGCTGCTGCAGTTATAACCGGGTCAAAAATAGAAATCATGCCGTTATGCCGTTATGCCGGATTGATGCAGGATTGATGCTAAGCTAATGAAATTTATGAGTAATAATTCCGTGAGTTCCTTATTGGAATAAATTTTAGCTTATTTTCAAAGCAAATGATGGTTTTTCTTTGTTATTTCACTTGAATTCAACAAGAGTTTCTTCGGATGTATCACAATACCGAATGTATTGCTCTGGTTCCAGAGGTTTTCAAATGTTAATTAAGTCTTGATGTCTGACTAAACAGTAATAGTATACATTGACTTTTAAGTGCGATAGAGGGTCTGAAATTCTTATACAATTTTTCACCCCCCTTTTGATATATCTCCTTTAGCAAACCTTGGAATGAATTCAGATTTCTTACTTCTCTCATTTTCGTTAAAAAATGACCTAATAAAATACCAGCTAAGTCATGATTATTATTTTCTAGTATCCTTAAAACAGGGTAACCGAAAAATGAGCCTCACTAGTATGTGTCTCATTACAAAGAGTTATCCGTCGTCTTTATAATTCCCTATACAAGCGAATCGCAGTAACTCATGAAGGAACAATAGTCAGAGCTTACTACATAAGAATGGTTGTTTTAAAAATATTTGATGTTGCTCTAGCCCCTCTAGTTTCGTTGAGTATTGAAATATACAATCTGTCTTCAAAGATGATTTGATCCACAATTGAAAATGAAGATGTGTCGCCACAACAAATGCGGATTAACGATTCAATTGGAAATTCAATCATCAATTTGAGATTTCATTGTCGTATATAGACAGAAACGCATTATTCAACCAGACTCCATTTATACTCCTAATACTGATTAAGAATTTCTGTACAAAATAATTTGATAGTTTGATATTAGACTGTATATTTTGAGTAATTATAAGAGAATATATTTTTTTCATTCAACTTCTTGAGTTAGATATTCTGTTCTTTTTTTATTTTTTATCATTTATTGATTTTATCGGTTGTATTTAACAAATTATTGCTGTAAAATTGATGTATCCTAGTATTTTATTGTTCCAGTTTTTGTCTGGTATAAACTTAATTTGAAGAGTATTTGGATCCCCTTTTATTAACTCATCTTTGCAAACCCTTTATCTCAATTAATATTTGAAAGATTCTATTATTTAACGTCTTTTGGAGCTCGCACTTTGTGTAAGTTGAGTCATTATCTTCTCGTATAACTTTCTCATTTTCCGGTTAAATTTTAGACTAGTAATTGATACATTTGGTTCAATTCTTGCCCACAATAGAAAAAAATCTTAAATTTCAGTAAATATACAAATAGTGAGCTGAGAGTGAGTGAGTGTCTTATTTTTGATACATTAACAAAAACTTCGGGTGTTATATATGAATTTTAATTGATTTAAGAAATTGTATGTGGTGATCTTACGTAGTTAATCTAACCCAAGGGATGCGAACAATATGAAATCTAGTATGATTGAATAACACGAAGAGAGTTCACTCAAATTTGAATGTTATGAACGGGTCGCTAGTCGAGCGAAAAAACACGCAATTGGGTACAAAATCATTTTTCCCATATGTGTGGTATGGGAATTTCCAATTTATGTACCGTCAATCAGTACCGTGAAAGTTAACGTAATTTTTGTATCACATTTTCATCACATTCATCTTGAAATGGATAACCACGAGTGAATTCTCTGCCTCAATTCTATTCGATTTACTTCAGAAATATCTGAGAAATGCGGAGATACATCATTTTTCTCAGTTTATATAATGTTATGGCCTTCAGATACTTTCTATCTGTCTTTCTATCTATCCTTAATCCTTTGGAAAGCGCTTATTCAGTTTGTACAGTACTCTATTGGCGTATTTTGTACGCCACATATTGTTATAAGTAAAAAACTCTGTTATGAATCAGAATAATTCATTCTAAAAAATCAACATTTTTAATAACAACTTAACTCAAATATCTAAATATATTAACACCTTTCATCATAGTCTTTTTATAATGGTTGTTCAACGCAAATGAAATAAATATGTTCTTTGCACGACATTTGCTTACATGTATTACACTGAATGATGGTGGCTCTGTTCTTTTTTCGACCGAACAAGACAACTTTCTTGTAGTTGAACTGCAGCCTTCTCCTTTTCCACTTAATCGATAGGTTAATACCTGGACAAAAAATACTTTATATCTAAAGTGAGTGTTTTATCTATGCTCTCGTTTTCATACGTCGTTTCTTAGGAGCAAATGCTCATTTTTGGAAACATTTGCATTTGCCAATATCTAGAAGTTAAGAGAAAATGACCAGTGGTCATCTCCTAGTTGTTCTCTGTACAGAATAATTTGAACATTTTTCTTCAACAGTATCCTTCCTCCTTTCGTAGAGTTATAAAATAAATAATGTCAGGTTTCAGCGTCTCCTCTTCATTCGTTCCAATGGAAATGCATGATAATAAATAGACAGCTTTATTTTGCTTGGAGCAATATGAAAGAAGAGTTATATCATCTTGATATGCGAATATAGATGAGGTTATAGGTTTTGCTTTGCTTGGAAAAAGTTTGACTGGCAGCTCTTTTTTATTTTTCCTAAAAAGTTTCTATAATTGTGATTTCATCTTTCAGTAATTGCTTTGTCAAAGGATAATTAATTTACTAATTATCTGTTATCAAACTTCTGTTTTGTAGTTTGAGAGTCTGTATTAACCTGTGAACAATGTATTGTATAAAGCTACAAAAAATCCCGATTCGAAATTTGCGTCTCATCAATAGTCATCGATTGACCAATTCTCGCAATTTCCCACATATCTGTCGAATTTGGCTTATTAGTTCCCTTACTTTGTGGCCTATCAATTTTATTATAGAATCTTATCGACTGAAATAGGAATAAAAAACTTTCTATACTTTTACAAGCTCGAAAAACTTTTAATCTGGTACCGTCTGTTTCCCGGAAGTAACGCCCTAGATAGAAAAATAAAACAAAAAGAGCCAACATCTCATCTTTTGTAGTAAGCTTTGCATGTCTTTCTCTCTGATAATTTCTTTAATCGATTAAATATATAAATTGAGAAAATGCACTGACTCTATCTATTACAACTACTCTGTCTACTAACTATATTTTTTGCTAGTTGGTTATCAAAATTTCTTGTGAAGTGATGCATTTTCCAAACAGTTTCCTTTTCTCTTCTTTCAATGTGGACTCTTTTATAAGTTCCCTGGCGTTTTTCAATATATATGATATATTCAATATATCATGGTCATTATAAAATACCACTTCCTCTTCCTTCTTCATCAAAGGTTGCTTTACTTATTGCCTCCAACTCTTTCTAAGTAAACTTATTAATATTTTTTATGGGGATGGATTCCTTGTGAAAATACGTATTTTTATCGAAGAGAAATGATAGTATATATGTCCAACAATATTCAATTACGTTCTATAATTTCTTGTAAAGCTTTACTGCACTTCATCTAATCTGTTGCACTACTTGTTGGCGGCCGCCCAGACCTGAACAACGACTCTTTATTTTGCATATTATACAATATATTGAGAAAATACGAAACCTTGTGCAATTATTAAATATTTTCAATGGAATAAAATTAGTCGAAACGTTTAATTTTTAGTTGGCTTTGAAAAATTATGAAAGAAACAATTTTTAAATCAGAAGATACTTGAAAACAAGAACATTTAGAAGCATAAACATATCAAAACGTCTAAGAAATTGAGAAATTTTACTGTAATAGTATAATATAATGAGGAAAACATTCGATACATTGTCAAATTCACTTACATGAACACTCGCTTGGTGTATCTTGTACACTGATCGAAAAAATTCAACTCATAACTTTTCACACTAACACTACCTAACCTTAATCCAACACGTAGATGGCTACCATGGTCCTGTATGAGGATACATGAAAGGAGGAGGCAAACAAGCTAGGGAATTTCAAGTTGCGTGCATTTTTTTAAGGTGGCCTACTTCATAAGTCACAGCGGGTCCCGAATTACTATTATTTTCGTACACCCAGAGGAATTTCACAGCATAAGTAACACATGACTTTTCTCATCTATCTTGTTTTCTTGTGGTCTTTCCATTTGTTCGAGCCCCAGATGTAAATGTAATGGTTACGAAATGCTGTTTCCTATGAAAATGTAAGATTTTTTGATTCCTGACTGGACTGGTTTTATGATTGGATCAGTTCTATTCATCAGCTTTATAACAGTACTAGAAATTAGAAACTTTTTCAGTTGTAATTGAGGATAATGATTGGAATAACTACTACATCTTTGATATCACGAAAAACTATACAGAGGTATACGTAGATTTATACTGGGCTGTCTTAACATTTGAAGTTCAAACTACACTTTATTTTTTTTTTTTGATTTTAACGTTCCAGAAGGTATTACAATTTTATAAGTCGGTGAGTGGAGATAATAACAATTCTCATGAGAATATGTAGTACACCTAAAGCCCGGTGCCTCCAAGTGAAATACATGGGTAATGTCAATCTATCGTCTATTTCTGTAATATTATTTTTTTTTGGTTATGGAGGTGTTTTTGTATTTTGTGCGATGAGAAATTTTTCAGTTTTCGCATAATTGTCAAGATGAATTATATCTGTATTCCACCAGGTATCCCGATTCCTATCACCAATAATATATACCTCATGGAATACCAAAATGTGGGAAAATATAGAAATATATGAATAATAATACAGGGTGCTCCGGGACTTCATGCATAAAATTCGGAAGTGAGTAGATGTCGTGAAAATAATGCTGTGACATGAAAAAATTTATCATGCGGCCCCTTGATTCTGAATTATAGGCCTTCAAGTATTGATATATTAAGGATTTTATCCAAATTATACATTCGAACATTATGGATTTTTAATGTATGTTTACGTATGTTCATGTGATATGCTTGCCTAAATAAATATACTACTCTACTATCTGAAGGCCAGGAGCCGATCATGCGCAATAGTTAACAATGCGCAAATTTTACAACCCAAAGATAGCGAAAAAATCGTTCGTCATAAAGAGACATTCTGAAGAGAATTATCATAAATTGTGATTATTCATTAATAAATACTCACAGGAGGTATTACAACACAATCAGATATTTCTAATTGAACTGCATAGTGCTACACATAGGTTTACTTAAACAAGAAAAATTTATTCCAAGATTATGCCTTATACCTTCACAATGGAAGTTTAATTTATCGATGATATTCCCAAAAAAAAATTAATCCATTGTTTTTGATTCGGGCAACCTGGTGGCCATGGAAGCAGACATTCCCGACCAATACATCTATTTGGAAAAATGTTTGATGAGATGATTTTTTATATCATTTAGGCAGTAGAAGGAGCTTCATCGGGCACGAATCACATGTTTCTATGAATATCACATAACATGGATGGGAAAAAATAATGTAAATTATGGAAAATAATTAAACCTTGACGTGCGAAACCAGCTTCATTAGTATACTGTAGGCTAACTAACAAAATTATTCAACATTTCAATTTTTTCCTCATGTATGTAACACGATGGTCAATAGTATGCAGCTCAGTTAGAAATGTTGAGAAATTCATTTCTGCTATCTTACTATATTTGTACTGGTCCTTGTGAATGTTCAAATGAATAATTTAGAAAATCTACTAGAATAAAAGTTCTGATTCCGCAACTCCAAATGCCTCTAAATTGCCATATTACGAGTTTAGTTTTAGTTTAGTTTAATATATCTGTGAAGGGTTTCAGAAAATTGGTTAATCACGTTGATATATAGATATTGAATTGAATGTACAGATCTGAGCAGAGCCACTGAAGTGACATGAGAGATTATGGAGACAAAAGTACTATACAGAAGAATTCAACTCACCTTTTCTGGCGTCTCCATGTGAGTATACGTGTCCATCGTAGTGAATGTCAGTAATATGCCAAAAGTATCCTGAAAAAAGAAGGGATGAATTATTATCCTATAAGTTAGAGCTGAAAATAATTTGTTAATAGTATTCTGGGGATACGTTAGTGCCAAGCGAAGCGCCCCTTATCGAAGTTTTACGTCGTTTTACTGAACCCTTATATTACATGAGATAAAGAGAATCATTATAATATATGCAGTATGAAGAAAACGGAATTAACCTTATTTTCATTCATTGATAAGCACTCTTTTTATTTTCTTTTTTTTTTCCCTCCCAATTAACTCAAAATACCCAGGCTATCCCGTTTTCCTATCCAAACCAGAAGCAAGCCATTTTCCACCACCTCTCCGGAGGATTTTCCTCCTCCATCCTCCAAACCAACTCCCTCGACGAACAACGATATTCTTCGAAGTCTCATCAAAAAGATTCTTCGACTGAAGAAAAACTCGAAAAAACCATTCACTTCTACAACGAAACTATCCCCATAATAACAGGAGTTGATCTTCGCGAAATCCTATTCAACTGGGGCTCCGTAACGGACTCCCCTTGTCACATCACCTTCCTGTCACAACATAGCCTGGATTGCATAGACATTGATATCTCGTTGAATTATGCGACCACCAACTTCATCTCCAATTGAAAACCCTAACTACAAACTCTTTCTATCAACCTCTTCGAATATGCACCCGGTCACCCATCATCATGGGTGATTTAAAAATTCTGGAATACCCTTTTTGGTGATACAGCAACTAACAAAGCCGGCAGATTCTTTAATTTTTCTTCCTCTTTCTTAGATTAAAAACCGAAATCCAGCAAATATGATTTGCACAGACAGATTAATTACCCTCCTCGAAGATGAATGCTTTATAGGCAACCCAATCACCTCAGATCATGTTCCTCTACTGGTCAAAACATCATTCTTAAATAAAATGCAGCTCTCTACAACCTGCTTCACCTTTCAAGATTTCAAAAAAGGTGATTGGAATTATTTGGCAAACCACAGGAAAAGTAGTTATGCAGGCTGTACGTTGGAACTGGAGACACATCAGTGAAAACGCAATGAAACCGTCTCAATGCTCAAGTCAGGCTTCAAGTCAAAGCTGAGAAGCCGAAGAGTGGAAGACCGCCTTCGCCGACTATAGATGGGCCTGTACGTTTTGGCAACAATTCTACAAGGTTACTAGCTAAGAAAAGCACGTGAAGTTATACCTAGAATGACAAGGATAAAAATATTTCTCAGCTACCGTCTTCAAGAACAGTCTACAATCTATCTTCACTCCAGCTGACAACCCACATTTTTTGAGAGACTTTGCTGATGAAACCGATTTCGTAATCAGAGACATAACTTACATAACTTGGAGCCGCCACAGAAAAGCCCACCTCGATGTCGTTAATTCAGCTTGCCGGACTGGAAAGAATTCCGCTCCTGGGCGGGACAAAATCTCTAAGCAGGCATTGAAAAACCTGCCCGAGACAGTCTTCTCCCAGATCTGCCACGTATTTAACGTCTGCTTGGCATATTTTTACTTTACTCGATGTCGGAAATCCTCCACAAAAGTTTTCCTTCCCAAACTTGGCAAAGACCCGAAAAGTCTTAATCTTATCGTCCTATATCACTCATCAGTGTTCTGGGTGAAGTCATTGAACGTCTGATCAAGGACAGAATCTGAGACTTCTCTACCGAACAGAATATTATCCAAAAATTTTAATTCGGATTCAGGCCCGTACACTCAACGCTCAACGTCATGACCAATCTTCAAACCAGCATAACAAAAGCAATAAATCTATTTGTGGATATTCATTTTCATGGATATTTAGAAGGCTCTCGAAAATGTCTGATATGCCGCTTCTGGCGATGCGACTACCATATCCAATAAAAAATTATATATTAATATATCACCACCCGCTCCATCAGCGTCAAAGTCGGTTATTGCCTATCCGATTCTTGCAACATTCTTACGGGAGTTTCAAAAGGCTCAATTCTAGCCCTCCTTCTATATATCATTTATATATACGATACTCCAGCTCCTCGCCATCCATTGGAAGAGGTTCAATTGCACTTTCTCAAATTTGAAAATTAAATCAATAAATGATTTGTGTTGGTGGAGGAAATGAAGAGTAGCTCTCAATTCCCGAAAAACTCCACGTCATCAAACCTTCGCATTAGCGGCGCAAACAACTTCAACCACGAAACTTCTATTTGAGACTTTGAGAAGACAGATCTGAAGAGAAGCCGTCTATCTGGTAGAGAATCTCACTCACACTTTCACACAGAAAATCGAACGAACCCCGCCCCTCACCTTACTCTATAAGTATAAAACCTAAATCCGTCCTATAACACGAATTTCCTCAAAGACCTCTTTACTTGCGAGGGTTTCATTCTCAGATACTGCCAATACAAGTGCCGATTCATCTCCAGTGACGCAGTTCATGTTGATACTTACACAAGCCCAATTCCAAGCCGTCTAAATGACGTTCACGCCCGCTATGTGATTCGTATCGTCGAATCAAATAAGTTCGCTGCCAAAGAAACTCATCCCCTGACTCGCCTGACGGTCCCTCACCACAATGTCCAAGAAAAAACTCCCCCAACTACATTTTTAGCTGCTAGCAATAGTATACGAAGACCTCCTCGAGAACTACCATAAGTGATGCAGGTTTTCTGCGATTTTTCTGTAACCTGGTGAACCATTTCACCACCCAAATGACTGACAAAAGGGAATAATGCAGCCGCAGCTGTATATCCCGGCCTCCCTATTACCTGCTAAACAACAAAAAGTCACCAAAAGAAAATAAACAAAAAACAACAAAAAATTAAAATATATCCCTAAACCTGGAAGGAACCGTTTGTTTTTTAAGGTGGAACTTCCCTTTCTTCTTCTTCGTTCTACGTTTAGTCGTCCGTTTTTTTATCCTTTTTTAACCGGAAGCAGCGCAATCACAAACCTATCACAACAACACCAGCCCTGCAGAGGAGCAGCTCCTACATCAGGGCCAACTCTAATGAACCTCACTCTTCATAGAAACTTCCTCTTCCCAGCCAAATATACACAACGAATCTCTCTCTCTCTCTCTATCATATATTTGCCCGGACTCTATAATTTCAATGGTATCTTTTCCGGTTGATGAGATGAAATATCGTGAGCCAATCTATTTAATTCAAGAAATAGTTTCCTGGACAACAATCTGCTTCGGTGATATTTGAAATTTTTCTGGACACGTCAAAAGTGGAAATCAAAATTTGGTTTGGATATGTAGAAAAAACCCTTGAACTTGAAAGGAGCAAATGCTGGAAATCTAAAATTTTTGGTGAGATTCTAATATTCTCCCTGTATATTAATTACATAAGATGAGAGGGAAGTTGTGAAGAGAAATTTCATATAAAACAAAACGTATTTTTTCCGATCGATAATTTTCACATTTTCTTAGTTTTTTCTTGTTTGCATATATACTTACAAAAAATTAATCTAATGATGCGTTTTATTGATAATAACAAGGGAATTGTGAGAAATTTTGACTTCAAATAGAAGTCACTAATTTCTAAACAAATAAAACCAATATCAGCTGCAGAGAATCTATTACATGTGTCAGTATTATTTATGTCTTTCCGCAGATAAACGTTGAAAAAATGCCTAATACGAGGTGTGAAATGCGGTGAATGAAATTTTATAGCAGTAATAACTTACGCTGCATTTATTTCAATTATTTTCTCATAGCCTCATGTGGGTGAGAAATTAGAAACTGTCATTTCTGGTTTTGGTGGAATCAGGACAATTTCCAACATTTGTATGATATACTGCTCATTTAAAACATAAGTAGGCAATAAAAAAATTGAATAATTTTGTGTCGATCCAGAATTTGGAGCAAGTAGAAGGCGAGGACTGAATATTTTTTTCATAAAATACTCAAAAACTCAGTGTTTTCATCTATTAACTGACGTTCGTTTTAGTTAACAGTTTATGATCAATAAAGTTTATTAGGTACACGTATTTTTCTCACTATCTGAGATGATTATGCAGGAACATAAAATCTTGAACTGATGCTACCGATCATGTGATTCTTCACCATGTCACCAGTGGAGCATTAAGTAAATTTCTCAGTTTTGGAAGGAAATTGTTCATTCAACTTTCTGCAATTATTGTTCGAAAATCAGATCGTAATTGTTGAAGAAATGTTACAGAAAATTGAATTTCCCCTGACTATCATACAAAAATATACAAATATACAAAGTAAGTTTCATTTATGGAATGCCTCAATTATTTCGGAAACAGTTTGTACGATTTTGATAAATTTTTGTGTACAAGGGTCTTGTGATACGGCCGGTATTATGGTGATATATACATTGTTATTTCAAATGGATCCTCCTGTATATTTCTCGTTTTTCCAAAACCTTGAAAAATACTTATTATTTTATCATTATTTATCATTTCTTATCTGATGTTCCCTATACCTAAATGCCATCATTTCGGAGTTAAAGCTACATTTGCATTATCTTCGTCGAAGTTAAAATAATACATTTGGGTGGCTATGATACAATAACAAATTTGACCTTGAAAGTCACGATGGATCGTTTATCTGAAAAAGAACGACTTTAATGATATTAGGATATGGTGATAGACGTTGGAGTCAACAAGAATCGTTTAATATCCTTAATAATTTATATCCTACCCGAAATCTCATAACAAGATCCACTTATAAAGATTAGTGAAAAATTATTTAATTTAAACATTTATCCAAATCAGGGCGCAGAAAAACTACATCAACTGAAAACAAATGTTTGTGTCCTGTTAGAAGACGATCCATACTTGAGTACTAGACAAATATCAAGGAAACTTGATATTTCGCAAACATCTAGAGTTTCCAGACCTAATAATGGAAGAAATTTTCAATCAAAACGATCCAAATTTTTTAAGTAATGTTTTGTTTTGCGAAGAAGCCACTTTTTATTTTAATGGAAACGTAAATCGGCAACACCCAATATCCTGAAAAACTGAGTGTATGTATGGGCTGGAATAATAGGCGACAAATAAGTATTTCCGATTACATTTGAAAAAAACTTCATTATTAGAACTTTCCAGACGACAACAATAAAATGAATTGGAAGGCGTGGTGTAAACGAAAGGCCCCCGCGATCACCCGACATTAATCTTCTAGACTATTTCCTGTAGGGTCACTTAAAAAAGATCGTTAATAAAACAAAACTTGCCAATATTCAGAAATTAAAAGATAAGATTACCACAGAAATACTGGGAATTAGCAGTCAGGGATGATGCAAAATTGATTGCAAAATTTTAAAAATCTCATGGCTTGTTGTATTGAAGTGAATGGACAATATTTTGAGTATCTGCTGTAATTACTTTTACTGTAAATTTTTTCTCAAAATATATTTCCACTTCACAAATGTGGATCTACTTCTAACATGACACAAACATTTAAAGATTTGTCTTCAGTTGTCGGTTTTCTGCGTCATGTTTTGGACACATATTTTCCTGCACCAGTTTCCTTAAACTTTGTACCAACCCACTGACACTAGATTTTGTTAGGAGATTTGTATCAGCGCATAAATTAGTGAAGAATTAAACGAGTTTAATCAATCGTAGCCATCTACTGGAGATACTGTAAATGTTACTATAACTCCGAAATTATGACATTTAGGTATGGAAAATATCACATGAAAACAATCAGTTTTTCTTACGAATTTCTAAAAACTCAAAATATGTAGGGTCCTCTATTTGAAATAACAAAGTTTATCATTTTTTCGGGAAAAAGAAAAATCTGACAACTACTTAGATACCACCATAATACCGGCTGTATCACAAGACTTTTGCGCACGAAAATTTATAAAAATCCTACAAGCCATTTCCAACATAATTGAGGCATTTCATACATAAAAGTCATTTTGTATTAATTATTTTAATTCTGAGCTGAGTTGATATCATCTGAAAATGTTCAAAGCGCCAAACAAAGACTAATATCTCGATATCTTCTCATGTACAACCCACAAATTTGTCGCGAATTTCTTTGTACGCCTTATACAAGAATTACTGTTCGGAGAACTTTTCAACTACAATTTAGGACAAAACGTTGATAAAGAACAAGATATCGCAATGAAACATCTCCTCAAGGATTTCAGACATACGAAATAAACGAGAATCGGTCTCTTTTGCAGATAGGGCTTCAGCTGAAACAGAAAACATTAAAAGTTTGCATTGAAAATCGTTCGTAAAGAAATTACTGCGGTCTTTTATCTACCACAGAATTTTCATATCAAGCTAGATATTGACGCCAAGAAGATTGTTTTCACTGGTGTGATCATTTATTACGTATGAAGAGAGATGGAACATGAATAAAGGGACAGAAAATATCACGTTAACAAACGTGTTTATTGATTGAGAGATAAATCAAATTTCAATAGGAAATTTGTCATGATGATATCACAAGAAATAGATAATAGTGAAAAACGATCATAATCTCTCCCATTCCCATATTTTGGCTTAAATGGCTTGCACATTACATTATACAAGCTAGTATCCAATTTGAGATTGATTAATTCAATAAAAGCTTTGGCTAACATGAATTTTGAAATAAAAGTTTCCCTTTTCATATTAGTTGAACAAGTGATTATGGTTTTCAACAGCAAAAAAATTAAACGATATGTGGATTATGTCAGAAAAGCGTAGCCGTGTTTAAACAAAACAATCCGTCGCCGAGAAATCGCTCAGTACATGAAGCAGGCAATATTCTTTATAAACATTAATGGAGGAAAAGATTAAGCAATCGAATGCAGTTTTAGAGCTGCTTATTGTTTGACAGCAAAGGGAAGACTTTTCGTAGATTGAGAATTCATGAATCAAACGTATCTGAGAAATGTGGATGTATTATTATTGAAAAAGAAAACAATACTGGTTCGCATTGAAGATATAATATCAACGCAGGCTGTTGAAAGATGAAAAATAATATTTAGACGCCATATATATATGTCTGCTACCATTCGAAGAAAATATTAGGAGAAAATATACTATTAGAATTTGTTCGGAATTTTTTAAGTGGAGATTAGACTCCACTAATATTTATTGCGCGACTACATAGGGCGCAACCCTTATGATCGCTACCATGAAGGTATCTGATATTATTGTACTAATTTCATCACTTTATTCATTGAGAAGTTTGAAATCCGTGATACAACAATATAAACTAGCTTAGCCGCGGTAAGGTAAGATTTATGGTATTTTGGAAATAATTAGCACTTTGTTACTACAGAAAAAATCAAGCTCAAGTCTGAACTAGAAAATGATGAATGGATTTGTAAGTTAATGTTCCTAACTCATATTACAAATCACCACGGCGATATTACCTGCTAAACATATAAATATTTTCAAAATCTTGAAACATACTCACCCAACTTTAATAATTGAGATGAGGATGCTTTCAGTGAGGAAATGTCAAGCTAATGTTCTCACTAATAGAAGAGTTTGCTGGACGAGATCAAGATTTCGATAAACATTGTCACATATTCTACTTTTCGATAAAATAGAAATTAAAGGTTTTTAATGTTTCTTTTTCTGCATTGATGGGAATTTGAGTTTTTGAGCCTCAGTATATTGAAGAAAGGTTATGAGAGATGATATTTGTAGAAGTAAGATGAGTTTTCGAAGTTCGTCATCAAACAAAATACTGAATGATTGTGCTAGTTTGCTAGAAGAATTAATTTGCCTTATAAAACCAATTTTGTAACAATTAATTGACCAAGCTACTAAAATGTAGCAAATGAATGATCCTGCCATTCGAGTCATATTTTATCCATTTAATCCCTTCGAAATGCCCACAAACAAATTGAGTTTCAGCTGAAAAGTGCCAGATATAAGGGCTTTTCACTTGTTTAGCCGTTTTACACCGCAGTTCCACATACGGTTCAACCATCTGGTTTCCTTTAAGGCACTATAGTTTGAATTTTGAAAGGTCGAAAAATAAAATTTCCAAAATTTGCATCTATGACTGAAATGAGAAGCACGAAATAATTCAATTATTCCACAGGTGACACTGTATATGCATTCGCAGATTTAAGAATTGCTTTATGTTAAAATTTTTATCTCTACGCTACCCCAGTCCGTCTCTAGATAGCAGTGCCGCGACATGGATATTTCAAATACTTGAAACTCGAACAACAAGATAACCAAGACCCATTATAGAAACTGGGCTTGGTTTCAAGTATTACATGATTTCTTGAAAAAAGATCAATGATTTGTTACAAACTGCTATTTTATATACATCAAACTCCATGTTCTTTGATCAACAAAATGCTTTATTTAATCTCAAATAAAAGTGAAAAATACTGAACGTCATATACATATAAACTTCAGTTATTGTGATATGCTGATTGAATGATTAAATTGTAGATATTTCGGATACATCAATGTATTCCAATTTTGTTCTAGAGATTTTTATTGAAAGATTTATTGGGTAGCTACTATTCGGTTTTTTATGAAAAAATGTTTTGTATGAGTATTTTGTTTCTATCAACATTCCAGTGTTGCTTTATCACTCCCAATTGAAAATGTTTTAAAAACCATAAAATCTGTAGCACTACAACATATTTGGCATTTGAATTAATAATAATTGAAATGATTCAATATTTCGATGGAAATAATTGTGGTAACAAAAAATGTTCAATCAATTATGTGCTTTGTTAATTTTGACGAAAAATTTGTGGATATGCAAAAGAATGAAGCTCAGAAGCAGGGGGAAATGTTCACTTAACCATCAAGAAAAATTAATTTCAGAAACAGAGAGCAAAACAGTGAATAGGATACAATCAGATCAACGATGAATACCATAGAATTGAATCAAATTTGTTGGTAGTTACTTCTATGAAATTAGCGTCATGAAAATAACTGATAATGAACCAGTTTGAAATCAATTCAGTAAAGCTGTGATCTCCTTTTTATAATGGCAATTATCACATTTGAAATAAATGTTACCTAGATTATCGGCTCTATAATTGTCGTTTTTATATTTTGGTATTAGGGGAATATTCCTTTTTACTTATTCCATTTATTCACGGTTGAGATAATTGGATCTGTTTTCATGTTTGTTGAGACCATCTATTCGAGAAATTAAAAATCCTTGTGTTTCTATATATTCTTCCTCTGGAAAGCTGATATAAATTCATGAACTCCGTTATGTTTATACTGATATTTTGATCACATTAACCGCGATTTGGCATTTAAATCTTCTACTGGATTTTTGACCCTTTTATTTTTTTCTGGGATCTTTCCTTTCTCTCTACCGAAATACAACTAAAAAGACAACCGTTTCAAGAGTCTTAGGCCCCTAGAATGGAAAATCGGTTGAATATTATTCCGTAAGTATTAAGTTCTTTCCTACATATTTTCTTGCATATACAATTCGCGGAAGAATTTCGTCTCTTTGTCACCAACAAGGGACAACTAACAATTCTTCTTGAAAAAGGATATTCCCCGTGAAATAAACAGATTTTTTTGATAAAACATGACGAGCTGAATCGATATGTATATGGGAAAGTACTGCCACTAGTGTTTTCTAGAACTTCTGGTTATACCGGAAGTGGGCCCAAAACGTTATTTTAGAAAGAATGCTATGGTTTTTATGAATTTTTTTAAATCTACGCAAAATTTCAATATAACTTTATAATAGGCATAGTATGCCTAAAGACCATCATTTTTTAATTATTTCACATTGTCGAGATGTTTGAATATATGTAGCCCTCCATTAAAAAAAATATATTTCAAAGTTCAAGTGAAATGAAATGAAATGCTATATAAAAGCTTCGAAAACATAATCTTTTTTTAAATTACAATCCCCATTTGACTCTTTACCATTGGATTCTACGTTAGGGGAACTTCGTTAGTGAATTAATATATCTCAAATTAAGGGTTTTTGTAGAAACTTGAGAAAACTGAAAGTTTCATGGTTTTTAATTCTCGGTTGTCTGTAGCTACCCTGTACTATCAACAAGCAAACAAACAATGGAAACAGCTTGATGTTAGCTCTTTTCGGAGAAAAATGAGGGCTGCAATTTGACAAAATTTGGTTTTCGAACTCACTTGAACTTAGAAATATAATTTTTTTAGTGGCGGGTTGCATGTGTCCAAAAATTTCGAAAATGTGAAATAATTCAAAAATGGTGGACTTTGGGCACACTATGCCTCATATAAAGTTGTATTGCAATTTTGGGTATATACCAAAAATTTAATAAAATCCATAGCATTCCTCCTAAAATAACGAAGTTTGGCCCACTTCCGGTATAACCGGAAGTTTCAGAGAAGCTGAAATTATTTTAGCTGGAACGAGCATTTCGGAAAACCCATGCAAGCAAATTTTCAGAGCACTAGTCTCAGTACTTTCTCTTATGTATATCGATTCAGCTCATAGTGAAGGGCCCTGTACATACCTCTCTTATTTCAGAAGTTTCAGTATTTTCAACGGAATATATATTTGTATTTGAAGGTGTAACGAAACTGGAAGCTATTTTTTGGTCAAGTTTTACCCAAATAATCGCAGCGTCTGTTTCAAATGTAACATCTTTCATCAGTAACTTGAGACGACATTTATAGGACATTAGTTCTACAGGGATGTGGCATATCATGTTATAGGTAAACGGAATGGAAGTAGGATATTGAGTTTTGCCGATATGTGACTTGTCATCTTTTGCCATAAGGCCTACAAATAATTGCTTACAACATGAATATCAGAATTATGTTTTATCTAGGTTCATTTTTCAAATCATATAACTTCCTGTCTCCGTTCCTACACTATTTACACCACCACTACACCAACACTCACGATTACACTGTCTGACGCGCGAATTGATAACCAAGTTATTTTCTTAAGAAACTGAAGGTGAAATGCGCGAAACGCGCGTCAAACAGAGTAATTATGAGTTTTGGTGTAGTGGTGGTGTTCAGTATGAATAGTATCAGCAATGGTACCATAAATTCCAGCTTAACCGTGTCTACTAAAAACAGTTTCAGAATTTTCATTCTCCGCAAACGGTTTGAGAATCATATAAAAATTTCTTTCATTGAATGTGTTGTTTAGTAGTACCCTTTACTTTGATATGTGAGTCATACAATGAGAAAAATGAACAGTTAATTGGACCAATTTATATACACACTCTTTGGTATTTTGTATGAGTTAGCATGCATAACTTTTGGTCAACTAGTTAATTAGGCTCCTACTACTGAGTTAAAAAAAGATGAACTAGATGGATATGACCAGATATGGAACGTGAAAAGAAAAATATATGCGTTACGTTGGTTTTAGTGGTAATCCCTTTCAAATTGAATTTTTTTCTTTCACATCAAAAAACTGAATGAAACTATGTACGGGTATTGTCTATTGATGTATGTTATACCAGAGGATTATCAAAATACAAAGTGAAATGAAAAGATACTAACAAAGATACGTTCTACAATAGTATTAGGTGAGTATTAAATCAAGTTTTCCAGAAACGAATTTCATATTAAAATCAGCAAAAGAACTTCTTCATAAGTCATAAATGTTAAGAATAAATGGTCCAAAAAGTCCTGTTTTCTTAGTTATTTACTAATAATTTTGCAATGTGCAATGCTAATACTTTTGCCCACCTCTCACTGGCTCAAAATGAAAAATTAGCAAAGATATATCATAGTCATATATCATGTAAGTATCTTTGAGTTCGGAAAAAATCCAGTATGCCTCACGTGATTTACACAGATCTGTAAGTTGCCTCGTCTTCACTAAATAGAAGGATGACAACACACACACGTGTTTCTAAATTTACTCCTACACACGTATTATCATTCGTGGTATCCATCGTGAAGTTTATTATATAGTACATATATTCATCTAATAGTCTCTAGTCGTCTGTGTATTACAAGATCATGGTTAATTCCACCATTTTCTTATATAATAGAGTATGTGGTAAAATTCTTAAGCGTTAGAATTCAAGCACTGCACCTTGCTCGACAAGATCCATTTTAATATTGAGATGTGACTCTTTCATTCGGGCATTCAATATAGGCACGCTTTAACAGGGCTAGAGTTGTGGCGGGAAGTCTGTATATAATCAGAAACAAAAACTTAATATTATTATTAATTTTGATAAAGAAAAAAAATAAATATCGAATGTATATGAGAGTTGCAGCGTAATTATTGAGACAAATGAAAATAAATATTTCTAATTGGATATTGCTTTATTGTTTTTAAAACAATTCTCCATTAACATATAGGGTAAGTCCGGGACAGATGGCCCAACGTGTAAGATGACCCATTCCAATATTTCCGCAAATTTTAACTTTACGTTTAGCGTTACTTTAACCACCTTCTAATATTCATGTCGTGCATACCGTGCTCCATTTTTGAATAAATTTAGTGAGTTTTTGGGTAAGTTATTACAAAAATTTTATTTTGCATGCCTTAAAAATAATTAAGGTCCGTTTTAAGAATAATTGTTAACTCCAACATAGTTTTTTTGGACTTATTTATGGCAAATCTTAAGTTTGGGATTGTTTGAGGTTATGTTAAGATGACGAAAGTTTCTTTATATCCTAGCACATGCGAGATATAAAGTGGGCCATCACTCCCATGCATTTGGGACAGATGGCCCAATGGACATTAGGGTTAGTTGGCTCACGGGCCATCTATCCCGAAGTGTGTAGGTACTTATTACAGTGCTTATAATTTATTGCAGATTTTAGAATCATGCCAACAAAATATATTAGAAAAGGGACAGTGCTAAGGGAAAAATGGACTGAAGCCGACCTACTCCGGGTTGCAGAAGCAGTTAAAAACGGTGTGATGGGCTTGAGAGAAGCATGCCGCACTTTCAACAACATTCCTCCTCCAACACTTAGAAGGTGACTTAAAAATAATGACTTTATCAAAAGAACTCTTGGACCGCCTTGTATCCTTGGCATCCAGAATGAATTAAAAATTAGGTTTCATATACAAAAGCTACAAAAACACGGATTTGCGCCAACTCGTGAAAATGTCTGAGCAATGGCGTTTCACCTGGCAGATCAGCTTAAAATTAAACACCCTTTTAATAGATACAGTAAACTTGCTGGTTATGACTGGTTACATATGTTTTCACAACGACATCCAGACTTGAGTGTTAGAAAAGCTGAGGGTGTATCACTAGCTCGATGCAACGGTATGAATAAAGACGGGTCTCCAACTTAATAATAAGCCAGGTTATGTTATTACTCAGAAAGGCTCAAAAAACATTGCCGCAATAACATCATCAGAAAAGGGAGAAACAATTACAGTAATCTCATGTTGTAATGCAGAAGGTTTATTACATACCACCAGCTTGCATTTTTAAGGGCAAAAATAAAAAAACCGAGTTTGAGGATGCCTCCGGGCTCTGTGGTTTACATGAACGAAAAATCCGCTTATATTAATACGGATTTGATGTTTACCTGATTAAAAGAACATTTTGTTCCACGTAAACCAGACGGAAAAATTCTACTTTTATCGGATGGTCATGCCAGTCATTGTAATTCGGTACAAATGCTGGAATATGCCGATGAACATAATGTTATTCTGTTTTGTCTACCTGGTCATACTACTCAGTTCCTTCAACCCTTGGACAGGTGTTTCTTTAAAAGCCTGAAAGCCTTTTGGAATAAAGCTTGCAATACATTTGTAAAAGCAAATCCTGGTAGGAAAATTTCTCGTATGCAATTTGGTCAATTGTTGTCGAAGGCGTGGTCAAAAGCAGCAACTGTTGATAACGCTGTGTCGGCTTTTAAATCTACAGGAATCTGCCCATTTAATCCTGGTGCTACTTGGATTCTGAAGATGAAAAGCCGTTTTACATCCCCAAGTCACATTAAAAAAAAAGATCTGCTTTTAAACAGAAGAAAGAAGAAGATCAGAGAAAAACATCAAAGAGGAAGGCTCTGCATGAAAAAAAGAATAGAAGAAAAAATCAAAAAATTGAAGATGAATCAACAGACGATGATACTGATGCATTAGATGGGTTAGTGACTCAGTCTGATGATAGTCCGGACGAAGATGATGCAACAGAATGCCTTGGATGTGGTGAAAAATATAATGTGACCACGAAAGCCGATGATTGGATTCAATGTCTACACTGCCAGAGATGGTTTCACGAAAGTTATTCGAAATATTTGAACCTATGTGACCTTTGTGGTAAAAACTTATCAAAGAAAAGGAAGTAGAAATACACATTTCTGTTGGGTCAACTCACCCTATATCCTTGGGCCAACTAGCCCATAGTATGTGGGAGAGTTGGCCCAGACAGTATTAAAGAGAAAAAAATTTTTTTTTCATTACCTGTTTGCCTTTTCTTTAAAACTAGTTTATAATCTAATGTTTTATTGGTTCTTATATGTAATACATATTTTGCGTTTAAATATTCGTTTTGATTTTGATTTTATCTCATTTTAAAAAAATCGGAGCCAACTCTCCCGGACTTACCCTATAGCAATACGCTTTTACATGCGTTCGAACCAATTGTACAAGCACTTTCCCCATTTCAATTGAGGTACCTCAAAAACATATTATTTGAACGTTCAACGGTTTTTTCAGGTGTAAAAAAACGTTGACCTTGTAATTTATTTCTGATCTGCGGAAATAAGAAGACTTCACTTGATATGTGAGAATTCGCATTGTCGTGGTGGAAAGTGATTCGTCTCCTGCGATTTTTTCTCCTGATTTTTTCAAACAAGTCTGGTAAAAAAATACTAGTGCACAATCAAAAATTGACCATTCTACATTGCTCTAATGGAACAGTAGCTATAAGTTCAGTTATTCCAAGAAAACAGGCAACCATTTGATTCTATGTGCTTCGTGCGCGAACAGCTTTTGTGAGATTTGGCTCGTCTTTAAATGCCCAAACAGTCGATTGTTGTTCAGCTTTGGGTCAATATGCATAGGTCCATCCTTCGACGCCTTTCACGATCTCATAGACGTATTTTCTTTGCACTAGTCAACACGAGAATTTTTTTTAGCGATTGTGAAATTATGCGGTATCCAACTCGAACAAATATTTTTGACAGCTAAATATACAGGCAATATCAAATGTATGCGAGTGAAACTCAATCTCACGGTATGTCACACAACGATCTTGAAATATCAGTTTACGCACAACGCCCTATTTTGGACGATCTTCATTGAATTCATCCTGTTCGTTCAGTCCACGTTAAAAGTTATAGAAAATCATCGCACGAAAATGTTTGAGATTTTATTCCATTTTTTGACCACGTGTATGTAAATTTCTTCATGTGAGACTCAATATGTTGATTGTTGAATGAGTTTCACAATTATAAACTACTGTGATACCTTGTAGAAAATTAAAGAATATATTTTCCTCAATACACCAACACAATAGGAAATTAAAACCATAATCATCAAATATCATATCAGGCTAGAAGCTGAATAAATTTTTATGCTCGTGCCTCACTTTGAAAAGCTAAATATCTTATTTAATTACACCACGAGTTTGTGACCGAAGCACGGATTTATTAGCACTTATTGATCTACATAGCATGAAATTCAGATAACTCCTAATTATTATGAGAACTTTAACTTTCTATTTTCTGGAAGGTTAGTTAACCAGATGATTGTTTGGAAGATAATTATCGTTACCCTTTTTGAAATTCCACTAATAGTAATATATTTGAAAAACTTTGTGTTGCTGTGGTTTTCAACGATAAACCAATAACAATAGCAATGAACATGATGCCAATTAATAGTAGGTGTATGTAACACGGCTTCGTGTGTGTATTTAGAATGATTTTCATATTCACATATTGTGGGATGAGTTTGTACACACTCTCTCTTACTTACTCAATTTATTTTCACACTTACACCATAATTAACTAATCACTACTTATATAGTTGAATACTCACTACTTTCATAATTTATGCAAATTCACTGGTTACCTTCCACCATTTCATTCTATTCACTATAACTTTGTATTTGTATATTGACTCTCTCTATTATACAAGCACGAATTTGTGACCTCATAACGGAAAGAAATGTCTCTAATAATTCTAAAAAGTGAACAGCAAACAAATAAATAAAATGTTCGCTTCACGAGAACCAGCGAATTTGACAAATTTTAGAGTTTCCTTGTAAATGAGCAGGATCGGCTTCACGGTCCAAGTCGTGGATGAGTTCGAAACGATATATTCAACTGAATACGGAAATTTACGAACCGAAGCTATTTTATAACGAAATTATCCACTACATTGCAGTATAATAACTTTCATTCTATAGATATTCCGAAGAATCTTGAATAATATGAATGCATCAGCATGAAATTTCAAAACATCAAACTTCGATAATACTGTTCTCGAAACTTTTATTGCCGACATTAACGAGCCCTATTGTGAACGTTTGGATAAATTTTCTTGAAGAACACTCAAAAGATATATTTTCTATCATAACGTCAAGCATCAACATTTATACATGAAATTCGTAAAGGGTTAACACAAAAAAGCCTAATTTTTCTTCACAAATAGAAAAAAAATTGTCAAGTGACAGTAGATTCAATTGAACTTTTATGCAGGAAATAATGCTAATGTTCATTTGGACTATTTAGTTTATCAAAAAAACATGTAGATGATAGGCGGAAAATCTAAAATCTAATATAGGCAATAATATATGATGTTTCCAAAGAAGTAGCATGAAATTCTGGGGTTTTGATCTTGTTTGAACAAAATGAAACAATTATGCTATACTATATTAATTGAATTTATTCGTTTTCTTTATCCAAGTCTCCTACAAATATTCAACTTTTCGGATAATTGTTGATATATGTACCGGCTCTGATTTTGCAGTATTTTCACCATTTCCATCTGCAAATTAACAATTTCACAGTTGTTTGTTTGAGAATTATTTATCCGAATTCTAATTTAGCATTACTAACAGTAGGCTCTAGTGATACTTAGTTGTGTTTCGAAAATGAAGTATATTTTTGTTAGCTCGAACTATGATTGAAGTGATATAGGGAAACGTAGGATTTTCTAGTCATTCATGTCTCAATCTGTGATCGATTTACTTGATCGAAAGTTAAGTGTCTGTTATATAGTCAATTTAATTTTCCAAATTTCAATTAATAGGATTTTGACACTCTGGCAGTTTTAGTCGTCATCAAACTCAATTATAATATTATTCGCTGATTTTTCATGCTCGAGGATAAGAGGGAAATCTTCAAGGTCACCTACCATTTGAGTTCAGACTGTAGTATGATATTCACCTCAAAACTTCAATTGGTTTGGATCCTAATACGATGCACATGGGAATTGAAATTCACGTATCCAGTGAGATAATATAACTGACCAATTTTTGGTAAGACATAGTCACAGATCCGTCCAATACGCTAGATTACCAGGGTGCTTATATATTTTCGTATTTCTCGTATATTATGCCTTAGCTTTTCTGAAAAAAATTCCCAAAAGTTCAAGCATAGTTGTCAAACAACTGACTAAAACATGCTTTCTGGGGATGAGGACGAGGTTCCTAAATTCATAAAAACACTAACTAGTCTGGCATCCAATTCTTTTCCCCTCGGTCGTATTAAAAATAAGCAAAATAAGCCCTTGTTTACGTATATCTGCAAATAACATGCGATCTTTATCTCACCTAAGAATATTTTTGTATAGTGTCTTTTTCAAAATTTACGTGAAACTATACAGAAAAATTAGCCAATAAATTTCTCTCTCTCTCTCTCTCTGTATCTCGATTTTCTAAATCTGTTGAAGTCCTCCTCCTGCTCACAGAGTATACGCCTCATATAAATACCCAAAAAGTGGAATTGCACTGTCACCTCGGGCATTGTCCGATTCGTTGTACACATGCAACGAGCTACCGATTTCCTTCTATTTTAAGTGCCGCTCCATTGACTATAATTGAATTGAAAACACTAATGAGAGCTCTTCACTGTCTAGTCCTTTGATCCGCCGCATTAACCGAAAAACCCCGCAACCGTGATTGCCGGTTTTCTGACCAGATTGATTATATATTCGCAAAAGGTCAGTTTCGAGTCAATAGTCACTTCCGGGGAACTATCTTCAGAGACTTTAAGTTCTCTATCTTTTGTTTTATAACATCTCAATACCTAACGAAAAGTCGAAACGTCAATTTTCATCTATCTTTGAAAAATTTTTAAACAGAAGAGCCCTAAAATCGAGAACAATTAGAAACTATGAATAGTACGTAAAACTCTTGATGCAATTACACTGGAATTATGTACCTCACGTATTATTTATTTTCAAAATCATCTCTCTTTAGACCTTTGAAATTAGGAATTTACAAAGTGCTAGTACGGAAAAGATTGCCAGTTGCTAGTTCCCGAGCCAAGGCTAAGTCAAAATTCACAAAATTCAATTGCTGCACCTCGTATTCCAAAATATCATTATAAGCCGACACATATCATAGAAGCATATCCCTTTATGTTCTATAATATATTCAACAGTAGGACTAGTAATTATTAAACAAATTTAATGAATCTGGTATTAGCGACAAGATTATAATTTAACCAATTCCTACCGAATACTACCCCATTGTATTGTTCCATTTCTCTTCGCCTTGATGTTAGTGTTGTTGACGCAATTGATCGAAGACAATTAGGGGAGAGGAAATTTCAAAGTTTGCGGGTAATAGAATCAAGCTCCGATCAACAACAATGCTTCTTTGCTAATGGAAAGATGACGATGGGATTTTCGACTTACACAATTAAGGAGTTATCAAGGTTGTTCTGATACTAATGGAATTGATATGGCAACAAGTTTTCGTTATGAGTTCATTATATATACATTGGTTACTGGAAATCATTTAGTAATCATATTTTTAGTTTCTTTATAAACTTGATTTTATCATAGAAACGGCTCTAAAAATGAGTTAGTCAACTCTTAAAAACTCATATCATACATTTACAACAAATAAAGGGAATCGTCTGTCCACTCAGTAAAATATTTATGTCGAGAGGCTGTAATTAGTAAAGTACTTTTGGCTTCCGAAAGGTTCCACACCGAATTTTTATTTTCCCAAGTTTCATAAATCCAACTTGAAAATGTGAACTGAATTCAATATTTTGATAATAGTTCACTTAATAAAATTCTTTGAGACGTCGATTGGTATTTACAAGCGAGTCTATTCACATATAACAATGATGTATACAGGATGTTCGAAATTTAATGTGATGATGGCAACACTATCATTTCAAAAATTATTTGTATAAGATGTCTAAATATGCGCATGCTTGAATTTCTATACTTTGTATATATACAGGATAATAAGAGAAACTGAAGTTAAAAAAACACGTGATCAAATAACTAGATTTCCAATTTCAAAAATACTCTCAATATCATCGAAAATTGTTTTGAAAATTTCTCATTAATAAGACGTGAATGTATGTGATGTAACCCTGGTAATTTGTTAGGTTACCTTCATTTAAACATCTGTATGTGAATAAAACACAAATTAAATTCTCGAAACCAGATATCTGCATTCGAAAAATTAGCATGTACGGAGATAAAAAGCGAATTGGCCGATTGTGGAATTTCACTTTAAGGTGTATTAGTTTCCTTCAAGTTTTTCTCAAAAATTCTAAGCACAAATATTGCTTTGCCTTCTTGAATTGAATTCTTATCCGTCAAATATAGATAATTTTTTTATTGCTATCCAGTTAGCTTATACGTAGATTTAGATTGGACATATTCTCTATGTTATTCTCTAATTGATATATAATCTGTAGTTGCAGCAATCTATCTATATCATCCGGGTAAATCTTCAAGTTTGCAAGTATGTACCTATTCTTCATACTCTTTAGAATAATCGTTATTGACAATATAATATAATTTCAATAGTTTGTATTTCTTTATTCTACTATCTTCACCAGAAATGTTTCTTACTGAACAATTTTGGTACGAGGAGAGTTCCAGAAGAACCGGTTCCTACAAAGAAAACACAAAAATGTTGGAAAAACATATATTTATTTTTCAATGTAATCTTCGTTTAACTCCATATTCTATTCCCAGCGATATCCACTAAGTTTGATATTTTTTCATAATAATAATAAGAATTAAGTTGTTGGAAAATCTTCGCCACCGACCCAAGTCTGGAAACAGAAAAAAATCCGAGAGGGCTAAATCTGGAAAATTGACGTACAAAGGATTCAGATTTTGATTCATTAATTCTCATCATTGTAATGACGGATATGTGAGATGGTGCATTGTCTTGATGAAACAACAATTTTTGCTTGATTTCTTCACTCAAACGTTATAGTTTTTCTTTTTTCAAGAATATTGATGACAATTATCTCACGCGCATCCCAAAACACCGATGCTATGACATTCCATCAGTGGTTATGAACCGGCACGAAAAGTTTTTGACAAACATTACCAAAAACTTGATGGAAACATCTCCACGACGCTGTTTGTGTTACATAGTGAGCAAATGCGGCACCTATATTGTGCACAGCTCACTCATGTCCAACTTTTCAGCCCAAAAAAGATATCCACTCCACCTTGTGAGAGATGTTTGAAAAAAAGTTCTCTAGAAAATAGATTTTCTACCACAAATCACCAGGATGCTAGCATAAATGCTTCTAAGCTTACTGTTTGAAGAAAACTGGAAAAATTAGATTGTGAGTCTTGTACCCCACAGAAAGTCCAAGTAAACAGCTACAATGAAAGCAAAGCGTCTAAAGTGGGTCAAACAATAGAAAGACAAATACTCCTCGAGGTTGATAAGATATTGTAATTTAAATAGAGATTTATATATCATGATAATTTTAAGTCAAATAAAGCAAAGGAACATTGAATTTTATATATATTTTTTCTATTTTTGACAGGTGTGCTTTTGTGACGAAAGCACATTCGAAATTAAAGAATAGATTTCTGTAAGTGCGTCATCATCATGGTGAAAAGTAACCTGAATGTTTCATTCCAACGGTTAAGTTTGGTTTGGTCTCTCAACAGCGACAAGAAAATTGGACGTCTGTTCATCTTGAAAAAGAAAACGAGGCAGGATCAGTACAAAAAATTATTACAAAATCGGTTGGTTCCGCAGTTCATAAAATAGTTTCCAAATGGGGAACAACTCACTTTCATGCAAGATGGAGTTTCCTGCCATACTGCTCGGCCTGTTAAAGCTTTTTTGGCAAAAGAGATTATACTTATGTTAGATTGGCCAGGTAATAGTTCCGATATGA